>CM060334.1:17623273-17650773 GCA_030674155.1 Stramonita haemastoma | reverse complement strand
CAATTCAATCCAACCAGCCCCGCCGAGCAAAGAGGCCACATCAGGGCTGTCACCACGTGAAAATTTAAATCTAAAATTAAAAGTGTGCGACTACGTACAGACTAAAAATAAAACCAACGAACAAACAAACAAACCCCAAGTGCGGTGCCTGATCTTGACTGCTGTGACTTGTATTTGGATGTTATTTGCCTTTTTCATTTGTACATTTCTTGTTGTGTCATTCAACCCCCCACCCCACCCCCCTCATTATAGATCTGTCCACCAGTTCATAGATCCAACCGACGATAGATGCAATGTCAGTGTTGTCTGCTCATTGACAATTCAAATTCAAATCAAAGTCAAATTAACACACTTTCTTGGGTAATTCAATGTACACACTCCCCAAAAATCATTGGCCTCTTTATAATATTTCGTATCCCTCCCTCATCCACTTTTTCCGCACCTGCGCTCTAACTCATCTTTCTTTTGTGTTTAGGTTTTTATTTTCTTTTAATCTCTAGTTGTCAGGGTATTAAATTTTCGTTCTTTTTTATATTTTTTTATCTCATGTAATGTTTATGTGAATCTCCCACAAAGCAATGACCTTTCTTGGTTGACTTTTATGGTTAGCTAGGACGTTGCTACAAGGAAGGACAGTTTAGAGTTGGTTTTGAATCCTGTTCCAATCTGTATAGAGATGGGCAGTTTTAACATGAGATTTACTAAGTTTTAGCTAAGTGACAACTCTGGCATGGCTTCTATGGTTGATAGGGCTTTAAACAGCACAAATGGAACAGACTGGGTTTGGATATGGCAAGGGATGAAGGTGAGAGAGGATCAAGGTGTATCTGCTACTTTTGAAAATAAAGATCTCTCTCTCTCTCTCTCTCTCTCTCTCTCTCTCTCTCTCTCTCTGTCTGTCTGTCTGTCTGTCTGTCTGTCTCACACACACACACACACACACCAATTCACTCAAGCACAGTTTGATGATTTTCCGTTTTACTTTTATTCCATAGAACAAAAATGAAAACATTAACAACTAAAACTACTGTACTAAACCAAAACCATTATAAAAAAACAACAACAACAAACAAACAAAAAAGCAAACATGATCCAGTCAAAACGCAGTCTCTTGTAAGCTACTTTTTCAACTATAAAATCACATTGATGAAAGAAACGGTTAAATTAAGCGAACCCCATACCAGAAACAGGCCAAGAACGGAACATAATCCAAAACAAAACAACAAAAACCATATTCCCTAAAACAAGCTATTTTTTTTAACATTACAGTGACCTATATCAAATCAAATTTGAAAGTCAGTGGTGGGGGGGGGGGGGGGGGGGGGGGGGCTTATCAGGGGCCAGACAGTCGGTGAGGCCCGATCAGGGACAGACAGAGAGTCCACCGGGTTGTTGACCGTGGTTGTTGGTGTAGACGTAGACGAGGAGGTAGTACAGCTTGGAATCCCTCTGGTAAATATGATACCTGGCCTCGGCCTCAGTGCGGCAATAGTTGTTCTGGCCATGGCACCTACAACAGGGCGAAAACATAGATTTATTGGAAAAAAACAATAATAATAAAGACAATAAATAGATAAATAAAAAATAATGTGACGGGGGATGGGGGGGGGGGGGAGGGATTCCTCCCCCCCTGATTATAGCCCTTGAAAGTGGTTTTCTTTTCTCTTTTCCTTATGGTATCTACTCTGTTTGTCTAGTCTGTCTGTCTGTCTGTGTCTGTCTGTCTGTCTGTCTGTCTGTCTGTCTGTCTGTCTTCTCTCTCTCTCTCTCTCTCTCTCTCTCTCTCTCCTCTCTCTCTCTCTCTCTCTCTCTCTCTCTCCTCTCTCTCTCTCTCTCTCTCATCCAGGCAATCTGTATACCGTTGGAAATTGCATGTTAGAGTGGAAAATGTTAGGAGTCTGAAGACTTATGAACATTAAATCATTTGAACTCTCTCCTCTCTCTCTCTCTCCTCTCTCTCTCTCTCTCTCTCTCTCTCTCTCTCTCTGAGTTTCCATCTTTCTTTGCATGTAAAAGCTACTACAAGTGCGACCCCCCCCCCCCACTCCCACACACACACGTGCGTGCACGCACACACACACAACACACACACACACACACACACACACACACACAAGAGAGAGAGAGAGAGAGAGAGAGAGAGAGAGAGGGGAGAGAGAGAGAGAGAGAGAGAGAGAGAGAGAGAGAACTCTAACTCGAACTCGAAAGGTTTATTCATGAAAAAAGGCCACTGGCCCATATATGAAGGGGATTGCCGATAATGATAATTGCTTTAAGCTGACACACAACACCATTCCATGCCATGGAAACCACAGCATTGATTTGTAATGTACATCCAGACACAACACTCTTTACAGTCCAGATATGTTACGGCATTCCGAGCCTTTCGTCCAGTCATTGTCACAAACCCTGGGCCTAGGCTAGCCAAGACAGCGATGTAATAGTTCTCTAAGTGTCGCCAAGTCCCTTGAAGCACGCAAAAGGGTCTCCGTGTGTAGTGTGTTCTGGATTCGCTTCCCATTCCGCAAACTGGCGAGTTTGACACGTTCCTCTTTTAACATGTTTTTCTCTTGCTGTTTGACAAACCAGTACACACATACTGGCTCAGTGTCTGGTTGGCATGCGAGCTGGATCACAATGTCATCTGACTCACAGGTCACAATATCTTCACCATCTGAATGATGTAGGACAGATTTTCTAAAGTGTGTATTTCTTTGTCTGTCTCTCAGCCTTTTCTGTACCGATCTATCAGTTAGAGTAGCCACATACTGTTTGACATTTCCTTTGTCGAATGCACCAACAATATTATCATCGTTCACCTCAGGCTGCAAAACACACATATCAGCACAGTCACTACAATCAGACATACAGGGAGGTTCTAAATCAACCGATGATAGCAAGTTAACTGATGTTTTTTGTGTTGATGTCCTGTGTGTGTGCTGTTGGTAGGTCTACTCTATGCGTATCTGCGCATGCTGCATTCTGCTGTTCTACACTTTTGTCAGGTGGACTCGAGGCACTGAAGACACAGTCACTTTCACACACAACACTTGCCTGCTTCTCTTTATGCTTTCAAGAGCGTTCCAAATCCCTGCGGGTTTGGGAGTAGGATTTTTTCCTATAGTATTGTACTTGTGTGCTGCGATTCACTGTTGGATCCGCCATGTTGGTTGACACTGCTGTGTCCACTGGTTTAAGTCGCAAGACAAAAACCACGCTGTCCCCTTCTCCTGCCACTTTCCAGCTGGAGACTGCATTGTCAGTCAGCAGGGCGCCTAAGGTCCTCTCCACAGCCGCTGGAAGTCCAGTAACTGGCATTTTTGTATGAATTACGAGTTTTACTGTAGCTTACAGAAAATGTACGCCCTGTCCGCTTCGCGTCTGGTGACCAACTCTGAGAGAGAGAGAGAGGAGAGAGAGAGAGAGAGAGAGAGAGAGAGAGAGAGAGAGAGAGAGAGAGAGAGAGAGGTCCTTACTCGTTCATGCCACCAGGGCTAGACTGCATGTTGACAACAAAGAAGGCTCCAGTGGCCTCTGCAAAGTACTCGGCGGAATTGGCCATTCCATAGGCGCTTGGCCTCCACAAGCTGTTAGCCCTGGCGTGGCTGTATGCCTCCTCTTTCTGCACATTTATACCAAACACCAGCGATCAGAGGGAGTAAAACAAACAATCACTAACAAGTAAGTAAAATTGTTTTTATATATGACTTGTAACCCACCAGAATTTCTCTGTTTTAGAGATAATAAAGTATTTTGAATTTGAAACCAACCAACCAACAACAACAAAAACCTTCCTGAAAACCCGAATAAACAAACAACAACAACAACAACAACAACAACAAAGAACCCCGAAAACAGTGGCATGGAAACCCAGCGAGAGGCTTATTAGCGTACCTACAATGAGAGGAGGAGATAGTATCTTTTTCATGAACCCATCCCCCCCCCCCCCCCCCCCCCCCCCCCCCCCCCCCCCCCCCCCCCCCCGTCTGTGTGTGTGTGTGTGTGTGTATGTCTGTGTCTGTGTCTGTGTGTGTGTGCGTGTGTGTCTGTGTCTGTGTCTGTGTATCTGTGTATCTGTGTTTTGTTGTTGTTGTTGTTGTTGTTGTTTGTTCTTTTTAAAAGAATATCCTACTCGACTTCTGCGAACTCAAGCGACGCACACACTCACCATGCGTTTCATAGTAGCATCAAAGCCATAGCCATCAATGGTGTGGGAAAACTCGTGGACAGCGATGTTGTCGTGTTTGTGGTAGGGATCGCTGTTGTAACACATCACGTTCTCCTCCTCCACCACCGCCAAGGCACCCCCAGCCCCTCCAACCGTCTCCCACTTTCTCCCATCGAAAGTACATGTGTGGGCGCAGGAGCCATCACAACGTCCTGCGCAACCATGACAGTCAGAAGTCAGTACATGCATTGCAAAGGTGGATCTTGAGATGGTCTTTGAGGCCACAGAGCAAGAGAGAGAGAGATGGGAGAGAGAGAGAGAGAGAGAGAGAGAGAGAGAGAGAGAGAGAGAGAGAGAGAGAGCCTCCAAAAACCCTAACCAACCAGTCAACCAAGCAAAGACTCCCCACCCCCCCCCCACCCCACCCAAACAAACAAGCAAACAAACGGATAAAAAAAAAAAAAAAAACACTTCAAAACAGCCCTACTCAGGGCACAAACTGACCCCGACAGGCAGGAGTGTCTCTCAGACTGGCGTATTCAGGGAAGACCATCATTTTCTCGGCTTCACGGAAGATGCCGATGCCTGCATTGTGGCTGACCAGGTTCTGAAAGATCTGAGGAGGGGCATTCCTCAGCATTTTGTGTACCTCATCTGCTACCTGAAAGAGCGAGTCAAAAAACAAAAAAAAAAAAGGGGAATTCAGTTGTTGTTGTTGCGGGTTGTTGTTGTTGTTGTTGTTGATGATGATGTTGATTGTTATCGTTATGTGTTCTCCCGCTGGACGTCACCCTGAATAATTATGCACCCTTGATAGTAACTATGACCTTGTTATGGTTAAGACAATCTCAATGCAGTATTTTAAAGTAGAAGATCTTAGTGTTGATGATGTTGTTGTTATGTGTTCTCCAGCTTAACAATCTGAATATGCATTATTGATATTCAACGACCTTGTTAAATATGAATTATTGATATTCAATGACCTTGTTAAATTTAAGACAATATTAACCTAGGATTTTTTAAAAAGCATAACAACATTTTAATGTAGGTTTTGGCTTTAAAAAAAAATTTACGTCTCTTTTACCATGTCCAATTCGTACAAACTGAGTTTTCGCATTTCCTTTACAACCCCCCTCCTCCCCCCACCCTCACCTTCTCTCCCCTCCTTCTACCTTTCAATAACTTAAACAACAAAATCATGACATTACCACAACCCATACAGGGTAAGAACAGTCTGCTTTGTTGTCGTTATTGCGATTATATTTATGTCCCAGGGGAGGTTTTTGATCAAGGGACCATGAGAAGAAGACGATGTGTCTACAGAAAGCAGAGAGGGAGACCTAAGGAAGAAGCTGTAAGATAGCCTGTAGGATGGGGCTGTCTTACCGGATGTCTTGACCGTGGCTTCAGCTTTCACGAAGCTAGCGGAAAGCAGTTTCAGGGATGGTAAGGGTCAGAATTTTTTTTTTTTAATGCCATCAGACAATTATAAAGAGCTCCTGACTTCAATGAAAAAACGCAAGCGTTAAGCTGAAGTGGTAAGGGCACGTCACACGAACATCTGGACTGGCCAAGACTGTCCTACAGGGAACAGTAAGGGGAGGGAGACAAAGAGGCAGACAGAAGAAATGATAGGAAGACAACATCAGAGAGTGGACAGGCTTTGGGTGGAGCGATCTGTTACGGAGGGCGGAGGATCGTGAGGAGTGGAGGAAGCTGGTTGCAGAATTTTCAGTGGTGCCCCCCCCCCCCCTGGTCCGCGGACTACAGGACAGGTGAAGGTGAAAGTTGAAGGTGAAAGGTCAGGTAGAAAAACTGCTGATAGAAGGTAGAGTGTGATGGGTCATAGACGGAGAAGAGGTTTGGGGCAGACGAGGAATAATCTGGTTTGGGGCAAAGGGGGGAAGCAAGCTGGTTTGGGGTAATAACGGGGAACAATCTGTGGGTCGGTTTGGGGCATAAAGGGGAACAATTTGCTGGTCGGTTTGGGGCATAAAGGGGAACAATTTGCTGGTCGGTTTGGGGCATAAAGGGGAACAATTTGCTGGTGGGTTTGGGGGCATAAAGGGGAACAATTTGCTGGTCGATTTGGGGCATAAAAGGGAACAATTTGCGGTAGGTTTTAGGGCAGAGAGGGGAGTAATTGTCCTGGTCGGCTCACCCGGTTAACAGCAGACTGAGATGCTCCGGGACTGCCGATGACCTTGATGTAGGAGCCTGAGGGACGGTACCCGTGGACCACCTGTCCACTCTGGGACACGTAAGTCTCCTTGAACCCTGCAGGGTAGCTCCCGCGGTGAGAGGGCAGATTCCTCAGGAACTCACGGTCCTCTTGGCTGCCGCATGATTAGGTGCCGGTAGTAAGGGGGGGGGGGATGAATGTGTGTGTGTGTGTTGTGTGTGTGTGTGTGTGTGTGTGTGTGTGCGCCTGCGTGCGTGTGTGTGCGTGCATGTGTGTGTGTCTTTATTTTTTTAATTTATTCTTTTATATCGAGGATAATGGAATAAGCACTTATGTGCTTTTTTTTTTACATCCAGTCCCCGTGTGTATGCAGTTGTGTAAATCTTGTCATCTGTTCCCACCGGCACACAATGGCCTGCTCTTACGAAAAGCGGAACAGGATTTAACGTGTGCGGAAGATGTTCTGTGTGTGTGTGTGTGTGTGTGTGTGTGTGTGTGTGTGTGTGTGTGTGTGTGTGTGTGTGTGTGTGTGTGTGTGTGTGTTGTGACACAGAGAGAGAGGAGAGAGAGAGAGAGAGAGAGAGAGAGAGAGAGAGAGAGAGAGAGAGAGAGAGAGAGAGAGAGAGAGAGAGATTAAAAAAAAAACACCCCAAACTTCTACTCTCTTACAACATGAGCATACAGATTCTCTCTTTCCGCCTGTCTGTCACACACACACACACACACACACACACACACACACACACACACACACACACACACACACACACACACACACACACACATATACACACGCACGCGCGTGCGCGCTCACGCACACACACACATGCACGTACGAACGCATGCACTTAACGCGTATCCGCACGCACGCACACATGCACTCACACACAGAGTCTGAAAAAACGCTACAACTGACTTTCATGTCCAGTACTCTGACCGAAATATATATATATATATATATATATATATATATATATATATATATATATATATATATATATATATATATATTTTATATATATATATATATATCTGTGTGTGTGTGTGTGTGTGTGTGTGTGTGTGTGTGTGTGTGTGTGTGTGTGTGTGTGTGTGTGTGTGTATGAATATAGATCAAAAGTCCGATTGTTTCCCTGATAATTTCACTTCCAGTTTCCCTGCCAACTTACCTGATGGGAACATAAGACTTGTTGCCACTCAGGGGTGACTGACAGCAGCCCCTGTGAAACATATACAGCACTGTGTCACTGCACTGCTCACAATACTTTTTTTTTTTTTTATACCATGATGACAGTGGTTGAAAGTCTTAAGTCCGGCTGTCAC
Organism: Stramonita haemastoma; assembly: GCA_030674155.1. Lineage (NCBI taxonomy): Eukaryota > Metazoa > Mollusca > Gastropoda > Neogastropoda > Muricidae > Stramonita > Stramonita haemastoma. The sequence continues at coordinate 17,643,100 of CM060334.1, read as the reverse complement.
CAGGTCCTCACTAGTAATCCCCTCCCCCTAAAAATAATAAAGAAGAAAAAAAAGAGGTGTCCCCTAATCTTTGTGGTCGTTAGGGGAGCAAAGTGTCAGAAACCTCAGTTTCGAGATTCAAGACTGTTCTATTATCGCAAAATGACAAATTCCAAATGGCCACTTTTCTAGGGGGTGGGGTGGGGTGGGGATATCTCAGTGGTCAGAGCACTAGCTTTCCCTAAGCGAAAGTTAAGCAGCATGGAGTATTGTTACCAGTTGGATGGGTTACCGTTAGTGCGCCTTGGCTTCAATACTGTCCCCCAGTTCAATCAGCTGTAAATGGGTACCTGCCCTCTTCAGGGTCAGGGAAGGTAAATAAGCTGAGGGAGAGGAAATGAACACCGCCCTCAATATGCTGGCCCCTAGAGAAGTGAGGTCTCTGACGCCTCCCTCCCCTACGACCACATAGGTTATGGGACACCTTTACCTTTCTTTACCTTTTTACTTTTCTAGGAACTGGCATCTTGAGGGTGGGCCCCATCTCCTGACTGCATTTTTATTTCAAATGAGAAATTCCAAATGACCACTTTTCCAGGGAATGGCATATTGGGGGTGGCATCCCAATTCCTCTTCCTTGTAGTCTCTAGGGACTGGCATCTTGAGGGTGTCACCCATTCCTGACTGTTCTATTAACTCAAAGGATAAATTCTAAGTGGGTGTCACCCATCTCCTGACTGTTCTATTAACTCAAAGGATAAATTCTAAGTGGTGTCACCCATCTCCTGACTGTTCTATTAACTCAAAGGATAAATTCTAAGTGGTGGCACCCATCTCCTGACTGTTCTATTAACTCAAAGGTAAATTCTAAGTTGGTGGCACCCATCTCCTGACTGTTCTATTAACTCAAAGGATAAATTCTAAGTGGTGGCACCCATCTCCTGACTGTTCTATTAACTCAAAGGAGAAATTCTAAGTGGCCATTTCTCTAGGGAATGGTCTTCTTGAAGGCGGCCCGTCTCCTCTCCCTTGCAGCATTACCTTCCCCGTTTTCAACACAAGAGGGAAGGTAAACATTTACAGCTAGGTGGACTGGAGAACGGTAGTGAAGCCAAGGCGTACGAAGGGTCACACATCCTCAACGCTTAGCTTGGGGAGAGCAAATGCTCTGACCACTGAGCTGTCCCATCCCCACTCTTCACTTGTCTATTAACCTAGCCTGTCATCATGGTTTTAGCCTTTTTGAACAAGAGACTAAATCATCTTGTTCAGTTTAGATTAGAATTATACAGTTATGTGTACAAAAAGACAACTTCTCTGTTACTTGGTTCATTCAAGAGGGAGATTCCCCTGGTCAAGCTACGTATAATATTATATACAAATTGACCATTTTTAGTAGTGGATGGCGTTATCAGAAACACAATTACAACCAATCTATAAAAGTTCTAGGAAGGGTCATTTTTCATTTTTATAGGTTCAGCTCCATGAAACAGAGAGTGGATGACAATGACCACAAGGTTGTGCTACAAGATTTTAAAAATCAAAACTTTTTTTTCAAATCATAGTCTTAATTTCTTTTTTTCTGTTTAAAACATGAGTGTTGAAAAGGTTTCACAGCTTTTTCTGGAAAATATTTTTTGATTATAAATTTGTTGTTCAAATGAGTTCTTGTCATTTTTTCTCTCCAAAACTTGAATGTTGAAAGAGTTTCACAGCTTTTACTTCATCTTACTTTTTTTTTCCACCTCTGTTGTCTTTCCCCCCCCCCCCCCCCCCCCCCAGTCCTACCAGGGAACAAGTCAGATCTGGTTTAGGCTTAATTCTAAGACTTCGCACTGGGCACAACAGGCTAAACCACCATAGGTCCACAAAGCTGAAACTTGCTCCTTCTCCCCTGTGTGCCTGTGGTAAAGAAAACCAGACAGGCGAGCACATCCTTGAAAGGTGTGGGCTACGCTATTCAACGACCTGAGGAAGAAAGTGTGGCCAACGGAGATAACCCTACAGACCAAGCTGTACAGGCCCACGAGAGGAGCTGGAAAGGACATGCCATTATTTTTCCCAGACACATCTGACAGTGTAAAGCGAGTCAGATCTGGTTTAGGCTTAATTCTAAGACTCTGCACTGGGCACAACAGGCTAAACCACAATATGTCCACAAAGCTTAAACTTACTCTTTCTCCCCTGTGTGCCTGTGGTAAAGAAGAAGAAGTTTAGGCCTAATGTGAACTTACCCAGAAGGGACAACACAAGAATGGTGAGCAGCATGCTGGAAACCTCCACGATACACTGTGACAGCTTCTTGCTCTTTCCCTCAAGTTTTTATACCGTTCAGGCTTTTTTCTTATCTTACCCCTCTTCCACATCCAGGGCGTTTTCTGCTTGCCATCTCTCTCTCTCTCTCTCTCTCTTCTCTCTCTCTCTCTCTCTCTCTCTCTCTCTCTCTCTCTCTCTCTCCCCTCCACCTCTCTCTCTCTCTCTGATAAGCTATCATCCGGTGGTCAGTCCTTTTTTTTTTTTTTTTTTTACTTAAAAAAAACAAACTATTGAGAGGAAATATTTTGGCCAGAGATATCGGAGGAAAGGGGATACATATTACGTTCCTCTCTCCTCTCTCTCTCTCTCTCTCTCTCTCTCTCTCTCTCTCTCTCTCTCTCTCTCTTCTCTCTCTCTCTCTTCTCTCTCTCTCTCTCTCTCTCTCTCCAGCTATGAAGTATTAAGTTACATAATTGGTTGTTACAAACAGAATTATGCTATGTTTTGTGTGGGTTTTTTTTCTTCTCCATTTTCTTGTTATTAGTTTGCATTTACTAGTTTGTATCATTATAGAAGGCTGGATGTAAAAAAGCAATTGTCATGCTTACTCCTTCACCTTCTGAAAATAAAATTCAATTCAATTCAATTCAATTCTCTGTGATAAGCCATCATCCGTGGTCAGTCCACTTAATTTTTTTTTAAAGAGGAAATGCTTTGGCCAAAGATCTCAGAGGAAAGTAGGTAGTAGGCCTATTACGTTTTTATCTATCTATCTATTCATTCTTTTATTTCGAGAATAATGGGATAAGCGCGTTCCCACCGGTACACAATGGCCTACTCCTCGGAAAAGCGGAACGAGTTTTGACGCGTGCGCAAGATGTTCTGCGTGCGTTCGCACACGGGACCTCGGTTTATAGTCTCATCCGAAGGACTTTTGGAGGAGAGGAGTCGGCACTGATGTTAACACCAGATGAAAAATCCTCTTGAACGAGAATCGAACCGGGTCAGCAGATCACGAGCGCATCACTCTGACCACCAGGCTATCCTGTCTGTCCCCCAATCAATTTAAGGGCCATGAGGGTTGACCCCATCAGCCCACGGTGTAAATATTCAGATATCTTTGTAGAGGTGTAGAGAAAGCTGTTGGTAAAAGCTCATATTCATGTAGGCTAGACGCCATTTTCAAGTTGTTCAAAGCATTGAGCAACACTGCGGGTGTTTGTGACGTGTCGGATATGGTTGACACTGGACTAGATTAAATTAACAAAACAAAAAAACCACAAAAAACCCCAACCCCAAAACAAAACAAACAAACAACGAACAAAAAGAAGAAAAAGACCAACAACAACCCCATATTCTGCAGTTTGTTTTGTTTTGTTGTTGTTGGGTTTTTGTTGTTGTTTTTTAATCTGTATTTGGTGGAATCGGTAACTGGTGGGTTTGAAATAGGTGGCGGAAGGACTGTCCCTAGAAAAGTAGGGAAAACAGAGCACATTCCTTCTCCTCCTCCTCCTTCCTTCCCCCCTCCTTCCCCAGAGAAAGAAAGAGATAGATAGATAGATAGAGAGAGAGAGAGAGAGAGAGAGAGAGAGAGAGAGAGAGAGAGAGAGAGGAGAGAGAGAGAGAGAGAGACAGACAGACAGACAGACAGACAGACAGACAGACAGACAGACAAACACACACACACACACACTGGACTGACAGACAGAGACAGACAGACATACTGGACTGACAGACAGACAGGCAGACAGACATGGCTGACAGGACACCCCCCCCCCCCCCCCCCAGGTTTCTGTGAACCTGGTTGACCTGCCACTTGACCTCTGGGTGTTGCCATCGACATATTTAAGTTTCCACAGTAAGATAGCCAAAGAGACATCGGTAGTACAAGTGTTATCTTTATAAATTGCCCCTAATGACCTTTATTCAGGGGGGGAAGTTAGTGCTACAAACATACATGCATAGTGGACAAGATAAGAATTTGGCTATCAAGATGGTACCATTTCGTTCATAATCGCCATAACGTTACGTGACTGCACAGTTCAAGAAGCACTATCAGATGACCTCAACCCTTCTTGAATTATTTCTTACTCAGTAATAATATGTATACCGGCTCGCGTGCATATGCGCGCGCGCGCGCACACACACACACACACACACACACACACACACACACACACACACACACACACACACACACACACACACACACACGCTATAGCATGTTACAAAATGCATGTTGGAAACATTTTAAAAAGAAACAAAGTATTGGTTCTCACCAGAATGATGATGTAACCCATTTATTATCTTTTGATAAGATCAAATGCCGTAACTCTCACGAATATAGAAATGTTGTATCTCTTATCTATAGGTTCAAGCTCAATGCTTTTAGATCGAAATTTTCAAAAAAAGCAACTTGTATCTGTGGCGAAAATATTACCATAGGTCACATTCTTTTAGAATGCAGAGATTTGAAAATCTTTTTACCAGTTTACAAATACGTTTGCTTAGAGCGAATTCTAAAAGACATTTCGCTAATGAAAGAAATTGCATTGTCATTAAGTCACAGTCCTATTATCAGGTTCTTATAGTATAATGTTTGTTTACTAGTTATAATAGTATAATGATGTTTACTAGTTATATGAATTGCAAAGTTAGTGTTTTAAACTGTCATTTCTTTCTTTTCATTATTCTTGTTCTATTGTTTTAATTCTTGGTTCTTATAGTTTGTTTTTTTTTACTGCAGATAATTAGCTATGTGCCATCCCAACCCCCCAGCCCCCTCCTCTCCCCCTCCCTCCATACACACACTCACTCACTCATATACACTTTCCCGTCTGATATCACTATTTAGTGGAAGGACGTTAAACTGAAGAACTAACTAACACACACACACACGCACGCACGCACGCACGCACACACACACGCACACACACACACACACACACACACACACACACACACCACACACACACACACACACACAGAGTATAGACTCCTAAACAGGAATCGTAGTGTTGCCAGGTTCGGTAATGAATGATATCTCTCAGCACAATACACCACTCTGTGCAAGGCAGGATGCAATGGTTGCTGAAGTTTTATTGACCTATAGGAAGGAAACACACAGCTCAACCAAAAGAACAACTACTGTTTACCAGCCTAGCGTCGTCACATCGTTGCGGCTTCAACAGTCTACAGCCCACAAGTCGTCTTGCATGCTGTCCTCTGAATGCTGTTGCAGGGAAAGGCTGAGTGACTGCCAGCTTCCCTTAGGCCTACTTACACCAAGCTTATTCTGCCCTAAACCAATCAATTCATACTAAACATGTCCAGGAGGGTGCCAGCTGACTCGGGCCTAGGCTAACCCAATCAATTCAAAGTGGAAATTTAAAAGAAACAAGTCAGCAAAATTTCAAACCACACTCACTCACTCACTCAGTCCCATGTCCCAAAGGACGTAGGGGGGACATGAGAGAAGACGCAACACACTATCAAGCTTGTTGAGAAGTAGACTAGCTGGGACAAGCCTTCCAACCTGTTAATTGTCTCCAGCTGTCTCAAGTGGGCAGCCACACTTGCCATCTCACTAATCCTACCCATCTCTGAAGCCCCCTAGGGCCTAGCCTAACAAAGAAAAGTCCAAAGTCCGGTATGCCAGCCCCTGTAGGCTAACACTCTTTGAAGAGAAGGGGAAGGAGGGGGGGGGGGAGGAGAGGGTTGTAGTCCAACATTAGGCCTCACTCACTCACTCACTCAGTCCCATGTCCCAAAGGACGTAGGGGGGACATGAGAGAAGACGCAACGGAGATCTTTTTCCATGCTTCACGATCCTGTGTGGCTAGTAGGAGGCCCAACCCTGCAACGCCTCCTACTAGCCTCCTAACATTAGGCCTATAGTGCCTAAAGTGCACACTAGGCCAATAACACGAGGCCTAGGTTGCCCATCCAATTCCTAGCTCCACCTGATTGGGCGCCAGAACTGTAGAGAACCATAGTTTTCCTATTGCCTTTGGATATCCCTAAAGAGGATTTAAACATTCTTCTTCTTATCGGGGCGGGAGTGATGAGGAGGTATGGAAAGAGGATAATAGAAAAAGAAAACTAAAGTAATTTTATTTATTTTATTTATTATTCTTTTATATCGAGGATAACAGAATAAGCAATCATGTGCTTTTTTTCATCCGTCCGTGTGTATGCAGTTTGTAAATATTGTCATCTGTTCCCACCGGCACACGATGGCCTACTCTTACGAAAAGCGGAACAGGATTTAACGTGTGCACAAGATGTTCTGCGTGCGTTCGCACACGGGCCTCGGTTTAAAGTCTCATCGGAAGGACTTTTGGGAGAGTGGAGAGAGAGAGAGAGAGAGGAGAGAGAGAGAGAGAGAGAGAAGAGAGAGAGAGAGAGAGACAGACAGACAGACAGACACTGGAGACAGACAGACAGACAGACAGACAGAGAGTAGTGATATCAATTTCCTCAACTCACTCAGCAGCCACAATGAATGGGAGGACTTACAACATTTTCATTCAAGGGACACCCCAGACCCAGCAAATTGGGTTTACAACTATATTCACTCCCACTGCTACTTAACTACAACATAGAAGCTACAGATTAATTACACCAATCCTACAGGTATAATTCAAACACAAACTGTCCGTACTTTTTGTCCAGATCTAACACACGAATACAGATCAAGAACCAGTGTCAGGTCAGCAACCTGAAGATGTCAAACAAAATGGGGCCCATCAAAGTGATCAAATCAACCTCTATGGAGATGATGAAAAGTGAAGCAATGAAAAGGGATATCCCATTATCCTGGATATAAAAGATTTGTTTTTTTTTAAATAGAGAGGAACATACAATCAATATACTGTTTGATCTCATCAGAAATCACACACACACACACACACACACACACACACACACACACACACACACACACACACACACACACACACACACACACACACATTCTTAATGTGAATGTACCATTGTCTAAGTCACCTTGTAGTGAATGGACGTTAAACCAATGAGAAGAAGAAGAAGAAGAAGAAGAAGAACACACATACACACACAAACACAGGCACACAGCACACACACATATGCAGGCACCACATGCCAGCACCACACACACACCACACACACACACACACACACACACACACACACACACACACACACACACACACACACACACACACACACACACACACACACACACACACACACACACACACACACACACACACACACACCACACACACACACACAAGACTGTGAAAGAACAACTCAATCACAGATCAGGCATGCAAATAATCACAAAACCAACATCTTCAGGTATTACATATTAATGTTTACTTATTATGAATGCCCAACTTTCATAGCCAGCAAACAGAAAGGATAGTTTGCAGCATTTAAAACCCAATCTCCAAAATGCACCTGCACTCTGTTTTTGTGTGTGTTTTTTTTCTTAGTTACATACAACAGCAGCAGCAACAATAACAGAAAGAACAACAATTTAACAACCATAACGATGATAACGACATCTCCTTCCTCTTCTAGTCCTTCAGATGAGACTTTAAAGGTCGTGTGCAAATGCACACAGAACATCTTGCCCACAGTTAAATCCTGTACCAGTTTGTAAGAGTAGGCCATCGTGTGGGGTGGGAACAGATGACATTTACAAAACTGCAGACACATGAGGACTGGACGTAAAAAAGCACAAGAGTGCTTATTCCATTATCCTCAATATAAAAGAATAAATCAAATCAAATCAAATCTAGTAAAAATAGTAAAAGTAGTAGTAGTAGAAAGAAAACAAAAACCACTACTACAAGTAACAACAAAGGGTTTTTATCATCATTTAATATTGTTGGTTGATGGTATAATACACTCAAACCAAGGTTTGTATCATTTACATCGTTTTCATGAGTTATCCACAAATTATCTCTTTTTTCACTAAAGAAAATGAGCATATGGTGCTTCCTTTCTACCCTAAGTACTATCAATTCCTTTTTTAAAAACCTTTTAAAACACACACACAACCATGATTAAGATTATTGGTTAAGACTGATCTTTTTCTTCTTCTATTTCTTCTTTGTCTTTGAACGCTCAGACAGTAATTGAACAATTTAACAACCATAACGATGATAACGACATCTCCTTCCTCTTCTAGTCCTTCAGATGAGACTTTAAAGGTCGTGTGCAAATGCACACAGAACATATTGCCCACAGTTAAATCCTGTACCAGTAGCAGCATTAGGCATTAACCATTAACCATTAGGCCTAGGCCTAGGCCTACACTTATTTGTGGAATGCTACCATTTAGGCCTACGTCATTTCCTCTTCCTTTACCACTGTGTTACAGCATTTGACTTTGAATGTAGGCAGGCTGCAGACAAGTTGTCCAGTAAAAACAACTCTCTGGTAATCATAATGGAGAGTGGAGATGAAGTTTGTAAGTTGAAATTTTTTCTTTTCACATCGCCAGGTATCACTTTTGTTGTGTATTTCTTTTATGCTACTAAAACCTGTTTTTAAAATTTAAACAAAGACTTACTAGTTACGTGACTAAGGCGTTGCTTACTTTCCTTTGTCCTCCTCGTGTACCGTCTAGGGCATCGGAGAGAAAGAGCTTTCTGTCTGCAGCAAGTTTGAAGGCCTGGGTGGGTGGAATGTTGTGGGTCTTAAATGTTTCTTTTAACCCTTGATCCAGGTTTGCTGGATTTCACATATGTTTAATTTTTAAAGTATGAAAAAATGCACTGTGTACTTAATTTGGGGGTTGAGGACATAGGCCTATAGGTAGGGATGAGAAAGTGGGAAATGATCATCAAATGAGGATTGGTTCATGGTTGTGTTCCTACAGCTTTGACTCCAGCATGCATATTGTGGTGAGGTAGCCAGCAGATGACAAAGAACTGAGGGGGTACAATGTTTGCTGAAAAATGAAAAAAAAAAGTTCAAATCTACCAAATTTGTATTGACTTGAGTTTTTTGAGTCAGGGTGGTCTTTCTGAAAAAAGTGGTTTTTATTTCTGTGGATCACTAGATGCCTTAGTGCATAGGAATGCAAGTGTGATATGAAAATAGAAGGAAAACTACCAAAATTGGACTGTTATGTGTAACCTAACACACATGTGCTACAACATATAATGATACATGATAGATAGCATCCCCACCTTCTGGAAATTCTGTGCTAGACATTTCCACTTTTCATAGATCTCTCTCTTTGTTTCTGTCTTTCTCCTTATCTGTCTATAATTTCTTGTGGTTATTTTCTGCCTTCCCAGTCCACTTTCCTGCCTTTTTTTCAAATGATTTTCTGTTTTCATTATATGACACTCTCCCTGTGTTTTTTTGTTCTGGCGACCAGATAGTGATACTTAGACACTGTGATGGGTATAGGATGTCCATTCTGCAGTGGCGTTTGCCCATGTGGCACTTTTTATGTCTATTTTTGTTCTTAAAGATGTTTGCTATCCTTTTTTTGTGTTTTTTTTTTTGTAATCTGGGGATGATAAATTCAGTGGAATGGTTGGCGTCCTCAGTACTAACTGCTGTCTGGTTTATTTGCCTTAAAGAATGAAATAAATAGGTATTGTGTCATTTAATGTTGTTTTTCAGATGGACGATGTTAGAATTGAAAGTAATTAGGATATGTTGGTTTTGAACCTGAAGTTCAAAGTTATTGGAAACACTGAACCTGAATGAGGTGACAGCCCTGATATGGCTTTCATAGTTTGTAGGGCTATAAACAGTATTATGATTGTCATTTATGATAACTGATCAAATTATATACTTGGTAGTTAGTATCAGGGCTAGCCAAAAGGAGACCTCTCACTTTTGGCCATAAGGAACAACACTGTGAATCAAACCTAGAATTTCATGATTTACTTGTTAGCAGGCGAGCATCTAAACTATCCACTATCCAGTCATCCTCTTGGGCTCAGCTTGTTCACACAGTCATACACATCATGACAATTGACATCGTTTGTTCTATTTTGCTCACTAAGTTTCTAGTCAGTATTCTAAGAAATTGTACTTGTGGGAAGTTCTGCTTGAATCGGTATTGTGGATTATTCAATAAGTAAAAAATTTATAGAACTTTATACCAATGGTAATGTTGAAGTAACTGGACATGTTTGACTCTTTGAGAAACAATATAGTCGTGTCATCATCACTCACAGGTTATTCTGTATGAAGGGGTTGGGGGATGGGATAGCTCAGTGGTCAGAGCACTAGCTTTCCCCGAGCTAAGATTAAGCAGCATCAAGTGTGGTTACCAAGTGGATGGGTGACTGTTTGCGTGCCTTGGCTTCAGTCCAGTCCCTTAGTCCACCCAGCTGTAAATGGTATTTGTCCTCTTTAGGATCAGGGAAGGTAAAGCAGCAAGGAAGAGAAGATGGGTGCTGCCCTCAATATGCTGGCCCCAAGAGAAGCTGAGGTCTTTAATCATTTGATGACTCGCTCCCCTATGACCACATAAAAACTTTATGGGACACCTTTAGTTTTGCCTAAGTTACCTTTTCATGAAGTTAACCATTAAAAAAGGATTTAAGTTTTAACTTAAGCTCACTTCCATGGTTGTGGTGGGAGTCATTGTTTATTTATTATTTATTATTTATTTTATTTATTCTTTTATATCAAGGATAACAGAATAAGCAATCATGTGCTTTTTTTCATCCGGTCCCCATGTGTATGCAGCTCTGCAAATATTGTCATCTGTTCCCACCGGCACATGATGGCCTACTTTTACGAAAAGCGGAACAGGATTTAACGTGTGCGCAAGATGTTTTGCGTGCGTTCGCACATGGGCCTCGGTTTAAAGTCTCATCCGAAGGACTTTTGGGGAGAGTGGAGTCAGCACTGATGTTAACTCCAGGAGAAAAATTTCCTCGACCGGACTCGACCCGGGTCGTCAAATTGCCAGCGCATGTTCTGACCACTAGGCTATCCGTCCCCCCTAGCTCCTGGGTTAGAACTCCAGGGTTAATCAATGCCAACATTTTTTTTATATGACTATGAGACAGTTTGTCTCAATGTCTGTCATTGTAGAGCTCTGCTTTCTCAGTTTCTAACTTTGGGATGTTATCCTATTATGACATCAGTTTGTATCATCTGTTAGTTACACTTAGTGACTTTACACTGTTACACAGGCACACAATTCTTCTTCTTCTTCTATCTCGTAGTCTGTTTAGACCGTAGGGGTGCCAGGAAGACCTCGCAACCAGCTCTCTCCATTTCCCTCTGTCCTCGACCTTTCTCAGGTGTCACTCAGCCTGAGGTCCGTCCACTCTCGGATGTTGTCCTCCCATCTCTTTCTCTGCCTGCCTCTCCTTCTCCCGCCTTGCACAGTTCCCTGCAGAATCATCTTGGCAAGCCCTGTTGATCTGGGATGTGCCCATACCACTTCAGTTTGCGTTTTTTGACTGTGGTCAGGAGATCTTCAAAGGGCCCCGATAGCTTGACCGATTCTGATTCTCACTTCCTTGTTAGTAATGGTCTTTGTAAGAAATGCCAAGGAGTCTGCAAAGCATCTCATCTTTGTGGCCTGTATTCTCCTCTCCAGATCCGCTGTGATGGTCCATGACTCACAAGCGTACAGGAATATTAGATGACCAGAGTGCGCATCAGCCTGATCTTTGAGCTGTGTGAGATGTACCTGTTCTTCCAAATGGTCTTTAATTTTGTCAGTGCTGTAACTGTCTGTGCCATCCTTGCGAGTATTTCAGGCTTGGATCCCTTGTCTGTTACAATTGCTCCCAGATACTTGAAGCTTTGTACCGTTTCCAAATTCTGACCACCGACGACCCTGATGTTGGTGTTGATGCCGTTGATGTTGTTGGTCATCAGCTTGGCCTTCTGTGCACTGATCTCCGGGCATAGGCTGTTGGAAGTCTTGTCGAGGCGTTCCACTAACTGAAACCAGGAGCCAGATTTAACATGTGCATGAGATGTTGTGCATGCATTTCTGATTTGTACATGGGACCTTGGTTTATTGTCTCATCTGAAGTTGTTGGGTTTTTTCCTTGAGATCAGATTTTCAGAATTTCCTGTCATCGGCTACGATGTGATGTCTCATCTGAAGTATTGTTTTAGGGAAGCAAAGTTTGGACTGGTGTTAATTTTTGTTGTTGATGTTAATTAACTTAAGAGGGAAAATCCCCAGGAATGGGCAACTTGGTGATGGCTCAAATTTATGCTATCACTATCAGATTGCAAGCTCAGCTCTTGAACCACTACTCAGTCTACTGGTACTAGGCTAGACTATGTAGATATCTGGATCCCCCCCTCCCCCCAAAGTCATGTCAGACTTCTTCAGAAATCACTGGGATACCACAGTGGAATTAGTTAATGATGTATCTGGTTAGCGCATATCGGGCAAGTTGATTGTGGTGCAGTGGAATCTTTCTTTCCTCTGGTCACAGATGACATAGTTGTAATGTCTGTGTTATTCATACCACTGGCCGTAGTTGGTCTGCTTGTTAACTTAATGTTATGAAAGATGGATATTAATTATCTATACATTTATATGTTTTTCAGGTGTATCTAAGATGTTGATCATGTTGTGCATGCTTGCACATGGAACCATGGTTTCTACTAATTCCAGTCTTGCCACCCCCCACCCCCCCAAAAAAAAAAAGTCACCAGGAAATAAAGTAACTGGCTCTAGCTGCAGTGAAAAATCTGTAAAACCCAGTTATGTTATGGTTATGACAGTTGCAGCTGTGATGATCTACTTTTCTTTTTTTGGGGGGGGAGGGGGGGGGACGGGTAGTTTCTTGACTAGAGCTCCGAGTTTCACAGGGACTGACCTTGGGTGGCTGCTTTCTCAAAAATTCAGATTTTGGGGATGATGTCTAAATATGACACCAGTGTAACGTATTATAAACTTTGAAGTTTTTGTCATCTGTTCCTACCAGCACACAGTGGCCTACTCTTCCAAAAAGCAGAATAGCTTTTAATGTGTCTGCAAAATGTTCTGCATATGTTCATAGTATAGGACTTTAGTGTAAAGTTTTATCCAAAGTATTTTGGGAGGAGTGTAGTACTAGTACTAACACTACACTCTACAGCAACACCAGGGGGAAAATCCCCATGAAGTTGAACAGGCTTCTTGGCTGTGGTTTGAACATATGCCATCAGATTGTGAGCTCAGTGCTCTAACCATTGACCCCAGATTATGATCCTGATAGAAAAAAATATAAATACCTTTTAATGTTAAATGCTAAACACTTCAACATATCATCTCCGACATGCCCCCAAATTGGCCATTTGCTCACAGGACATCTTGTGCTCTTGTGTGTGTGTGTTTTTTTAAAATATATTTTTTATTCTTTTATACCAAAGATAATGGAATAAGCACTTGTGTGCTTTTTTACATCCAGTCCCCGTGTGTATGCAGTTTTGTAAATCTTGTCATCTCTTCCCACCGGCACACAATGGCCTATTCTTATGAAAAGTGGAACAGGATTTAATGTGTGCACAAGAATGGCAAGATATTCTGCGTATTGTGTGCATGTGTGTGTGTGCGTGTGTCACTGTGTGTGTGTGTTTGTGTGTGTGTGCATGCAAAGCTCACACTCTCTGGTCACGTGTTTAGTCTGCTTTTCATTTCTCAGCACAACAGTGTAGTCCTCTGACTACAACCATGACTACCACCGCACCCAATTTTCATCCAGGCGGTGAGGACATGGTATCGCCATCCTTCAAATGTCAGATGGAGCTGATCAAGCTCATTTCTGGGATGAGAAGGGAAGGAGAAGCAGAGCTGCAGAGGATAAAGGAACTGCTGGACCAGGACATATATCAGACTGTCCTGGATAACAGTGTCCCTTGGCAGATTGATGGGAAAAACACGTATTCTCCCATTCACCACGCTGCCATGAAAGGTCTGCTGAAGGTGACTGAGCTACTCCTCAGTTATTCTGGTAAGTTCTTTGTCATTCATGAATCATTGCTTGATTTGGCTGTATGCCACAGTTTGTGGATCTTCTCAAACTTCTGTTTGGTTTTTTTTTTTTTTTTTTTTTTTTCTCTCTTGTCAATGAAGTGCAGATGGTGTTTGGTTTTTGTTGGGGATTTTAAAAAAAAAGTTATGGTTTGCTTTGCTTGTTTGAGGTTTTTTTTTATGACGTTTTGTTGTTGATGTTGTTTACCAGAAGGCAAGGGACTATATTAAGAATCTTATATTGGGGCAAAAAATAGCTAACATACAGTGTTGATTCTAGGCCATGCCTTTGCAGGATTCCCACAGGTTATCACATAGGTGCCAAAAAATTCATGTTGTGCTCCCTAATATGAACACAGGATGCACAGGGTTCATAAGGACCTTTTAAGTCTGTAAAATTGAGATTTGAGTTAAAAGGCCTTTTAAGTCCTTTGATTCACCAAGTAGGTCCTTTTAAAATATGATCAGGTCCTTTCAAATGCGGAAAAGTCCTTAAAAGTCCTGTTGAATCAAGCAAAAGGGCATGACAGATTGACATGGTAATTCTCTTTGAATTCGCAGAAATCTGTGAAAGGAACCCCCTCTAAAAAATAAAAAAAAAGCATGAAAAAAAAAAAAGAAATCCAGAAAACTAGTTAACCCTTTGCTGGGCACAACGCCCCAAAGCGCCCGACCCTGTCCTTGGGCAAAACGCCCCAAAGCGCCCGGCGACACGACCGTCACTTCAGAGCGATCATACAGTCGAAATTCCCGCCAATCTCGCTTCAAATCTCGTGAATATAGAAGCCACGAGACTGCCCGCGAGACTTCCGCATGTTTATTACAAATGGCGGTGATTGGAGTGAGTTTGTTGCAAGTTTTGGAGGAAAAAAATCGCAAATTTTTCCAAGATGGATGCTATCTTCGAACCCGACATTTACGATCGTTTTTACAGCTTCCATGCTGAAAATATGACGCTGTGAGATGTGTATCTAGGCTCAAATATCGATGTAATCGATCCTAGTAGTGTGTGCACTTCTGAGTTTGTTGACTGAAGTGAGAGAGACGACTTTGACTACGGCGAAGTTCGAGACGAAAATCGATCGTCAAATCTAACACGGCCGATACGCGTTTTGAATTCTACTCTTAGATTTGGGGAAATTATCGTGGATTTCAAGTTCGGCAATGGTTCAGAACTTGATATATTTTGTTATTTGGTTGCTATTTGGGATTTTGATACGGTAGCGGCTCAAACTTAAACGTTAAGCTGATCGCGATCATCGGTAAACAAAAATGGCGATCGTCGGAATGTTCGATGTGTTCGTGCACCATTTATCAAAAAAACTAAAAAAACCAACAGTAGGTTGAAAATAACTTTTCTATAATTGTTTCTTAATGTTTTAGTTTTTATCTAATCAAAATCCATGCACGCATTCTAAAGTTATTGCAACGCTAACTGTAACACACACAAACCAATCAATGACTTTGTGTGTTTAAGCATTATAATTCTAAAAGAAAATAAAAATAATGACAAAAATTGGGTATTAGCAATTTCTTTATTCATTTCTGCATCTTGCTGTTTTTATTTCATCAAAATCCATCTGACCATTGTAGAGTTATTGCATGTTAAATACATACACCCACTCACAAGCCATCCACCTCCATTTTCTCTGCCCGGCAGGAAGGTGACAAATGATTTTGCTGTGCCCAGCAAAGGGTTAATCAAGGGAATTAACTCTTCCATGCTGATTACCTCCCTTCACCACTTTATATTATGAGTCGTCACTAAGCCTAGGAACTTCAGCTGTGTGTGCTGTCAGAGAACAGTGTTTACGTAACAACCTGCAGGCCTGTCAACATCTCTCTTTCTCAGTTTCTGTCTGTCTGTGGTTCTCTCTCTTTCTCTATGTCTGTCTCTCATACACACACACACACACACACACACACACACACACACACACACACACACCACACACACACATGTGGTTCTCTCTCTTTATGTCTGTCTCTCTCGCATACACACACACACACACACACACACACACACACACAGAGTTACACACACACACACACACACACACTCACACACACACACACACTCTCTCTCTCTCTCTCTCACACACACAACCTCTCCCTCCCTCTCCCCCCTCCCTCTCTCTCTCCCCCCCCCTCTCTCTCCTTCCACCCCCCCCCCCCCCCCCCTCTCTCTCTCACACAGACACACACAGTGTATGGCTCTCCACAACACACAGACACAGGCATGCATGCACTCCCGCGCACACACACACATACACATTCTTACACATTCTCTCTCTCTCTCTCTCTCTCCTCTCTCTCTCTCTCTCTCTCTCTCTCTCTGTCTCTCTCTCTCTCTCACACACACACACACACACACACACAGAGTTCTCTCTCTCTCTCTTTCTCTCTCTCTCTCTCTCTCTCTCTCTCTCTCTCTCTCTCTCTCTCTCTCTCTCTCTCTCTCCTCGGCGGTCACGAGAAGTGAAGCGGACAGGGCGTACATTTTCTGTGAGCAGCAGTAAAACTAGAAATTCATTTTAAAAAATGCCAGTTACTGGACTTCCAGCGGCTGTGGAGAGGACCTTAGGCGCCCTGCTGACTGACAATGCAGTTTCCAGCTGGAAAGTGGCAGGAGAAGGGGACAGCGTGGTTTTTGTCTTGCAACTGAAACCAGTGGACACAGCAGTGTCAACCAACATGGCGGATCCAACAGTGAATCGCAGCACACAAGCACAGTACTACAGGAAGAAATCGTTATCTCAAAGACGATGAGATGTAGAGCGCTCTCGAAAGCATAAACAGAAGCAGGCAAGTGTTGTGTGTGAAAGTGACTGTGTCCTCAGTGCCTCGAGTCTGCCTGACAGTGGAGTAGAACAGGGGAATACAGCATGTGTAGATACACATGGAATAGACCTACCAACAACACACACACAGGACATCAACACAAAAACATCAGTTAAGTTGCCATCATCGGTTGATTTAGAACCTCCTGTATGTCTGATTGTTGTGACTGTGCTGATATGTGTGCTGATATGTGTGTTTTGCAGCCTGAGGTGAACGATGATAATATTGTTGGTGCATTCCACACAGGAAATGTCAAACAGTACGTGGCTACTCTAACTGATAGACCCGTACAGAAAAGGCTAAGAGACAGACAAAGAAATACACACTTTAGAAAATCTGTGCTACATCATTCAGACAGTGAAGATATTGTGACGTGCGAGTCAGACGACATTGTGATCCAGTACGCATGCCAACCAGACACTGAGCCAGTATGTGTGTACTGGTTTGTGAAACAGCAAGAGAAAAACATGTTAAAAGAGGAACATGTCAAACTCGCCAGTTTGCGGAATGGGAAGCGAATGCAGAACACACTACACACGGAGACCCTATCGAGTGCTTCAAGGGACTTAGCGACACTTAGAGAACTACTAAAACGGTTTCTTGGCTAGCCTAGACCTAAGGGTGTGTAGTGTGACAAAGACTGGATGAAAGAAAGGCTCAGAATGCCGTAACATATCCGGACAGTAAAGTGTTTCGTGTCTCGATGTACATTACTAATCAATGCTGTGGTTTCCATGGCTTGGAGTAGCATCGTGTGTCAGCTTAAAGCAATTTTCGTTATCGTTATTCGGCAACCCCCTTCATGTGGGCCAATGGCCTTTTTTTCATGAATAAACCTTTCGAGTTCGAGTTCTCTCTCTCTCACACACACACACACACACACACAGAGTTTTTTTTTCTCTCTCTCTCTCTCTCTCTCTCTCTCTCTCTCTCTCTCTCTCTCTCATCACACACACACACACACACACACACACACACACACACTCACACATACACACACACACACATGCTTTTTTGTTGGGTTTTTTGTTTGTATTATTCCAGCACCACAACCTCCCCTCTCTTTCTCTCCTCATTGTTTCTCTGTCCGTGTGTGTCTGTTCTCTCTCTCTCTTTCCTTCTCTTTCTTCCTCTATCTGCCTAAGTGCACATTTGTTTAGATATGTAAATACTTGGGTATAAAACCTCCTTTAGGTTGAAGAAATGACTGGAAAAGTCTTTCTAGGAGAGCTTATTTCTGGGCACCAATTGCTTAGTATGAAGAACTGAAGTAAGTTCAAAGAGAGGCATTTTTACAAGCTAGAATTGCTGAAAAACCTCCAGCTTCAGGGGGCAATACTCCCCGACCCCCACAAGGGGCTCTGCCCCTTGACCCCGCAAGGGGGCACTGCTCCCTGGACCTCCAAACCCTTTCAGGGAAAAGTGCTTTTTCAGGAAAAAGTGATGCTGACAATGATCATCTAATGGCTGAAGTCATGTGGGCTTCAAAAGTTGTTGACTGCCGTTACAGCTGTAGATCTTCTGAACAGTTTCACTGTATTTGCATGATACAATCTTTGAAAGTTATGTAAAATTGCAATGGTCTAGGTCCTTTTAATCTGACCTGGGGTCCTTTTAAGTCCTTTAAAGGTCCTTTTTTTTGCTTCATGCCCTGCACCTGGGAACCCTGATGTATTATCAAAAAAAGGGGGCAGGATAACCTGGTGAGTGGTGTTAGAGCATTGTGCTTGTGAACTACTGACCCAGATTCAAATCCCATTCAAGGTGACTTTTTCCCCCCTGGAGTGAACATCAGTGCTAACTCCACTCCCCCGAAAAGTTCCTCAAATGAGACTCTAAACCGAGGTCCCATGTGTGAACGCATGCAAAACATCTTGTGCACATGTTCAAATCTGTTCCACTTTTTGCAAGAGTAGGCCATTGTGTGCCAATGGGAATGGATGACAAAATTTACAAAACTGCAAACACACTCGGATTGGATGCTAAAAAAAAAACAACAACCGCAGGAGTGCTTATTCCATCATCCTCGAAATAAAAGAATAAATAAATGCCTTTTTTAAACAAAGAGGGGTAACCCATCATTATTCTTTTATTTTTAGGATATTCAATAATAGAATTAGCACACGTGTGCCTTTTTTTTACATCCAGTCCCCGTGTGTATGCAGTTGTGTAAACTTTGTCATCCGTTCCCACTGGCACACAATGCCCTTCCTTCTCTTCTGAAAAGTGGAATGGGTTTTAACATGTGCCAAGATGATCTGCATGGCTGCTGTGCATATAGCTGCCTCAAAGTAAATAAAACCAAGTGCCGTTTTCTGTCAATGTTTCTGATTGGCTGAGGGCTTCATTTGTGACTAGGGCCTAGCCAGTGTTTTTCTTTTAGGCCTAGCCTAGGCCTACCACTTTAGAAAAAAAATCAAGTTGGCAAGCCAAAGTTTGGATCTATGTGACTGACTCAGAAAACTGTGGTTTAAAGAGAACAACACTGACACTGAGGGCCAGACATCCAGAGTTCAAGCCTGGCAGTTGACATTGAATGCCACCAGTAACAGTCAGAAAATGCTAACAGTAACACAGCATGGGTGAGCAGGGCTTTTGAAAAATATATATCATATATGTGTGTTTGTTTTGATGTGCTTGCAACCTGACACTTGCTTGCATTCCATGAACATTGCAGAATTGTTACATTTGTTTTTGTTTATTTCTGCAAGCTACAGTGTATGGTCAAAAACTTTATGATTTGACACTAACTTATTTCTGCCCATGTACAAATGTGCTGTATCTTGGGATTTATT
>CM060334.1:17530773-17620773 GCA_030674155.1 Stramonita haemastoma | reverse complement strand
GATAGGAGCTTGATGTTGCCTCGTATCAAAAACCTGCCAGACAACTTGTGTGTGGACACTTCGCCTTTTGAAGTGGGAAGCACTCCCCTCCACTTGGCAGTCAGGAAAAACAATCTCCAGTGTGTAGACCTGCTTCTTTGCTCTGGAGCCAACTACAATGCTTGCGACAGAGAAGGACAGACCAGCTTGTATCTGGCAGCCAAATTGGGACTGCCTGACTGTGTTATGCTGCAGTTGCAGCATCCAGCTTGCAACCAAATTCTCTCTGTACCCACGAATGAAGGGTGTGGTAAGTAAAGCGCTTTAGGGCTGGTCTGTCTGTGGGGAGGGGCAGCCAGTGTGTGTGTGTGTTGTGTGTGTGTGTGTGTTTCAAGTGGGGTCAGTGCTTTTGGAAAGTAACATGATAAAGAGTTATGTTTGTATTTGTAATCTTTCAAATGTTAAAAAAAAAAAAAAGCGTCAGAAGATGGCATTGTAGCTCTTTTTGCCTGTTTCAGCTATACAAAGGCATGTGTTTTTATTTGTGAACTAAAGACAATATTACAGTCATTCACCTCTTTCAATTATACAGTTGATTACAAAAGGCATGGTCTTTGTTTTGTTTTGTTTTTTGTAAAGAAGGCATTATAGTTCCTCACCTGTTTTAATCAAAAGTAAAGGCACATTTTGAAAAGATCTATCATACAAAGCAACTAAGCCAGTCGCACTGCCAATTCATTCTAATTATTCAGAGAAAAAGTGAGCCTTTTCATGATGACAAGCTGTTGGCTCAAACTGCACAACAAGCCTTATCTGAGATCCACTGATTGGACAAAATAATATATTACTGTTCTTACTGACATCAGCATTCAAAAGACATGCTTGTACAGAATACAGGTGGATCGGGGGTCTAGAAGTAACGCTCCTGCCTAGAAAGCGTAAAGCTCAGGTTCAAAGCTGTGGTGGTTTGATCCCTGTTTGGGCCTGAAACTTTTCCCCCATCCACAAGACCATGAGTGGTGGTGTGGGTACTTCACTTGCGGATAAGACAATAAACTGAGGTCCCATGTGTTAAACATATTTACACATATTTAGCACATGTAAAAGAACCCACAGTAACAAGAGAGTTGTCCCTGGCAGAATTCTGTAGGGAAAAAAAAGCCACTCTGATAGGGAAATAAATACAGTTGCCAACAGGCAAAAGAAAAAAATAATAATGGGTGGTGCTGCTCTTGTGGTGACACACTCTGCCCGGGGAAAGTCAGCCGCAATTTCATGCTAGAAATCTGCTGTTGAGACATATAATTAATGTGGTATACAATACAATGCAATACAATACAATGTGTCAATTATTTTTTCCCCAAAAATTTTTTCAAAAAATTGCAGTATTCCAAAGTTTTAAAATAGTGAATTTGTTTTTGCTGAAAAGCCTAAAGTATTCAATAATGATCAAACGCCAGAACAGAAGATTTTAAATAACTTTCAGACCTGTATGTTTCTTACTCTAAAATTTGGTGATGTAGGACATCTCTTCTCTCTCTCTCTCTCTTCTCTCTTCCTCTCTTCTCTCTCTCTCTCTCTCTCTCTCTCTCTCTCTCCTCTCTCTCTCTCTCTCTCTCTCTCTCTCTCTCTCTCTCTCTCGTGTCTCTAAATGTATATATATATGATAATCTAGGCTGCACCATTGTTGGATTCCTGCACTTTTTATGTCTAGTAGGGTGCAGGATTTCCCTACTTTTTATCTCTGGGGCACAAACAGTATTACCCTGTCTGCACTCAACATGCCAAAAAATTTAACAGAAGCTGCATCACTGAAATGAATGATAAGTGTGCCATCGTGACTGCTGTTTGTGTAGCTTGTTTTATATCATTTTAAAACTAAGTGCCGTTTTCTCTTGATGTTTCTGATTGGCTGACGGCTTAAGTTCTGACCAGTCACTGAGAGTGAACAAAGGTTAAATTAAAGACAATGCACACACGCACACATGCACACAATGTGCATCTACCACAAGAGAACACACACACACACACACACACACACACACACACACACACACACACACACACACACACACACACACACAATCTCCCCCCCCTTCCACACACATACACGCAAGGAGAAGCACAAGTATGTACAGTATGAAGGTTGGGTGGTGGTGGTGGTGGTGGCAGTTTGATATGAACCACAACTAGAAAAGGACTTGTCTGAGTTATTTAAATAATTACACTATTGACAGTGGGTTTCACTGGACCATATCTCGGCATATGAAAACAAAAAAAAAGAGAATATGTAGATGTATAACTGCGCATATCAACATGACATCAGAGCATGTAGGCACCTATCAGCTCGGAAGACTATGGAGTTGCGCTCTAGTCTTTAGAGCCAAAGCCTGGGTAAGTAAGTATGGAGGACAAGCTGTTACCCAAGCAGCAGACCCCCCTCTCCACGCCACTGGAATGATCCATTGGAAAGGCAATGACCAATATGAATGGTTCCAGTACCGTCAGGAGCCACCAGAACACTTGCCAATTTACAGCCCCGAGCCGCCCTGGAGACTCCAACTCCCTGATTTTTCCTCAGGGATGGTGTCTAAACATGACACCTGTGTGCATGCTGGGTTTGTTTTGTTTTAAAAAAATAATTTTGAGCAATGTAAACACAACAAAATGCTCCCTTTCTCTTTGTACAGGTCTGTAGGTTGGCTAGGAGAAGGTAGAGAGGAGGACAATGATCCCCTTTTTTTCATTTTAAAGGGCTCTCTGTCCCCCTTTTTTTTTGTGTTGAAATCCTACAACTGCTGGCATGGTATATGGGAGTAGAAAAGAAATGAAGCAGCACACTATTTGGTTATTTGGTTATTGGACCTGTCATCACACAACATTTTTCTCTTGTGGTGTCTCCATAATTAAACATGACAAGAAGTTTAGAACTTGCACACCAAATACATAAATATTATCACCAGTTACGGGTTTTGAATTTCATTTCATGGTTATGGATTGCTGGTTGGGCTGGATGTCTGGTTGGGTATACTATAGGGGAGAGAAGGAGAAAAAGGAAAAGAAATTCAAGCATTACATGATTTGGGTTTATGCTATCAGAGCTGCCTTTTTTTTCTTTTTTTTTTGGTACAGTCATCAACCAAAATGACTACTGCAGTAGCGCTGGTGTAAAAACGTTTTATGAACTAGACGTCGCCTCGCCTCCATACAAACACTGCATACTAAAGAAAGAAAATTTCTTTTTTGTGTGGTTGAGTCTTGCTGGATTAAAGATTATATATTTTAAAAAAGCAGTGGAACCCCATTTTTTCTCACTGGGATGGTTCTCACATGAATGGATCTCAATCCAGCATCTTTCTTCTGTATATGAGCTGAATTCATTTCCTTAAGCTTATCACAATAAACCGCGGTCATTTTTTCTCTCTCTCTCTCCCTCTGTCTGTCTGTCTTTCTCTCTCTTTTCCTGCCATGTTGTAGTCAGAGTAAGCTTGTCATTATGAAGCTGAAGAGAAGTTTAATTTTTTTGTTTGGTCACAGAGCACTGATGCAGTCAGTATTGTTGCTCCATGTTCTCTCCTTCACACGGCCTTGCTGCTATCTTTTCTCTGATGTCAGGTACAGCGCCACATTTTGCTCCTTCATAAAACCTTGCCGCTGTATACTAATACTGCATTTTAGGTTGATTTTTTTTTTTCAGACACGGCGCTGCACAAGTGTTTACAGAATGGCAGGAAGATGACAGACTGCGTGAAGGAGCTAGTGTTGCGAGGTGCAGATATCAGCCACAAAAATGCAGAGCAGAGATGCCCTGTGTATGTCGCCATCAAGAATGGCTGGGATGAAGACATCATCAAATTCATCATTGAGAAATCCCTTACTCCCATTGCTAAAATATCTGCAGGAAAAGAAGTACAAGGTATGTGCTTTATACTACTCTTTCAAGTTGGAATGGGGTGTTAGTGTGTGTGTGCGCGTGACTGTATGTGTGTGTGTGTGTGCATGCGTGTGTGTGTGTGTGTGTGTGTGTGTGTGTGTGTGTGTGTTGTGTGCGCGCTCTTTGAATGTGTCTGTATGCTTTTTCATAGCTGCCAACCATTCCTTTGGAGGGGGGGGGGGGCGTGTCTGGGTTTTTTTTGTGTTGTTTTGGGGTTGTTTTTTTAAGCCACAATCGGATTATCTGGTTTCCAAAGGCATTTTCTGGATTCGAAAAATTTATCCCCACTTTTTTTTCCGAAGAAAGAAAGAAAATTAACCAGTTTCAGAAATTGAAAAAAAAAAGGTACCCAAACAAACAACAACCCAAAAAAAGCCACCTAAATCAAGTAGTATGTCAATGTGTGTACCGGTCTCCAATGCCAATCACCAAGATGTTAAAGAAAAACACAAAATCTGATAGCTGTGCCTGCCAGACATTGGTTTACACATACAAGGAGGATTTTCCCATCGTGAAAGCTATGCCGTCTGCTGCAACCTGAGCCAGTGCCATTTAAGACGTTGGCTTGTTGGACTAAAAACAAAAAGACATTACTGAGTATGAGAACACACCTCTGTTTTGGTGTAGCAGTTTCAGTTTCAGCTGCCTTGCTACGTTGTTATGTCAGTTGCTCAAGAACTCTAAGGTTTTGTTGTTGCAAGTTTTAGTGCTGGTTCAAATGCATGTGAATCCATGGTAACAAAAAAAAAAAAAACCAACCCAAAAAGCAAGGAGTTGCAGACAGCATTGTCCACGAGAGGCAATGACTGACAGCGCATGTGTATTAAGTTAAAGTCATGTATCACTTGCCTTGTCGAGATGCATTTGTGTCTGTCAAAGTTCAAAACAACAAAGTAATGCTAAAACTGTGCATTTAATCAGTAACTGTGTTTCTAATGAAAATGTAGTTCAAAGACTATCAAGTAACAAAAAGCATAGTGAGTGTTTTGCTGAGAGTGTGATAAATAGTGTTGACCTGAAGCAGTAGTGGGCAGATAGGAAGCTGTGGCCAGCTATAAAGAGCTGATGTAGTCCATCCCTGATTTGACACTTTGTTTCAAATTCAATACTATGACAGGAATGAAAAGCAACAACAACAAAAAGCAATGCAACTGGTGCTCAGTGCTATTCTATAAACGATCATTTTAATGATTTGATGTTTCATGAAAGCAGGCGTTAAGAGTGGTCAGTGTACTTTCAAGTTTCCGCCTTCAACCATATTTTTGTTTCAAAGCGCAGCAAGCTATGTTTTGCTAACTGCCTCTTGTCAGGAGAGGAAAAATTTGCTCCTTTATATCATTAAAAATCTTTCAGCTTTCCTTTTGAGCCTTGCGTTCTTTCAGGAGATGGGGGGGGGGGGGGGGGGGGGGGGGGGGGTCCAAAACCCTCCCCCTGAATCCACATCATACCAAATTTTGTTTGGGGATTCTGAAAAGTTAGCAGAGCTCCATGCTTTTTGGGGTGTTGGTAGGTTACCAACGATACTGTTGTAAGTCAGCAAGAGCACAACCAGTTCCTTCCATTCCTCTCTCTATTTTGCCTTTCTCAGGGTTTTGTTGAGTTCTAGGCCTGTCCATTCGCTGATGTTGTCCTCCCATCTCTTCCTTGGTCTGCCTCTTTTTCTTTCTGCTTGGACAGTGCCTTGCAGTATTGTTTTTGCCAGTCCTTTTGATCTTGCTTGACTAGGGAAGAAAAAATGTTTAACTTATAGAAGTGAATTTGAAAATATTCTGACATTTGAAGCAAGGTTGAAGTCAATCTTTTGCTAGTTGAAGAGGAAAGCTGCACAGTGCTTGCTCAGCTGGAGCTGAAAAAATGTGAAGTCCTATGTAGGTTTGTTAGCTTTAATCAGGCCTATCTGTATGAACAGTTTTCACAGAATCATTGTAGAAAAGGATATACGGGTAATTTTATTGTATTGTATTATACACCACTTTAAGTCATGGCAGATTTTTCGCGTGAAATTTCGACCGCTCACTCCCCAGGAAGAGTGCGTCATCACGAGAGCAGTGCCACTTTTTTTTCTTTTTTTTTTCTCTCTCTTTTCCTGTCTGCATGTATATTTGATTTTCTATCAAAGTGGATTTTTCCTACAGAATTTTGCCAGGGACAATTCTTTGTTTCAGTGTTTGCTATGGGTTCTTTTATGTGCACACAATTAGTATTGTACATGGGACCTTGGATTTATCGTTTTATCCGAAAGACTCGCACCCAGACCATCACTCTTAGCCTAGTGGATTGGGGGTGGGTGGGTGGTGAGTTTTTGGCACAAACAAGGATCGAACCCCCATACACTTGGAACCCAGACTTTTCGTTTTCTAGGTAGGCGCGTTACTTCTGGACCACCAATCTACTACTGGTAGTAGCCTCCCCCCCCCCTCCCCTTGTTTTTGACTTTCATAGCTTTATGTTTAATAGAATGGTTGGTTGATTGACTCACTAGTTTTTGATGTCATTGCTTTATGCTTGAATCATACGATTGGTTCATTGATTCACCAGATTTTGATTTTCATAGCTTTATACTTGAATTATGCGATTGGTTGATTGATTCACCAGGTTTTTTGGTGTTTTTTTTTTGTTATTTCATAACTTTATGCTTAATCATACGATTGGTTGATTGATTCACTTGTTTTTGTTTGTTTTTTTGTTTTGTTTGTTTGGGGGGGGGGGGGGGGGGGTTGTTGTTTTTTTTAAAGAGGGCTGGATGAAAACAAGCCAACATTGTGCTTAATCTTTTCCCTCAATAAATTAAAATGTTCATTTTCAAAAAATGTTTTCATTTTCTCATTCATTCATCTCTCTCTCTCTCTCTCTCTCTCTCTCTCTCTCTCTCTCTCTCTCTCTCTCTCTCTCTCTCTCTCTCTCTCTCTCTCTCTCTCTCTCCTCTCTCTCTCTCTCTCTCATTTCATTTCAGTTTGTAGTTAAGAAATAAACTCTGCTGAAATTATTATTATAATTTTTATTCATTTAATGCATGTCAACTTAAGTAATCTTTTTGCCTCTCAATTTAAAAAAAAAAAAAAAGGACCGCTTATGATGATATTGTCAAAATGAATAATTTGTCTCTGTTTGTAAAAATTTTATTTATTTATTTTTTTACTTTGCAGATACTATCTTTGGACTGGTGACCGGCTATAAAGGACTGGACTGGAGGTGTGGGTCTGTAGAGGGCGACGTTCGGAATGAAAAGCTGGCCACAGTCTTGGTCAAAACAGGATTTGCCAGGCAGTGCTGGGAAGAACTTCTCTGGCGTGAACTGCTTCATGACCAACCAGGTGGGCCCCTTCTGGAGGCACTGATGGACAGTTTTGGCATCTTGGATCCCTTTCCTGTGCTGAAAGACAAATTCAAGAGGTTCACTGACAAGGACTCGAGGTATAGTCATGGTCGTTTTCCTCCACTGCCAGGCTCTCGTGGTTTTACCCGTCTGAGGAATCGTGTTACGCGCAAATTGCAGGAGTTGGCCAGGATCCAGGCTGTCGACAATGATCCTCTTGACATGCCCCAGGATATGGACGATCCTGATGTGGCCAGGATCCAGGGGGTGTACAATGCTCCTCTTGACATGCCCCAGGATATGGACAATCCTGATTTGGCCAGGATCCAGGGGGTGTACAATGCTCCTCTTGACATGCCCCAGGATATGGACAATCCTGATTTGGCCAGGATCCAGGGGGTGTACAATGCTCCTCTTGACATGCCCCAGGATATGGACAATCCTGATTTGGCCAGGATCCAGGGGGTGTACAATGCTCCTCTTGACATGCCCCAGGATATGGACAATCCTGATTTGGCCAGGATCCAGGGGGTGTACAATGCTCCTCTTGACATGCCCCAGGATATGGACAATCCTGATTTGGCCAGGATCCAGGGGGTGTACAATGCTCCTCTTGACATGCCCCAGGATATGGACAATCCTGATTTGGCCAGGATCCAGGGGGTGTACAATGCTCCTCTTGACATGCCCCAGGATATGGACAATCCTGATTTGGCCAGGATCCAGGATATGGAGGATCATGGTTTGGCCAGGATCCTGGGGGTGTACAATGCTCCTCTTGACATGCCCCAGGATATGGACAATCCTGATTTTGATTGGATCCAGGCTGTGCTCGATGCTCCTCCTAACTCGCCCCTGATTGAGAACAATGCTTTTTTCTCCAGGATCAAGTCTATGCAAGCTGCTTGTCTTTACAGGCCCCGGGATGAGGATTTTCATGAAGATGATTATCATGAAGATGATCATGATGAATATGATGGTGATGAATATGATGGTGATGAAGAATATGATGATGATGATGATGATGATGAAGATTTTTTGGAAAATTTTCCTGACGATGATGATGATGATTCCGTTGTGATGGCTTTCAAGAATCTTTTTGTCATGCCCCAGGGTATGAACTGGGTTTTAAATGAGGCATTTGTTTTGCGTGATCCCGACTGTTTGCACTATATTTTGGAAAAAGTCGAGAGGTATGAACAACGTTGCCAGGGAGTTCCCTCTTTGCTCCATCAAAGTCGGGTAGCCCTGCGCAAGATCCCTGGTGCTTGCAGTTTTTTTGCAGATGAGGTACCAGAGACGCTGAAAGAATACCTTCTGGGATAAGCTGGAAGAAGATGCTGCTGCTGCTAATGCTGCTGCTGCTGCTAATGCTGCTGCTGCTGCTGCTGTGATGATGATAATGAGGGAGAGGTCCCCAACAAAAGGGGATGAAGATGAAGAGTTCCCTTCCAGCTCTGGAGTGACAGACCAGCATGCAGTGTGTGAAGAAGAAATGGTGACAGGAAAGATGGACTGTGAATAGAAGAAGGCTTGGTTGACACATGTTTGGACATTTCACTGTGTCAGTCTAGGACAGTCGGATCATATCAGGAGTATGTAGAGCTGTGTACCCTCTGTATTTTTCTGTATTTGCACAGGGAAAGATGGAATAAGATTTTTGTTCATCAGAATTTAATCTTTGCTTACAAAAGATTAGAGGACAGGGTAGCTCAGAGGTCAGAGTGCTCGCTTTCCCTCAGCCAATGTTAAGCAGCATCAAGGTGGTTACCATTTAGACGGGTGACCGTTTGCGTGCCTTGACTTCAGTTCAGTTTCCCCAGTTCACCCAACTGTAAACTACGACCCCCTACGACCACATAGGTTATGGGATAGCCTTACCTTACAAGAGATGTGAAAAAAGAAATATGCTATCACTCAGGGATGTTCATGCAACACTTTCAGTCAGTGTGTGTGTGTATGTGTGTGCGTGCGCACATGCATGCGTGTGTGTAGTGTAGTGTGTGTGTGTGTGTGTGTGTTGTAACCTTTCTACATCCTACATAAACACAAGGGCAGAACCTGGCCTGTAACTAAAAGATCCAGGGGAAACTGATCTGATCCAAGTGGAGAAAGGCATAGACCAAACACTTAGTGGTGTGGATAACAAAGTAGTATGTGCACAACAACAAAAATGTAGAGATGCCAGAGGCTCATTTAGTTCAAATAGCATATCCATCTTCTGGAGCTTCTGTGCTAGAAATTTTCCCCTTTCTATTACTGTCTCTATTTCTGTATTTTTCCTTACCCTTCAGTCTTCTCTCTTATTTTCTGGCTTCCCAGTCCATTGTCCTGTCCTTTTTTTAAAAAGCAAATGAAATCTTATAAGTATTTTCTTTTCTTATTGTATGACATTTAGCCTGTAATGCTTTATTCTGGTACCCAGGTAGTGATTGTGTAAACACTAAGATGGGCATCGGATGTCCATTTTGTAGTGTTATTTGCCTGTAATGCATTTTTCCGAGATGTTTTTCTTATTGTTCATGTATTGAAATGTTCATTATTCACTTCCATGTTTTTTGTATGCTTGGAATAAAAGAGCAAAGGGAATTAGCAAGTGTCATGAGCATTGCCTCGTTCTATTGGCTTTAAGTGGTGCAGTTAACTGAGGCTTTTCATGGTTTACTCCCCCCCCCCCCCCCAGATTGACAGTGTTAGATATGTGAACTGAAGAGATAAGCTAATGTTGATTTTGAACTTGAGATGAATGTTATTGGACTTGTTGAAATGTATAAGGGGACAGGCCTGAGACGGCTTTTGTGGTCAGTGGGGCTATAAACAACATAAAATGAAGTGAAATGCGAGAAAAAAAAGAAAGGAGGAGCTTGTATACATCAATTTCAAAGCACAAACAGTAAACTTGAAGTGTTGGTTTTGCCAGGTAAGACATGACACCAGAAACTATACGCCCATCACCACTCAATGATACTGGCCTGTCCATTAGTAGTTGTGGGGTAAGAAATAATGTAACAAGGCACATTGTAGTCTTCAAACCTTGAATTTGTTTGAAAATTCCATAAATAACAGCTGTTTCCCCTCTTGTAGTGCCTCGATTGGAAGTGTCCGCTGGGACATAAATATGAAAGAACCCACATCAACAAGAGAGTTCAGTTGTCCTTGGCAATATTTTGTTGAAGAAAGCCACTCTTGTAGAGAAATGAATATGCATGCTGACCCCCCCCCAAAAAAAAAAATGAAGAAAAGGGTGGTGCTGGTCATGTGGCGATGTGCTCTCCCTGGGGAGAGCAGCCTGAATTTCATGCAAAGAAAACTGCTAGGATTGGATTGAAAGTAGTATATAATACATTGCAGTGCAATGCAAAGTATTCAATACAATACAATTCAGCTACAACAATTGTCGTGTCTGCATTTCTGAGTTTAAAAAAAATAGTCAGGGAGGACCAGCTTCAAGAATCTTAGATGGATGACAACATAAGAAATGACTGTTTAACCTTTGTGTTGTACATTGTTAGTTGAAAAACAAAGCTGGCTTGCTACTCAAGCTTCCTAAAATCCTGCCCCCTAACCCCCCCCCCCCCCCAAAAAAAAAAAAATAAATAAATAAAATAAAATAATAAATAAACCCAACAAAACCACAAAATCTCAGGAAAAAAGTGAAAAAAGCAAGAAAATCCAAACAAATATTCTCTTTTGGCTGGGGGAAAGCGAGTGCTCTGACCACTGAGCTATGCCCTATCCCGGGGATGTACAGGTCTAAAATGTCAGTTTGTGTGATTTGGTTTATCTGAAAGTGTATCGTTTTTTGTTTTGTTTTGTTTTTTAAAGTGTATTGTTTGATTTTTATCTTTTTATCTGCATGCCTGATTTTATTACTGTCATTATTTTTTTTTTAGCTTATTTCTCACTCCTTGGTTAAAGCTCCAAGGTTCATGAATGGTGAGCCTTTGTATTTATATGCTACAGCCCACCATGAAAACTTCGCCGACGACTGCAAAGTCTTTTCATATTTGATGACTTGAGGTAATGAAAACACCTTTACTCTCTGTAGAGCATTTATCCTCATCTGATGACTGTAGGTAATGAAAACACCTTCACTCTCTGTAGAGCATTTATCCTCATCTGATGACTGTGGGTAATGAAAACACCTTTACTCTCTGTAGAGCATTTATCCTAATCCGATGACTGCAGGTAATGAAAACACCTTCACTCTGTGTAGAGAATTTATCCTCATCTGAGAACTGCAGGTAATGAAAACACCTTCACTCTCTGTAAGAGCATTTTATCCTCATCTGATGACTGCAGGTAATGAAAACACCTTCACTCTCTGTAGAGCATCTATCCTCATCTGATGACTGCAGGTAATGAAAACACCTTCACTCTCTGTAGAGCATTTATCCTCATCTGATGACTGCAGGTAATGAAAACACCTTCACTCTCTGTAGAGCATTTATCCTCATCTGATGACTGCAGGTAATGAAAACACCTTCACTCTCTGTAGAGCATTTATCCTCATCTGATGACTGCAGGTAATGAAAACACCTTCACTCTCTGTAGAGCATTTATCCTCATCTGATGACTGTGGGTAATGAAAACACCTTCACTCTCTGTAGAGGAATAAAAGCTTTTCATCTTCATTTGGCAACTGGGTGCTTAAACTACCATTACTCTCTGTAGAGGAAAGCATGCTATTGATCCTTACTTTGCCAGTTTGGGTAGCACTCTTTCTCTCTGAACAGAACTTCCTATACCTTTATTTCTGAACTTTAGGAGGTCAAACCATCCACATGTGGCAGACTGCATCCAGGTCTTTAAACACACATATGTATACAAGCGTGCACACACACACACACACACACACACACACACACACACACACACACACACACACACACACACACACACACACACACAAAGAGAGAGCACAAAGCAAACTGGTCCTTCCCTATTCC
The DNA here is from genome assembly GCA_030674155.1 of Stramonita haemastoma. Classification (NCBI taxonomy): domain Eukaryota; kingdom Metazoa; phylum Mollusca; class Gastropoda; order Neogastropoda; family Muricidae; genus Stramonita; species Stramonita haemastoma. Next base: position 17,608,595 of record CM060334.1, on the reverse strand, counting down.
TTCACACAGATCTTCCAGACCTGAGGTGAAGTAGGCCTAAGTTACTTGCAGTGGTAACATGATATTACTGATAAGGAATGTTGCCTTTCTGGGCTTTACACCTCACGACACTGCTACACTGTTCCAGTCTGTTGCCATGGCAACAGCATTATGCTGTAGTGGGAGAGGGAAGGGTGATTAAAAAGCCCACAGTCAATGGATAAGGTTTTTCAGTCGATGAATGTAAGGGTGTACATAACACCCACTTTCAGTGGATAAGGTTTTTCAGTCGATGAATGTAAGGGTGTACATAACACCCACTTTCAGTGGATAAGGATTTTCAGTCTATGAATGTAAGGGTGCACATAACACCCACTTTCAGTGGATAAGGGTTTTCAGTCTATGAATGTAAGGGTGTACATAACACCCACTTTTAGTGGATAAGGGTTTTCAGTCTATGAATGTAAGGGTGTACATAACACCCACTTTCAGTGGATAAGGTTTTTCAGTCTATGAGTGTAAGGGTGTACATAACACCCACTTTCAGTGGATAAGGTTTTTCAGTCTATGAATGTAAGGGTGTACATAACACCCACTTTCAGTGGATAAGGTTTTTCAGTCTATGAATGTAAGGGTCACTAAAACACCCACAGTCAATGGATAGGGTTTTTCAGTCTATGAATGTTATGGTGTCTTAAACCTCCACCTTCAGTGGATAGGGCTTTTAGTCTATGAATATAAGGGTCACTAACACACCCACAGTCAATGGATAGGGTTTTTCAGTCGATGGATGTAAGGGTATCTGAAACACCCACAGTCTACTATTCAGAATGTTCGTTCTCTAAAAGAGTTGGTGTCTAAACAACCCTCAGTCAACAAATAAGGATTTAATTAATGTGGCTGCATTTTTAACTCAGGGATGACTTCTTTTGCAATAAAACTTTAAAAAAATATCTATCTTCATATTGTGTGTTCTTTCATGTGATGTGGCTGTATGTTTTGATGCCAAAATGTATATTATGCATTTGTGGCCATATCTTGTGATTGTGTGTGTGTGTGTGTGTGTGTGAGTGAGGAGAGAGAGAGAGAGAGAGAGATTTATTTTTATTATTTTTATTTTTTAATTATTTTATTCTTTTATATCAAAGATAATGGGATAAGCACTCGTGCTTTTTTACATCCAGTCCCCGTGTGTATGCAGTTTTTGTAAACGTCATCTGTTCCAACCAGCACATGATGGCATACTCTTACGAAAAGTGGAACAGGATTTAACGTGTGCACAAGATGTTCTGCGTGCGTTCGCACATGGGGCCTTGGTTTATAGTCTCATCTGAAGGACTTTTGAGGAGAGTGGAGTCAGCACTGATGTTAACTCCAAGAGAATATCTCCTCCACCGGAATCGAACCCGGGTCCTCAAATTGCCAGCGCAACGTTCTGAGGGAGAGTGTTTTGTGTGTGTTGTGGGTGTGTTTGTCGTTCTGTGATTTTTCACAATGTTTAGTATATAAAGTTTGAGATGACATCGAGCAGTGAGAGAAGGACATTTACTATTGATTTAGACTGAAATCTCATCAGTTTTAACCTACAATAAGAAATAGAATACCTGAAAACAAACCATGATGGATTGTTTCAACACAGCAGTGACTGGAACAGCAAGCAAACCTCTAGGCAAACATCGACCAGTCAAAAAACCTAGAGTCACACCCACAACTGTGTGACCAATGTAGAGAGTTGAAGAAAAATGAAACAGATGAAAGAGCAGGGCACTATATGGCTATCAACAAAAGTATTAGGAAGTTCATAACAGAAGCAAAGGATAAATGGATTGGTGAACAGTGCAGGACATTGAAGAAAACAGCAAGAAAGCATATCAACTGGTGAAACAGGGAAGAAGCTCAACAATCCAAGACAAAAAATGGGAAGCTCTCACTGATGATCAGGATATTCTGAACAGATAGAATACTGGCCCAACCTGTATAACTACAAAACCACAGGAGATCCAGAAGTCCTCAATGTCCCCACAAGCACAGATATAGACAGTCACTCTATCGAGAAGAAGTGGAAACAGCACACTGCTGTTCCTACCCTTAATTATAGTGCCTGGCTCAGAGTTCATGACCTGCTGCTATCAGCCGGGAGTTAAAAACATCACAGCAGAAAGAGGAGGGTTGTATAGCAACTACTTCAGATAGGGCTGTGAGGGGGGATTTGACTTCCGTACAAAATAACTCCTGACAATGCATATCTAAAGGAAACAAGCCGCAAGCCCCATCTTTAGAAAGATAATAAAAAGCAGATTGTTATGATACCAAACACATACAAGTTCAGTTTCTATGTCTATCTACTGTGGCAGATTAAACTAAACTGATTAATTTACAAAAAAAAATAAACTCCTTCATGTAAACTTCTTCATTTTCCAACTGCTGCCTCTTGGAACAGTCAAATAAAGTAGAACAACAACAACCAGGGCCATGCACTACAGGCTACAGGCATGCGTGGTGCCTACTTTTCTTGCGGAGTACTTCAATCCTGGCGGCTGTAGACACGTGCTAAGTACTCCACTGTAAACAATCCATTAGCAGGTTGACTGCTGCTGGGCCAGTGGTCAGTGCAAAGTTGGTGTCTGTTTCACAGAGCTGTTTATACAGCTGTGTACTGTTCTTTCACAGCTACTAAAGCAGTGAGGGGATTTCTTAGCACTTTGGCTGGCACTCCAATAACAGATTGATAATGCGCCCAGTCTTACCAAACACATAAATCCCCAACACTCATTTTGCTTCTCTTGTATCAGTCTTGGGACCCATTCTTTTCATCATGTACACCAAGCCACTGAACACCCTCATTAGCAGTCACTCTATCCAAAATCAGTCTTTTGCGGATGACTCCCAACTTTACTCTAAATGCCGTCCTGATAATGTCGACAATCCTATTGAAATCATGCAAAATTGTATATCCCACGTCAAATCCTGGATGACTAGAAACAAATTGAAATTAAATGACGATAAAACAGAAGCCCTGCTGATTCACTCCACTCATTCTTCTCTATTAGTTAATCTACCATCCCAGTTGGAAAATCAGATAGTTCTTTCTCACCATCAGCGCATAATCTAGGATTCATCATGACAAATACCATGTCAATTGAGAAACGTGTTTCACAGACTTGCTGTTCAGCTTATGCTGGCTTCGTCAGATTAGTAACATCAGAATGTATATCCATGTAGATACAGCCAAGAAACTCGTCTGTGCCCTTGTTCTATTAGGCTTGGCTATGCAAACTCCCTGCTTGCAGGCTGTCCCAAGTTTTTAATTGAGAAACTACAAAAGGTACAAAACTCAGCTGCGGGATTGGTACTCAAAACAAAGAAGCTAATCACATCACACCTGTATTGTGAAATCTGCACTGGCTTCCAACCCAAGCTCGTATCCAGTACAAAGTTATGATGCATTGTCATAGTTTCTTCTTGAACAAAGTAATCTTGAGAGTTCCTAAAGTAAAAAAAACCACAGCATGCGAGTGCTCATTCTCTCATGTAGGTCCCACTCTCTGGAACGCACTTCCATCTGAAATAAGACACACTGACTCTACTTCCTCCTTTAAAAGGTTGTTCAAAACACACCTTTTTATCTGATTCTTCTCCCTGACCACTAATCAAAATTGATTTCCCATTTTATTGACTCATCTCTGACTCTAGTGCTGGTCTTTTGCTGTTTGGGATATGATAAGGTTCTTCATTTCTATTTTACTTCATCTTCTTTTTTGTTAATGTGAGTACATGTAGGGTAAATCCGTGAATGTGCCGTTTTCTTAGTTATTCTGTGTTGTGTGTTTTGCGTATGCATGTGTTTATTGCGTGCGCGCGCGCGCGCGTGTGCGTGCGTGCGTGCGTGTGTGTGTGTGCATTGTACTGCACTGCACATTTTCTTGACGATATTGCTCTTATTTTACTTTTATTCTCTGGCCATATAATATGCTGTGTATTGTATGTGTATGCATTTTTTCCTTATTTTTTGTGCTAGTCAAATTTTTCACGTTCATATGTAACCTATTTAAATTGATTTGATTGTAGAGCGCAGTGAGCCCATGTTTTTTGGGGGGAATTCGCGCTATATAAGCCTCCATTTTATTATTATATCAATTCTAAAGAAGCATAAACTTAATTGGTATGGGCATGTCACAAGATCAATAAGACTTGCAAAAACAATACTGCAAGGCACTGTTCAAGGAGGAAGAAAAAAGGCAGACCAAGGAAGAGATTGGAGGACAACATCAGCTAATGGACAAGCCTAGAGCAACCAAATTTTGAAAAAGGCAGAACAGAGAGGAATGGAGGGAACCGGTTGTCAAGTCTTCAGGCGTGCCCCCATGGTTCTATCTAGACTAAGGGATATATAGAAAGATAGATTGATAGATAGACAAATAGATAGATGGATATTATGAAATTAGGAATTAGGCCTATTCGCACATGAAACTGCCATTGAACTGCCTCGACCATTAGGCCTAACTCTGGAGTAGTACTATTAGCTTACACGTCATTTCCGCTTCCTTTGCCCTACTGCTTCAGTATTTGACTTCGTTTGTTTGATAGGCCAGAGCTAGGCTAGCCTATACGTCTAAGGTCCGACGTTTCTTTTCCAAGTTGTGCTGCCATTACTGGAGTGGTCAAGGAACAAAGTTTGTAAGTGGAAATTTATTCTTTTCACATCAGTAGATATATACATGTTTGAAGGGAGTTTCTCCTCTGAGGACTCTCAGCTGCCATGCTGTTAGGCCTACCACTACGTTGGTTGTGGTTTTCTTTTTTGCTTTTTTAAATTATTTTTTTGTCTCGTTCTTTCACTCCAATGATAATGGAATAGCCTAATAAGCACTCATGTAGGTTTTTTTTGTTTTTGTTTTATGCATCAAGTCGACATTTGTATGCTGTTTTGTCAATTTTGTCATCTGTTGCCACTGGCTCACAATGGCCTTCACTTCCTAGGCCTATAGCAGTATAGGCTAAGGGGAACTGGTTTAACATGTGCCAAGATGTTCTGCATGCGATCGCACATAGGGAACCACGGTTTTCTCATCGGACTTTTAACAATAGGCCTAGCCTAATGGTGGGCTGGCCAAAATGGAGGTCTACACTACATGACCTTGGCCATAATATTGATAAAGAACGAAACTGGGGTTCCAAATAATTAGCTTAGAAAATAAGACAATTATGAAACAACATAACACTGTAAGAACTAAGATGGGTTTAAACATTATTACTGTGTAACAACAGCATAAGAAGTTGGTGATAAAACAGCAACAGCAACAGCAGCAACAACAAAACATCAAAATCATCATCAACACCAAAGAATGACAGCCAAGAAATGGAGATCTATCTTCCAGATCAAAATGTTGACCAAAAATGGAATTCTCTAAGCTTTGGTCCAGTGTGAAGATTAAGTGATTCACTGACAAGTGAAAGAATAATCTGTTGAAATCAATTTGCTTGATGTTTAGATTCAGATTTCCTAACTAGCACTTGTAATTTGTGAATAGATTGAACATTACATGAATCTAAAAAGCCTGTTTTGTATGGTTGTTTAAATCACATAACTTCATAAGTCTGATAGGATGACACTCTATACTTAATGATGCATGCTTGGAGGATGAAATTTTATTTCAGGGATGATTACAGTGTTTTTAATTTTAGTTAAATTGAGAATTGATTTTGAACATTATCTATCTATACTGTAGTTGAATTGAGAACTAATGTCATTATCTTTGGCTGGCATATAACTTGATAAATTTAAATGTTTTGCTGATGAAGTTTCAAGAATGTTCTACACTACAGTATTGTTATTATGACCCAAGACTTGAGGCTCAGTCCAGTGTGCGAACACATTCAGAACACTTTGTGCACTTGTTATAAAACCCAGAGCATAGAATTCTCCGCGTTTCCGCGGATTTCCGATTTTTTAAATCTTATATCCGCGGAAAAAAAAATCTGGGAAAACCCCCCCCCAAACCAGATGAAATTCTTAAATGGTGCGAGTGTCATCAAAGAGTTCAGTTCTCACTCACTAGACTCAGTAGGCCTAGTTAAAGCGATCAAGGGCTAGGCCCCTATGTGCGAAATTTCAAAATGGCTGGCATATGCAGGAGAACGATCATGGATCGGACTCATGCTAATGATTACAGAGGATGCAAAAATGCATGGAAATGGGAGTGGGTGGATGGTGAAGTCAAGGTTGGGGATCGAAATGTGTGGATTGGCGAGCACATTGGCAGACTGGATGCTGCAGGCAAAGCGTTTTGCGAAGCTTGCCAGTGCAACATTCTCTATGCTAGCCAGGGCCGCAGAGCACTTGAAGACCATTGATTTTGCAAAAGGCAAAACACAGGAAGGTGATCTACTCCATCCGTGGGAATAGAACTCTTGCAGACTGACACAGATAAACATACTGCTGTGGACAACACTCAGGATATCCAAGCAGGGAAGAAAACATACAGCTTCTTCAGAAAATGAAAAACAGAACAAGTGTACATAAACAGGCAGACATAGGATAATCAGGCATGGTACATCCGCGGAAAAGAAAAAAAAAGCAAAACAAAAAAAAAAGAAAAGAAAAATAACGAAACCCACAGAGAACTGGTCAAGGGATAGGATGCTTCCATGCCCAGTACTTCGCTTCTCTTCTTTACATCACCAGTCTACTAGGTATCTGTTGACAGAAGGGTGTCGGTTGCAGCTGTAAGCCTAAGGCAGAGGGGTGAAGAGGGACGTTAGGAAGAGAAGTGGGGGGGGGGGCTTTCACTGGCTGCCTTCAGAGCATGGGGTATGGGGCATGTATGGGGTCAGAGAGCAATGTTTACAGTATCATAACAGTGGGCAGGCGACCAGCCTGCCCTTTCTCTTTCTGGCGGTGTCTGTCTGTCTGTCTGTCAGTCTGTCTGTCTGTCTGTCTGTCTGTCTGTCTCTCTCCACCTCTCCCTCTCTCTTACCCCCCCCCCCCTCTCTGTTTCTCTGTGTGTGTCTGCCCTTTCTTTCTCTTTCTTCCTCTATCTGCATTTGGGCACATTTGTCTAGAAATGTACTTATTTTTGCTATGTGATTACTTAAGTGTAGAACTTCCTTTAGATTGAAGTAATGACAGAAAAAGTCATACTTGGAGAGCTTATTTTAGGGCAGAAATTGCTTAGTGTGAAAACTGAAATTAGTTCAAGGAGAGGCCTTTAAACAGGCTAGAATTGTCAAAAAACCTTCAGCTTCAGGGGGCTCTGCCCCTTGACCCCATGAGGGGGCAATGCCCCCTGGACCCCCACTACATTTCAGGGAAAAGTGCTTTTCCTCCAGTACCATGCCTGGATATCACTACACACATACATCCCCTTTTTTAATTCTGTAATTAGTTGCTGGATGTTTATGTCCTCATTTCTCTCACACACTGTTTTTGTCTGTCTGTCTGTCTGTCTCCTCTGTCTGTCTGTCTGTCTGTCTGTTTGTCTGTCTGTCTGTCTGTCTGTCTGTCTGTCTGTCTGTCTGTCTGTCTGTCTCTCTCTCTCTCTCTCCTCTCTCTCTCTCTCTCTCTCTCTCTCTCTCTCTCTCTCTCTCTCTCTCTCTCTGTCTCCATGTTTTCCATTAACCATCATAGTTGTACACACAAACTTATGTTACAGCTACCCTGAAGGGATCTTTTTAAAACAAGTTTGACATACTCTGGTGGTTCTTTATGGAAGGTCTAAAAGTCTGAGTCTGTCTCTCTCTCTGTCTCTCTCTCTCACTCACACACACACACACACACCACACACACACACACACACACACACACACACACACACACACACACACACACACACACACACACACACACTGTTTCTCACATTGCTCAAAATGGTGCCTGCAGAGGCCTCCAAAATGCCTTTAAAATGCTAAAAATCATTTTCGGCCAGGGGCTTCGCCCCCCTGGACCCCCAGCAGGGCTTTGCCTCTGCACCCCACCAGGCCTGAGTGGCCCTGGATCCCAGTTTACTTTCCTCTTTTTTTTTTTCTCTGCCAATTCTACGCTCTGAAAACCTGTTTGTTCTTTTCAGAAGAGCATGCTATTCAGGTTCGCGATAACCGGTAATTGTCGGTATTTTACCGATTGTAAACCGGGAATACCGAAAATTTTCGAAGCAGCCGGTACCGCGTACAGATTCTGTTTGCCTGTGACCGATTAGATTTCCGTCTCAAAAAAAAAGTCTGAAGTGACATTTTCTGACAGTCTGTCATGCGCCTTTACTGTGCTTACGCACCTACCCCTTCCTACCCACCCCCCCCCCCACCCCCCCCCCAATCCGACGAACATCTTTGGCGCCAGCATGATTAGCCTAGACTCAGAACAGCAAGCTTTACTGTGAAAGAAAAGAGCTTCGCGCTCTTCTCGGCATGACAGTAACTTCCTTCACAATGAGTAAATGGGGCCTAGATTTATTTAATCTTTATTCTTTTAATCTTTTACATCGAGGATAATGGAATAAGCACACCTGTGCTTTTTTACATTCAGTCCCCATGTGTATGCAGTTTTGTAAATGTCATCTGTTCCCACCTGCACACCTCTTACGAAAAGCGGAAAGGAGGGTCTTTGACTATGAATTTGCGCGTTGCTTTGAGAGAGAAGAGTCTAAACTAATCTAAATTGAACGAAAGATCTAGATGAGCGCTAAGCATAGAAACAAGAAAGAAGATATAAGTCTCACGAATGATGCCATGCAAAACAACAGACTGACACGGACAGTGGCACAGGCGCTGAGAAAAAAAATCCTATTTCCTGCGTGGCTCGTGCCCAAGAAGCGAGTGGCAGCAGCATGGCAGTCAAAGTCTGCGAGATTTGCGTTCAATTTAGATTTAGTTTTGCTGCCGAACAACCCCCCCTCCCCACCCCCTCACTGAATAGTTTCGTTTTGTTCACAGTAGGTACCCGATTTATTTTCTGGGACCGATTTTGGGGAGTGGTCAAGATATCTCTGAAATGGCAACTCGCAGTACCGGTTTAAAAAATCCTAGCGCGAACCCTGGCTATTGTGTGCTGGTGGGAATGGATAACAAAATTTACAAAACTGCATACACATGGGAGATGCAATAATTTTTTAGTGGTTCTTTTTCCAATGTTAAAAAAAAGTATTGTGCCAAACAAGCTCTTAAGTCTGTAGATTTAAATGATTGATTTACAAAATTAGATCTAAGCGATTAGATCTATATAGATAGATCTATGTTTTGTGGTGTACATAATTTAAACACGACCTGTGTTATTGCCTCTTTGTTGTACATGTATATGAAAACAAGAAAGAAAATAACTGTTACGGAATGAATATTACAGAAGAAACATATGTGTGATTGCAAGTACTCAGCCTGTCTGAATTTCGATATATCGTTCTTAGTTGCTGGTGAAAAGCAGTAAAACGCCGCATCATTAAATGTCAGATTCATGCTGATGAGGTAGTGATATTAACATAACGAGTTTGACATGTAACCTGAGATGGATGCATCTATCTATAGACATTCAGATAAATTACAGTGTGTGTGTGTGTGTTTGTTTTTATTTTTATTGTATTCTTTTTTATCGAGGATAATGGGATAAACATTCTTGTGCTTGGAAGAAACTAGAAAGGCTACCTTGTGAAACTGCCAAAGAAAGGGGACCTGTCATCCTGTAACGACTGGAGAGGAATTATTCTGCTGTCTATACCAGGGAAAGTACTGACAAGAATAATCTTAGAAAGACTGAAGACGGCACTAGACAAGACACTCAGGGATGAACAGGCAGGCTTCTGACAAGACAGATCATGCAGCACAGATCAGATCGCCACAATGCGCATCATCATCAAGCAGTCCCTGGAGTGGCAGACCCCCTTGTATTCAGTCTTTGTAGACTTTCAGAAGGCATTCGACAGCGTTGACAGAGATGTCATCTGGAGACTGATGCACCACTATGGCTTCTCAACAAAGTTCATCACCATCATCCTACAGCTGTATGAGGATACCACCTGTTAAGTCATCCATGACGGGAAATTGATGGAACCCTTAACTGTACGAACCGGTGTTCATCAGGCTGTCTGTTGTCACCAGCCATCTTCCTGTTGGTGGTTGACTGGATAATGTGACAGGCCACAGCAGGCAGGAGAACTTGCATACAGTGGACCTTCACAGAGCAGCTGGAAGACCTGGATGTCAGACATCAGCCTTCTCTCCCACAGGCACCAAGACGCACAAGAAAAGCTATGTCATGTTGCGGAAGAAGCCGAAAAGATAGGCCTCCAAATCAACATCAGGAAGACAGAGATCATGAGGGTGAACAACAAGAAACAAGACCCAGTGCGACTACACCAAGAAAACATAAGGAAGTTGACAAATTAACCTTCCTGGGCAGTGTCGTCAGTAAAGATGGGGGGACAGCTGAAAACATCAAGTGCTGAATAAATAAAGCCCGTCATGCCTTCAACACCCTTCGTCCAATCTGGAGATCAACAACCCTCTCACTCCACAACAAGATCTGGATATTCAACACCAACGTCAAGTCGGTCCTAGTGTACGGCTCAGAAAACTGGCGGGTAACAAAGACCAACACCCACAAACTCCAGACATTCACCAACAGATGTCTTAGGAACATCCTTGGTATCAGGTGGCCAGAAGTCGTCTCAAATGAAGAACTGTGGGACAGGATTAGACATGCTCCAATCGAGGTGGAGATCAAGAAAAGGAAATGGGGATGGATCGGCCATAGGCTTCACAAGCCTGCTTCAAACATCACCAGGCAGGCCCTTGACTGGAACCCACAAGGGAAGCGGAAAGTAGGTCGACCAAAACAGACCTGGCCCAGCAGCATTGAAGCCGAGACGAAGGCAGCCAGAATGACGAGGGCCGAGCTGAAGAGAATCTCCCAGAACCGAGTCCGTTGGAGGAGTGTTGTTGCAGCCCTATGTTCCCAAGGGAATTCACAGGCATGAGTCAAGTCATTCTTGTGCTTTTTTACATCCAGTCCCTGTGTGTATACAGTTTTGTAAATGTCATCTGTTCCCACTGTGTGTGTGTGTGTGTGTGTGTGTGTGTGTGTGTGTGTGTGTGTGTGTGTGTGTGTGTGTGTGTGTGTGCCCTCATTCTTCAATCATGTGTTTGATTTACTTTTGATTTCAGTGAAACGCCGTGATCAGACAGGCACCATGTTCATGAGTTCACTGAGTAGTTCAAAGCAGATAAAGGATGCTGTCTGGAAGCAGATAGAGCTGATCAAGCTCATTATTAGGATGGAGATGGATGGAGGAGCAGAACTGCAGAAAGTGAAAGAACTGTTGTACCAGAAGGTGGATATGACTGTGATATATTACTGCCTTCTTTGGCATATTGATGGCAGAAACATGTATTCGCCAATTCATCTTGCAGCAAAGAAAGGCCTGCCCAAGTTGACCGAATTACTGCTGAATTATGGTAAGTTCTGCACATACATGTGTATGAGTCATTGCTTGTTTCAGAACTTTAAAAGTATGCTGGGGCTTTCAGGGGGATTTAATTTTGTATGTTTGTTGTTGTTTTTTGCTACCTCATCTTCTGTGACGCTCCTGCCCGGATCCCTGCTGTTCCCACACTCCTCATTTCAATTGCCCCGCCACAGCCATACCCAGGTTTGTCATGTCTCATCCCCAGGGTCGGAAGTCCACAGGGAGCTTATCAATATTAGGCCGTCGCGGGGCCACCAGCCAGAGGGGCCCTGCACTTTTACTGGGTCACTTTGGTGGTGTTCAGTGGTGGCTAACATACGCAGGACACCATCTACTTAGCTAAGCTGAGACAGTATTAGCTCAGCCGCGAAGCCAGACTGAGTGAGATGCCCACCCGAGGTAGCGACACCACGTCTCTCCAACGACCGCCCTTCTCGAACATCCAGCCCCAAAGGCTTTGACACAAACTCACCACAGGCACAGAAGCATATGGGGAAACTGAATCTATCTGAGGTCACCATGAGACCAGAGCAACCGGGCCCACGGAATTGGAGGCAATTTTTTTTATTATTGCATTATGATCGATGAGAATGGGGATGATGTAATGATGCTGCTGTGGAGGTGCATATGCTTGGAGACTAATTGACAGGGTTGTACTCTATGCTTACTATCATAATATATCCCGGCGTCAACCGGGCCCGAGAGATAACAGACACCTGCAGTGTTGGTCAGGTAATTTGAGCAACACTCTCCAAGTCACATCCGTAAAGTGGATGAAGCTTGACTGTGTGGTCCCAGTCTCCCCATTGAGCCCACAGCACACCACTCTGAGTAGGAGTTGACCGGAGCCCCCAAAATCCTTATGACTCTTATGGGATTTGAACCTGCGACCTTCCAGTTTGAAATCCAAGGCACTAACCACTGCGCCATGGCGGCTGGTTTGTTTTTGTTCTTTATTAATGCAATGTATTTGGGGGGGGAGGGTTGTTTGTTTGGTTTTTTGTTTTGTTGTTGCTTTGTTTGTCTATAAGATAAGAGCGAACAAGTAAAAACACAAAACCCAAGTGTTTGGAAGAACAAATTTTCAGTTTTCCTTTGTTTGTTTGTAGTTATTTTTGTTGGAATTTTATAAAAATTTGCTTTGTTTACCAGAAAGCGAGAATTAATTTGAACTGTGTGGACTGTTCTCATGGATTTGGAATAAGAATCCTACAATGGGGTAAAAGTGAACACAGATCAATACAATTTTCCATTTGTGTTTCACTGTTGTATATGCTATGGACGCATACATATCCCTTGACGAAGAGTGTTGTTTACGTTACAGTGCGAGGCTTTTCTTGGTTGTCTGTTTTTCTGAAAGAAAAACACAAAATGCACTCAAGTTTGATTTACCGTCAGTACTAGTATGTAGGGGGCGGGATGGCTAAGTGGTCAGAGCGCTCACTTTCCCCAAGTCAAGCTAGGCAGCGTCGAGTGTGGTTACCAGTTGGATGGGTGACAGTTTGCGCACCTTGGCTTCAGTACAGTTCCCCCAGCTGTAAATGGGTACCTGCCCTCTTTAGGGTCAGGGAAGGTAAAGCAGTGAGGGAGAGGAGATGGGTGGGCCCTCAATATGCTGTCCCCTAGAGAGCTGAGGTCTCTGATGCCTTGCATGCTCCCCTACGACAGCCTAGGTATGGGACAACCTTTACCTTTACCTTTTTACTATTATAGCATTTGTGCCATTACGCTGTGTCAAGTTTTTCTCTATGCCCATATCTTCCTCTCTCTCCTCTCCTCTCTCTCTCTCTCTCTCTCTCTCTCTCTCTCTCTCTCTCTCTCTCTCTCTCTCTCTCTCTCTCTCTCTCTCTCTCTCTCTCTCTCTCTCTCTCTCTCTCTCTCTCTTCTCAAACACACATTCATAGACGCAGCGGGCATGCACACACACCACGCACGCAAGCGCACACATACACATGCACCGCACACACTCTTCACTGACTCACTCACTCACCCAGTCCTTCGGATTAGACTATAAACTGAGGCTGGGTGTGCAAACGCTCACAAAACACCTTGCGTACACGTTAAATCCTGTTCCACTTTTCGTAAGAGTAGGCCATCGTGTGCCAGTGGGAACAGATGACATTTACAAAACTGCATACACACAGGGACTGGATTTAAAAAAGCATATTGATTACTTATTCCATTATTTTTGATATAAAAGAATAAATAAAATAAATAAACTCACTCACTCACAGTCACACTCACACACGCACATGCACACACATGCATACACACACACACACTGTGAGTGTGACAAACATACCTGTAAGTCTTGGAATATAAACAGAAATCATCAAATTTGGCCCATAGACTTTTTTTTTTTTTTTGCCCATAGACTCATAGTGCAGCTAAAGATTTAAAAACATGATTAAGGCCATCAAATGGATGATGATGATGATTTCATTGATTAAGATGATTATAATTGATTAATAAATTGAGAACAGTCAAAGATCCACAGGTCTGCAAATAAGAACTTTCCTGGACTATAATTTTATAGATCATTGATTTTTGTCTGCCCAGGTTCTGAACACCTTGTACATAACGTTTGTAGGTGTGGCTGTGTTGTGACTGTAGTGTTGCGGGTTAAGTTGGGTAGTCACGATTTGTAATAGAAATTGTTTTGATGTGTGTTTGTAGGAATCAATTGATTTGTTTTTACAAGATAGGCTTACAATCCATTTATTATTATATAACAGGTCTGAACTTGAACTCACATGAAAAAGATTGAGGAGTTAGGGAATACAAAACCTGTTTGGGTTTCTTATCACACATTGTGCCGTCTGCATACTTTGCTTGATAGAGTTCTCTTTCTCTACCTCCCCCCTCTCTCTTCTCCCCCCTTCTCTCCATACTATGCATTATATTAATTATATCGATATTGTAAATATTTATACTACACACACACACACACAAGACACACACTCGCACGCACACACACACACACACACACACACACACACACACACACACACACACACACACACAAACAACACACACACACAACAAACATAAATAATTGTATATTATAGACTTAATGACAAAGCCGAAGGTCATCACAAAAAGAGGACAACAAAGGGGTTAAGATAAGTAACTGGAAAACTGAAACAAAGTGAATTTCTGAAAAGGAACACTTATTTGTAATCATTATGTGAGAGGAAAAGATTGTTTTAGTTTTTGTTGTGTTTTTATTTTGAAAATAGCATTTGAAATCCAATTTATGGGTTTGTTGCAGCTCAGTGATTACACCAAACTACTTAAATAAGTCTGTTTATTAGATGTTATATAAAAAATGTGACATATTTGAAAAGGTTATATGAATATCATGTGTATGACCAGAAAAAATTTGCCTTGAAATAATTGATGGGTCAGGAAAGCTGTTTATGTGGTAATCAGTGATGTGTGACATCCAACAGTTTTTTGCAGTTGTCTACCATTATCATGGGATATGATTTACTGTTTTATGTTCCATATAAGTTTTTTTGTAACACATCATATGCAATAAGATCACAGCACATGATCAATTTATGTGATTCTTTTTTATTTCAAAGAGGAAGTTTTTATACAAAAACCAACAAATATGTTGTACCGCTGTATCATGTCAAAACACTAAAATGTCATACACTTTTATACTTGTTTAAAACCTAAAATAATCTTTATATCAATTTTCTTCTTTTTTCACATAAAGCGCATCAATCCACTTAAATTAAAAATTGCTACTGACATGTCTTTAAATATGGGGGAAAGCAAATTATCACTCAAGTGGGGAAAAGAAAGAAGAAAAAACAATATATGGGAAAAAAAAGTAAAAAAGGAGGTGACTAGAAGAAAAGGAACAAAGCAGAAACAAGGAGAGGGATAAAAAAGACAGAATTCGTACCCCAGAATTTCCAGAAGGTGGGGATGTCATTCATACATGGTTTTATACAGCCGGATCAATTCCCGGCACCCCCTAAGATCAGAGCAAATGCTGTAGGCTAAATGTTGAACACTTCCTAAAGACCGATTTGGAATCATTGGGTGGAAAGGCATTTTTGGTACAGTTTTCACTGAGTTTTTAAGGAGCATGCCTTGTGGTTTTGTTTTTTTGTTTGTTGCCCACCATTAAGGTACGCATATTCCAACTTCAGGGATATGCTATCTCCAGTATCTGTTGAAAAACAGCATGTATAAAGTAAAAAAAAAAAATCAAGTTCTTTGAACTGAAGTTTTAGTATTTCTTTTGACTTTATTATTATTCATTTTTAATCTTTTGGGGTTTGGGTTTTTTTTTTTGGTTGGTGGGGTAGGTGGTGGTGGTTAATGAACATACTATCAGTTTAAAAACAGCCTGTATTGTGGAACACAGTACTTTGTTCAAACTGAAGTTTGGATGGCATTTCGGTTGAATTTTCTCTCTCTCTCCTCTTTTTTTTTTTTTTTTTTTTTAATGCCCTGTAAAATAATGATGTTGGTTTATTTTCAGCTTTCCCCAACGTCCAGGACCAGTTTGGAATTACTCCAGCTCACCTGGCTGCAGACAGTGGATCTGTTGAATGTTTGAAGCTGTTGCTGAAATCTGGAGCAGGACTGAACACCAAAACTAAGCGCGGTCAACCATTTGCTGGTATGTATGTTCATTGGTGTGTTAAATATGTTGTTAATGTTTGTGGATATTTTTGATGGAAAGTCATGTTTTATATAAATTGCAGAATGAATCCTGTGTGACGAACGCATAGTAGTCTAAGTGGTTAAGAGTAAGACCATTACCCATGGGTTGTCATGCTCCTAAGGGAGTGTGTGTAAACCCCCAACCCATACCCACTCTATCTAACTTCCCGACAACAACAAACGCAGAACACAGAAAAGAACGTTCCAAACTTTACTGTCCAAATTCAATAATAATAAAAAACACACACACACACACACACACATGTGCGCACACACTCTAAATCTAAATCTTAACATACTAACTCTAACTTAATATCCCTATTTCCCTCCCCACTTTCCCAACAGTCAGAAGCAAAGTTTGAAAAACTTTTCCTCACTGGCAACCAGATGATGGGATGAGGAAGGGACTCTTGCTGGAGACAAGGCACAAGGCAGGGCCTCCACGGGTCTGACTTCACTGCTGAAGGCAACCAGGAACCTGTAACAGGCAATACTGCTAACCCTCAGCATAGCTGGTAACTAGAATTACTTCTCTGGATTCCTCTTAGGTTGATAAAATGCCTGTCTTTCACACCCAAAGATTCCACTCAGTACTTGGGGAACAATATATATTATATAACCTTAATCTAACCACATTAACGCTTCATAATAACTAGTCAACGTCCAAATGGACTTAATTCAAAAACATTCAAAAGACCCTGCCATAAAGCACATTATCCTTACAACAAAACAATATCAATCCATACCTACCATCTAACACACTCGCAATTGCACTATATCACACATAACTCAAAATTTCCTATTGATTCCAACATAAAAAATGTTGAGTATTACGAAATACAGTTAAAGCCCTTTCGACAAGAACCATTGATATTCTAAAACAACATAACTAAGGATAAATACCCCTATATTCACTATACAAAAATACTAGTTTTACTTTACGAAAAATAAAACATAATTCGGAGCAAAACACCCACAAAACGCTTATGTCCGTTTACCCTGAATGTTCAGTCAGCAAGAAGACTCGATAACCATCATCAGAACCAACACAACAACACACCAAAACCATGCCGAACCAAACAACTACAAACTCTCACCTGTCACTGAAACTGATACGGCACACTCCTGCACCCAACGGATGTAACAAGATCAACAACGACAAACAGCAACGGAGAATGAAGAACGAAGAAACAGGACCTCGACAGTGCAACCTCTTGCAAGGCATCAACTCCCTCCTACTCTCCCAAGTGGAGACAAAACAACTATGTGGCGCCCAACAGCAACGCTGGAATGGCGACTGATGTCCTCCTATCTTGGCCGAAGACTGCAGCCACTGAGCTCCCCAACCATCACTCTCGCCCGGAACTTTTCGAGAAATCTTGCCTATATGAAGAAAAACAGAGAGGAGGGAATGGGCATGGGGGCTTATACACACGAAAGAAAGTGCAGAATGCACGAAACACGTAAAGAACGTGTATGTGCATGTACTTGGACACAGACTCACAACCACAGGCACACAAAAGTAATATGAGAAAAATGCGAACTGTATTGCAGAATGAATCCTGTGGGACGAATGCAATAGCTAAGTGGTTAAGAGTAAGACCGTTTAACGTTGGTTTGTACGGAGAAGGGTTCCATCAATTTCCCAACATGGATGACTTGACAGGTGGCATCTTCATATTGTTGTTGGATGATGGTGACGAACTTTGGTGGGAAGCCATAGTGGTGCATCAGTCTCCAGATGACATCTCATGTTGACGCTGTTGAATGCCTTCTGAAAGTTGACAAAGACTGAATACAAGGGGGTCTGCCACTCCAGGGACTGCTCGATGAGGATGCGCATTGTGGCTTCAGGAGTTCTATGAACTGTATACTTCGAGATGGGACAGGTGTAACATGGTTTTGGTGCAGATCCCGGGGCACGTGGGCATTCGGGGCAACAAAACTGTTGACCGACTCACCAGGTGTGCCACAGAGCAGGATGTTTCTGGGTCCACGGTGCCGTTCACAGATCTGAAACCTAGAAGCGAACAATACACGCACTCCCTCTGGCAGGAGGAATGGAACGCTCAGAGGGACAACAAACTTTTTCAGATCCGTCCCGACCTGAAGGAGGTAACCGAAGGGAGGCAACAGTGCTCACCAGGATACACACAGGTCATTCTCATATCACTCACGTTCACTTGCTGAAAGGCGAGGGAACCCCATGGTGCATGACTTGTGATGTGCGGGTAACCATCAAGCATCTGCTCCTGGAGTGTCGGGATGTTCAGGATATTAGGCACAAGCATTTTACTGCAGACTCCCTAAAGATCCTCTTTCGGGATGTTCCACTGGACACCATTTTTAACTTCCTGAGAGAATCAGGCTTTTTCCATCTGATATGAGTGAAAGTGGTATAGTTGGTCTGTAAGGACAGGGTCATTTTAAGGAATCTGGTTTTGGTTTTATCTCATTTTATGTGTGATCGATGTGGGTTTTCCCACGATGTGGTGGCCGTCCTGGGCTGACCTTTATGGTTGACCAGGGCGTTGATACAAGCAAGGACAGTTGAGTTGGTTTTATACCCCATTTTAAACTGTACATAGTTGCACACTTTTAATCTGTATTATATATTTGCACAGTTTTAATATGAGTTTTAAAATATGAGGAGGTGACAGCCCCGATATGGCCTGTGTGGCAGGGCTATAAGCAACATAATTGGATTGGATTAGTTGCTTTGCTCTTGATATTCATGTAGTGCATACTTCAGGTGTTCTATTATAGCCTAAGACATTGTTGTTTGCTATGGTTATTTGGCAAAGACTAGAATCGAGGTGCTGGCTATGGTTAAAAAAAAAAGAAGGAAAAAATAAAAGTTCAGTATTGGAAAATTTTGGGGAAAAGTCACCCTGTGAAAGAGTGTCTTTGTGTATGTAATTTGTGGTGTGTGTGTGTGTGTGTGTGTGTGTGTGTGTGTGTGTGTGTGTGTGTGTGTGTGTGACTCGATAATCACATGTACATGCATTAACTAACACATGCGTTCTACTCTTCTGTTCTACACTTACAGATCAGATTCAGGATAATCACATAAAGCGTTACAAACAACAGCCCCCTCCTCCCCCAGTTTTTTAAGAAAATGTTTTAATGAATACCACCAACAACAAAAAAATCGAAATGGGAAGGGATTTAGATTTATTTGTGATTGATATTCATGTGTGAGGTAAAAACTGTAGTCCTTTTTTCTTTCCTTTTCCAGGTAGGGAATGGATGCTATCTCGTAGTGATACGGTACCTGAGGACTTGTGTATGGACAGTTCACCTTTTGAAGTGGGAAGCACTCCCCTCCATTTGGCAGTCCGGAAAAACAATCTTCAGTGTGTAGACCTGCTCCTCTCCTCCGGAGCCAACTACAATGCTTGCGACAAAGAAGGACAGACCAGCTTGTATCTGGCGGCCAAATTGGGACTGCCTGACTGTGTTATGCTACTGTTGCAGCATCCAGCTTGCAACCAAATTCTGTTTGTACCCACAAATAAAAGGCGGGGTAAGTAAAAGCGCTTTAGGGCTGGTCTGTCTGTGGGGAGGGAGGAGCAGCCAGTGTGTGTATGTGTGTGTGTGTGTGTGTGTGTGTGTGTGTGTGTGTGTGTGTGTGTGTGTGTGAACTCACTCCATACTGGGCCTTTTGTATTTATGCCTTCGTCCTGATACTGGCTATTTGTATAGTTTTTTTTTTCAAAAATCACCAAAAAATAATGACAATACACAATGACTTGAAACTTTGAGACATGTTTATTTATAAATGGAATAAACATGGTACTAAGTTTCATAGCCCTTAATTTTATGGTTTATTTTTTGTGTAGTTGTAGTTAAAAAAACAGTTTTTTTTACAACTACAAAATTTTGGGTGGTTGCAAATGCATAGAAGGAAAATTTTTAGCATTGTTTAAAAAAACGTTATTTTCCAATAAATCACATCGAGTAACCCTGTAGAATGTAAAAAAAAAAAAAAAGGCCATATGATTGTGTCTGCATTATACAAATTAGCATATATTTGTAACATGCAATTGACAAATTCATAATTTTTCATTAGGCAGTGCGGGCCATGCTTTTCATGGTCTGTGTATGGTGGAATGGCAGGAAAAAATCTGAAATCTTCATGCCACAGTTGGTTCATAAACTGAAGGAAACCATCCATGCTCTGGTCATGCAGTAGGCATGTGCACCTGTGTCTCCTTCACGATTATTGACAGCTCAATGTTGACATCACTGGCCTCGCTTTTCGCCTCTTACACAACGGGTTTGATGTCCAAAATTTCATGTTTACTCTCCACAGATGAAACAAAATCACTCTCCTTATCTTCAACAGCTTTTACATCTGATCCTTCTGTTTTGACCAGTTCTATGCTTCTTCTCATAAACTTTGATAAAGTGTAAACACACTTTCCTCATCTGCTCTGAGTATTACTCATTCTAGGTTCCAACTCCATTGTTGTTCATTTGAACATGAGGGAGGGACCTGTGCTAAGAAAAATACTTCAACACAGCAAATAGACGCTAACCAGCAACTTCACTGGTCTAAGGTTGAAGTATGCTAATTGGGCTGTACCATGGAGGGCTCTGTCTGTGACACTAGGTGATCATGTCACTTATGGAAATTTTTGAAAGTCAGAACGGCTATCGCCGCTGCTAGTATACAACGGGATGGAAATTGACAACAGCTATAGTCATTGTTGGTATGGAGGGAGTTGAGTTAAAGTGGTATTTTTGAGTAAGTGGGAACGGGACAGCTCAGTGCTTGCTTTGCCCAATCCAATGCTATCCAGCATCAAGCATGGTTACCAAGTGGATAGGTGACCACTTGCACACCTTGGCTTCAGTACAGTGCCCCAGTTCACCCAGCTGTAAATGGGTACCTGCTCTCTTAAGGGTCAGGGAAGTTAAAACAGCAAGGGAGACGAGATGGGCACCGCCCATCATATGCTGGCTCCTGGAGAAGCTGAGGTCTCTGACACCTCACTCCCCTATAACCACTTAGGTTATGGGAGCACCTTTACCACTTTTAGTTTTACCTTTACCTTTGAGCAAGCGCTTTTGAAAGAAACACAGGTAACAGCGAGTTTTGTCTGATTCTCTGATCTTTCAAAATCCTTCTGTATAAAAGGCATGTTTTGGTAGTGGTGTTGTTGTTTGTTGTTGTTTTTTTTAACCAAAAGATGGCATTATAGTTCTTCACTATTCTAACCATAGGAAGCTGGAAAGGCACATTTGAAAGGACATATTATGCAAAGCGATAAAGCCACTCACATGTGGACCAATACTTAAATTTCATATTACACTGATAATCCTGACAGAAAAGTGAGGTCTATATTTTGAAGGGGAAATAAAGGACCTTACATGCTGATATTGATAAGCAGTTGGCCTAACTGCACAGCAAGCCTTATTTGAGCTGTAGTAATGGGACAAATTAAAAAAATATAGAAAAAAGTTTGAGTTCAAATTTTCTGTCTGTGTCTGTCAGTCTGTCATTCTCTCTCTCTCTTCTGAGGATTTCAGCTATTAGGTGTACTGCACTTGGTGTTAAATGCTTGTGTTGACATTGTCAGGTTTAACTCTGTTACCAAGTTTGGTCCAGTAGGATTTTGAGTTGTGTTTTGTTCTGTAACTTTGAGCAAAGATTGTTTGAATTGTTGGTCTAAATTAGCACTTTTTGTATGATTTAGGAATATGCATTTTCAGGAGCACAGTTTTGGGTACATGCCAAGGTATAATTATGGCAAATTTGTATCAACGGTTACGTGCAGTTATATTTCATTCTCTTCACTTTTTTCTTCCCTTTGAATTGTATTGTGGCCAAAGGCTGAAGTACAATAAATAATTTCAGTGTTCAGTGTTCTCTCTCTTCCTGCCGTGTTGTAGCCAGATCAATTAAGCTTGTCATTATGAAGCTGAAGAGAAGTTTAATTTTTTTGTTTGGTCACAGAGCACTGATGCAGTCAGTATTGTTGCTCCGTGTTCTCTCCTTCACACAGCCTTGCTGCTATCTTTTCTCTGATTTCAGGTACAGCGCCACATTTTGCTCCTTCAAGCACTACATTTTGCTCCTTCATAAAACCTTGCCGCTGTATACTAATACTGCATTTTAGGTTGATTTTTTTTCTTCAGAAACGGCGCTGCACGAGTGTTTCCGGAATGGCAGGAAGATGACAGACTGCGTGAAGGAGTTAGTGTTGCGAGGTGCAGATATCAGCCACAAAAATGCACAGTGGAGATGCCCTGTGTATGTCGCCATCAAGAATGGCTGGGATGAAGACATCATCAAATTTGTCATTGAGAAATCCCGTACTTTCATTGCTGATAGATATACATCCACAGGGAAAGGAGTACAAGGTATGTGCTTATACTACTTATTCAAGTTGGAATGGGGTTTTTGTTTATTTATTTTATGTATTTATTTATTCCTTTATATCGAGGATAATGGAATAAGCTTTCATGTGCTTTTTTACGACCAGTCCCCGTGTGTATGCCGCCGCTGTGGCCTAGTGGTTTGGGCGTTGTACTCGGAATCTAAAGGTTGCGGGTTCGATCCCAGCTATTCCGCTATGGCGTTGTGCCCTTGGAAAAGGCACTTTACGGCTATTTTCTCACCCCACCCAGGTGTAAAAGGGGGTACCAACCTTGTGTTGGGGTTAACCCTGCGATAGACTGGCGTCCTATCCAGGGGGGAGTCTATGACTCTCAGTCGCTTAACGCCACAGAAACCGGGATAAGCACCGGCCTGATGAGCCTTATGGCTCGGGACAGACTTTAACTTTTAACTAACCCCGTGTGTATGCAGTTTTTGTAAATCTTGTCATCTGTTCCCACCAGCACAGAATGCAGTGTTGATTCTAGGGTGCGCCCTTGTGGGATTTCTGCATTTTTTCAACTTTGCTGCAAAATAATTTGACCAGTGCGCCCTAACGGACACAAAAAAATCTGGATAGCACATATTTTAACAAACAGTGCACCGTTGCAACTGCTGTTTGTATAATTTCAAAATAACGCACGTGTTGGTCATTACGTTGATACCCCAGGGACGGCAAGATGCACTGATTAGCACTTACAGTCGTCACACTTGAAACAAAGCAGCTGGTCTGACGTCATTTACCTACTCCTTTATATCATTGTGTCATTTTCAATGGAGCCTTGTACGTACTCCTGAAACAAGTGACGTCATTGTGACACAGATCGTTAAGGAGATAGCAGAAGAAGCCACGTCCCAGCAGGGTTCAAAGCCGGTAGACCAAAGAGAGTTTTCAAGGTGGTTTTTCAGATCTGGCTAGACAAGTAGCCCTGGCTTGAAAAAAGTGATGATGGCATAGGGTAGACTATCTGCCGTGTAAAAAAAAAAAAAGACTTTGACATCTCTCTGTCTCTGTCTCTCTCTCTATGGGAGGAAAAAACAAGACTCTGATATTGGATTTCACCTCTTTTCTCATCTAGATCTAGATCTCTCTCCAACAGAAAATCTCTCTCTCTCTCTCCTCCCCTTCTCCCTCTTTCTCTCTCTCATGGAGAGGGAGGAGGAGCAAGACTTTGATATTGGCTTTCTCCTCTCTTCTCATCTAGATATCTCTCTCTCTCTGAAAGTGGAAATACTAAATTGACTTTGACCTCTCTCTCTCTCTCTCTCTCTCTCTCTCTCTCTCTCTCTCTCTCTCTCTCTCTCTGTCTCTCTCTCTGTCTCTCTCTCTGTCTCTCTCATTGTTTCAGAGTTGCACTGTCACAGGACAGAATGAATGTTCTTCCTTTAAATAATAATCTCAGTAGATACAGCAACAACTTCCAAGATAAAAACTGTTCTTTGTGCAAAAACGTTATTGAAGATGAATACCATCTCATATATATTTGTTCATTATATACAGATTTGCAAACCAACTTGAGTGAGATATTTTTATCTTTCCAGGTGATGTTCAGTTTTGACAGTGCTGTTAGTTGTCTGTGCAATTCTGCATACTAGGTCTGGCTTGGACCCTTTGTCTGATACGAGGGCTGCCAAGTACTTGAAGCTTTGAACTGTTTCCAGCTTCTGGTCATTGACCCTAATATTGATGGTGGGTCGGTGGTCTAGGTGGTGACGCGCCTCTGCCTAGAAAGCAAAAAGTCCGGGTCGGAGTGTGCGGTGGTTCGAACCCCGTTTGGCCCAAAACTTTTTCCCCATTCATTAGACCCTAAGTGGTGGTCTGGGCATTAGTCTTTCAGATGAGACGATAAACCGAGGTCCTGTGAGTTACACATCACTATTTAGCGCATGTAAAAGAACCCACGGCAACAAGGGGGTTGAAAATTCTGTAGAAAAAAGCCACTGATAGGGAAACAAATACAGTTGCAGACAGGAAATTTTTTTTTAACGGGTAGGCGCTGCACTTGTGGTGACGCGCTCTCCTCGGGGAGAGCAGCCTGAATTTCACACAGAGAAATCGGCTGTGACATAAAGTGGTACAAAATACAAAAATGATATCAGTGTTGATGCCCTTGGTGTAACTGATCATCAGTTAGGTTTTTTCTGTGCACTGATTTCCATTCATGTTCCGCTTTTTGAAAGAGTAGGCCATCCTGTGCCAGTGGGAACAGATACTGGATGTAAAAAAGCACATGATTGTTTATTCCATCATCCTCGATACAAAAGAATAAAAAATCATAATCATTATTATTCATTTAATTCAGTTCAACTTTGATTGATATTTTTTTCTCAGTTAATTAAAAAAAAAAAAAAGACTGTTCATGATGTTTATAAAAGCTTTTTTTTTTTTTTTTAAATTAAAAAAAAAAAACTTCACAGAAACTGCCTTTGGACTGGTGACTGGCTATAGAGGACTGGACATTTTTCATGGCGTTGGAAGGAGAGACACACGCAATGAAAAGCTGGCTGCATACTTGGTCAAAATGGGATTCGCCAGGCAGTGCTGGGAAGAACTTCTCTGGCGTGAACTGCTTCATGACCAACCAGGGGGGCCCCTTCTGGAGGCACTGATGGACAGTTTTGGCATCCTGGTTCCCTTTCCTGTGCTGAAAGAGAAATTCATGAGGTTGAAATCCGGGGACTTGGATTATGGATATGCTTCCGCAGACAATCTTCAAGCGTTCCATATGAGGAATCGTATAGTTGAGAACTTTGTTTATGCCATGCCCTGGAATGCGGATGATCCGGATGATGATGGTGAGGTCATGAGGATGTGTTTTGGCAATCCTCGTGTCGTGCCCCCGAACTGGGAGCCTTTGGACGATCCTTTTATCATGCCCCAGGATGTGGACGGTGATTTAGATGGGGCATTTGCTTTCCGTCATCCCGACCGTCTGCACCATATCGTGGACAAAGTCAGGAGGTATCGTCAACGTTGCCAGGGAGTTCCCTCTTTGCTCCATCAAAGCCGGGCAGCCCTGCGCAAGATCCCTGGTGCTTGCAGATCTTTTGCAGCTGAGCTACCAGAGACGCTGAAAGAATACCTTCTGGAATAAGCTGGATGAAGATGCTGCTGCTGCTGCTAATGCTGCTGCTGCTGATGATGATGATGATGAGGGAGAGGTCCCCAACAAAAGGGGATGAAGATGAAGAGTCCCCTTCCAGCTCTGGAGTGACAGACCAGCAAGCTGTGTGAAGAAGAAATGGTGATTTGATTTTTTGATTTGATTTTTTGATTTGATTTGATGTATTCTTTTATATCGGGGATAATGGAATAAGCACTCATGTGCTTTTTTACATCCAGTCCCCGTGTGTATGCAGTTTTGGTAAATGTCATCTGTTCCCACCGACACACGATGGCCTACTCTTACGAAAAGCGGAACAGGATTTAGCATGTGCGCAAGATGTTCTGCATGCGTTCGCACATGGGGCCTCGGTTTAAAGTCTCATCCGAAGGACTTTTGGGGAGAGTGGAGTCAGCACTGATGTTAACTCCCGGAGAAAAATCTCCTCGACCGGACTCGAACCTGGGTCGTCAAATTGCCAGCGCAATGTTCTGACCACTAGGCTATCCGTCCCCCTGGTGACAGGAAAGATGAACTGTGAATAGAGGAAGGCGTGGTTGAAAAATGTTTGGACATTTCACTGTGTCAGTCTAGGACAGTCGGATCATATCAGGAGTATGTAGTGCTGTGTACCCTCTGTATTTTTCTGTATTTGCACAGGGAAAGATGGAAATAAGATTTTTGTTCATCAGAATTTAATCTTGGCTTGCAAAAGATGTGAAAAATGAAATATGCTATCATTCAGAGATGTTCGTGCAACACTTTCAGTCAGTCAGGGTGTGTGTGTGTGTGTGTGTGTGTGTGTGTGTGTTTTGTGTGTTGTGTGTGTGTGTGTGTGTGTGGTAACCTTTCTACATCCTACATGAACACAAGGGCAGAACCTGGCCTGTAACTAAAAGATCCAGGGGAAACTGGTCTGATCCAAGTGGAGAAAGGCATAGACCAAACACTTAGTGGTGTGGATATAACAAAGTAGTATGTGTACAACAACAAAAATGTAGGGATGCCAGAGGCTCTTTTAGTTCAAATAGCATATCCATCTTCTGGAGCTTCTGTGCTAGAAATTTTTCCCTTTTTATTACTCTCTTTGTTGCTGTATTGTGAAGGGGAAGGGTGACTAAAGGCAAAGCACCCACAGTCAGTGGATAGAGTTTTTCAGTCTATGAATGTAAGGGTATCTAAAACACCCACAGTCAATGGATAGGGTTTTCAGTCTATAAATGTAGGGGTGACTAAAACACCCAGTCAGTGGATAGGGTTTTTCGGTCTATGAATGTAAGGGTGTACATAACACCTACAGTCAATGGATAGGGTTTTTCAGTCTATGAATGTTATGGTGTCTTAAACTTCCACTGTCAGTAGATAAGGCTTTTCAGTCTATGCATGGGTGTACATAACACCCACATGATTTGTATGAATGCTGTGTGAGAGATAGAGCCAGACAGATTGTAACTGACAGTACCCATGTGCTAGCAAAATACTTTGAACTTCTCCCATCTCAAAAGTGCTACAGAGTGCCCAAGTCTAAGACTATGCTATATAAAATAGTTTTATTCCCACCTCAATTATGCTGCTTAATAAGTGAATGACAGTAAGTCTGAACTAACCCGTAGTAAGACAGACAGCCAGAGAGAGAGAAAGGGGGGGAGGGGGAAAGTGGGGGGGGAGAGAGTGAGATTCAGTGCTTAGGTAAAAAAGAGATTTTGAAGTGTAGGAATGGCTACCTTTTATCATTCTAAACTGCGCTCAATATTTTAGTGGACAAAATACTCATTTTAAAAAAATCATTGATATTTGTTTTTATTATACAACATGTAATAACAGTTTGGTTTATATGTGTGTGTACGTGTGCGTGTGTCTTCCTTTTTAACGTCTATCCACTAAAAAGTGATTTTAGACAAATAATGGGGGGGGGGGGGGGGAGTATGTCGGAGTGTTTGTGAGGACAGGTGAATGGAGGATTAAAAAAAAAAAAAAAAAAAAAAAAAAGGTCTAATTATCAGTAAAGCTTGAACCATAAAAAAAGGACAAATAAAAGCAAGTAAACTTGAGTAAAATAAATGCTACAATATCTGTGTGTATGTGTGTGTGTGTGTGTGCGCGTACGCGGAAGCGCGCATGCGCGTACGTTTGCATGCATGTGTGTAATTCATTATATCATATTCATATTCATTCATACGTGTGCATGTGCGCGCCTGCGTGTGTGTGTGTGTGTGTGTGTGTGTGTGTGTGTGTGTTTTAAGACTGTTCAATATCTTAATAGAACAGTGTACAAATTTAATTGGTATTTGTCTTATCATACAATATGTTATAACAATTTGGTTTATGTCTTAAAATGCGTGTGCAAGTGTGCAAATGTTTTTAATTTTGTGTGTGTATGTGTGCATGTATGTATACGTGAGCCATTTTTTTTATTTATTTTATTTATTTATTCTTTTATATCGAGGATAACAGAATAAGCAATCATGTGCTTTTTTTCATCCGGTCCCCGTGTGCATGCAGTTTTTGTAAATATTGTCATCTGTTCCCACCGGCACACGATGGCCTACTCTTACGAAAAGCGGAACAGGATTTAACGTGTGCGCAAGATGTTCTGCGTGCGTTCGCACACGGGGCCTCGGTTTAAAGTCTCATCCATGAGTGAGTGTGTGGGCATACTGGTGCCTACACGAATGTTTGACTGAGGTTTTTTGTTTGTTTGTTTGTTTGTTTGCTTTTTTTGTTTTTTGTTTGTTTTGTTTGTGTGTTTTTTTTTTTTTTTTTTTTAAAACTTCTCTGAATTACTTACCTGACTGCCACTGTTATGTATGTAGCCAATGCATACAGGCGTGCACATACATGCATATGTACCCATAAAATAAGTATGTCTTCTTTTTGGCTTTATTGATTTTTTGAATTGCTTGTAAATTCATGTGTCTACCAATTGTGTGTGTATGTGGGGGGGACGGGTGGGTGTGGATGGTGTGTATGTGTTAGGGGGGGGGGGGGGGGAGCATATGTGTGAGTGTGGGGGCGGGTGGGTGTGGATTGTGTGGGGAGAGGGGGGGGAGCGTGTGTGTGTGTGTGTGTGCGTGCATGCATGTATACGTGCGTGTGCGAACATGTGCGTATATATGTGTAAATATGGTGATCATATGTCTTTTCTAGTCAATGTTTTTTTTAAAAAACGTTGTATCTAAACCCCCTGAACACCAAGATAAAGACCCACCAATACTAAGGTGTGAAGTAGATGCAGCTATTAAACAATTGAAGAAGGGGAAGTCCCCTGGAATCGATAACATCCCAGCTGAACTCATAAAAAATGGAGGGAATGAAACAGCAAGGTGATTCACAGAACTTTGTCAGAAGATCCACGACACCAAAGAATGGCCAAAAGAATGGACACAGTCTCTTGTAATACCCCTGCCAAAGAAAGGAAATCTCAAGCAATGCCAGAACTACAGAACCATCAGTCTCATAAGTCATCCTAGCAAGATCATGCTGCAGGTAGTCCTCAACAGACTGAAAAACCAAGCGGAAAAACTCCTGGCAGAAGAACAAGCGGGCTTTAGACCAAAACGCAGCACAATGGAACAAATTTTCAATCTGAGAATTCTGATAGAGAAGCATTTCCAACACCAAAAAGACTTGTACCACAATTTCATAGACTTCAAAAAGGCCTTTGACAGGGTATGGCATGACGGCCTCTGGCAAGTACTCAGACACTTCAACATTGACAGCTGCCTAATTGAAGTCATCAAGGCTCTGTACGAGAACGCAAAAAGTGCAGTTTTCATGAACAATCACGTGGGCGAGTTCTTCAAGACCACGGTTGGGGTTCGCCAGGGCTGCCTTCTCTCACCTGTACTCTTCAACCTCTTCCTCGAAAACATCATGACAGAGACACTGCAAAACCACCACACTTCCATCTCCATTGGTGGAAGACCCCTTTGCAACCTCAGATTTGCAGATGACATCGACCTCATGGGCAGCAGCAAACAAGAACTGCAAATCCTCACAGACAATTTAACAGATCAAGCGAGCGCATACGGCATGGAGGTCAGTACAGAGAAATCAAAGATCATGGTCAACAGCGCGAGTAATGACATCACGGAAATAAAGATGAATGGAGAAACACTAGAAGAGGTGAGCCAATTCAAATACTTAGGCTCCATCCTAACAAAAGATGGCACATCAAACAATGAACTTGAAGTGAAAGCTCGCATTGCAACAGCAACATCTGCTCTAGTAAGACTCGAGAAGATCATCAGAAGCAACAACATCAGCTTCTGCACCAAATACCACCTTTACAAATCCCTCGTGATATCTATCCTCCTATATGGCTGTGAATCATGGACTCTGACAGCGGAGTTAGAGAGGAGAATCCAAGCATTCGAGAACAAGTGCCACAGAAGACTCCTCAAAATATCATACAAAGAACACAAGACCAATAACTATGTGAAAGAAGAAATCAAAA
Source organism: Stramonita haemastoma (assembly GCA_030674155.1). Classification (NCBI taxonomy): domain Eukaryota; kingdom Metazoa; phylum Mollusca; class Gastropoda; order Neogastropoda; family Muricidae; genus Stramonita; species Stramonita haemastoma. The sequence continues at coordinate 17,578,535 of CM060334.1, read as the reverse complement.
AGCGTGTGGGCCCCCAAGAGCCTTTGCTCTCCACCATAAAGAGGAGAAAGCTGATGTGGTTTGGTCACACCACAAGACACAACACCCTAGCAAAAACCATCCTGCAAGGAACAGTCGAGGGCAAGAGAAGAAGAGGCCGCCAAAAGAAATCATGGGTTGACAACATCAAAGACTGGACCGCCCAACCCCTACAACACCTCCTACTAGCCACACAGGATCGTGAAGCATGGAAAAAGATCTCTGTTGCGTCTTCTGTCATGTCCCCCCTACGTCCTTTGGGACATGGGACTGAGTGAGAGTGAGAGTGAGTGTATCTAAACATTGGTGTGTGTGTATGGGTGTGTTTGCATGTGTGCGAGTGTGCACGCATAGAGTGTGAGTGTTTGTGACATTTTTATTTGAAGTTACCATATAATGTTTGAACAAATATGAAATGTAGCTATTTCGTGTGTTTGATTATGATTTGTATCAATATGCCTGTCAGTATTGCAATTGCCCTTCAGGGATGATTAAAGTGTTTTTGACTTTTGACTTGACTTTGACTTGACTTTTACATGGCTGAGTTTACAACTGGCTGAGGTATTGCTGACTTGTAGGTGCATTTTATACCGTGATGGGTGTGTGCTGATGTTCAGAACCTGTGTGTGCTATATTGATATTATTTTTATGTGGTTTTTGTTCTTACATATGGTTTGTAACCCACTGGAATTTCTCTGTGTATTTTTGAATTTGAATTTGAACAGTCAATGGATAGGGTTTTTCAGTCTATGAATGTTATGGTGTCTTAAACTTCCACTTTTCAGTGGATAAGGTTTTCCAGTCAATGGATAGGGTTTTTCAGTCTAGGCATATAAGGGTGTACATAACACCCACAGTCATTGAGTCAATGGATGGGGTTTTTCAGTCTATGAATGTTATGGTGTCTTAAACTTGCACTTTCAGTGGATAAGGTTTTTCAGTCAATGGATAGGGTTTTTCAGTCTATGAATGTAAGAGTGTATATAACACCCACAGTCAATGGATAGGGTTTTTCAGTCTATAAATGTAAGGGTGTACATAACACCCACAGTCAATGGATAGGGTTTTTCAATCTATGAATGTAAAGGTATCTAAAACACCCACAGTCAATGGATAGGGTTTTTCAGTCTATAAATGTAAGGGTGACTAAAACACCCACAGTCTACTATTCAGAATTCTCATTACTCTAAAAGAATGGGTGACTAAAACACCCACAGTCTACTATTCAGAATTTTTGTTCTCTAAAAGAATTGGTGTCTAAACAACCCACATTCAGCAAATGAGGATTTAATTAATGTGGCTGCATTTCAAACTCAGGGATGACTTTATTTGAAATAAAACTTTTAAAAATATATATCTTCACATTGTATGTTCTTTCATGTGGTGTGGGTGTATGTTTTGATGCCAAAATGTATATTATGCATTTGTGGCCATATCTTGTGATTCGGTGATGTGTGTGGGTGTTGTTTTTGTGTGGTGCATGTGCATGTGTGTGTGTGTGTGTGTGTGTGTGTGTGTGTGTGTGTGTGTGTGTGTGTGTGAGAGAGAGAGAGACAGACAGAGAGTGTGTATATGTGTGTGTGTGTGTTGTTTGCATGCATGGGACCAGGGTATTTGTGGTTCTGTGATTTTTCACAATATTTGGTATATAAAGTTTGAGAGAACATCAAACAGTGGGAGCATGACATTTAGACTGATATTTCATCAGTTTAAACCTACCATAACATTAACAAATAGAATACCTGAAAACAAACGATGGTGGTGGTTTTCTCTCGAGCTAATTCTTCAGACAGTGAATTTTGAGGGGTGGGGTGGAGACCTAATTCCTCTTGGACTTCAGATTGTTATGTCTTGCGAATCTAAGTAGCATTGCATGGAGCTCCTATCAGTGACAGCGGTGATAGGGTCAGGTGATTTGAGTGCTAAAAGTATTCTCTGACGGCGCTAAACCTGAAGAAGAGCAAACTGTGATGCCCATAGGGCTATCACCTCCCACTCCACACATACATAGTTTATTGCTTTCTGAAATCTCTATGTAATCATACCCTGCTTCTTTCTATGCTCTGGTTTGTTCTGACCTCCAACTAGCCATACAACCTCCAGTTTCTTTCATCTGTGCTGACTTATTGTTTGCTCTGGAAGCTACAGCTAGTAGTAAATATTTGTCATCCTAAACATGTGGAGTTTCATGGTTTGTACACCTGACTGAAACAAATCAAATAATATAATTATGACACCATTTTCCTGGATTTCACTCAGTAACCTATTTTGCTTTGTACACCTTTCAAACAGTTCATGTAGCTGTTTGTCCTTTTCATACCTGACAGGCTGGAACAAACATGGTTTAATGCTCTGTCTCATTTCCAATGGGAACAGGATAACTCGGTGGTCAGAGCACTTGGGTTTATCCAAGGTAAGGTTAAACAACATTGAGCGTGGTTACCTCATGGATGGGAGGCTACTTCTGCGCCTTGGTTTCGGTACAGTTCCCCAGTTCAACCAGCTGTAACTGGGCACCTGCCCTCTTTAGGGACAAGGAAGGTAAAATGGCGAAGGAGAGACGATGGGTGCTGCCTTCGAGACACTAGCCCCTAGAGAAGCTGAGGTCTGACATCTTTCTCCCCAATGACCGCATTGGTTAGGGGAGCACCTTTACCATTTACCTCAATTGCAAGGTTGAAAAGAGCTAATAACAGGTTTATTCTCACATTCATTGCCAGTACAATGGTATTTGGTGGCATGTTGATGGTACAGTCCCTAAATTGGATAGCTCCATGGGGACTCTAATATAACTAATCCACACCAAGTAGTTGTTGAACTGTACGGCCATATACACCTGTCCAAACTGTATACATTCTTTGCATCTGATTCTGAGATCAGATTGATAAATTATGAGCATTTTTTTTTTTTTTTTTTTTTGCTGCCTCATCTTCAGTGACGTTCCTATCTCTGCTGTTTCCTCGCTGCTCATTTCAGTCTCTGAGCCACAGCCATACCCAGGTTCACTATGTCTCATCCTCAGGGTTGGTAGTCCAAAGGGAGCTCATTAATATTAGGCCGCCACTGGGCGACCAGCCAGAGGGGTCCTGCACTTCTGCTGGGTCACTTTGGTGTTAGTGCTGCCTATTGAGCAAACATATGCAGGACACCACCCACTAAGCCCCCTACTAACGGCAGTATCAGCTTAGCCACAGAGCCAGAATGAGTGAGACACCCAGCCGAGGTGGCGACCACCACAACGTCCCTCCAATGAACACCCCCTCGAACCTCCCAGCCCATAGCCTTTGACACAAACTCACCACAGGCACAGGAGCCTTATAGGTAAACCGAATCTGAGGTCACCCTGAGACCAGAGCAAAAGGGGCCACAGAATCAGAGGCAATTTTTTAATTGCACGATGATCCATGAGGATGATGTAATGATGCTGCTACGGAAGTACATGTGCTTTGAGACTACTTGACAGATTGTAGTACTCTATGCTTACTATTATAATATATCCCAGCGTCAACCAGCCCAAGAGCTACAGACACCTTCAGTGTTGGTCAGGTAATTTGAGCAACACTCTCAAACTTGCATCCGTGAAGTGGATGAAGTGCAACTGTGTGGTCCAAGTCTTCCAATTGAGCCCACAGCACACTCACTCTGGGTTGGAGCCAGTCGGAGCCCGAAAAATCCCTATGACTTTCGGGATTCGAAGCTGCAAAGGAAGGCCGAAAGCCAAGCTCTTCAGCACCTTATGTGCCTCACACCTTCTGTATGGCAGCATATTGTAAACAGAAGGATGTACAGCACACTATGTGCCCCCATCTCGTGTTACAGCAGCATATCATCAACTGGCCGTAGGCTTAGGCCCACAACTTTCTTTTGGTTTTTTTTTTGTAGAGCGTCAGCAATACCCATGTTTAGGAAAAGAGAAAAACCAAACTTTACTATCATTCCCCATGCAACACAGCACAGAATTATACGTGTTCTAAAATTGGGTCAGCCAGGGCAATACATGTCTTGCGCTAGACCTAGGCTATTGTAAATGCAATTAAAAAGTGATCCAAGTCACTCTGGGCCAAACAATCACTTTCAGTACGCAAACAAAGAGGCCACAGAATGAAGTAGACAATAACCTGATAGGTCCCTCCAACAGCACAGAGGGTACACAGAAAAAGAGAAGAAGAGGAGGCTAACACAGCAATGTTTATAGCTAGTCTGTCACCCAAGGGGGAAGAGGGGGACTAAAAAACCATATACAGCCCCGAGCCGTCCTAGGACTCCAACTCCCCGATTTTTCCTCAGGGATGGAGTCTAAACACAAACCTTTTTTTTTTTTTTTTTTGAGATCAGATTTTCAGAATTTCCTGTCATCAGCTACGATGTGATAGAATCACAAATGTAGCCTCGGTAGTACTGAATAGGAATCTTTGTTTTCCTACTCCTATTGTGATGGACATGAATGATTGAGCATGCAACACTCTCTCTCTCTCTCTCTTGTTTGTCGTTTCCTTTCCTTGCTTCTTTCCTCTTCTCTGGTTTTCTTTTACTCCAGTTCCTTCATCTTAGTCATCTGTTGTATCTTGAACATTTTCTATGATAACTAGTACTTAAAAAAATCAAGAATTCCATTTTTAATCGGCCATCTTGAATCTTTTCCATGATAACTAGTATCTTAAAAATCTAACTTCACACATTTTTGTGAAATCATGTCCATTCATACAATCAGTTACATTCATTTTAACTTTAGTTTTGTTCAGAAGTAGCTGCCATTCTGGCCATAAAAATCCCCAGGTTAATCTAAAATATTTTTTAAAGATAAAGAAATTCTAAGTGCTTCTTTTTAAAGGTTGATGGAATAGAGAAATACCAACTAAAGATGAAAAAAACGCTCGCAGACTTATCCTGTTCTTACACTGGGGCACTGAGTTTACTTGTGTGTGCCGCCATGGCGCAGTGGTTAGCGCCGTGGATTCCGGACTGGAAGGTCGCGGGTTCGAATCCCATAAGTCATAGGGATTTTTTCGGGCTCCGGCCGGCTCCTACCCAGAGTGAGTGTGCTGTGGGCTCAGTGGGGAGACTGGGACCACACAGTCGAGCTTCATCCACTTTACGGATGCGAATTTGAGAGTGTTGCTCAAATTACCTGACCAACACTGCAGGTGTCTGTATCTCTCGGGCCTGGTTGACGCCGGGATATTTATGACAGTAAGCGTAGAGAACAACCCTGTCAAGTAGTCTCAAAGCAGATGCACCTCCACAGCAGCATCATTACATCATCCTCATCATCATTGATCATCATGCAATAATAAAAATTGCCTCTGATTCGGTGGCCTCCGTTGCTCTGGTCTCATGGTGACCTCAGATTCGGTTTCCCCAAACGCTTCTGTGCCTGTGGTGAATTTGTGTCAAAGCCTTTGGGGTTGGGGGTTCGTGGGGAGGCGGTCGTTGGAAGGACGTTGTGGTGGTCGCCACCTTGGGTGGGTGACTCACTCAGTCTGGCTCCGCGACTGAGCTAATACTGTCGTTAGTAGGGGGCTTAGTAGGTGGTGTCCTGCGTATGTTAGCTCAGAACAGGCACCATTGAACACCACCAAAGTGACCCAGCAGAAGTGCAGGGCCCCTCTGGCAGGTGGCCCCGCGGCGGCCTAATATTGATGAGCTCCCTGTGGACTCCGGCCCCGGGTGAGACACAACGAATCTGGGTTATGGCTGTGGCGGGGAGATTGAAATGAGCGGCGTGGGAACAGCAGTACGGAACGTCACAGAAGACGAGGCAGCAAAAAAAAAGGAAAAAAAAAAAAAAAAAGAGTTTACTTGTGTGTTGTTTTCTGTTTCTTTAAGGTTTTAAATTTGGTGATGTCTTTCTAATTTGTATAGGTTTTGATATAAAAGCTGGTTTTCGATAGTAAATCTTTATCATCATTGCTGATGCGCTGGCGAATGCTGTGGGGAACTTGGTAGAAGCTAATAGTTATAAGGGGGGGGGGGGGGGGGGGGGGGGGATAGCCTAGTGGTCAGAACATTGCGCTGGCAATTTGAAGACCCGGGTTCGAGTCCGGTCGAGGAAATTTTCTTCCTGGAGTTAACATCAGTGCTGACTCCACTCTCCCCAAAAGTCCTTCGGATGAGACTTTAAACCGAGGCCCCGTGTGCGAACGCACGCAGAAATCTTGCGCACACGTTAAATCCTGTTCCGCTTTTCGTAAGAGTAGGCCATCGTGTGCCGGTGGGAACAGATGACAATATATCAAAACTGCATACACACGGGGACCGGATGAAAAAAAGCAATGATTGCTTATTCTGTTATCCTCGATATAAAAGATTAAATAAATAAATAAATAGCAATTTGGTCCTGAAACTTATCTTCGGTATACAGCCATCATGGTTTACAAAGGGGGATATTATTGTAAAAGAAAACTATTATAGTTCCTTTATTTGCATTTTCTGCAGTGATGAAACAGAATTTAATAATTAGAATATTTGTGATGTCTAATACATAAATTAGGCAATATTAGGTCTTCAAAATTAGAATTGTTATTGAAAATTGTAATTCCGTGTTCATTACCTGTCCTGCCTTCTCGTAACATAGACACTCCCTGATCTGGGTCTGATTTTCCCAGCATTCCCAAGGCCGTTACATTGAGCCGAGTAGAGAATGAACATGGCAGAGAGTGGAGAAGATTCCCGAGGAAACAAAATGACCATTACGGTCAAAACACCGAAAGAAAAGCATGACATTGAAATTGACTCTAATGCAAGCGTCAAAGAGGTAAGTTATCTGTTAGCATTTACAGATTTAAGGGCACGTTTCTCTGTGAAAAAAATACTTGAAAGATGAGGCGAGAACCTGTTTAGTATGCCGGCAGAATGAACTGCTAGCCTATCACCATTCCGTAATGTCCTCTTTGAAGTAAGTTTTTATTTTGAAAGGCCAGTTTGGAGTATAGTGCAGGTAGGCCCTATAGAAGAGACGATGTGGAGTTCCTCCAGCTATTGTCAAATTGGAAAAGAATTTCTGTCGCATTCTCAACCAGTTGGTAATCCCTTATTTGTTAAACTATTAAAGTATTATTGTTAAATCCCCCCCCCCCCCTCAAAAAAAAAAAAAAAAAAAAGGCCGCCTAAGTTAAATTGCATTTTATGTTACTTATGTATAATATGATTTCTCTCAAGCAGTTAAAAAGAAAAAAAAGAAGAAAATTTAAAGAAACAGCCAGTCCATGTGTTGATGCTTGAACCATCAAATAATGAAATATTCATGCTTTTAATTTTATCATTATTGCAACAAAAATTGTAAATTTTGTACTTGGTTATATTTGGAGTTCAGTAGGCCTAGCTTTTAAAAAATAATTTTTTTTAGAGATAATATTAAACAAGGGGTTTAAAAAGCCATTAAAGGACTTGGAAATCTTGTTACTTAAGGTGGGACATGGGGGTTGAAACTGATTTAATTTTGTTTACAAGCCTGCATTAAAAATTGCGCCATATATTGAAAGGACATCACTTGTAAAGCCTAAAAATCAAAAGATGTACTCAGTTATCTGCTCTGTTGCCATGGAAACAATCCAATATGGCCACCACAACAAAATGGCTTCAACTCCAAAAGCTAAACTGTTTTATTTATAACAAGTAGAAGAAACCTTTTTCCACAGACATGTTTTACAACCTGAATTCTTTCAGTTCACACAGGAAGATCTCCATAAATGTATTCAGCCATTTTAATTCTAAAAAACATGCTTTTGGCATCTTTGGACCTGTGTTTAACCAGTAACCTTGAATTAACTTAAAACTAAAAGTTAAAGGAAGGTGCTTTTCTGGGGCTTAAAAGGAGTACTGGAATATATAAGCATCTTTCACTACAATGCAGCCTCATGCCTTTTCAAACTTTGATGTAAACAGTTTGTTTGTTGGCTGATTGAATTTTTAACCTACCCAGGCTACTGACGACAGCATGTTTTTCCTGACAAAATATCATGGGTTAGATTAACTTGTACTGGTTCTCCACAGGGTTGCGTTCTCTTGCCTTTAATGTACACTGTACATCCTTCACACAGATGACATTCATATGCATGATATTGCGGAAGCTATGAAAATTCTTTTTTTGTAAAGTTTTTGGATGACAGTGCCCTTATCATTGTCTTTTATCTGGATCAGCAGGAGGACCATGGTCCAGCCCTCACTCAATTTGTCAATTGGTGTGTTGAAGCATTTTTGGAGCTAAATGTTTTTAAAACTTCAATTTTGTTGGAGGAAAAAAATCAGAGGAAAGGGTTTGTCAGTAAACTAAAGGCAGTACTGATCTCATCTATGTTTCTGTTTAAACAGCTTTGATGTTCTGCGACTTTTATTTTCTTTGTGGAGATAACGGTGCATGTGCAAAAGTTGTCCTCATTGTTGACACCTCTTTCTCTTTTCCTTACACCTCCCATCCTCTCTCTCTTATTCTTAAATTAAGACTGTGTAGGTAGTGTGTGTGTGTGTGTGTGTGTGTGTGTGTGTGTGTGTGTGTGTGTGTGTGTGTGTGTGTGTGCAATGAGTTGCTACCAATACCATATAAGATAGCAGAGACAAAAGTTTTATGTGTAGCTTTCTTAAGTAATGGATGTTTCTCTTGCCTGAAGATGTGGACTTCCTAAAAAAACAAACAATGAATGAAACATTGAAAGTATGTGCATGTATATTATATATCATTATATGACAAACTTTGTCCTCAAGAAAGGATTGAGTAGTTTGTCTAGGAACACCAAAGAAAAATTCTGGTACAGGAAATGACGGTGAAAGCTTACATTTTTACAGGGAAAAGGAAGTTTTAGTACTTTTTTTGCAGTTTGATTTATCTCTTCTTTTTTGGCGCTTGGATTGTTTTTGTTTTTTTTAATTTGTATTTCATTATTTTTTCCAGTTGAAAGAAGAAGTTGCCAGACAATTTGGGTCACCTCTAGAGCAGCTGTGTCTGATCTTTGCCGGCAAGATTTTGAAGGACCCTGACAGCTTGGACCAACATGGCATCAAACATGGACTGACAGTTCACCTTGTCATCAAGACCACAAGCCGGGTAAGTCAGTGGCCTTTTGTTATGTGTGTATTCACGATTCTTTGCAGTCTTCCTACTAATCCTTGCCTTGGTAAGGACATGATCGATATGAAAATTCCAAGTTAATTTTGATGCTATGTAAAGGCCAAGAAATTTGATCATTTGTGTATATACACCCAATTATTTTTCCTTATAATTTAAATATTGGAAGACTGTTTGGAACACTTCCTGAATCAAATAGCATCATCTTTGTTTTTTCTGTCGAAAGAGATAATCATTTTCTATCATGAAGTTTTCAAGTTTGTCCAACTGTGTGTGTGTGTGTGTGTGTGTGTGTGTGTGTGTGTGTGTGTGTGTGTGTTTGTGTGTGCATGTGTGCGTGCAGATGAACTGATGTCACATAAGCTGCATAACACTAGTTGCTGTTGCTGTTGTGCAACCACTTTTGATGCTGAAAATTTGGGATAATGAAGTTATTTCAGCTTAAAAAAAAATCCATTGTTCTTCCCTGCAATATTTAAAGAAATGTTTTGAACTTCTCTTGCAGCCCTCTGAACCTCCATTGTCGGCTCCAACAGTAAGTAAAATTGCTGCTTTGAGACTTTTTGTATGATTGTGTTATTTAGCATGGTGGTGGTTTTGATGTGTGTGTGTGTGTGTGTGTGTGTGTGTGTGTGTGTGTGTGTGTGTGTGTGCACGCGCATGCACACGTGCCTGTGTGCCTACACATTATATGCAATGTATTTTTTGTGTGAGCTTGCAAGTTCCCTTTCTTTTTCCGCTTTCCTGCTTAGATTTTATCATAATTTAGAGTTGCACCTCAGATAAAATTATAACAATCCCCTTACTTGTCATCAATTTATTTTTAAGGCAATGTCGAACTGTTATTTGTACTATATTTCTGCTTGTGGTCTTTGCACTCTTGAAAATGTGGCAAGACTTCATGATCTACTGTCTACGTGTCTCAGTTAGTGCATGTTCACATCTGAGTACCCCATGAAATCTTTAGTTTGTATGCTTCAGTAAGCCTTGAAAGCACAGCTGCCATTCATTCCTTTTTCCCCAGAATGTTTCTGGCTTTTAACTGTGATGTTGGATTTCTGGTTTTTAAGAACACTTTCTGGTTTCCAAATTAAAAAAACCCAACTTAACCCCCAAAAGTGTGTACAAATTGAGTAGGACTTCAAAGCCTGTGCTGGCTTCTGATGGTTATGCCGATCACCAGAAGGTTAATGAAAAATGCAAAGTCTCATAACTCCGTCTATCAGAAGTTTGTTCTCAAATACAAGGAGGATTTTCTACAATTGATCAGCCCCATCAAAGGAAAAGATATACCTTCTGCTGCAAATCTGTGCCACTGTAAATAAGATCAAGTGTAATTTTGCAATGTGAATAAAATCACTGTACATGAGAAGACCAGAGTTGTTTTCCTGTATGATTTTGGCACAGCAGTTACAATTTCAGCTGCCTTGCTACATTTCTATGTCAGTTGCTCCAAGACTGCAAAGATTTTTATTTGGAGTTTATTTCACTGATTTAAAGGCATGCAAATGTGCAGATGAAACAATGAGTAGCAGATCTACGAGTGTTCAAGGGAGACAGTGACATAAGTGTGCATGTACATAAAGGGAATTGAGTTTTGTATAGATCACCTTGGTCCATTGTACTTATAGAACAACAAAGCAAGGATGAAAACTGTGCATTAAATGCTTTGTAACTGATGAAATCGATCTGCAGGCATTAGTGGTCAGATAATTGAGCTTTAGCCAACTATGAATAGCGGATGTAGTCTGGCCCAGATTTGACAGTTTGTTAAGACATAAAGGGAATTGAGTTTTGTATAGATCACCTTGAGTCCATTGTACTTAGAACAACAAAGCAAGGATGAAAACTGTGCATTAAATGCTTTGTAACTGATGAAATCAATCTGCAGGCATTAGTGGTCAGATAATTGAGCTTTAGCCAACTATGAATAGTGGGATGTAGTCTGGCCCAGATTTGACAGTTTGTTAGACATAAAGGGAATTGAGTTTTGTATAGATCACCTTGAGTCCATTGTACTTTAGAACAACAAAGCAAGGATGAAACTGTGCATTAAATGCTTTGTAACTGATGAAATCGATCTGCAGGCATTAGTGGTCAGATAATTGAGCTTTAACCAACTATGAATAGCGGATGTAGTCTGGCCCAGATTTGACAGTTTGTTAAGACATCGGTTGCTGAATAAAACAAAAAGAAACACACAACTGGTGCAACTGATCCTCAGTGCTCATCTGTAAATAATTTTGATAACTGAGTTTGTATTTCATGAAAGCAAGCATAATAAATAAGTGGTGGTTGTACTTCAGGTTTCCACCAGACACCTTTTCATTTCAAAGCATGCCACACTGTTATTACCTGACTACATTATCTTGTCAGGATATGAAAAATTTGCTCTGTTAACCTTTAAAAATTGATTGAGCTTAAGGGGGCTGCACCCCTTGACCCTAACTTTTTCAGTAGGGAGGCACCCCCCCCCCCCCCCTTGTACCTAGCTCCCACCAAATTCTGTTTGGATTCTGAAAGGTTGGCAGCTTTGTTTAAAGTACCTTACAGCAGGCAAAAGCTCTCTGGATGGAAGAAAATGTTCAGACTTTTATATTGAGACAAGTTTTTTGAGACAGAGTGACATGGTTGTGAGTTTTATTCATAAATGTCTGTGTGTGGTTTTCATAAAAAGCAAAGTGCGGCTACAATCTAAATGTCAATATTTTGTTGTTGTTGCTGCTGTTGCTTCACCTCATATCCTTTGATCAATATTCTTGGCAAACAGTTGTTAATTAATGAACATGAAATGGGTGTGGCAGTGAAGGAATAAAGTGGAGGACAGCCCATCCCCATCCCTTTTTCTTTTTTTTTCTTTTTTTTTTTAAAAGACCACCTGGTATATTTTAAAATAGACTGTTTGGGCTTTAGGAAAGTGAAAGAAAACTTCTTAGCTCAGATCAGGAGGATCTAGAAGTAACAGACCTGTCTTGAAAGTGAGGAGTGTGGGTTTGATCACTGAGCTGTAACTTTTTCAGGTCTACTAGACATGGAATGGCCATGTGGGTGCCAGTCTTTTGGATGAGATGATAAACCAAGGTCCTGTGTGCCACAAACACTCAGTGCATGTTACTCACAGTTTAAAGCCAAAACAAAATCCACAGTAGCAAGACTTGTCTCTTCCAAGGTTCTCTTTGAATTTGCCACTGAAATAGGGAAATGAATGCACTTGCTGACTTGCTTTGGGGATGGGGGGGGGGGGGGTGGGGGGAGGTGCAGCACTTGTGGCGACTTGCTGTCCCCTGGGAGAGCAGCATGAATTTCAAGTATATAAATCTGTCATAACTAAAAGTCGTATACATATAATACACAATACAATATGGTCAAGCTGTATCTTAAGGATAATTATAGTTGTTTTGTCTGGAAAACATCTGTTCTTATGTGCTTGTAACTCTGCAGGAGGTCTGGCCTCAGCCAACACACTCTGACTTTGGGACAGATAATTAAAAGATGTATTTATAAAAAAGTAAAAGATATCTGTCATATTTTCTGGGGAAAAAAGCAGGGGAGTGGACTTGGTAGGCAGAAAAGCAGTAAGAGAGAAAGAGAATAGAAAAGTAAAGAAAAAGATGGGGAAACAAAGGGAGTGATAGAAAAGAAGAAATTTCTAGCTCAGATTTTGCAGAAAGTGGGCATAGTATTCACAGGGAAAAGTGTCCCAGGCAGTCCTAAAAGGGTTCAAGGATAATACCCTTCTGTAACAATCCTGATTATGTGATACATAAAACGTAAGACTTTTTCATGAAAGTGGAGTGTTTTGGTTGGTAAAGTTTTGTGTTTTCTTCTGACAGCAAGCAGCAGGACCTACGCAGCCTGATGTGTCCCAGACCCCATTTGGATTGGGGAGCCTAGGGGGTCTGGCTGGCATCAGTGGACTGGGAATGGGCTCTGCTAACTTCATGGACTTGCAGCAACGCATGCAGACAGAGGTAAGTGCTCATGCATACATGCATGCATACATGTGCACACACACACACACACACACACACACACACACACACACACACACACACACACACACACACACACACACACACACACACACACACACACACACACCCAAAAACAAAAACTGAAACAATTTTAATTTGATGAAGAGAGTAATGGAAATAGTATTCCAGTAGATATGTAAGTAAATAATGCTGTGAAGAAAAGTGGTATGCTTGAAATTTGTGATAAATTTCTTATGAATATTTTTTTGTTTACAGAATTTTTACTATTTAATTTTTTTTATATTGGCAAACGAGATATTTAATGGAATGCTTTCTTACTCCAGAGTTGGCTTATATTTATTGTGTGATGTCTTCTGTTAATTGTAAAGGAATCCTTCAGTTGTCAAAATAGGTAAGAATGTCTTGATTTTTTGAAGAAAAGTTGAGTTCCGTGCTTGTGTAAGTTTGCTTTTTCCTATTGTTGCCTGATGTTCACCTTTCCTGTGAAAGGAATAAATATTGTCCATTGCGTTGCAGTTGATGGGGAATCCAGAGATGTTACGGCAGATGATGGAGAACCCCTTTGTGCAGCAGATGATGTCCAACCCTGACATCATGAGACAGCTGATCATGAACAATCCTCAGATGAGGGATCTTATGGAGGTATGGTCACTGCCATAATTCAGGGGTGGGGGGGTGGGTGTTGTTTGTATTGGCAATATCTAATCCTGACATGATGAGTGGGACAGCTGGTCATAAACAATCCTCAGATTGTTGAGTCTAGGCTTCACCACGTTTTAACTTCTAGGGAAAAAATGTTTGCATAGAGTGCCCCATTAGGTGCAAAAATAAAACCAAGGCTGCATTAGTGAATGACAAGAACGCCATTGTGGCCTCCATGTGTATAGTAGTGTTGATATGAGGCTCAGCCATTGCAAGTTTTCTGCACATCTTATTTGCTGGGTGCAGAAAGTTTCCACTGGGCACAAAAAAATGAACAAGAGCCACATCACTGAATGATGGGTAAGCCATTGTGGCTGCTGTGTGTATAGCTTGTCTGGAAGTATATATAAAACCGAGCACTTTTTCTATTGATGTTTCTGATTGGCCGAGCTTTTCAGATTGGCCAACCACTGTTTTCCATTTACTACCCTTTTACAAACAACATGAAAGTTTGGAGATGTGATTCAGAAAAGTGAACAAAAGTGATGGAAAACACAAGGGGTCAAAGTTTAGGTCCAGCAATGACAAGAGATTTTTTTTTTTTACTAGTGTTAGGAAAATACTTAATGTCAAAGTCACTTCAAATGACACTTCATATGTGTGATGCACTCAGGAATAGCAGGCTATCATGTGCCGGTAGGAGTGGATGACAAAATTATAAAAAAACAGCATGCATACAGGTGTCATGTTTAGTCACCATCCCTGAGGGGAAAAAAAAAGGGTAAGTGCTGCACTTGTTGCGACGCGCTCTCCCCAGGTAGAGCAGCCCAAATTTCATGCAGAGAAATTTGCTGTGACATAAAGTGGTATAAAATAAAAATAAATAAATAGTAGGGGTTTGAGGGGAGGAGGGGGAAGAGTGGCTGTTAGGTTTTTTTGGGGTGGGGGTCGGGGTTTAAGTAGTGTTAGTGTTCATTTTAGGCTTTGGTATTTTAGGATCCCTGTGTTTTTATTGTTGTGGCTGCATAATATTGATAAAGCATTTGTGTATATTTAGGAATTTGAATCCCTGTGTATTTATAGTTGTGGCTTGCATGCAGTGATGAGATAGCAGCATATGTATGTGTATGTTAGGAATTTGAAAGACTGAAAATAGAGCAACAGAGAAAAGCACATTGTAAAATTTCCTGAACTGAGAAAAATGATGTCCATTATAGAAGCATAGCTGGTTTTTTAATTTTATGCACATGTCTTGTTTGCTTTGTTTCAGAGAAATCCCGAAATCACGCACATGCTCAACAACCCTGATTTGATGCGTCAGGTAAGGCCTTGTGGGTGTGTGTACATGTGTGCAAGAGGGTATCGATCTGTAAGAGAGTGTGTGCATGTACCTGCATTTGTGCGTAAGAGAATGAAGCTTTTTAATTACATTTTTCTGATTTTTAGACAGTTTTCTATAATTAATTTGTACTGACCTCATACAAGAAAGAAGATGGCAGGGTGGTTAAGAGGTTAACCTGGCTGTGGCTAACAAACCATGAGGTCTTGTGTTTGATTCCAGCCTTGCCTTGTCTTCCCAGTTAGGTGAAGAAATTGAACATGCGTTAAAAAATTTGTTCTGCCTTTTAGAAGAGTAAACCATTTTGTGTTATGTAACTTTAGTTCACTTTTGCATAATTATACTAAGGATTGTTTGATTTCACCCTGCTTTAAAATTATACAGCCCAATGCTAATTCCGCCAGCGGCACTGAATCCTCTGCAGTGTTGTCTGGTGCTACTACGGTTAAGAAAAAAATCTTAATGTCAACAAGACGGTATGCAGGCACATCTGTGAGCAAATTCAGGATTAATGTGTATACATTAATTAATGTTAATTAATGTAAAAAACAACAACAAACCAGCATGTACACAGGTGTGTTTAGACACCATCCCTGAGGGAAAAAAAGAAAAATAATGGGTAGGCGCTGCACTTGTGGCGACGCGCTCTCCCCGGGGAGAGCAGCCCAAATTTCATGCACAGAAATCTGCTGTGACATAAAGTGGTATAAAATAAAATAAATAAATAAAAATACAGTACAAGTATTTTTTTTTTTTTTTTTTTTTTTTTTTTTTTTTTTTTTTGCTGCCTCGTCTTCTGTGACGTTCCCGTACTGCTGTTCCCACGCCGCTCATTTCAATCTCCCCGCCACAGCCATACCCAGATTCGTTGTGTCTCATCCCCGGGGTCGGGAGCTCACAGGGAGCCCATCAATATTAGGCCGCCGCAGGGCCACCAGCCAGAGGGGCCCTGCACTTCTGCTGGGTCACTTTGGTGGTGTTCAGTGGTGCCTATTCTGAGCTAACATACGCAGGACACCACCTACTAGGCCCCCTACTAACGACAGTATTAGCTCAGTCGCGGAGCCAGACTGAGTGAGTCACCCACCCGAGGTGGCGACCACCACAACGTCCCTCCAACGACCGCCTCCCGCGAACCCCACCCCCAAAGGCTTTGACACAAACTCACCACAGGCACGGAAGTGTATGGGGAAACCAAATCTGAGGTCACCATGAGACCAGAGCAACGGGTGCCACCGAATCAGAGGCAATTTTTATTATTCCATAATGATCAATGATGATGAGGATGATGTAGTGATGCTGCTGTGGAGGTGCATCCGCTTTGAGACTACTTGACAGGGTTGTTCTCTACGCTTACTGTCATAATATATCCCGGCGTCAACCAGGCCCGAGAGATACAGACACCTGCAGTGTTGGTCAGGTAATTTGAGCAACACTCTCAAATTCGCATCCGTAAAGTGGATGAAGCTCGACTGTGTGGTCCCAGTCTCCCCACTGAGCCCACAGCACACTCACTCTGGGTAGGAGCCGGCCGGAGCCCGAAAAAATCCCTATGACTTATGGGATTCGAACCCGCGACCTTCCAGTCCGGAATCCAAGGCGCTAACCACTGCGCCATGGCGGCTGGTAAATACAGTACAAGTATTGTCCTGTAGCAGTCGTAGCTATCAAGGTTTAAAGGTGGAAATCATGTGTGATCATGTGTGAATGTTGTGTTAGATTTAGTGTGTTGAAAAGTTAGCTTTGAAAGAAGTGGGGTGTGGGGTGGTAGGGTTGGGAGGGAAGCCAGAAAATTAAACATTAGGGAGCATTTGAATATCGTCAGGTCTTTTATGTTTATTATTTTATTTTAAAGGAATCAACAGTGCACTAAAAAAAAGTCAGATGTGTACATGTGAAATGAATACTCTGTAACGTGCTTAAAAAACTAGTCAATCTTGCAGACAATGGAACTGGCCCGCAATCCTGCTATGCTACAGGAATTAATGCGGTCACAGGATCGTGCCATGAGTAATTTAGAGGTAAGTAGAATTTACTGCTTTTGCAAACTAGGTTGTCAGAACTGCCACAGAATTGTTGGCCTTTATTAGTATTGAACTAGTTATGAACTGCTGCAGAGTTGACGCAGCATTGCAGGGTTTTCTCTGGTGGGTTGCTGTACAGTGATGACATTGGTAGTAGATGTAGTTTTGGTCTTACAAGACTAGCATTACTGAAAGTCTCTACACTTACTGCAAGGAAAAGAAAACTAAGAAAAGACCCCAAAGAAAAGCAAAAAAGTGCCCTCTAACACACACTAACACACACATGTACCTGCAAGGATACATTCACACACACATGCATACACTTTACACAAGCACGTACAAGTACGTATGTCTGTGCATGCACGCACGAGTGCGCGCATGCGCGCGCGCACACACACACACACACACTCACACACTCACACACTCACTCTCTCGCACTCTGTGGACTCCACATCAGTAATTTATGCCATAAGTACTTTGCAAACAAAAGTCAGATTTGAAGTCATTGAAATTTGTCATCTTTAAAGGGCTCAGAAATAACTTTCTGTTGGATTCCATGACAGTGGTTTTTATACAATGAAAAAGTTGACAGCCTAGCAAAAAGAAGAACCAAAGTTTGCCTGGGGGTGACACAAGTAGTGCTCCCCTTTTTACTACAAGTGTTATATTGTAATAAAATCCCAACAAAAGTTATTTTAGTGTGAAGAAATGGGGCTTGGCTGTCTAGATGCACACAAAGAAATATTTAAGTTTGATTCTTTTGTTAAAACATGAGAACATTATATATATATATTATTAAAAAAACATTGTTTCCTTAGCATGTAGTTGGAAATTGATATGCTTCCAGACAAAATAGGCTGGAAATGCTTTTTGCATATGTGTAATAACATAACAGCAGATCATGCCGCAGCTTAATTAAAAGAGCCTATTCCCGTTTTGGAAGCCGCCGCTGTAGCCTAGTGGTTAGGGCGTTGGACTCGTAATCTAAAGGTTGCGAGTTCGATCCCAGCTTTCGGCTATGGCGTTGTGCCCTTGGAAAAGGCACTTTACGGCTATTTTCTCACCCCACCCAGGTGTAAAAGGGGTACCAACCTCGTGTTGGGGGTTAACCCTGCGATAGACTGGCGTCCTATCCAGGGGGGAGTCTATGACTCTCAGTCGCTTAACGCCACAGAAACCGGGATAAGCACCGGCCTGATGAGCCTAAGGCTCGGGACAGACTTTAACTTTTAACTTTTCCCGTTTTGAAGATATCTTCTCCGTTAGCAATATTTAACAGTCTGTCACTTGTATATGACTTTTTTAGATTGCTGATGCATAGTCCATTGGACTTAAAGATGCTCTAATCCAGTTATTGTTTCTTGTTTGTAAGATTTTTTTTAGCAATAGATGTCCTGTTATGGTATTTGTATTCCTATTATTTTTTTGTTTTTTAGGGGAGGGGTGCTAGGAGATGTTATTTTTTTGTTGTTTTTTGTTGTTGTGGTGGTTCTTGTTGTTTTGGGTGGGGGAGGGGGGTTGGGTTTTTTTGTGTTTTGTTTTGGAGGGGGAGGGGGGGCAGGGGTTACTTACATTGTGATATATTTTTTTCTCATGTGAATTTTAACTGAAATTTATTTACATTTTTCATTGGAATTATTTTGTTGGGAATTGTTAGAACTGCATTTTCCTTTTTCTTTATTGTAGTTCTGTAGGTTAGTAACATGAAAGTTTTATAATTTCATGTATATTGATCCCCAGAAATTTTTTCCCACACATTACCAATCACACCATCTGCCCCTGACACATTCTCTTTCCTGTCTAATACCGCAACTTGTGAAAACACGCACACACACACACACACACAGAGAAAAAGGGAAGACGAGTATTTAGCCAAGTAGAAGTGAAGAAACAGTCTGTGCAAGGATCCTTTCTGATGATGAATATGTTGCTGTGTGGCCAGAGTTTACCTGGTGGTTTCAACGCCCTGCAGCGAATGTACCATGACATCCAGGAGCCCATGATGAGTGCTGCACAGGAGACCTTGGGTTCAAACCCCTTTGCTTCTGCAGCAAGTTCGGGGTCTGGTCAGTACTATTTTTGTGGAATTTTTCAATGTGTAAAGTGAAAGGTGAATGGGTTGTGAATGTTAAAATTACTGATGATAAAGGGTGATCAGAGGGTGTAAAAGTGTGGATTTTGAAATGACTGTTCTGGTAGGGATGAAAGGCAGTTGTGTCAGAAATTTGGTTACATCCTCATGCAGTTACCCCGATTCCTTTCAGCTGGCCAAAATTTGTTTGTGCTTTTTAGCTTGACTAAAACCTTCTGCAGCCCTCCTGTGAGTCAGGCCCATTGGTATTTCCATTGAACTGTTAAACTCTGCATTGTTTGAAACCGTGTCCAGGCTTGCAGACGTATGGAATGGAGGGAAACCCCCCGGGTTTTTAGATGGGGAACAGGCAACAACTCAATATGGGACAGATCACTTGTCGTTGCAGTTTTACGGTCATTCCAGCAAGTTAGATTCCTGACTGAAGGTTGTTTTCTGTGTGGTGACAGGACTCGGCAGCAGTCAGCAGGGCAGGGAGAACTCAGACCCCCTCCCCAACCCTTGGAGCTCTGGCACCACCACATCCGCCGCTGCCTCCACCACCAACACCACCACCTCCAGCCTGTCACAGGGTGGGTTTGAGTCTCTGTGTGGGTGTGGGTGTTGTTTATTTAATTATTTATTTATTTATTTATTTATTTATTTATTCTTTTATATCAGGGATAATGGAATAAGCACTCGTTTGCTTTTTTACATCCAGTCCCCATGTGTATTTTTGTATTTGTACTTTGTATTTTGTACCACTTTATGTCACAGCAGATTTCTCTGTGTGAAATTCGGGCTGCTCTCCCCGGGGAGAGCGCATCGCCACAAGTGCAGCGCCTACCCATTTTTTTTTCTTTTTCCTGCATGCAACTGTATTTGTTTCCCTATGCAGTTTTGTAAATCTTGTCATTTGTTCACACCGGCACACAATGGCCTATTTTAAGAGTGCGCATCTTGCATCTTGTTGATGCGCATTTTAAATTTTACTCCTAGAATTGGGGGAATTATTATGGATTTATAGTTTGGCAATGATTTACAGCTTGATATATTTTGTGAACTGGATGCTGTTTGGGATTTTTGACATGGTGGTGGCTCAAACCGTAAAGTTAACATGCCATGATCATCAGCAAGCACAATGGCGAATGTTTCGTGTGTTCATGCATCATTCATAAAAAAAGTGTTTACCAACAGTAGGTAGAAAATGTTTTTTCTGTAATTATTTCTGAATGGTTTAATTTTTATTTGACCAAAATCCATGCATGCATTTCAAAGTTATTGCAACACAAGTGTGACACACACAAACAGATCAATTACCTTGTTTGCTTACATATTGTATTTTTGAAAGAAAATTAAAAGATCAACATTGAAAAGGAAGTTGTAGTTTTTAAAATTTATTTCTGCATCTTGTTGCTTTTATTGTATCAAAATCCATGTAAGCATTGGAGAGTTATTGCATGATAAATACACACACCTCCTCACAGCCATCTTTCATTTTCCTTGCCTAGCAGAAAGTGAACAAATGATTTTGCTGCGCTGAGCAAAGGGTCAAGGAAGCTTAGTAGTATTGAAAAACATGTGCTTATACAGCCAGTAGTATTGTATTTTATTATAATGGGGTGTCTAAATAGTGGTATAAAGTAATATTTAATTTACCACTTTCAGTCATAGCAGGTTTGTCACTGAAATTTGGTTTATGGTACTCGAGTAAAGTGCATTACCACTTATGCAGGTCCACCCATTTTTCTCCCACTGTTTGTAAGTTTGCTTATTCCTCCTTATGGGAGTTTTGTTTTTTTTTCCTACAGAATCTTTCCAGGGTCAATTCTCTTGTGAAATGTTGACCTATAGGCTCAGAAAAAGTCCTGGAATTTTCAGTATCTTCTTCTGCATTTTTGAAGAGCAAGTAATTATAACTCAAACCTCAAAGAAGAGAAAGTAGTTAAAATAAAATCAAAATTGAAAGTAAAAATAAGACCCTTAGCTCCTGAAAAAATTTAAGTTGACAGGTCTAGCAGGTTCACCTACTGTTTCCAAGTGTCTACTGAGAAACGTTTACTTCACTTTCTTTAAAAGTTGCAGTTTTTATATTTCAGTGAAGTAAAATGTTGAAAAGGAATTAACTTTTAATTGTAAGAGTTGACAGAGTGGATGTGAAAGAAATAGCTGACAGGGCCTGAGAAAAAAAGACTTCAATTTTATTTGGTTGAACCATTCTTTTTTGTGGTTTTTCTCTTTGGGTTTTTTGTTACTCGCATAGAGGTCTGAGGTTCACTAAATAATAAGATTTTTAAGTAAGGTAGGTGCATTCGAACTATGGGGATGTTGAACTTTTTAAGAACCCTAAGTAAGTTGTGGTGGAAGTGGTAAGAAGCCAGAGTGAGTCATATTGGGACGGTTTGTTTCAGGGTCGCTGTACAACAACGCCGGCATGCAGTCGATGGTGCAGCAGATGATGCAGAACCCCCAGATGATTCAGAACATGATGCAGGCCCCCTACATGCAGTCCATGCTCCAGGCCTTGTCTTCCAACCCAGATCTGGCTCGACAGGTAACGCAGGGATTGTTTTTTTAATCTTATTTTATTCTTTTATATTGAGGATAATGGAATAAGCACTCGTGTGCTTTTTTATATCCAGTCCCCGTGTGTATGCAGTTTTTGTAAATCTTTTCTGTTCCCACCGGCACACAATGGCTTACTCTTACAAAAAGCATGGTTGTGGTGTGTATGTGTGTGTGTGTGTGTGTGTGTGTGTGTGTGTGTGTGTGTGTGTGTGTGTGTGTGTGTGTGTGCACATATGCATGAGTACATATGAAATATATATGAAAAATATGAAAGCAAGGAACTTTACACAAAGAAATCAATTAATCTTGAAAAAGTTTTTAAAGTTTCATGTAGTAACTGGCAGTAAGTATTTGTGACGCTCCACCACGAAATAGGTTGCCTTGCACCTGACCCAATTTTTCGGTAGGAGCCATTATAGGCAGGGTGGGGGTCGGGTTGTTGATTTTGAGATTTTGAATGATTATAAAAGTGTAGCCATCTTTCTACTTCATACTGAACTTGAAGTATGAAGGTATAATTTTATTTTTGCTTTAATAGTGGGTTTTGTGAGATTTTGTGTAAGCGACTGTTTTTGCCTACCATGAAGGTAGCCGCATTCCAACTTTTGGGATGGAAGCTGGGTATGATCCTGTTTTCATAACCCACCGAACGCTGACATGAATTACAGGGATGTTTAACATGGATATTTGATCTTCTGTATGAAGGGAATTAAGGCACTGGTAGGTCCGCACTTGAACTTGACTTGGGAGACGGTAAAAATCCCGACCCTTAACCCTCTTCCATTCGCTTTTCTGACCAAGAAACTCCTCCTAGTATTCGGAAAATTTCAATCTTTTTCTAGTAAAACACAGTTCCTTAGTAATATACACCACCGTATAAAAACTACTGATAGTAGAGTCTTGAAATTTGACAGGAGTGTTCATAAGTTGTCATAGTTTACTTTGCATCAAAATTTGACAGTCCTGCTTATATATGTCGTGTTGCTGTCCCCCTTTTTGTCACCAAATCAAGGTGACAACATGTTCACTTCATGCTGTTTGTAAAATAATATGCTCTAACATGCACATCATGCACTAGTATGAGTCAAAATTGAAAAAAATAGTGTCCTACCTACAGGCCCTCTATAGGATTCCATGTCAGGGTAATCCGATTGAATAATACACATCACATGAAGATTGTCACCAAGTCCATTGTCTGGGATTGTACAGTTTTTCTACACACTAAAGAGAAATAAAAAATATGCAAACACGGTACATTATTCACGGGATGGATTGCATCGTGCCTTGAACTGGGCTTTGATGTCATTGAGAAAGGGCCTGATCTTGTAGAGAGGGTCGTACTGGGGGCTGTCACGTCCAGGTGTGTCACTTGTGTCTCTCAAATGAAAATACTGATTCAGCTTCAAAAATCTTGTTTTGGGCATGACAGTACTGATCCATGAGTGAGAAAACTTGGGGTCAGTGGACCAGTACATATGTATTCTGGGTAGACGATTGATTCCCATCATTATTAGTATAGACAGGTAAGCCCTGATCTCCTCAGGTGTTGTGTCTGTCCACAAAGGATCAGAAGCCACACCTCTAGCAGCGATTTTTTGTTTAGCATACTTATTTGTCTCATCTGCCGCACTACGAAAAAAAGTTGGGGAAACAAACAGAAAAAAATAATCCAGGGGCTTGGCACTGAGCGGTAGTGTGTGTACAGGGCCTGCAGGCAACTGAAAATCTTTCACTGCCAGCGCTGTGTGCGCCGCGCGCCACGTCGTCTGCAAATTTAGTAGTGGAATGTTGTCTTCAGGGTCACTTTCTACTGCATAATCCTCATCTATTTCATCCCTTCCTTCTTCAGTTTCAATTTCAACATCAGATTCTCCATTCTGTTGTCTTTCAATCTCCTCAACTTGACGCATAATTTCGTCAATTTCATCTTCTGGAAAATCTTCCTACATTTCATCTTCGTGCTTTGCCGCCATTCTTACCTATGAGAAAATGTGTGAATGAAAATGAGAGACGCTGACCAATTTCTTGAGAATGGAAGGATGTGTGGTGCCAAAAATAGTACTGAAAAGCCATTGGGCTATCCTTACTATAGCGGGAAAAGTCACTCATGGTGTGTGTGACCTTGTTCATGCTCACAGCGTGATGGAAAATACCCACTGGCCGCGAGCGATTCTCGGCATGCTGCGGCACGATAAAATAAATGGGGCCTTTTCCGAAAAGCCCGCTGCGGCATTAGAAAATGGGAGAGGGTTAATTCACCAGACTGTGGGTTTGAAGTGGAGCATCTTAACCACTCCGCTATGGCATCAGTCCAAATGTGAGGCTAACAGGGGGTTGCATGTGGATGTGCAGGTGTTGAGCAACAGTCCCATGTTTGCGGGAAATCCTCAGCTTCTGGAGCAGTTCAACTCCCAGCTGCCCACCATCATGGGACAGGTAAACCACACCCTTCACATCAATGTATTTAAAAAAACAACAAAACAACCCAAAAACATTAGGAAATGTCTCTGAATATAGTGACAGTTTTGTGTTTTATTGTCTTGTCACTGGGTTTTTTTTTTGTGAGACAAAAAAATGGCTGGCAGTTGGTTTTGCAAATGGAAGTCATAAATGGACAGGAAATGCAAAGTTGAATATAAAACTCAATTTTTGAAAAGTTTGTGACATAGTAGATTTTCTGCCATCAAGAATTGAAATGTTTAAAGGATGTTTTGAATAGAGATCCTTAGCACAAGCATATACTTGTGCATATGGCATGGGTAATATAGCATGGATAAGTGGGTGAAGACTGGTTCCATTACAGAGGATGGCATGGATAAGTGAGTGAAGACTGGTTCCATTACAGAGGATGGCATGGATAATGTGGCATGGATAAGTGAGTGAAGACTGGTTCCATTACAGAGGATGGCATGGATAAGTGAGTGAAGACTGGTTCCATTACAGATGAACAATCCAGACCTGCAGTCGGCACTGAGCAACCCCCGGGCCATGGACGCTATCATGCAGATCCAACAGGGCGTGCACATGTTGCAGTCTGAGATGCCCGACAGCTTCGTGAAGTGAGTACTGTGCTAGTATTTATGCTGTGTTTTGCACCATATGCTCAAATGATGTACTTCTTCAGTGAAGTGGATTATTGTGTTTAACATCTGACCAAGTGTTGTGTGCTGATTTTTAAAAATTTGTTAGTAAACCAGTTTTTAAAAGCAGTGATAGACAAAAACTAATTTATATCTTAAAAACAATTTAGACTTGCAGTGAACCACGTGAATTATTTTGTTGAAAAACCATTTTTGAAATGTAATACTTATGTGAGGAAATTTAGGTGTTTTTTTTTCTCTCCTTCTTTGGTTAGAGCTCTGAGGTTCACTAATGGTGAGATTTTGTGTATGCAGCAGTTTTTCATCCAGCCACATTCTAACGGTTTTTTTGTGTTTTTTTCACATTCTAACCTTAAAATTGTTTAAAAACTTTCAGTGATGCCACCTTTTAGCGTTCTGTAGGTGCATCATGTTTCCAAACATTATCTTTCTTGCATCTGCATGTGCTCTGTATCACCAAATATAACGGATTCAAAACAGTTTGTCAGCACAATTTCCGTGACCAGTAATGACTACAATGCTACTTTTGATTCAAAACGAGGCCTAAGTTGTCACGTCCGTCCTCATTTGCATTTCCTTCAACGTGACACTTGACAGCAAATTTGTGAAAAGTAAGCACCAATTTTTTCCTGGGATTTTTCTTTGCCAAAATGGTAGAATCAAATTTGGAAAGATTTTTGCAGGAATTTTTTTTCTGACATGTTTATGGCTTCTTGGTACATCATATTCGCGATCATCATAGATCTCGCAGACACTTGAAACACTATCACTGTGACCTACATCTCTTACCGTTACTTCAAAGTCGATTTTAACAAGTTTGAAGCCTTCAAAATCATTTTTAAGTCAGATTCGATGGATATTTCCAGCAAAAATTGTTCGGAATCGGTGTCCGTCATTTTTGTGTTGAACAAATTCTGAAAGTTGATTTTTTACTTTCAAAAATTTACTGTCACATGTTGTGTTGAAGAAAATGCAAATGGCGGACAGTAGAGGAAACTCTAGCCTTGTTTTGAATCGAAAGTGACGTGTGTTGCCATTAATAGTAACGGAAACTGTGCTACTGAACCGCGAAATTTGAACACCCTATGTTGGGCGACAAGATGCACCTGCAGATTCAAGGGAAATAATTTGTTCGGCTACACGATGCGCCTTCAGCTTGCTAAGGTTAATGAAGTTATTAGCATTGAGTGGAGATTTCATAGGAGTTGAATGCTATGTATGTCAAGCCAGTTTGATTGGGACACTAAAGGAGAAAAGTTAAGGGGAAAAGACAGAATCACTGTCACACACCAAAATCAGCATATTTTCCCCTTTTGTCCCCAAACCAAGCTCTTAGTTAAAGTTAAAGTCTGTCCGAGCCTAAGGCTCATCAGGCGGTGCTTATCCGGTTTCTGTGGCGTAAGCGACTGAGAGTCATAGACTCCCCCTGGATAGGATGCCAGTCGATCGCAGGGTTAACCCCAACACAAGGTTGGTACCCCTTTTACACCTGGGTGGGGTGAGAAAATAGCTGTAAAGTGCCTTTTCCAAGGGCACAACGCCATAGCCGAAAGCTGGGATCGGACCCGCAACCTTTAGATTACGAGTCCAACGCCCTAACCACTAGACTACAGCGGCGGCCACAAACCAAGCTCTTGATATACATTTTTTCAAGATGCATATTAAGCGTACATGTTCAAGCAAACGCACTGTCAAGCTGCCAAATTTGTCCGTTTTCTGGTTCAAACCAGCGTAAAGATAGGAATTGAGGATATGGGCGTGTTACATGCTGTGGTCTGTCTGTGTCTGTGCCTCAGTACTCTGACGGGCCTTCATGGTGCCTCATTACGCGCTGCAGCCGCCACCACCATCACCACCACTGGTGCCAGCATTGATGGCACCACCACCACCACCACCACTGCTGCCACTGATGGTTCCAACCCTGCCAGCCCTTCAACGACACCTGCGACGACCACGACATCATCGACCCCGGGGGTGACCAGTGCCGGTCCTTCAGTGCAGGGGTCTGGCCAGGAAGCCTTCACCAACATGATGTCACAGCTCATGGGCATGATGGTGGGCGGTCAGGTGAGTGAGTGGTGTGCCATCTTAGTGGGGGTGGGGGTGGAGTCATTGGCTGGTTCGTATCGCCTTCATCTTCTTCTTTGTTGTCGGACACTCAACAGCAGCTATTGTTGTCAAAAATGCTGCTGTTAAGTGCCTGACAAATCCGGCCTGTGCATTCAGCTTCAGCATGAGAGAGAATTATCTTTTTAATTTTT
This sequence comes from Stramonita haemastoma, assembly GCA_030674155.1. Taxonomy (NCBI): domain Eukaryota; kingdom Metazoa; phylum Mollusca; class Gastropoda; order Neogastropoda; family Muricidae; genus Stramonita; species Stramonita haemastoma. The sequence continues at coordinate 17,551,455 of CM060334.1, read as the reverse complement.
CTTGAAAAAAGGCAGGGGAATGGACAAGGAAAAGGTATTGAAACCAAAAGACACTGGTGGGCAAAGCAAAGAGTAGGGTATACTTTTTTATTTTAAAATTTGGTCATTGATTTCAAAACCAGAGAGTGTTGGGTGGGGTTTTTTTGGTTGTTTCATTTCTTTCAACCTAACACTTCAGTTAGCAGTCAATGGAACTGTTTTGTCATTTTTGTTCTCTTTTCAATTTTCTTTATTTTGTAAGATTATTTTGTAGGCTGTATCCTGTAGCAGTGGGTAGCGTGACATTATTTCGTGAATTATTAGTTTTAGCCACAAGACCAGCAAACATATGAGCATTGTCTATAGCTAGGTCAAGATGTACATTAGACTGGTTGATCTTAAAAAAAAATTTCTTCACTTTCAAAAACAATCTTTCCATGGGTATTATGTCAGAAAAAAGAATTCAAGGAGTAGAAAATTAACTGGAGGCAGACTAGCTGTGGAAGAGTGTGCATGCGTATGTGTATACGTGTCTTGTATAGGGAAGCAGAATTAAACTGTTGACAACAGTCATGTTAAAACAAAGCTGTAAAAACGCTAGATTATGAGACGTAATTCGAGAATTGTTTATTTTGCTTTTGTCAAATAAATTATTATTTGTCATATTCTAAAAAGTAGTTGTGTATAATTTTATAGTTTGCAGAATGGTAAACCAGCTGTATTTCTGCAATCTCGAAAAATTTTGTCTTAGTTTGGTCCTATTTAGTATGTGTTGACACTACTGTTGTAATACCCATTATCAAGCTGTCGGCCTTAGAGGTGGTTTGTCAATTCTACAGAACTTTTTGTTTGCACATTTTGTCAGAAAAAGATATTGTCCAGCAAGCAGAGAAATGTTGATTATTGTGACCTTGGATTTGGTGGCCTGTTGCAGAACCAGCCACCAGAGCAGAGGTATGCACCTCAGCTGGATCAGTTAGCTGCCATGGGCTTCATGGACAGGGACGCCAATATGAGAGGTGAGATGGGGTCCTGCTTGACTGCTGTTTTCACAGTGTCCTGCTTGACTGCTGTTTTCACAGTGCAACACAGTGGTCGGTTTATATTTACATGGTGGCAGCAGCTTTTACACCTGCGGTTATCAGACCCCTAGCTAGCATGGAAAAAGTGATAAAGAGATTGTGTATATTTTGTTTGTTATCGCCAGGCTTGTACAAGAGGTAGAAGAGCAAGAATTGTTAGAACATTTTGTCTAAGGGAATTTGTTGCCCTGTAGTAAATCTGATGTCTAAATCTGGAGAGTGCTTGCTGTTTCGTGCAGCTTCCATCAGTGATCTGAAAGCCCTACAGCAGAACAATACACTGAAATCCACTGTAAATTTATGCATGTCTCTTTTTCCACCCCCAAAGCATTAAACAAAAGTATATTGGTCACAGTATTTAGTTTATGTGGACAGATAGTGTGATGTTTTTGAAAGGAAAAGGCTTTTAGTTCCTGCCAGCGCCCATTGAGAAATTTGCATTGCTATCGCCTAGAGTGCTTAGGAGCACATGCCTAAATTGGCACTGCCGTTGTTGTTTTCATAATCAAGATGTTGTTGAGTTGCTGTCTTGCTTTAGCAAGATGCTGGCATGTTTTCTGCACCTGTGTCCAAATTTGTAATGTTTAAGCAAGCTATGAATTTTCAGAGTTTGCTAAATAAGTGTTGTTAGCAGTGATGGGTAGGGTGGGGTGTCAGGTGAGAGAGGCTTTGGATGGCAATAGAGCAGATTTAAAGGCTTTTTGTGATCTAGTTGATGGGGCAGTGACACTAGAAGCTGCTGGTGCCAAGCTGGAGGGGAGTGATCATGATAGCCATACCAACAGCAAAAAACGTCAAGATTTTTTTTGTGTGCCAGTGAACAGCAGTAGGAATGCAAAAAACACCTCACCCAGTTTTTAAACAAAAAAACCCAAACAAAACCTCACCCAATATGCACTTTATTTAATGCAGAATGCAGGAATATTTGTTTGCTGTAAAAGATATTACAAACTCTATTCTTGATATTTTTTGGGGTACCTAACTATTGAATTTGGGAGTTTGCCAACATGAAAATTGTTTTGATAAAGGAATAGTGGGGATTCTGAGAACATGAGTAAACCAAAAATTAGGCAGATTTTAGTTTTGATTGTTCTGTGGAACTAACGGTATTATTTGTTGTGGTTAATTTCAGCCCTGACAGCCACGCTGGGTGATGTGAACGCAGCCATCGATCGGTTGTTACAACAGAGGTGATGGTCTTTTCTCCCCCTCCATCTGTGATGCTCAACTTCACCAACTTTGTACCTCTCCTCCACCCAACAGCACCAAAGGCTTCGGATTCTCCCCTTCTATTGGGACTGCCCCGAGGATACGCAAAATGACATTTGTGTGTGCGTGTGTTTTAAAAATAAGTGAATAAGAGAAGACTGTAAAAAAGAGGGAAAATGTGTACAGGGCTTCAGAGGCCCACTGAATTTTTAAACAGGTGGTCAATGTATCAGCATTTTATTATTATTGCTTTTATGCTGCCTTGTCATGTGTGCCATTCCAGCCCTCTGTTCCCATGCTGCTCATTTCTGTCGCTTACTAGGGGAATCAGAAGTCCACAGGGAGCCCATCAATATTTGACCAGTGTGGGGCCACCAGCTGGGTCACTTGGGTGGTGTTCATTGGTGCCTGTAAACATATGCAGGACCCATCTACTGACTAGTAACAGCTCAGTTGTGGAGCCAGACTAAATGAGACGCCCACCTGGGGTGGGAACCACCACAATGTCTCTCCAGCGACCTTCTCCCATGAACCTTGGGGGACAAGATAGCCTGGTGGTGAGAGGGCTTAGCTCGTGATCTGATGACCTGGGTTCGAGCCACTGCCGAGTCGCCTGTTCAGAGGGATTTCCCCCCAGGAGTCGAGTCAGTACTGACTCCTTCAGATGAGACTATAAACCTAGGCATGTAGAAATCTTTCATTGTTGTTAAAAACTCTTTAGCCTTTGAAAAGAATGCTGTTGGGAATGGTTTTATACCCTGTTTTAAATTGTATAATAGTTGCACCATTTTATTCTGGGATTTAAAATTTGAAGAGGTGGCAGCCCTGATATAGTTATAAACATGAAGATGCTTTGGATTAGTTGGAATGGGTGTACACCGGGACTTGACATACAAAAAGGACACAAGTGCTTATTCCATTAGTCCTTGAAAGTGTATATAGATTAAAAAAAGAAAAAAAAAAGAAACACCCCAACCCTGAAGGCTTTTACACACTCACCACAGGCACAGAAGTGTTTGGGGAAACGGGTGGGAGTCTGTAACCCAAGGCGAGAACCACTGCTGGTTGTGTGGGTTCATTTTTTGATGATAGTGAACAATCTGGTCTTGCCTTATCTAGTGTGGAAAGGTTGGTGTAATGACTGGAGAATGGCTACAAGTAGTGGGATGAAAAGCAGAGGTTTTATTTTGTTGGTTTAATGTTTAAAAGGATTGATGCAAATGTTTTCAGCATGTAACATTAAGCATTTAGAATGACTACGGGCATATTGCTGTACAATCATATGGTTTTTTGTGCCTATTTTTTTTCTTAAGAATGCATGTTTGAACAGAAGCGAGCTTGGCCAGGCTGAAAGCTTTCAGTTGGCGAAAGCCACTGTCTTCAGCGATGAGAAGAAGAAATATCCTCTGAAGTCAGATAATGGCTGCCTCTGTGGTGAGGCACTTGAAGAGAGTTGTACAAGCCAGCTTGTCATCCAGTGTGTATTTATGATCTTGCTGTGATTCCAAGGTGAGACAAAAGAGTGCATTTTCTGGGTGATCCCCATCTTAGATGGGAAAATGCAACAACAGGTGTAGGGAATGGCATGTTTTCCACATTCAGTTATTTAGATGAGTGATATATACTTTTTTCAATGCATGGGTGAATGGAGAGAGAGAGATTGCAGTGTGTTGAGTAGACCGATTGATGTAGGAGATGAAAAATCAAAGGAGTGTGTATAGTTGTATAGGTTGTTCTTTTGATGATATGGATATTGGTGTTCATTTCAGCAGAAAATGTTTCTGCTGAAAAAAAAAAAAGCATTACTTTTTTTTTAACCTCTTTATTCTGTGCGTGTAACAGAAGATATGGTAAGGTGCTTACAAATTGGCTTGTATATTTATCTGAACCTTTTCTTGTGTTTTGTATTGTAGAAATTGTATGCAGAAAGATTTAGACAGAAAAATAATTTCTAGGGAAATGAATCTCTTAAATACTGACGGTTTTTGGCTCAAAATGGTAAAACCATCATAAAAATCATGTACGATTAGAAGGATACAAGGAAATGAAAAAGGAATGAAAAAAAGGAAATGAAAAAAGTGACCTGTCCATTCTGCTATGATGAATGCTTTTGGCCGCATTTTAAAAGACAGAACATACTTGCACAAAATGATAAATCAGACTTAATATGATTGGAATGGTACATGATAAAAATACAGTGTTGATTCTAGCTGCGGATTCGAATATTGTTCTTGGCGCAAAAAATTTGCACAAAGTGTCTCATGTGACTGCCATGTATAGAGCCTGTAAAACCAAGAGCCATTATCCATGGATGCGATTCAAAAGACAATAGGCAAAAGAAAACAACAGTGACAGAAACAAAGGGCCAGAGTTTTAATCTGGCAGTTACAAAAGGTTTTCTCTTCATTGCCTCATCAATATTAAGGGCTCTGCTTTGTGCTCTGGCCAGTTGGCTGTAACAGCTGTCTGGCTTCGGCACATTGCACATAATTTTTATTTTGATTAACTTCGTGTGCAGTGGAGATTTCTGATTTAGGACTTCAGCTACCAATCTACAAAGGTAGCAGGTTTGAATATAGGAGGAAACCCCCCCCCCCCAGTTATGGCAGAGATTGAGAACTTGCCAATGTAAATAAAAGCGGTCATGTGCCTTTTGTTTAGAAAGCTAACAAGTCGGCCGTGCTGTTGGCCAAAGATAAGAATTTTAGCCTTCGCGTGTGTGCATTTATGGGGGTGGGGATAAGAATAGTGGAGAGAGGGATAGAGTGTAGAATTGGATTTTGTCTGCATCAATCAAAGTGAAGAGATCTGTACCCCTGTCATAATTTCTATGTTATATTGATGACAGTGGGGAGCAATCGGAGAACAAGAAAATCGCTTCCTTAATCAACAGACCATTCACATTTTTTAAGTAAGAGAAACTGTAACATTAAAATCACTGATAAGTGAAGAAGTGCATCCAGGAAAAGTAATGCTGCATGATTTGGTTGGTTCGTGATCAACTTCTACCAAGTCTTGAAAAAAGAAATATTACACAATCCTGTCAATATTTCAAGAGCTAGCGAAACATCACAAAAAAAAGGAGGGGGGGCTCTAAACCAATCAAAATTCTTGCTGCTCATGTGTGACGAATGAACGATTGATATTCTGGGATCCTCTGTGTGGCTTTGATTGCCTGGAACCATGCTACTAGGGTTAACTCATTTAACCATCTCCTCTCTCACATAGAAGGAAGAAATCTTAAAATCAACACTGACATTATTGTAGTTGTTTCATATGTAATGCTGATCCCCTGGGAAAAGTGAGGAGATTTTGCACCAAAGGGAAGTAATCCTTGGGTCTGAATCTGAAGTCCTTAATGGGAGTCTATAATAGAAGCAAAAACAACATAGCAATGGACAGGTACGACTTTTGGTTTGCATCCTAGAGCAATCTATAGGGTGTTACAGTCAGTGTAAAACAATTCTAGATAGAATTCTTTGAATCTCTCTTGCTTGGGGTCTTGAGAAAAAAATTTGGGTATGTCAAACTGGGCTGAGCACAATGCCTCAAATTGATGTTTTTTTTATTGCGTAAAACCTAGCCCATGTACTATAAGGTTACTGTAGCCATATTTGTTTTATTTTCCTGTTGTATAGCTGTGCATTTGCGTTCTCTTAGTCCATGTGTGTGCTCTGTATTCATTCTTATGGTTTGATCTGATTTCTGTTGTGGTGCTTACTGAGCTAAGTATTTTTGCCAAAAGTTCTATGTAGATTTTTTTTTATTTTTCAGAGGATGATAAATTAAGTGGAATGGCTGGTGTCCTAAGCACAGCCTAGATTAGTAGCCTTAAGGAATGAAATGATTTAGATATTGTCTTTTTTTTTTACCAGATGCACAGTGTTTGATTGGGGCTGAAAAGAATGGAATGGAATTTTTGGAAAAGATTTATATATGTATATTTTTTATTTGAATGCATATAGATCTCGTGCACACATTATAAGCCCATCCACTTCTTGTTGGTAGAATACATCAGATTTGGTTGGTGGTGTGGATAAGCACTATGTGACCTGGAGAGGGATGGGCACCTCCACCAGATTGAAATTGCCCAAGACACACTGCCTAAATTGTTGGAAAAGTCGCTGCTGCTGACTATCCCATCTATAAGGCCTTGGACTGGCTCCTGTAGGTAAAAGAAAAAGTTTGATTTTCTGGGGTCATATGAACACTGAAAATGAATTGAGACCTTACTGGTAGTCTACAAATCGTATAATAGAAGAAAAAACAACATAGCAATGGAAGTAATCCTTGGGTCTGAATCTGAAGTCCTTAATGGGAGTCTATAATAGAAGCAAAAACAACATAGCAATGGACAGGTATGACTTTTGGTTTGCATCCTAGAGCAATCTATAGGGTGTTACAGTCAGTGTAAAACAATTCTAGATAGAATTCTTTGAACCTCTCTTGCTTGGGGTCTTGAGAAAAAAATTGGATATGTCAAACTGGGCCGAGCACAATGCCTCAAATTGATATATATATATTTTTTATTGCGTAAAACCAAGCCCATGTACTATAAGGTTACTGTAGCCATATTTGTTTTATTTTCCTGTTGTATAGCTGTGCATTTGCGTTCTCTTAGTCCATGTGTGTGCTCTGTATTCATTCTTATGGTTTGATCCGATTTCTGTTGTGGTGCATACTGAGCTATGTATTTTTGCCAAAAGTTCTATGTAGATTTTTATTTTTCAGAGGATGATAAATTAAGTGGAATGGCTGGTGTCCTAAGCACAGCCTAGATTAGTAGCCTTAAGGAATGAAATGATTTAGGTATTGTCATTTATTATTATTTTTTTTACCAGATGCACAGTGTTTGATATTTTAAGGTTTTGGGGCTGAAAAGAATGGAATGGAATTTTTGGAAAAGATTTATATATATATATTTTTTATTTGAATGCATATGTGATGCTCCACCACGAAATGAGTCGCTTAGCACATTACCTAATTTTGTGCTAGGAGCCATTAAAGGCAGATGGGGGTCAAGTTGTCAATTTTGAAACTTTGATTGATTATTAAACCATATTGGTTATTCTACCTTGTAATGAAATATCAAGGCATAATTTTTATTCCTTTTGCTTTAAAATGTTAAAATTCTGACAACCTGCTACAAAAATATACTTGCTCGTTTCTCATTTTGTCACATCCTACCTACAGTCTATCATTTCAATTTGTAATAACTTTGCACAGAATTGTCTGATTTTCAATCTGTTTTTTTGTATTGCATAGCCTTTTTATTGCAGATTAATAACTTGTCAATAACTAAGAATTGACCTCTGGTGCAATGCGACTCCTTTTGTGGTGGAGCGTCACATATAGATCTCGTGCACACATTATAAGCCCATCAACTTCTTGTTGTAAGAATACATCAGATTTGGTTGGTGGTGTGGATAAGCACTATGTGACCTGGAGAGGGATGGGCACCTCCACCAGATTGAAATTGCCCAAGACACACTGCCTAAATTGTTGGAAAAGTCGCTGCTGCTGACCATCCCATCTATAAGGCCTCGGACTGGCTCCTGTAGGTAAAAGAAAAAGTTTGATTTTCTGGGGTCATATGAACACTGAAAATGAATTGAGACAGAAAATAACAGGTGGCAGAATTGCTTTTAAAAAAAATCTGTATAGTGGTTAGCGATGGAAACATGAGGGTAGGGTTCGTTGACAGTAGTAGTCGGTTCCCTCTACATGTTGTGCACGTTAAAGACCTCTGTCACCTTCTTAGAAGAGTAGGCCACCTTTGTGTGGCATAGACATTACCAGGAATTAATTGCAGTGCCCCATACTTTTTTGTTTGGTGTATGTATCATGTTAGGGGGAGTAGTGTGTGTGATGTGATTAACTTGCACATAGAGCATGAGAGCAAGTTATTTGGAAGCAGGTTTTTTTGTTGTTGAGAAAATGATTTTCATTGGTGGACAAGTGCCAGTGAGCTGGTTTTTGCTATGATGCAAACAAATTTAGTTTGTTGGACTAAGTGGGTCGGTTTGTTGTAAACAAATAATGTGTCCTGACACAATATGTGTGTGAGAGATGAATGTACTACCATGCATTAAAAAAAACTTGAACTGGAATCTGTGTGTATCTTTTCCTTTTTGTCTACCAAGTTTGCTAGACTAAGTGGGCTTGTGTGGGCTGCAAACCCACAAACCAACAAACCCACCTAGTCTACAAACTTAAGACACACATTTCTATTAACTGCACTAGTCTTTAAGTTTGTAGACGAGGTGGGTTTGTATATAAGTATATAAGTAAGTTACTTGCATCGGCCAGTTTGAGAGGCATGTGTTCACACACGTTACCTTGCTTTATTATCACATCTGAAGCGCATGCAGCTACAGTGTTGATTCTAGGGTGCGCCCTTGTGGGATTCCCGCATTTTTTTCAACTTTGCCGCAAAATAATGTGACCAGTATGCCCTAATGGACGCAAAAAACCTGTGGATAGCGCTCATTTGAACAAACAGTGCGCCCCGCAACTGCCGTTTGTATAGTTTCAAAATAGCGCTACATGCTTGGTCATTACGTTGATACCCCAGGGACAGCAGGATGCACTGATTAGCGCCTACAGTCATCACAACCATCACAAAGTGGCTGGTCTGACTTCATTTCCCTACTCATTTACGTCATTACGTCATTTTTCAAAGGAGCCGTAACTCCTGAAACAAATGACGTCATTGTGACAGAGATCGTTAGTGGTGTTAGTGGAAGAAACCGTGTCCCAGCAGGGTTCAAAACTGATAGACCTAAGAGTTTTCAATGCGGTTTTTCAGATCTGGCTAGACAAGTAGCCCGTGCTTGGCAACAATAATGATGGCATAGGGTAGACTATCGGCTGGATATCAAAAATGACTTTGACCCCCCCCTCTCTCTCTCTCTCTCTCTCTGCATGGGAGGAAAAAGACTTTGATATTGGCTTTCACCTCTTTTCTCATCTAGATTTAGATCTCTCTTTAACAGAAAATCTCTCTCTCTCGCTCTCTCTCTCCCCTCCCTCCCTCCGTCATGGGGAGGGGGGAGGGGCAAGACTTTGATATTTGCTTTCACTTCTGGTCTCATCTAGATCTAGATCTCTCTCAAACTCTGAAAGTGGAAATACAAAATTGACTTTCACCCCTCTCTCTCTCTCTCTGCCATATGTGAGGGAAGGATAAGACTTAGACATTGGCTTTAACCCCTTTTCTCATCCAGATCTAAATCTAGTTTTCCCTCCAACTCTGAATGGAAATACAAAATGGGCTTTTGACATCCCTTCCTCCCTTCCCCACCTCTCTCTCTCTCTCTCCCTCTCATATGGTAAGGGGGGTGTGGTTAAGACTGATTTTGGCTCTTGCCTCTTTTTTCATCTAGATCTAGCTCTCTCTCCAACTGAAAATGAGGAAATATAAATTTGAATTTGACTCTCTCTCTCCTTCCTCCCCCCCTTCTTCCCCCCCCCCCCCCTCTCTCTCTTTCCATCCCCCCCCCCTCTCTCTCTCTCTTTTGTATACAAACAATGTATCCCCTCCTGTGTCTATGTAGTATATATCCCTCCACATCTGAATGTACCACAATCTTCCCCACCCTTTCTCTCTCTCTCTCTCCTCCCCCCCCCCCACTCACTCTCTTTCCTGTGTAAGAAAATCATTTTACAGACCAGCTGCAATACATGAGGTGTATATTAAATCCTGTCTGCCTACATACCATCCTGTTTGTTTTGCTTCTCGTTCTTGAAAAATAGCAGAAATCAGAGTACTAACAGTATTACGAGCAAAATTGCTACTTAATACTTGTCCCCTCTTTTATGAAGAGAAAAGGGGGGAGGGGGGCAAATGCCCCCTTTTTTTAATGGGCCCCCTTTTTTGAAATCCTAGAATCAACACTGCAGCTATACAGAGGACTGGAGTTAAAGCGAAGGTTAACCAAGGGGGAAAAATCCCTTTCAGCAGATAAGCAGTGGATGTGGTCAAGAGGCAATGCACTTGTCTAAAAAAAATGCGAAGTCGGGGATCCAATGCCCTTTTAAACCTAAACTTTTCTCCCATCCCCGGGACTTTGAGTAGTACTACTCTTTCAAATGAGATGATAAATTGAGGACTCATGTGGGCCACTTATTTAGTGCAAGTATAAGAACCCATGGTGACCTTAGCAAAATTCTAAACAAAATACAAAGCATACAACCTGCATACTCATTAAATGTATCACTTCAACCTCTAGCCTATCATGCTGACTTTTTCACCTATGTGTTCAGTTTTGCCATAAATGAAAGTTTTCAACTGCCAGACTTGAGTTGATGGCTGACAAAGATTATCAAAGTAGACTGTGTCAAAGACCATCCTGTTTCGGTTTTTGTTATTTCTTCATATTAATCATTATGTAGATTATTGTCATTGCTTAATTCAGGAAAGTGTGTGAACTTCTAGATATTGTATGTTGTTGTGTTAGTGTGTAGTTGATACATTGTCCTTTCTGCTTGCCTCCATCAAAATGTGTTTCTGTGGCGTGATAGCGTTTGCTATGTGTGATAATGCTAAGTCCCAGGTTGTTGTTGAGCCCTCTTGAATCTAGTAATATATATATATATATATATATATATATATATATATATATATATATATATATATATATATATATATATATGAACACACTGTCTGTCTTATATGGTCAAAATTTCAGCATACGTTCTGCCTCTTATGGTCAAAATTTCAACACTTTTTCTGTATCATATAGTCCAAATTTTAACACTTTCTGCCTTGTGGTCAGAATTTCAACACTTTTTCTACTTCATATGGCCAAATTTTCAAAACTAATAAATGAACAGGGTGTTTGTTAATTTGGTGATTTTTCTTTTTAATAGGGCCACCCACTCTTCACGTAGGCAAATTGAATTCAAGTCAAAATTACTGAGGCTCGAGGGGCTGTTCAGTTCAAGTCATTTCAATAGGGGCTATGAATAGAGGAGTGTCGATGTAAAACCAGCTAATATTGTATACTACAAGACTGTAAAGTGATGAAGGTTTCCGTTGTGTGTGCAGCCTTCCATGACACAATACCACAACAGTGTGACAGAGGCAGGCTGCCAGTCTCCCACCTGCCTGCATTCCGCCCCCTCCTTCTCCCCCGCCCAGTCGCCTGTGCTGCCCCCTGCTGCCAGCCTCAAGAACTCACCCTTTGCCGAGGCCTACTACATGCAGCAGCAACAGCAACTACAGCAGCAGCAGCAGCAACAAACGAGTGCTCTCTGCAGCACCAGTTTGAACAGTTCAACATGGTGAGTGGAAATTGACAGACTTGTCACCACCACCCAGGTTTGAATCACCGATTCAAGGGGATTTATCCCCTAGAGTTAGCATCAGTACTAACTCCACTGCCCTAAGAGTCCTTCAGATGACACTAGAAACTGAGGTCTTCTGTGCAAAATTGAATAGATAAGTGAATGATGTAAAGGGTAAATCATGGAATGCAAGCAGGTACTTATTTTCTTGAAATCCACCTCTGTTATCTCATTCTAGGCTGCATTGCTGATAAATAATATACTCCAAAATTGATATCAAAGTTCACAAGAAATTTTTTTCTTTCTGATTTTTGCTTCATCCCACACCGACTGCATATTTACTGAAGGTATAAGCTTGCCCAAAATATTTGTTGAGCTCTTAGATGTTACAAATAGCTGAGGAAAAAGCCTTCTGCCTTTTTTCAAGATGTGAATATTATGTTCTATCAAAGCATAGACTGTTGTACATGTGCCCAATTTTACATGCATAGCTGAACCCCATTATAGTCAGCCAAGGTACACATTGAACAGCCCTCATTTTATTTCTTCATTTTTAGCAGATAAGAGACAGTGGATGCAACAGACTGACATAGATGGATGACAGAACTGAGAAGCTTAGCCTGACAGGGGTATGTTGAATCTGACAGTCATGACATGATAGTAGTGACAGCTAGAGGTGACAGTGAAAAAGCATATTTTCCGGGTTATAGGATGCACTACGGTGTAAATGATACAGCATGAATCGTAATAAAAAATAAATTAATAAAGATTGATTTACAAGCAGCATGCATACTTGAAGTGTTTACTGACAAAACCAAAGCTGTGAAATTGGCCAAAGAATTAATCCTAGTAGCACGTTTCTTGGAACATTCCGGGATGACCTTTCTGTATCTAAATCGGTAAGGTTTTTAGCAAATTATAAATTTTCAGTTTGCTAAATAAATCTTGTTATGGAAAGTGGTCAGGATGGCTGCTGAGAGAGGATCTTGACACCTATACAGCAAATTTAGATTTTTTTTCATTGGAATATTGTTAAGACTGTTCGAGCAGATAGGGCATTGTTGAGTAGATGCTGTTGTTCACAAGTTTGATTAAGAGATCGAGATTGCCATACTGATAGCAAAATAATGATGTAATGAATCAGTTCTTTGGTTGGTTTGTTTTTGGGTTTTTTTGTTAACAACTTTGTGAATGCAAAAAGTGCCTGGCCCAGTGTGTACTTTCTTTATTGCTGAATGCAGGCAACATTTCTTCAACTAAAGTATAGTAGAAATATATTTAATTGGTTTTTTGTGTAGTGACTGTTGAAAGTTGTTAAAAAGTTTTCCCTTGACACAACTTTCACAATGAAATACATACCGTGACCTCAGGGGAATAAGGGATAAAATTCGTCCGGGGCCCTGACTGTGGTAGAGAGCACATGTAATTTTTAAAAAATCACTTTTTTTTTATATGCTATAAAATTACCCTCATTTAAAAACTTGTTATCTAAGCTTTCCAGTGATTTACAGCTTTACACACTGAGTTCAGTGTTACATATCAATATCAAGGGTTGTTTGGCCCCTCCTGCCTTGAAAACAACTTTGGCCAGTGTTAATTCCACCAGCAGCACAGAGTACCGTTGCTGTAAATTCATCGCTTTTAGGTTTAACAATCTAATTTGAGATATTGTTGTACCGTATATAGACATTTTGGCAGCAAAATATTCCCAGTGTGTACAGTGTAGTGTCCCATAAAATTAGAATCAGAGATTTTTTTTTGGTTTAGTGTGATAAGGGATTTTGAGCTATTTTTTGCTGTCACTTTCCAATTTATGTATAAAAAGAAAATAGCCACTTACATTTGAAAACAAATTTGCATGCAGACAGAAAATAAAATGGGATGATCTGCTCTTGTGGTGATGAGATTTCCCCAGGAGAGCAGCCTGAATGTCGCGTAGAAAAATCTACCATGACTGAAAGTCGTATACAAGACGCTAACATTTGCCGACAAAGCAACTGTTGATTGTTGTAAAAATACTCAGTGACTGTTGTAAACAATCAACAGTGTTGTAAAAAATGTTGAGTGACAGCTGTAAAAATATTTGTGACAATTATCAATGACTATTTAGTAACTGCTGTAAAAGTATTCAGTGTGTTGTAAAAAATATTGACGGTTGTATAAAAAATATTTGTTACAATTGTAATCAAAAAAATATCCAGTGACTATTGTGAATATTTAGTAACTGTTGTAAAACTATTCAGTGTGTTGTAAAAAATATTGACAGTTGTAAAAATATTTGCGACAATTGTAAAAAAAAAAAAAAATTCAGTGAATATACAGTAACTGTTGAAAAACTATTCAGTGTATTGTAAAAAAAAAAAAAAATTGACAGTTGTAAAAATTGGTCTGACAATTGTAAAAAAAAAAAAAAAAGAAAAAAATTTTTTTTTTTAGTGACTACCGTGAATATTCAGTAACTGTTGTAAAAATATTTAGTGTGTTGTATAAAAATAAATAAATTAACAGTTGTATAAAAAATATTTATGACAATTGTAAAAAACAAAAGAATACCCGGAGACGATTGTGAATATTCAATGACTGCTATAAAAAAAATACTCAGTGTGTTAAAAAAATTGACAGTTGTAAAAATACTTGTGACAATAAGCGCTTATTGCGAAGCAGGGGGAGTAACTGAGATAGGTGGTGCGCAAGTGCTGGGGTGACAACGGAATTGTTTACGTCATCATTTACAAAGATTTTGTGCACTGTGATAGAAAGAACTCTGATTCTGCGCTTGATTATTGTTTTCAATAGTGCGTTGTTTTCATCTACAATGGCGTGTAAAAGTCTACACATATGTAAAAGAATACACACACACACACACACACACAGAGTAATAAAATAAATATTGATATAGGCCTGCATGCACACACATACAGACACGCACGCACGCACGTACGTATGCACGCGCACACACACACACACACACAACACACACACACACACAGACTAACACAACATTGTGGTGAATATAAAATTGAATTGTAAAACTGTTACATTTGTAAAATAAAATATATTAACAGAGGCAAAAATATTTGTGACAATTGTAACAAAAATATTCAGTGACAATTGTTAAATATTCTGTAACATGTTATAAAAATATTCAGTGTGTTGTAAAAAATATTGCCAGTTGTAAAAATATTTGTGACAATTGTATATAAAAAAAACAAACATTCAGAGACTATTGTTAATATTCAGTTACTGCTGTAAAAATAATCATTGTGTTACAAAACAAATGACAATTGTACAGATATTTGTGAGAATTGTAAAAAAAAAAAAAATTCAGTGACTATTGTAAATATTCAGTAAATGCTGTAAAAATGTTCAGTGTGTTAAAAAAAATATTGACAGTTGTAAAGATATTTGTGACAATTGTAACAAAAATATTCAGCGACTATTGTGAATATTCACTGACTTGTTGTAAAAAATATTCAATGTGTTTTTAAAAACACCAATTGACAGTTGTAAAAATATTTGTGACAATTGAAAAAAAAGATTATTCAGTTACTGTTGTAAAAATATTCAGTGTGTTGTAAAAAATATAAATTGACAGTTGTAAAAATATTTGTGACAATTGTAACAAAAATATTCAGTGACTATTGTGAATATTCAATAACTGTTGTAAAAAATATTCAGTGTGTTGTAAAAAATATTAATTGCCAATTGTAAAAAAAATATAAACTGACAGTTGTAAAAATATTTGTGACAATTGTAACAAAAATATTCAGTGACTATTGTGAATATTCAATAACTGTTTTAAAAAATATTCAGTGTGTTGTAAAAAATATTAATTGCCAGTTGTAAAAAAATATAAATTGACAGTTGTAAAAATATGTGTGACAATTGTAACCAAAAAATATTCAGTGACTGTTGTGAATATTCAGTGACTGTTGTAGAAAATATCAAGTGACAGTTGTAAAAATATGTGTGACAATTGTAACAAAAATATTCAGTGACTGATGTGAATATTCAGTTACTGTTTTAAAGTATTCAGTGTGCTGTAAAAAATATCAATGGCCAGTTGTAAAAATATTTGGGAGAATTGTTAATATATATATAGAGAGATATATATATTGTAACAGTTTGCCCTCCATACTTACTTACCCAGGCTTTGCGTTTTAAAAACTAGAGCGCAACTCCATAGTCTTCCAAGACCGATGGGTGCCTATTACTAATATATGTATTAGAGAGAGAGAGAGAGAGAGAGAGAGAGAGAGAGAGAGAGAGAGAGAGAGAGAGAGAGAGAAACAAACCAGAAGCAAACACTTGGTAATCTTTTCCCCCAAATTTTAGAGGTAGGAACCTCTTCCTCAGGGGTCTTTACTAGAATGATAATACATTAAAACATTGACCACATAGCAGTGAACAGAATGTCATATATATGAATATTTAGTGACTGTTGTAAAAATATTCAGTGTGTTGTAGGAAATATTGTTAAAAAAAAAAGTAAATAAATTTAGAGACTAGTGTGAATATTAAGTGATTGTTTTAAAAGAAATATTCCGTGTGTTGTAAAAAAAAAAAATTGTCAGTTGTAAAACTATTTGTTACATTTGTAAAATAAAATATATTAACAGAGGCAAAAATATTTGTGACAATTGTAACAAAAATATTCAGTGACAATTGTTAAATATTCTGTAACATGTTGTAAAAATATTCAGTGTGTTGTAAAAAATATTGCCAGTTGTAAAAATATTTGTGACAATTGTATGAAAAATAAACATTCAGAGACTATTGTTAGTATTCAGTTACTGCTGTAAAAATAATCATTGTGTTTAAAAAAAATAATTGACAATTGTAAAGATATTTGTGAGAATTGTAAAAAAAAAAAAATTCAGTGACTATTGTAAATATTCAGTAAATGCTGTAAAAATGTTCAGTGTGTTAAAAAAAAAAATTGACAGTTGTAAAGATATTTGTGACAATTGTAACAAAAATATTCAGTGACTATTGTGAATAGTCTGTGATTGTTGTAAAAATATTCAGTGTGTTGTAGAAAAAAAAAAAAGAAGTAATTGACAGTTGTAAAAATATTTGTGACCATTGCAACCCCCCCAAAATATTCAGTGACTATTGTAAATATTTTGTAACTTGTAAAAAGTGTTGTAAAAAAATATATAGACAGTTGTGAAAATATTTGTGACAATTGTAACAAAAATATTCAGTGACTACTGTGAATATTCAGTGACTGCTGTAAATATATTCATTGTGTTGAAAATAAATATATGGACAGTTGTAGAAATATGTGACAATTGTAAAAAAAAAAAAAAAAAAAAAATATATATATATATATATATATATATATATATATATATATATATATATATATTCAGTGACTACTGTGAATATTCAGTGACTGCTGTAAAAATATTGTGGTAAAAAAAAAAAAAATTGACAGTTGTAAAAATATTTGTGACCGTTGTAAAAAAAAAAAAATATATATATATATTCAGTGACTGCTATGAATATTCAGTGACTGTTGTAAAAATATTCATTGTGTTGTCAAAAATTGTGACAATTTAAAAAAAAAATTCAGTGACTATTGTGCATATCAGTCTGTCGCGAGCCTAAGGCTCATCCAGTGCTTATCCCGGTTTCTGTGGCGTTAAGCGACTGAGAGTCATAGACTCCCCCCAGGATAGGACGCCAGTCTATCGCAGGGTTAACCCCAACACAAGATTGGTACCCCTTTTACACCTGGGTGGGGTGGGAAAATAGCCGTAAAGTGCCTTTTCCAAGGGCACAACGCAATAGCTGAAAGCTGGGATCGAACCCGCAACCTTTAGATTACAAGTCCATCGCCCTAACCACTAGACTACAGTGGCGGCTTGTGCATATCAGTGGTTGTTGTAAAAATATTCAGTGTGTTGTAAAAAGTATTGACGGTTGTAAAAAATATTTGTGACAATTGCAACCAAAAAAACAAATTCAGTGTGTTGTAAAAAAAAAAAGAAAAAAGACAGTTGTAAAAATATTTGACACAAATGTAAAAAAAAAAAAAAAATCATCAGTGAATATTCAGTGACTGTTGGAAAAAAATATTCAGTGTGTTGTTAAAAAGAAAAATATTGACAGTTGAAAAAATATTTGTGAATATTGAAAAAAAATAATTCAGTGTAGTGTAAATATTGAGAGAGGTGTGGGATATTGAAGGGCTGGTGGTGTGACTTTTTTTCAGGAGAACCCGCCCACCTCGGGCATGGAGTCTGCAGGAATGGTGCAGAGCAAGGAGGGGATGAGCCCCACTCAACTGATGGGCCCTAACCCCCCGCCCTTCTCCCAGGTGGTCATGCAAACCCACAAACCCACCTAGTCTACGAACTTAAGACACACGTTTCTATTTAACTGCACTGGTCTTTAAGAAACGCTTGTCTCAAGTTTGTAGACTAGGTGGGTATGTGTGGGTTACTTTCTTATATACCTTCCAAAAGCCCCCTAGTGAGTACTACTCACTCTTTTTCTGATTGGATGAGAGAGGTCTCTTCTGATTGGATGTGAAAAGTCTTTTCTGATTGGATGAGAAAAGTCTTTTCTGATTGGATGAGAAAGAGTGAGTAGTACTCACAAAAGGGGCTTTTGGAAGGTATATAAGAAAGTACCCCGTAGGGTGGGGGTCGGGGATGGTGGCGGCACACACAACCCACCTAGTCTACAAACTTAAAACACGCGTTTCTATTTAACTGCACCAAATGTGTGTTTTAAGTTTGTAGACTAGGTGGGTTGTGTGTGCCGCCACCATCCCCGACCCCCACCCTACGGGGTACTTTCTTATATACCTTCCAAAAGCCCCTTTTGTGAGTACTACTCACTCTTTTTCTCAGCCAATCAGAAAAGACTTCTCATTCAGTAAGAGCCATTCTGAATGGGGATTTCTCAGCCAATCAGAAAAGACTTCTCATCCAGTAAGAGCTATTCTGATGGGCTGAGAAAGAGTAAGTAGTACTCAGGATGCAGGCTTTAGGAAAATATATAAGAAAGTAACCCGGAGGGTGGTCGTCGGGGATGGTGGCGGCCCACACAAGCCCACTTGGTCCAGCAAACTTAGTAGACGAAAAGATACAGATTCTAGTTCAAGTTTGTTTTTTTAATACTATAGGAACATGGGTGGTGGTCGGGGATGGTGGCGGCTCACACAAGCCCACTTGGTCCATCAAACTTAGTGACAAAAGGAAAAGATACAGATTCCAGTTCAAGTTTTTTTTTAATACTTTAGGAACATGGCAGTACATTCATCTCTCACACTCATATTGTGTCAGGACATATATTTTTACACAGTCGGGGTCTCTCATAATTACTTGGTGGGTCTGTACTGTACCTACTGCAACAGCTGTCCTTTGTAAGATATCAGTTGCATCAACAGAACAGTGGAAGGTCCAAAGAACTTTCCCTTTCTGCACTTAGATGTCTGATCACGGCTCAAGGGTTTGTGTGCAAAGAACCTACAGCAACAAGCTGTCTGGCAAAATTCGCAGACAATATAAAAGTTGTAAATTACTGCACAAATACTACATAAAATTGTACATGGAAACTTAGGCAGCAGAAACTATTCTGTTCAATACACTTTGGGAGAGGATTTAGCCCTGGTTGCGCTAACTTAACAGAATTAGTAGTACGACCTACATGCTAAGTTAAACAGCAGCCATTGTTGTTTTGCAGTTGGATGGGGTCAAACAACCCTTGATATTGATATGTAAAACTAAACTAAGTGTGTAAAGTTTAAATCATTGGAAAGCTTAGATAACAAGCTTTTAAATGAGCGAAATTTTATAGCAGCACGTAGTGTTTATGATAATGTAAAAAATAAATAAAGTTTAAAAACTGCGCGTGCACTACCATATGTGACACTCCACCACGAAACGAGTCTCTTAGCACCCGACCCACTTTTCTGCTAGGAGCCATTACAGGCAGGTAGAGGTCAAGTTGTTGATCGATTGCATAACTGACCTATGGTGCAATGCGACTCATGTGGTGGAGTGTCACATATATAAAACCTTGGGGAACTATCAGACAACAGCTCTCTTATCACCAATAGGGGGGGGATGTCAGCCGACTCCATCAGAATACAAAGTGCTAGAGGGCCTTGACCGTAACCACTCATCACCCTATCTCACCATTTCAGATAAAAGCATTGTGCCATGTGCTCCATTTCAGATCAGGTCAAATCAGAAGACAACTTGGCATGTATTGTTCTTTTACCCTTCATTTTATCTCTGTTAAATCAAGATAACACAACCTCCCCAATATTATTGACATTTTGATCAAGGACATGAATCAGTTATGATCTCGTTATCATTCTGTTGCTTAACACTTTCGTTTTGATCTTCAACTGTTCCTTACTTCTTTCTGTAGTTGAGGTCAAGGTCTCTAGAATATCTGAATTATGTCATGGGAAAGGCACCACCAGTCTTTCAGACAAGACGATAAACTGAGGTCCCGTGTGTTACACATCACTATTTAGCACACGTAAAAGAACCCACAGCAACAAGGGGTTGACCCTGGCAAAATTCTGTAGAAAAAAGCCACTCTGATAAGGAAACAAATACAGTTGCATGCAGGAAAAAGAAAAAAAAAAGGGTAGGCGCTGCACATGTGGCGACGCGCTCTCCCTGGGGAGAGCAGCCCAAATTTTACGCAGAGAAATCTGCTGTGACATAAAGTGGTACATATACAAATACATTGAAAGAAAAGAGGGAGAAGCAATGTCAGCTGGGGGGGGGTGGTTTGATATCAGATGAATGACTACACATTATTAGGGAAAGGGGGGGGTCATTGATAGCTGAATGACTGCACATTATGGGGGTGGGGGAGTTAGTTGATATCAGCTGAATGACTACACATTATTGGGGGGGGGGGGGGGGGGGGTAGTTGGTTGATATTAGCTGAATGACTACACATTATTACACATTATAGGGGGGGGGGGGAAGGGAATTAGTTGATATCAGCTGAATGACTACACATTATTGGGGAGGGGGTGGTGGTTCATTGATAGCTGAATGACTACACATTGGGGGGTAGTTGATATCAGCTGAATGACTACAAATTTAGGGGAGGGAGTGAGTTGATATCAGCTGGAAGGGGGGGG
>CM060334.1:17526157-17530673 GCA_030674155.1 Stramonita haemastoma | reverse complement strand
AGGGTAACACATCCATAAACTGCACTTTTAGCTAAAAAAGCCCTTTTTTTTTGATAGTTTTGGGGTTAACTAGCCGACTGTAAGAGTTAAAGTAAATTTAAAAGTCTGCCCCGAGCCTTAAGTCATCAGGCCGGTGCTTATCCCGGTTTTCGGGGCGTTAAGCGACTGAGAGTCATAGACCCCCCCCTGGATAGGACGCCGTCATCGCAGGGTTAACCCCCAACAAAGGTTGGTACCCCTTTTAAACACCTGGGTGGGTGAGAAAATAGCCATAAAGTGCCTTTTCCAAGGGCACAACGCCATAGCCGAAAGCTGGGATCAACCCCACCTTTAGATTACGATCAATGCCCAACCCTAGGTACAGCGCGCGGCTAGAGTGTAAACCCCATTATTAATAAAAAAGTGGGCAAAGAATGAAAACCAAAAGTTAAAAACATCAAAGTTTGGCTTACCCAAAAGGGTGAAAAACAATGGCACAACCCATGTGATTGTAAGGAGCTCCTTGACACACATGTTTTTCCTCACTTTTATACCTCCCAATAAGTAAAACAGGGGAAAAATCTTTTTGGGGGAGGTGATTGGGTTCCCTTTTGTTTTTGTTTTTTTAAACAATAAAAAGGAAATGTTTTTTTGTTTTTTGTTTTCTAAACTACTTGGCAATTTGGTTTGTAGCACAGACATGATGGGATTTAAAAGGTCTTGGAAATAGTTTCTTTCCCAAACTCAAAAAAAACTGGAAACTACTTCAGTTATGGAGCTGTAAAGCCAGTAAGCAGTGTGTGGGTGTTGTTGTGGTTGTGGTGTGTGTGTTGTGTGTGTGTGTGTGGGGTGTGTTAAAAAAACAAATGCAAATATTAAACCAGGACAAAGATAGGGTTCTGACAGCATATACAAGAGGGCATGAATAATCTATGTCCATTTAAAAAAAAAAAAAAAAAAGGCAAAATGATAACCTCTTTATAAACATTTCTCTCGGCCGAGGACAAAAGCTTTGTCAGCCATTGATGTTATTTAAAGGCCAAGTTACATAAAAGAGAGCAAGCAAGGAAAAAGAGGAATATGAACCTAACATGAATGTTTTTGTTGATTGTAAATGGATAAGCGCAGAGTTTCTTTACACTTTGTCCTTCACCCCACCCCACCCTACCCACCCACAAAAAGTTGATAAACAAACAATTAAAAAAAAATCACCAGTTTATACAAATAAAGGCAAATAAAATATAAAAAATACCAAACCCGCAAATTTACAAACTTTCCTTCGATGTTCCCTACCATCCCAGGGGGAGATAGAGATTTTAGAGGGGGGGGGGGGGTTAATCCTCATCCCTACCCCCTGCACTTTTGGTTTAAATTCGGTTGAATAAGTACAATATCTAATCTGAAATGGATATGGTAAATCGATGAATTTATGAAATAAAGGATTCACACAAATGTGTAGTCAGTAGGAAAGCCTTTGTAAAAGGAGGGGAGTGGGGGGGGGGGGATGGTTGGTTGCTTAGTGGGATCAAAGCACTTCTAAAGTTTTAAAGAAGACAGTTGCTTTTGCAGGTTTGTTTAGAAAATTGAGGTCACTCAGTATATCAAGGTTACGCCCTGTTCAACCTGATAACCCAACTGGCAAAGTAATCCATATTTTTTTCAGCTTTATCTTGCCACACAACATAAATGCTTGTATGCAAGTGTTCTTAGCTGTGTGGCATGGCACCACGCACACGCACATGCACACACACACACCCACAAAACAACAACACAAAACACATGTAAATCACATTTTGGTGGTCGTGGTCCAAGTTAATGCACCCATCTAGAAAATGAGACTTGCAGATTCAGTCCCCATTTCAGGTCAAGCTTTTCCCCATCAGCCGCCGCTGTAGTCTAGTGGTTAGGGCGTTGGACTCGTAATCTAAAGGTTGCGGGTTCGATCCCAGCTTTCCGCTATGGCGTTGTGCCCTTGGAAAAGGCACTTTACGGCTATTTTCTCACCCCACCCAGGTGTAAAAGGGGGTACCAACCTTGTGTTGGGGGTTAACCCTGCGATAGACTGGCGTCCTATCCAGGGGGAGTCTATGACTCTCAGTCGCTTAACGCCACAGAAACCGGGTTAAGCCCCGGCCTGATGAGCCTTAGGCTCGGGACAGACTTTAACTTTTCCCCCATCAAGTAGACCTTGATTAGTGGTCAGGGTGCTAGTCTTTGAGATGAGATAATAAACCAAAGTCCTTGAGCAAAAAACCAAAAAGTCCAAGACAAAAGAACCCATGGCAACAAGAGAGTTGTCCTTGCAAAAATTCTGTAGAAAAAAAGCCATTCTTTGTAGGGAGACAAATAGATATGCAGACAGGACATGTTAAAACCCGTTCCACTTTTTGGAAAAGAGTAGGCCATTGTGTGCTGGTGGGGACGGATGACAAAATTTTCAAAGCTGCATTCACATGGGGACTGGATGTAAAAAAGCACATGAGTGCTTATTCCATTATCCTCAAAATAAAAGAATAAAGAATAAATGACACTAAAAAAAATATGATAGCACTACACTTAAGGTGATGCACTCTCTCAAGGGAAAGCAGCCCAAATTCCATACAAATATCATGTGACTAAAATAGAACAAAAAAGAATAGAATACAATACATTTCTGAGAGTTATATACAGTACAATAGGGTTCTATGAAGTGAAAATCTATCTCACAAAAGGCTACAATGGTGGGACATAATCCAAGGTGTGGTTCAGTTAAGCATTACTGGGATTGTTTCCCTTTCTACATTTCCTCTGTACACTTCCACCTTACATATCCAGGGGAGAGCGAGATTTTCAAACTTCGAGATCTGGATGACAGTCTGTTTTCCTATTTTTATTTGACTTTTGAAAATATGATTGTGTGTGTGTGTGTGTGTGTGTGTGTGTGTGTGTGTGTGTGTGTGTGTGTGTGTGTGTGTTGTGTTATTTTTATTATTTAAAAAAACAACACTTTTAAATCAAGGATAATGGAGTAAGCACTCATGTGCTTTTTTACATCCAGTCCCTGTGTGTCTGCAGTTTTGTAAATCTAGTCATCTGTTCCCACTGGCACACAATGGCCTACTCTTATGAAAAGCAGAACAGGATTTAATGTGTGCGCAAGGTGTTCTGCGTGCATTTACACACAGGGCCTCAGTTTATAGTCTCATCCGAAGGACTTGTGGGGAGAGTGGAGTTTGCACTAATGTTAACTCCAGAGGAAAAATCCCCTCGAAAGGAATCGAACCCGGGTCGTCAAATTGCGGGCGGGTGTTCTGACCACTAGGCTATCTTGTCCCCCTTGTGTGTGTGAGGTGAGAGAGAGAGAGAGAGAGAGAGAAGAGAGAGAGACAGAGAGAGTGTTAGTGAGTGACTCTGTGTGTGTGTGTGTGTGTGTGTGTGTGTGTGTGTGTGTGTGTGTACATATATAACAGACTATGAGATAAACTTCTATGAACAAGTATGTGTGCATGCATGTGTGTGATGTGTGCATGTGTGGGTTGTAGTATGTCCTAAATGCATATTAAATGCAGGAACTGTAGTAAAACTGAAGTCTTCGATTCAGATAAGTACACATAAAAACTACAGTGATGATGGTGATAGAAATGCTTTTTTGCTACAAATCTGCAAATAAAATAAAGCGTGCGCATGCACACACACACACACACACACACACACACACACACACACACACAAAACGATCCCTCAAAATAGCCAACAAAACCCATTATGGATGGATTGTTGTAGGCAGAACCAAAATATAGACAACAGCATATTTGGGGGGTATGCATTATTAATGAAAAATCATTTTACAATTGATTTGAAATAACACAATTGATTCAGATCAATTGACATCACTCAAACATGTATAAAACCTGATTAGTTACATTTCATATAAGAATCAGTGAGTAATAAAATGTACCACACAATCTAAATACTCAATAGGACAATATAGGCATAAAATTCAGAACAATTAAAGACACGACAAATTATGGCAAGTGAACTAAGACAATCATGGAATCAGATTCAGAACAACAGCTTATTATAAAATCTGACAAGTCAATAAGATAACCACACAGTAGAGAGTAAAATAAATAATTTCAGACGATCACATTTTTCCCCATTCATCATGGTGGAATCAATTTTTTAAAATAGGCTGTGTTACAGACCTTAGTCAACAAGATGAACAGGCTAACAATAGATTCAAAATTGATCAAACTCTATGCAGTCAGTTGGTAAGAACACTTTCTTTTCTTGGTCATTTTTGATGTTCTCAGCTCTTTCGTTTACATGACTAGAACCATCTTGCAGTGAACTCCATCTGCTGTGATTGAGTCAAGCTGGAAACATATTTATATTTCTTACCCAGCCACTCATATAAGATCAGGCAATAAAGTTACAAACTATATTTTCTTGGAATCATGATGATAGTCCGGTGTAGGTATTAACGATTCTGTTCCTCTTCAAACCAAGAGATCTGAAAAAATGTCCACCCTTCAAGCACCTTCAGCGACTATTAAAA
>CM060334.1:17516157-17521157 GCA_030674155.1 Stramonita haemastoma | reverse complement strand
TTCAATCTGTCCTGTCATCAACTGCATGTGATAGAATAGATGTGATAGAATCACATATATATGTAGCCTCGGGAGTACTGAATAGGGAATCTTTTTTCCTACTGTTATTGTGATGGACATGAATGAACGAGCATGCATTATTTTCTCTCTCTCTCTCTCTCTCTCTCTCTCTCTTCTCTCTCTCTCTCTCTCTCTCTCTTTCTCTCTCTTTCTTTCTCTCTCTGTTGTTTGTCGTTTTCTTTCCTTCCTTCTTTCCTCTCTTCCGGTTTTCTTTTTCTTGAGTGCTTAGATCTGTCAGCTTCACATCTCTTCTGAATCATCTGTTGCAATCCAGCGGGAGTCAT
The DNA here is from genome assembly GCA_030674155.1 of Stramonita haemastoma. Lineage (NCBI taxonomy): Eukaryota > Metazoa > Mollusca > Gastropoda > Neogastropoda > Muricidae > Stramonita > Stramonita haemastoma. The sequence goes on along the minus strand of CM060334.1, from coordinate 17,520,813 downwards.
CTGTTTGTCTGGTTCCTTCAGGGTTGTCTGTCTATGCAAGGTTTTTTTTGTGACATTGTTCTGTGGCAGGTTGGGCTGGTGACTTGTTGTTGAGGTTGGTAGTTTTGTGTGGCTGGGTCTGTTTATTGTCCTTGCACTGTTCTTTCTTTTCAAGTTGATCATGGGCTTGGCAGTAAGGCATCTCTTCTCTCTTCAGCATCTTTGCTTCTGGGCTGAATGTCTGTTGTTCTGTAAACATTTTCTCTCTTTTTCATATTTCTATACTAGTGAATACATTTAGTTCATATACTAAGATTCCCTTTCTCATCATCTCTCCTTTGGGACAGATTTCCAGTTAACTTCAGCTACTTGGATGGATGGATGTGTGTGTGTGTGTGTGTGTGTGTGTGTGTGTGTGTGTGTGTGTGTGTGTGTGTGTGTGTGTAACTGTGTGTAAAAAGATTACATGAGCGTGTTAGGCATAGCCTACTGGAAAGGCTAAAACTTCCGATAAAAGATAACTTAAAATAAACTTTAACTATGAAGGTGACGTGTAACAAATTAAATGGAATAGTACAATAGCTTTGCATCATCAGTTGTTTTGGTTTTTTTAAACTGTAAAGACATTAGCCTAGAATTCACCTCGCACGCACGCGATTGCGATCGCTCATCTCAACAACTAGCCTTGTTGACTCAAGAACAGGGAGCAGTCAGTCCTAAAATACTGACTATCAACAAAATCACTTTCCATCTTCGTACTTACTTTCCGCAACCACACACTCCCATCAAAACAACGACCACCATTTTTACTGCTGCTTGTTTCGTTTCCTGTGCAGGAAGGCGTGTCGAGCAGAGAGCAAAGTGTCGTCTGCAGTCAGATGAACAAGTGACCTTGACCTTGACCTTAAAGAATCGACACCTCTTGACCTGACACTGTATAGTGTAAGTCAAGTTTGCTCGCTCTCTCTCTCTCTCTCTCTCTCTCTCTCTCTCTCTCTCTCTCTCTCTCTCTCTCTCTCTCTCTCTCTCTCGTCTGTTGTGTGTGTGTGTGTGTGTGTGTGTGTGTGTGTGTGTGTGTGTGTGTGTGTGCGCGCGCACGCGACGGCTAAGTGTTCTTTGATAAAACTGAACACTTTTTTTTTTTTTTGGGGGGGGGGGGGGGGGAGGGGATGAAAATATTTCTACAAAGGGGGGGGGGGGGGTTGGGTGCAATGTGTGTATCTTTCTTTTTTTAAGCATTCAGGTGCTTTTTTGCATCCAGTCCCCGTGTGCATGCTGCGGATTTGTAAATGTCATCTGTTCCTACGAGAGCGTTTAGTGGTAGCATTCTTTTTAGTCTTATCAAAAAGATCAATTGGAAGGTAGGTGTATCAAGTCAAGTCAAAATGATCTTTATTGAGGGTAAAAGATTAAGTTTACATAACTTTTTTTCATCCTGCCCTCAAGATATGTGTGTGTGTGTGTGTGTGTGTGTGTGTGTGTGTGTGTGTGTGTGTGTGTGTGTGTGTGTGTGTGTGTGTGTGTGTGTGTGTGTGTGTGTGACAGACTGACAAAGATTAGTTGTTGAAGCAATAGCGGGATAAAAAACAAGAAATAGGCTTTCAAGTTTTCGTGGTCTCTGTGATGTTTAAAAATGAACCACTTTGGCGGAATACTTGACATAATCATCTGTGCGTGTGTGTGCATGCGCGCGTGCGCGCGTTTGTGCGTTTGTGCGTGCGCGCGCGCGTGTGTGCATGTGTGTGTGTGAGTGCATGCGTGCACATGTATAAGTTACACATGCGAGCACATGTGTGATGCAAGCACGATGTGTGTGTGTGTGTGTGTGTGTGTGTGTGTGTGTGTGTGTGTGTGTGTGTGTGTGTGTGTGTGTGTGTGTGTGAGAGAGAGAGAGAGAGGGAGAGTGGGGAGGGGGGGCGGGCGTGCGTGGGTGTGTATGTGTGTGTTTGATAGGTTTTTTATCCTTTTTTTATCATACAACAAGTCTCATTATCATGATGATAATTTCATACTTTTGATCTTTATGACTCAGTGATGTAGACCTCAATTAGGCAAAGTAGGGAACACACCACTGCTTCTCTATTATAAGAATTTTGAAAGTACCGCGCGCGAGCACACACACACACACACACACACCACGCACGCACGCACGCACGCACGCACGCACGCACGCACGCACGCGCGCACGCACGCACGCACGCACGCACGCACGCACGCACGCACGCGCGCGCGCGCTCGCTCACCTTATTCTCTCTCTTCGCCTAATCTCTCTCTCTCTCTCTCTCTCTCTCTCTCTCTCTCTCTCTCTCTCTCTCTCTCTCTCTCTCTCTCTCTCCCCCTCCCTCCCTCCCCTATTCCTTCGGATGAGACTTTAAACCGAGGCCCCGTGTGCGAACGCACGCAGAACATCTTGCGCACACGTTAAATCCTGTTCCGCTCTTCGTAAGAGTAGGCCATCGTGTGCCGGTGGGAACAGATGACATGATTTACAAAACTGCATACACACGGGGACCGGATGAAAAAAAGCACATCATTGCTTATTCTGTTATCCTCGATATAAAAGAATAAATAAATAAATAAATAAATTCTCTCTCTCCCTATTCTCTCTGTCTCTGTCTGTCTCTGTCTGTCTGTCTGTCTGTCTGTCTGTCTGTCTGTCTGTCTGTCTGTCTGTCTGTCTGTCTGTCTGTCTGTCTCTCTCTCTCTCTCTCTCTCTCTCCTCTCTGAGGCTGGGAGGCCAAAGTTGCTCATGCTAGACAGCCTAGTTGACCTGAGCTGGGCATGCAGAACGACCACTCCCATCATTATTTGATAAGGAAGCAGCGCTACACGGCTGCTGGGTATAGGAAACACAGTGGACTGAGGAGGGAACAGACGATGTTGACTTGAAAAGCATTCATACACACATACACGCGCACGCATGCACGCAAGCACACTTTCACACACACACACACACACACACACACACACACACACAACACACACACACACACACACACACACACACACACACACACACACACACACACACACACACATCAGTGCTGACTCCACTCTCCCCAAAAGTCCTTCGGATGAGACTATAAACCGAGGTCCCGTGTGTGAACGCACGCAGAACATCTTGCGCGCACGTTAAATCCTGTTCCGCTTTTCGTAAGAGTAGGCCATCGTGTGCCGGTGGGAACAGATGACATTTACAAAACTGCATACACACGGGGATTGGATGTAAAAAAGCACGTGAGTGCTTATACCGTTATCCTCGATATAAAAGAATAAAATAACACACAACACACACACACACACACACACACACACACACACACACACACACACACACACACACACACACACCATGGTAATTCCGAGAGCCTGTCAGTGTAAGTAGCATTCTCCCACCTTCTGGAAATTCTGGTCAAGGAATTCCCTTTTTTCTATCCCTCTCTTTATTTCTGCCGTGTTCCTTTTGTTCCTTCTGTCGCCCCCTGGTCTATATTCTGCCTTCTTGGTCCATTCTCCCGCCTTTTTTTTCCAGGAAGATTTAAAAGATCATTCTCTCCCATGCTGAAGTCGGATGTGCTGAGCCTGACTTGTCAGGCGCTTAACGGCAGCACAACGCATTTTTGCTCATATGACAGTACAACAACGGTTGTTGTCCGAGCGTTCAACGAAGAAAAACACACACACACACACACACACACACACACACACACACACACACACACACACACACACACACACACACACACACACACACACACACACACACACACACACACACAAGAACGACTGTCTTTTAGTTGTAGTTGCGTGGTTGATTTATTTCTTTATATTGTACAAGATCTACATCATTACTATGATTGTCAACACCAACAGCACTGTAAAACATATTGTGTTAGGTATATTAGTAGGCAGGCCTATCATTTCTTTTATTTCCCCGAAATCGGAATGCGGCTTCCTTAATGGTGGGTAAAAAACGGTCGCATACGCAAAATATCCCCTGTAGTAAACCTTGGAGCTCTAGTTGAGGAACAGTTGTTTTCCTAAAAGAGTAAGCCATCTATGGCCAGTGGACAATACAAACATACCTAGCATGCAACATGTGGATCAGTGATCTTGGTGGTAACACGCCTGCCTAGAAAGCGAAAAGTCAGGGTCGGAGTGTGCGGTGGTTCGAATTTCGTCTGGACCCAAAATCCCCCCCCCCCCCCCCCATCCAATAGACCATGAGTGGTGGTCTCGGCGCTAGTCTTTCGGATGAGGCGATAAACCGAGGTCCTGTGTGTTACACATCTTTTTTTGGCTCACTTAAAAGAACCCACTGCAACAAGGGGGTTGTCCCTGGCAAAATTCTGTAGAAAAAAGCCACTCTGATATGAAAACAAATACAGTTGCAGACAGGAAAAGAAAAAAAAATAATGGGTAGGCGCTGCACTTGTGGCGATGCGCTCTCCCCGGAAAGAGCAGCCCGAATTTCACGCAGAGAAATCTGCTGTGACATAAAGTGGTATAAAATAAAATAAAATAAAATAAAATGAAGTAACCAAGAGGGGGGCAGGTTCTGCCAGGTTAAGCTTGCCGAAAGCACACTCCCTAAAACAACATTCACTAGTGCTATAGTTGTGATTGAATTTATGTCCCGGCGGTGATTTCCGATTTAGGGACTATGAGAAGGTGTCT
>CM060334.1:17498657-17511157 GCA_030674155.1 Stramonita haemastoma | reverse complement strand
TAAACATGTGATCTATAATGCGTAATGGTCATGATTAGTCTATAGGCAAGGCTTTGTATTGCAGTTTGATCGAGTGGGGATGTGTACATAAAAGTGATTGATGATGAAAAATATAAACAGCATCAGTACTGAGCGACTGTATCAAATCCCCCCCAAAAAACAACAACAACAAACAACAACAAAACACACACCCACCCAAAAAAAAAACTACACATACACACACACGCACGCACGCACGCACGCACGCACGAGAAGAGAGAGAGAGAGAGAGAGAGAGAGAGAGAGAGAGAGAGAGAGAGAGAGAGAGAGAGAGAGAGAGAGGGTCATTGAACCATGTCAATCAATCCAACTCCGAGCACGTTTATCGAACCTCGTCACGCTACTGGCTTGCCGGGTGCCGATCAGAACACGGGCATACTCGATGCACACAGACGAAGAAGGGCGTCAAACACTGACCATAGAACACAGTCAAGAGCGGTAAAGGAAATAAATCTGGCAGATGCGTGTCATTGGAATCTACAAATCTGATTGCACCTAAGTCCTCACGGTGGCAAAGTGTGATGACGAATGATATAATGCCACCCTGTCACGCATCACGGAGCGCGGACGCGGCCCGAGCGTTCGGTAACACGGCACCTGCCGGGAGTTAAAAAAAATATGTTAGGCTTTATAGACTATCACAAAATCACTGTCTCACAGCCTACCCTTAACAAAATTATGTAAGTCACGGCAAGTTATAGGTTTCCATTGAGAAAGAAGAAACAGGGTTATAGAGGTAATAAATTAGGTACGCGTGCGCTTGCTCGCTCGTAACACACACACACACACACACACACACACACACACACACACACACACACACACACACACACACACACAGCACGGCACGGCACACACACACGCACGCACGCACGCACGCACGCACGCACGCACACACACACACACACACACACACACACACATATACACACACGCACGCACGCCCATGCACGCATGTACACAAATGTGTGCGTGCGCAGACACACACACACACACATACACGCCCGCACACACACGGGGGCGGGATGGCCTGGTGGTTAGAGTGATGCGCATTGCGCTCATGATCTGCTGCCCCGGGTTCTGTTGTTGTTGTTATTGTGCGTTCCCAAGCTTAACGCTTTGGGGGTCACACAGAATGTGCACTCTGACTCACTCATCCCACCTGGGAATCACTGTGAGACTGAAATTGCACACTGAATCAGAAGTTTGCATGTATGACTTTGTTCAAGTACATCACCACATAGGCAGCCATACTCCTCCTTAAGAGGATTTTATCTCTTTTGAATGAGAGTGCAGGCTGTTAACGCTAAGAGCTTGGCTAAAAGCAATCTCAGCTCAACCTTTTTTTCTTTTTTTTTTTCTTTTCTTTTTCTTTCTTTCTTTCTTTTTTATTATATATATATATATATATATATATATATATATATATATATATATATATATATATATATATATATATATTTTTACAACATAACAACACTTGGCAATTATCTGGCATCAATAACTGACACAGCTGTTGACCTGGGCCATTCAGGGTTCGAATCTCGTTCTAAAGGATTTTTACTCAGGAGTTAACATCTGTGCCGACTCCACTCCCCCCCCCAAAGTCCTTCTGATAAGACAGTAAACCGAGGTCCCGTGTGCGAATGCATGCAGAGCATCTTGCACACACGTTGAACCCCGTTCTGCTTCTCGGAAGATTAGGCCATTGTGTGCTGGTGGGAACGGTTGACAAAATTTACAAACTGCATACATACGGGGACTGGATGTTAAAAAGCCTACGAGTGCTTATCCCATTATTCTCGAAATAAAAGAAAAAAAAGAAAAAAAACACACACATAGGTTTTAAAAGCTATCACATAAAGTAAGATGTGAAAGAAGGTCAGAAACAGTTTTAATTTAAATGGTGTGTGTGTGTGTGTGTGTGTGTGTGTGTGTGTGTGTGTGTTTGTGTGTGTACATGTGTGTGTGTACACGTGTGTGTGTGTACACGTGTGTGTGTGTGTGTGTGTGTGTGTGTGTGTGTGTGTGTGTGTGTGTGTGTGTGTGTGTGTGTGTGTGTGTGTTGTGTGCGTGTGTATGCGTGTGTGTATGTGTGTATACACATATGTGTGTGTACATGTGTGTACATGTGTGTTTTTGTGTGTGTGTACATGTGTGTTTGTGAGTGTGTACACGTGTGTGTGTACACGTGTGTGTGCGTGTGAGCACGCACGTGCGTGTGCGCACGCACGTGCGTGTGTGCGTGTGTTTTGCCGTGCGTTGCCTTTTTATGGAATCTATGTTATCCTTATTGGTAGTCGTAATGTTATTCATGGCGATGAATAAGATCTATTTGTAAATATTTTATTTAAGTTATAGCATTCGATCACACACACACACACACACACACACACACACACACACACACACACACACACACACACACACACATACACACACGTAGTGACACTTCAAATGCATGACATTTTGTCTGAGTAATAACGATAATAGTAGCAATGATACTACTACTACTACTACTACTACTACTACTGCTACTGCTGCTGCTGCTGTTGCTGCTGTTGCTGCTACTAGTAATAATAACGATGTTACTAACAATAATAACAACAATGATGATGATAATGTATGAAATCTATGTTATATATCGCTGAATCTTGTGAAGCAACAAATGAAAGCGCATACGTTGAAATCGTTTACACCTATGCAATTACCCATGAATAAGACGGACAGATACCAAATTTACGCACACACATGCGCATACACTGCGCGCGCGCAAAACACACACACACACACACACACACACACACACAACACACACACACACACACACACACACACACACACACACACACTCTCACTCACTCACTCACTCTCACTCACTCACTCAAAACACACACACAACACACACACACACACACACACACACACACACACACACACACACACACACCACCACCACCACCACCACCACCACCACCACCACACCACCACCATACATACATACATACATACATACATACATACATACATACATACATACATACACACACACACACACACACACACACACACACACACACACACACACACACACACACACCACACACATACATACATACATACATACATACATACATACACACGCGCGCGCGCGGACAGCACGCTTAGGCATACTGATGTAGATGGGAGTGGCTGGTGAAGAGTATGCACAGATTATGAGGGGGTAAATCTTAGGTATGAAATGAATGTTTTATTTACTTTTCAGACTGGATTTTAAAGTATCGGGTAGATCTTTGCTATGAAACGAATGTGTTTTAAGGCTGGATTTTAAAGTATCAAATGTAGGCTTTTGGCAAAGGGATAGGGGGGGGGGGGGGGGGGGGGGGAGGTTGTGCCAGGTTGATGGACCACAAAATTTGATACAGAAAGAGCGACGGCCGACAGTCGTTTGCTTGAATCTGGATATAATAGTCGAAAGCACAGTGTCTGCAACTGAACGAGGGAAACGGGATGGAGTGTACAGGTGAAGACAGTTGTAGAGATAAGAGGGTGCAGACTTGCGGAGACATTTCTTCTTCGTCGTCGAACGCTCAGACAGCAACTATTGTCTGTTATATGATCCAAAAATGGGTCACACTGCCGTTAAGCGCCTGACATTTTGGGCCCAGCACATCCGACTTCGGTATAAACGAGAATTGTTATCTTTAAAGTCTTTCTGAAAAAAAAGGTAGGAGAATGGACCAAGGAGGCAGAAAATAGACAAGAAGGGGGTGACAGGAAGAAAAGGAACAAGGCAGAAACAAAGAGAGTGATAGAAAATAGGAATTTTTTTTCGTAACATTTCCAGAATACGGGGATGCAATTCATATTGACAGGCCCTCCGGATTCCCTATGGGGGAGTGAAGACATTTGAAGCAGAGGGTACTAGTCTTATACTTCACTCTTTGTGAGACGGGCAGCCTACGAAGAGATAGCAAGTGATGTATTCAGACTTTTTTCTTTCTCATGACTAGTCGAGCTGCAGAGTTCTGTATGCGTTAAAGGAGTGGGTGGGCGATGCTGGCAGTAATGAAGCATAAGCACAAGTATAAGCTAACCTCGTACGCTTATTTCTCTTTGTGTGATTATGTTTCTTCCATATACTAAATGATTTTCACCAGTTTGTGATGCTAGATGCTACTCTGTTTCTCCAATATTTAAAAAGTGAACCTCCCCGAAGTCAGAACGCGGCTACCTTAATGGTGGGCAAAAATGGTCGCATACACAAAATATCACCATTGGTTAAAAAAAGAAGGCAACAAAAGTGAACCACCACGTAGGTTCACAGCATATAATCACTTATGTCACATAGCTTCACAGCATAAAGAAATTGTCTCTATTCAATGCTTTTATGATTGCAGTATACTTTTTATTTCGGTTTTTTTCTCCCACAACCAGACTGTGGGTCAGTTGTTTGCTGTGTTTACCGCTGCTGCTGGCTCGCGTCCACAAAGTTTAAACATTATTTATTCAGTAGGACTGAAAAAACAACAACAAAAAACAAACAAAATGTTCAGTTGGACTGGTCAAAACTCCCTCATGTCAAATCATATTGCTCCATTCCGCATTCTAAGTTACAGGCATCTGATGTTGCTCAGTTGTTCTCGCAGAGCGCCAAGGCATCGGGGACTTGAAACTTAACATCTCCCTCTGTTTATAGATGTCTGCTCATGCTTGTGTCATAGAATCATTTATCATCTCGCATCTGTGATTTGAATATGGATATTATTATGTAGTGTCCTGTATAAGTTCAAAATATTCAAGTTTTCAGCATTTTTTTCTTTTTTCTTCTAACAATGGAAGCTATACCACAGTTAAAAATGTGGGAAGAAAACCAGTTTTGAAAGAAAGTGTGAAGAGAGACGCTTGAAAACTAAAGTTTAAAGCCTAGTTATTAGCCTACAGGTTCAAGTTTTACGAATCAGTATGTTCCTCATCTAAAAAAAACAAACTGTGTAGAAATATGTATCTACCGTTAAGGCGGCCTTGTGAAAAAAAAAGAAAAAAAAGATTCGGAGCCATGGCAGAAAAAAAACGTGTGTAGGCTACATGGACTAATATTGAGTGTGATCCACATCAGTTATAAACTTAAAGGGATTGCTATCTACTGAATTAAGAGTCAGAAGATGGGCCTAAGAGCTGGTCAAAAGAATTTACATCAAACGTCCACTAAGAGACGAGTAATTGCATCTTATTGTTCTCCAGCTCATTTTACAGAATGGTATGATCGTTATACCTCTGCTCCCCCACCCCCAACTCAGCTTTCCTTGTCAAGTTTTGTATGAAACTTTTTACCATATATACTAATTATTGTGCATAAATGACGAAAAAAGCGGTTTATTATGCTCACATACATCTGTATATTATTTGAAAGTGTGTCAATGTCTGCATGCATATCAGTGTGCGTGCGGGTGGCGAGCTTGTGCCTGGCGGAATGCGTATGTCAGCTGTTGCTTCATAAAGAGCCCATTCACTCATGGCCATAACAGCATTATGCAAATAAAAAGACAACGAAATAATAAAGTGAAAAAATGTGAATCATCCCAACCCTTTATGTTTAAGTGTGTGTGTGTGTGTGTGTGTGTATGTGTGAAGATCTGCATGTATGAGTGTGGTGTATATTATTTTTCGCAGTCATTGTAATTTCATTTTTTTAATGTGTAATTACTGATTTCGACATAGAACAAATTAGTTGACGATAATGAAAAAATGAAAACAACAAAAACAATAACAATACTTATGATAGTGGTTCTAACAACAACAGCAATGACAACACTACAACTACTACTACTACTACTACTACTACTACTACTACTACTACTACTACTACTACTACTACTACCACCCCCACCAATTGACAAAGGATCTATGCTCGCCTGCAAAAAACAACAGAGGTAGTCAACTCAGACAACGATCTGCAGTTCGCTTGGTCACATGATCCAAGAGCGCCATCTTGAGATTGCAGAAGTCTCGGTCCGGCAAGTCGGACTCAACCGAAGCGGCGGTGTTGGTGTTTGTGGATCTCCTGTGGATAGTGAAGATTGTGTGCGGCCTGTCAACAACTGGAGGGGCAAAATGTTCAAAAAAAGAGCAAAAGCGATGTGCAAACGGACTATACCTGCAGCGTTCGTTTCTTGGACGACGAACCGATGCAGTTTACATTTAAGGTAAGAAAATAGCAAGATCGGTGGCCCTCGACAAGTCTCAAGTTACGCTGTTTTGTTGTGCATCACTGCACTGTGTTGCATTGGGGGTGAGGGAGGGGGTATTCGTTGTGTTTGGGCAGTGCCACAGTGCAATCAAGTTTGTAGGCTTGCAACGTAATCGTTTAAAAGCAGACGATATGGGCACTGCTCGATTACTACCGTACGAAAGCAGTCAGCAGGTGGTTTGTGTAAAGAAGCAGTAGGCCTAGCCAGGTCTATAAACTGAAAGGGAATTCTAAAAATATCGAGAGTGCACCGAGTCATTTTGCCCCGAATAATTGTGAGGAAAGGCGATGTGCATTTAACCCATGATCACTCGGTGTTCCCAGTGTAGCAACAGAAAGATCGATGTTTTCACAGCATTACAAATGAAAGAAAGCTTTATATTATTGACAGTTGAGATGTGCATTGCTGTTAAGTGTTATGAGTTGGCCTCAATCACTAGGTAAAAAAAGGTATCTTCTCATTTAGCCTTGTGTCAAGAATGCAACTGCAAGACCTAGGGCTTAGGCCTAGTTGCAAGCAAAAACAACCAGGAAATCGGGTGTTAAAAAAAAGTAGATTTTTTTCAACAGATGTTTCAGTTTAGTTGTTCAGAGAAGAAAAGAGGGCTCAGGCTATTCTAAGTATTTAGCTGTGTGTGTGTGTGTGTGTGTGTGTGTGTGTGTGTGTGTGTGTGTGTGTGTGTGTGTGTGTGTGTGTGTGTGTGTGTGTGTGTGTGTGTGTGTGTGTGTGTGTACTCTGTGTGTGTACTCTGTGTGTGTGTGTGTGTGTGTGTGTGTGTGTGTGTGTGTGTGTTTATGGATGAATGAATGAATGAATGAATGAATAAGTGAATGAATGAGAGAGAGAGAGAGAGAGAGACAGAGACAGACAGACAGACAGACAGACAGACAGACAGACAGATATTCCAACACACACACACACACACACACACACACAGACAGACAGACAGATATTCCAACACACACACACACACACACACACACACTTTTTTAATTTTATGAAATCTTATATTTTTGCACAAATCATGAAGCAAAACAGAAAAAGTGAAATGAAAAATTATATAATGTATTGATGTTCATCAAGAAGTAGGACAGAATGCTGCATATAGTGATTACTCAGAAGAGGTGTTTTCTGCTCCAGCATTGACTTGCTGTCACAGGAGATGAAAACTGTCCATCATGCCACAGATGAAGCAGTCATTAATTAATGCATGCAGGCTGTTCAAGGCTTTGGGAGGGGTTGGAACAACAGCTGGTGTATTATCCTTTTTCGTGTGTTGTGGGCCAAGTATGTTTACTACTACTAGCAAAGGAGAATGTGTGTGTGTCACTGTGTGTGTGTGTGTGTGTGTGTGTGTGTGTGTGTGTGTGTGTGTGTGTTTGTGTGTGTTTGTGTGTACTGCAGTGTGTGTACTGTGTGTGTGTGTGTGTGTGTGTGTACTGTGTGTGTACCCTGTGTCACAGTGTGTGTGTGTGTGTGTGTGTGTGTTGCGCGAGCGCGTGCGCGTGCACGCACCTGACTGGATGTGACTGTCACAGTGTCAGTGTGTGTGTACACGTGTATGCATGTGTGTGCATGGTGTGTGTGGATGCACATACATGGCATGTGTGTGTGTATGTGTGTGTAATGCATATTATATATAATTGTGTGTGTGTGTGTGTTAAGACTGGAAACAGCTTTTAAACTTTAGACTAAGGACATGAATTATACATAACTTCAGGAAATCAACCAAGTATTGCTTCATATTTCACAGTAGGGTGCTTTTGACTTTATAAGCTTATGATTCATTACTTGCTGTTGTTTTCAAGGCTTAGATCAATGGACTAGAAATAGAACTACTGCTTGACAAAGGTCCAGGCACTTGACCCACTCACCCACCCACTCACTGACTCACTCAAGTCAATGAGTCAATTGGCAGTAACTGCTGCAGCAGTTATGACTTACCAAGTGGCATTGGCATTGATGATGAAAGCCCACTGCCCTGGTGATGGTGTGTGTATGGTGGAACACCTATATATAGATCTTGGACTTGGCCAACATTGATGTTTGGAATAATGATACCATCAGTTGATCGACTGTTGTATGGCTGCAGACTGGACTGACTGGGTTATGTTAGGTCAAGTATTTTGTTACAGCCAGATGAGCTGATCCCAGTTGACCTTAGGAGTGGGTTAAATACCTGTATTTAAGGCTTGATCTTGAAGTAGTAAATTATACTAAACAGTAAAGTACTGTACTCCTACTGTGCTAGGCAAGAAATTAAATTTCTTAATATTTCTGCTTACAAGCTAATCACCGTGCACGTCTAAGATAAAGTGTGTGTGTGTGTGTGTGTGTGTGTGTGTGTGTGTGTGTGTGTGTGTGTGTGTGTGTGTGTGTGTGTGTGTGACTGTGACAGTGTGTGTGTGTGTGTGTGTGCGCGCGACTGTGGTGTGTGTGTGTGTGTGTGTGTGTGTGCGCGACTGTGTGTGTGTGTGTGTGTTTTAATACTACTATTACTAGTGTACACAGTGACTTTATACACAATACAGTACATCATTACAGTTAACATAATAAGTGAGACATAGTTATAAATTGATTTATTAATTAAAAAGTCTGCACTAAAGCTGTAAAGTGCGACAGTTGGCCAGCTTACACACTGTAACTGTAAAACTCAGCAGGCTGAGCAGCCCTTTTCCCACCCCACCAACACCAAATTCTACCTGACCTTTAAATAGTTTAAATTTAATACCTCTTAAAATGAAGGTTGCAGAGCCTAAAGTTATAAACTCCACATTAAAGAAGGCTGCCACTGATTCGTGAATTCATGAAACATTGTTCATGAATGTTAGTTAATTACAGAGTGTAAATTTTTAAGACTTAGGAAGTTAGTTAAGTTAGTGATGGTCAGGTGTTGCGAGTGTAAATTATAGTCTTATTATCATAGATCAATATGATCTTTGATCTTTATTCATGTTTCATGGCAAGGAGTCTAATGTTTAGTGGACATTTTATGCATGATACTTTTAATACATGTTTTATGGCAATAGCCTAGTACTACTACTAGCCTAGTACTAGCATAGACAGAGTAAGATTTAGCTTCTCTGCGTGTGTTAAGCCATGGAAACAACTTTTGGACATGACTTGTTTTGATTTCCTAATTGATAGAAGCTGACCCTTCACCTGATGTTGGAATGAATTGCGGTGGTATTGATCTTGATATGTAGTACAGCTTTTCACTTCTTCTGCTTTGCAATATTGCTTGTGACCCTGTGAAAAAAAACAACTGCAACCTTATAATGGTGTCTTTGGCGTGACAGGAGAACTTATTTTGATAATGATACTCTAGTGGTACAGTTTAAAAATAAAATTTAAATATGATTCATGAAATTTTTTTTTTTTAATTCTAAGTCATAATTTGGTGATCACTTGGCAATTTGGAGCTCTGTATCTCACCTGAATTTTTTTTTTTCTTCTTCTCTAGCAGATTCAATTCATTATCATTTTATTGTCATTGATATTACATTACCATTCATTTTTTAGTATCACTTCTTGATTTGTTATTGATCAGCAGACAATAAACTTAACAAGGAAAACTCCCATTCAGCCATACATACACCTCACTTCCTCTGATTTATTGTTCCGCAAAACAAGTAGCAGTCGTGGTAAAAATCACATGGCAGGACAGGGCAAGGCTTTGGTGAAAGATAACATTAAGAAGTAATCTAGCAGGTGTGGAGAGGTCAATCAATTAGTCACAGAGGCCATGAAAAGTCTGTGCCTGGGAAAACAGAAGCAAGCAGAGGACACAGGGGCCTATTCAATTAGTCATAGACTGACTGAGACCATGAAAGAGAAAATGAAGAAATAAGCAGAGGAGATAGCCTGGGTCATGAATTCAATTACTGGATTAGTCATTGAATGCTGAATAGTAGGACTGACACAATCTATAGCTGAGTGGTTAAGATCATATGTCTTGGTCCAATGGGGCCATGAAGCCGTTCATATCTGAGCAGCAGCATTTGGTTGATCATGAACATGATGAAGGGTAGGGATTCTTAAGTTAAAATCTCCCAGGTCTACTTTTAAAAGCGCAGACCTGCAAGTGCCTTCATTCCCTCCATGATGATGATGTACGTATTACGTGGTATGGAGAAGATCAAATATAATGCACATTAAATTGATTAATACTACTAATATTTTAAACTGATTATAACTATAAGTGTAAAGATCCTGTAATTCTTTTTAGTTATCGGCTGATTATTTTAGGAAGCATGGCCATACCCAGCATGCACCCTGTACCTAAAAAATGAACTGCTCTTTAACTAAGTCACAATGTGTTGGCTGAGGCTAGTTTTGATGGGCACCACGCATCCTCCCATGTATCAGGCAATGCAGGGAAAAGAAAAGAAGAGTCCTTGTACAATAACACTAGTAGTAGTACACAGTAGTACTCAGTGAGTACTAGTAGTAGGCTGTAGAGTGTACAACGTTTGTTAAAAAAAAAAAAATGAGGAAAGGAAAAAAAAAAGGGAGCAGATTGAAGGGTGTATATCAATTAGTCATGACAGTCACATCATCTTGGTCCTGACAATGGCACTGACACAGCCTGGGAAACTGCATTATGCAGGACTTGCCAGTTCCCTGTGATTGTGACGGTTGGCTGGCAACCCAGTGTCTAGTCTTCACTTGCCTGTCTCACAGTGTCTGACCTTGCCTTTTTATGGCCTTTGGGAGGAATATTAAACAGTGAAGATAGTGAAATGAACAGCGAAGATAGTGAAGATAGTGCAGGGAGGATTGTATTGGTAGACCTTAGAATGGCTGCAGTGGATTTTTGAAATTATAGAGCTCTTACAGTTACAGTTACACATGTATATAATATATATATATATGTCTACATATATAATATCCACACATCATTAATAAATATAATGGATGTCATAACATTTTTAGTATTTTACTTGTTGTATGCAAGGAAAAAAAAAAATTGTAGGAAAGAGAAAAATCAATCCTTGAAAGTCGAATCTATAGCTGATCTGTACTTAATAAATAATTCATTTGTTGTTAACATATGGAATTAGTTATGTTAAACATTTTTTCTTTTACTAAGTTTAGAATGGATTCCTGTGTTTGTTGTGCATATGTATTTTTTCTTCAGATGATTGGGAAATGGAATGTGTGGAGTAATTTCTTCTATCATTTATCATGGACAAGTCAACCATAGAATCATACCAACCAAGGCAGATTTGGCATAATGTGTATTTTACTGTACATAATTATTAATACCTTTTTTTTTTTTTGGGGGGGGGGGGGGGCAACAGTTCATCTAACCTCTAATCTTTTTATAATTTTGGACTGTTTCAGTGTTTGTCTCAGAAAAATGCATTATTGTCATTCAGTTATTATTCTGCTTATTTTTTGAAGTGCTGTTTTATAGCTCATAACATGTATAGCTCTGAGATGTAATGTAGAATGACTGAAGAACACTTTAGAATGAGTATCAGATCTTTTGCATGCAGTGTAGAATAGATTAACCATAAGGATAAACTTGTACAATGTGCATGGGCACATGGTTTTTAAACACAGATCTGTACACATTGTTAACACAGAGAGAGACAGAGAGAGAGAGAGAGAGAGAGACAGACAGACAGACAGACAGACAGACAGAGACATACAGACAGGCAGACAGAGAGAAAAGAGAGGAGGGGAGAAGAGAGGAGGAGAGAGGGGGAGATGAGAGAAGAGAGAGAGAGAGAGAGAGGGGGGGGGGGAGGAGGGAGACACACGCACACACACACACCACCACCACAACACACACACCCCACACACACACAACACACACACACACACACACACACACACACAAAACACACACACACACACACACACACACGCACATGTAATACACAGAGACACTGATTGAGCGAAAAAGTGAACATGAAGAAAACCCAAGTCCAAGAATAGGGCTTGGTTTTTGGTTTCACATTCCAACCATAGTCTGAATGAATGGCTTGTTTGTCTCTACTAGTACTGGTTGTTGTAGAACCAGTGGGATGACAGTTGGAACGCCCACCGCCCTCCTACGCCTTTGAATGGCACTCCCGCAGCTACTGAGCTAGACCTGGAAAAATGACTTCACTGTTTTTTGTGTACAAGTTTCTAGTGTGTAGGTCACTATTCTTCTGTCTTTTCTTTGAAGTTTTTTGTTTTTCATTTTCTGAAGATTGA
>CM060334.1:17486184-17498557 GCA_030674155.1 Stramonita haemastoma | reverse complement strand
TTTAATGGTAGGTGGTGCGGTGTGGGGGTGCAAGGGAAATTTGTTTACGTCATCATTTCAAAGATTTTGGGGCACTGTATAGAGAACTCTGATTCTGCGCTTGTTTTATTGTTTTCAATAGGCGTTGTTTTCATTACAAGGGGTTTTGTAAAAATTTACACATATGTAAAAAAAATCCCAAACACACACACAAACACACACAGAGTAATAAAAAAAATTTTGTTGGGCCTGCTGCACACATCAGACACGAAACCCGCATTTTTTGATGCACCCCCGCAAACACACACACAAAACACACCCCAACACACAACACAGGAAAAAACCCAAACATTGTGGTAAATAAAAAATTGAATTGTAAAACTTTTACATTGTAAAAAAAAAAATTATTAACAGAGGCAAAAAAATTTTGTGAAAATTGTAAAAAAAATTTTCAGTGCAATTTTTAAAAATATTCTGAAAATTTTTAAAAAATATTCAGTGTTTGTAAAAAATATTGCCAGTTGTAAAAAATTTGTACAATTGTATATAAAAAAAACAAACATTCGGGACTTTTGTTAAATATTCATTTACTGTGTAAAAATAATTTTTTGTGTTAAAAAAAAAACAAAAATGAAAATTGTACGATTTTTGTGAGAATTGTAAAAAAAAAAAAACAGTGCTATTTTTAATATTCAGAAAAAGCGAAAATGTTCAGGTGTGTTAAAAAAAAATTTTGACAGTTGTAAAGATATTTGTGCAATTGTAACAAAAAAATTCGCGACTATTGTGAAATTCACGGGGCTTGTTGAAAAAAAATATTCAATGTGTTTTTAAAAACACCAATTTGACGTTGTAAAAAAATTTGTGACAATTGAAAAAAAATTATTCATTTTCTGTTGTAAAATTTCGTGGGGTTGTAAAAAAAATAAAAATTGCTTTGTAAAAATTTTTGTGAAATTGTAACAAAAATATTTCTGTGTATTGTGAAATTAAAAAAACTGTTGTAAAAAATATTCGTGTGTTGTAAAAAAAATTTTTTATTGCCAATTGAAAAAAAAATATAAATGACAGTTGTAAAAATATTTGTGACAATTTAACAAAATATTCATGACTATTGTGAATTTTAAAATTTAAGTTTTAAAAAATATTCAGTGTTTGTAAAAAATTTAATGTGAGTTTAAAAAAAAAATAAATTGACAGTTTTAAAAATTTGTGTGACAATTGTAACCAAAAAATATTCAGTGATGTTGTGGAATATTCAGTGCTGTTGTAGAAAATATTCAAGTGACAGTTGTAAAAAATGTGTGACAATTGTAACAAAAATTTTCGTGATGAGGGATACAGTTGTTTTAAAAATTTTCAGTGGCTGTAAAAAAATATTCAATGGCCACTTGTAAAAAATATTTGGGGAGAATTGTTTAATTTTTATTAAGAGAGATTATATTGTAAACGTTTGCCCTCCTATTTCTTTACCAGGCTTTGCTTTTTTTAAAGATAGAGCGAACTCCAAAGTTTCCAAGACCGTTTTGGTGTATTATTACTAATATATGTTTTTAGAGAGAGAGAGAGGAGAGAGAGAGAGAGAGAGAGAGAGAGAGAGAGAAGGGATTGAGAGAGAGAGAAGAGAAAAAACAAACCAGAAGCAAAATTGGTAATCTTTTCCCCCAAATTTTTCGAGGTAGGAACCTCTTCTCAGGGGGGTCTTTACTAGAATGTAATGCATTAAAACTTGACCCAATAGCATGTGAAAGAATGTTATATATGAATATTTAGGATGTTGTAAAAATATTCAGTGTGTTGTAGGAAATTATTGTTAAAAAAAAAAAGTAAATAAATTTAGAGACTAGTGTGAATATTAAGTGATTGTTTTAAAGAAATATTCCTTTGTGTGTTTTGTAAAAAAAAAAAATGTCAGTTGTAAAACTATTTGTTACATTTGTAAAATAAAATTATTAACAAAGGCAAAAAATATTTGTGACAATTGTAACAAAAATTATTCAGTGACAATTGTTAAATATTCTGTAACATGTTGTAAAAAATATTCAGTGTTGTTGTAAAAAATATTGCCAGTTGTAAAAATATTTGTGACAATTGTATAAAAAATAAAAACATTCAGAGACTATTGTTAGTATTCAGTTACTTCTGTAAAAATAATCATTGTGTTTAAAAAAAATAATTGACAATTGTAAAGATATTTGTGAGAATTGTAAAAAAAAAATATTCAGTGGACTATTGTAAAATATTCAGTAAAATGCTGTAAAAATGTTCAGTGTGTTAAAAAAAAAATTTGACAGTTGTAAAGATATTTGTGACAATTGTAACAAAAATATTTCAGTGACTATTGTGAATAGTCAGTGATTTGTTGTAAAAATATTCGTGTGTTGTAGAAAGAAAAAAAAAGTAATTTACAGTTGTAAAAATATTTGTGACCATTGCAACCCCCCCAAAATATTCAGTGACTTATTGTAAATTTTTGTAACTGTTGTAAAAAGTGTTGTAAAAAAATATTTAGACAGTTGTGAAAATATTTGTGACAATTGTAACAAAAATATTCAGTGACTACTGTGAATATGTAGTGACTGCTGTAAATATAATTCATTGTGTTGAAATAAATATATGGATATTTGTAGAAATATTTGACAATTGTAAAAAAGAAAAGAAAAAAATATATATATAATATAGATATATATTCAGTGACTACTGTGAATATTCAGTGACTGCTGTAAAAATATTCATTGTGGTAAAAAAAATATTGACAGTTGTAAAAATATTTGTGACCGTTGTTTTAAAAAAAAAAAAAAATAAAAATTCAGTGATTGCTGTGAATATTCAGTGACTGTTGTAAAAAATATCATTGTGTTGTAAAAAATTGTGACAGTTTAAAAAAAAAAATTTCAGCGACTATTGTGCATATCAGTCTGTCGCAAGCCTAAGGCTCATCATGCAGTGCTTATCCGGTTTCTGTGGCGTTAAGTGACTGAGAGTCATAGACTCCCCCTGGATAGGACGCCAGTCTATCACAGGGTTAACCCCACACAAGATTGGTACCCCTTTTACACCTTTTACTTTATTTATACCTTCCAAAAGCCCCCTAGTGAGTACTACTCACTCTTTTTCTGATTGGTGAGAGAGGTCTCTTTGATTGGATGAGAAAAGTCTCTTCTGATTGGATGAGAAAGAGTGAGTAGTACTCACAAAAGGGGCTTTTGGAAGGTATATAAAGTAACCGTAGGGTGGGGGTCGGGGATGGTGGCGGCACACCAACCCACCTAGTCTACAAACTTAAAACACACGTTTCTATTCAACTGTGCACAAACGTGTGGTTTTAACTTTGTAGACTAGGTGGGTTGTGTGTGCCGCCACCTTCCCGACCCCACCCTACGGGTTACTTTCTTATATACTTCCAAAGCCCCTTTTGTGAGTACTACTCACTCTTTTTCTCAGCCAATCAGAAAAGACTTCTCATTCAGTAAGAGCCATTCTGAATGGGGATTTCTCAGCAATCAGAAAAGACTTCTCATCCAGTAAGAGTATTCTGATGGGCTGAGAAAGAGTAAGTAGTACTCAGGATGCAGGCTTTAGGAAAATATATAAGAAAGTAACCCAGAGGCGTGGTGGTCGGGGATGGTGGCGGCCCACACAAGCCCACTTGGTCCAGCAAACTTAGTAGACAAAAGGAAAAGATACAGATTCCAGTTCAAGTTTTTTTTTAATACTTTAGGAACATGGCAGTACATTCATCTCTCACACTCATATTGTGTCAGGACATATATTTTTACACAGTCGGGGTCTCTCTATAATTACTTGGTGGGTCTGTACTGTACCTACTGCAACAGCTGTCCTTTGTAAGATATCAGTTGCATCAACAGAACAGTGGAAGGTCCAAAGAACTTTCCCTTTCTGCACTTAGATGTCTGATCACGGCTCAAGGTTGGTGTGCAAAGAACCTACAGCAACAAGCTGTCTGGCAAAATTCGCATACAATATAAAGTTGTGAATTACTGCACAAATACTACATAAAATTGTACATGGAAACTTAGGCAGCAGAAACTATTCTGTTCAATACACTATGGGAGAGGATTTAGCCCTGGTTGCGCTAACTTAACAGATTAGTAGTACGACTACATGCTAAGTTAAACAGCAGCCATTGTTGTTTTGCAGTTGGGTGGGGTCAAACAACCCTTGATATTGATATGTAAAACTAAACTAAGTGTGTAAAGTTTAAATCATTGGAAAGCTTAGATAACAAGCTTTTAAATGAGCGAAATTTTATAGCAGCAGGTAGTGTTTTATGATAATGTAAAAAATAAATAAAGTTTAAAAAACTGCGCGTGCACTACCATATGTGACACTCCACCACGAAACGAGTCTCTTAGCACCCGACCACTTTTCTGCTAGGAGCCATTACAGGCAGGTGGAGGTCAAGTTGTTGATCGATTGCATAACTGACCTACGGTGCAATGCGACTCATGTGGTGGAGTGTCACATATATAAAACCTTGGGAAAAACTATCAGACAACAGCTCTCTTATCACCAATAGGGGGGGATGTCAGCCGACTCCATCAGAATACAAAGTGCTAGAGGGCCTTGACCGTAACACTCATCACCCTATCTCACCATTTCAGTTTAAAAGCATTGTGCCATGTGCTCGTTTCAGATCAGGTCAAATCAGAAGACAAACTTGGCATGTATTGTTCTTTTACCCTTCATTTTATCTCTGTTAAATCAAGATAACACAACCTCCCCAATATTATTAACATTTTGATCAAGGACACGAATCAGTTATGATCTCGTTATCATTCTGTTGCTTAACACTTTCGTTTTGATCTTCAACTGTTCCTTACTTCTTTCTGTAGTTGAGGTCAAGGTCTCTAGAATATCTGAATTATGTCATGGGAAAGGCACCACCAGTCTTTCAGACAAGACGATAAACTGAGGTCCCGTGTGTTACACATCACTATTTAGCACACGTAAAAGAACCCACGGCAACAAGGGGGTTGACCCTGGCAAAATTCTGTAGAAAAAAGCCACTCTGATAAGGAAACAAATACAGTTGCATGCAGGAAAAAGAAAAAAAAAAAGGGTAGGCGCTGCACATGTGGCGATGCGCTCTCCCTGGGGAGAGCAGCCCAAATTTTTACGCAGAGAAATCTGCTGTGACATAAAGTGGTACATATACAAATACATTGAAAGAAAAGAGGGAGAAGCAATGTCAGCTGGGGGGGGGGGGGGGGTGGTTTTGATATCAGATGAATGACTACACATTATTGGGGAAAGGGGGGGGGTCATTGATAGCTGAATGACTACACATTATTGGGGAGGGGGGGACCGTTAGTTGATAGCTGAATGACTGCACATTATGGGGGTGGGGGAGTTAGTTGATATCAGCTGAATGACTACACATTATTTGGGTGGGGAGAGTTGGTTGATATTAGCTGAATGACTACACATTATTACACATTATAGGGGGGGGGGGGGGGAGGGGAATTAGTTGATATCAGCTGAATGACTACACATTATTGGGGAGGGGGTGGTGGTTCATTGATAGCTGAATGACTACACATTGGGGGGTAGTTGATATCAGCTGAATGACTACAAATTTAGGGGAGGGAGGGAGTTGATATCAGCTGGAAGGGGGGGAGGGTTACTTTATCAGCTGAATGACTACACAATATGGAGGGGAGGGGGGGGGGAGGGTTAGTTTATCAGCTGAATGACTACACATTATTGGGAGGGGGGGGGGGGAGTTAGTTGATATCAGCTGAATGACTACACATTATTGGGGGGGGGGGGGGGGGGGGGGTTAGTTGATATCAGCTGAATGGCTACACATTATGGGGGGGGGGGGGGGAGTTAGCCGATATCAGCTGAATGACTACACATTATGGGGGGGGGGGGGGGAGTTAGCCCATATCAGCTGAATGACTACACGTTATTGGAGAGGGAGGGGGGGGGGGGGGGGGGTTAGTTGATATCAGCTGAATGACTACACATTATTGGGGGGGGAGGGAGTTGATATCAGCTGAATGACTATACATTATTGGAGGGGGGGAGGGAGTTAGTGATATCAACTGAATGACTACACATTATTGGAGAGGGGGTGGGGGAGTTAGTTGATAGCTGAATTGACTACACATTATTGGAGAGGGAGGGGGGGGAGTTAGTTGATATCAGCTGAATGACTACACATTATTGGAGAGGGAGGGGGGGGAGTTAGTTGATATCAGCTGAATGACTACACATTATTGGGGGGGGGAGGGAGTTGATATCAGCTGAATGACTACACATTATTGGGGGGGGGGGAGGGAGTTGATATCAGCTGAATGACTACACATTATTGGAGGGGGGGAGGGAGGTTAGTTGATATCAACTGAATGGACTACACATTATTGGGGAGGGGGGTGATTCATTGATAGGTGAATGACTACACATTATTGGGGGGGAGGGGGGGGTAGTTGATATCAGCTGAATGGGGGGGGGGGGGAGGGTTAGTTTTTCAGCTGAATGAGTACACAATATGGAGGGGGGGGGAGGGTGAGTTAGTTGATATCAGCTGAATGACTACACATTGCTGGGGGGAGGGGGGGGGGAGGGAGTTGATATCAGCTGAATGACTACACATTGCTGGGAGGAGGGGGGGAGTTAGTTGATATCAGCTGAATGACTATGCATTATTTGGGGGGGGGGGGGGGGGGGGGGAGTGGAAGAGTTAGTTTATAGCTGAATGACTACACATTATTGGCGGGGGGGGGGGGGGGAGATGGTATCAGCTGAATGAGTACACACTATTGGGTGGGGTGTGGGGGGGGAGTTAGTTGATATCTTGATATCAGCTGAATGACTACATATTATTGGGGGGGGGGGGGGGGGGGGGGGGGGGGGGGGGCGGAAGTTCGTTGATATCAGCTGAATGACTACACATTATTGGGGGGGGGGGGGGGGGGGGGGGTTAGTTGATATCAGCTGAATGACTACACATTATTGGTGGGGGTTGGTTGATATCAGCTGAATGACTATCAAGAAAACTTTATAAAAATTTATAGAACAATTTCCCTTTGAAGATACAATAACGTCCTACTGTTTAAAAAAAAAAAAGAAAAAAAAGAGAGAAAAGTATAGTAAATAGCTGCCGGTAGAACAGCCCCTCCCTCTCCATCCAAACTGAAATCAAAGAACACCTAAAGTAACAGTTTATAAGTTTTAGTAATTTTTGTTTTTGTTTTTGTTTTTTTGGTTGGACATAATTGTAAATCTTTCAGTGGCAACCAGTGCTGGAAGAGTCTGATTTCACACAATTCATTTAGATTGCCAGTTCTTGGTGATGGCTTAAGACTGATAAAATGAATCACATTTCAACATGATTTTGGTTCAGAAGTAGCTGCCATGTCTTGCCTTTGACAATTTCACATGGTGATGATGGGGGGGGTGGGTGGGTGGGTGTTGTTAATATCACTTGAATGATTACACGTTGGGGGGGGCGCTAATTTGTATAGCAGCAGTGTTGATACTAGGCTTGGGCACGGGAGAGTTCCCATATGCCATCTTTTAAGTGCAAGAAAAAATCGTGCAGTGCCTCCCTCTTGGGGCGCAAAAATGAAAACAGGCCACGTCACTCAACAAGTCTGCCATCACAGCTGCCTTGTGTAGTCTGACTGATTATCTTCGTATCCTTTTTATGTCAAAGTTTCTTATTCGTTGTGCACTTTGGCTCTAACTGATCACAATTTTCCTTTTTACCCTCATCGCATTTCCATTTTGAAAACGAGACAGAGAGCGTGGCAAAAGTTTAGACGTGAACTTCACAAACAGTGACTGAAACGCAATTTTTTTTAACGAGGGTAAAGTCACAAGACTTTTTGTCATCCAGCCAAAAAACATCAGTGACTGTCCCTGAGAGCCAAGTTTTCAAATCTGGCTTCTGCGCAGAATTTTGCTTTCCTTTGCTTTTTCATCCTTTTTGTGTGTGTTGTGCACGAGCTGGTATCATGTCACCATGATATTTTCACTGGACCAGTAGGCATAGTACAAGATGCACACACAGGTCCTTACTGTACAAAGATCGACCAGAAGACAAAATTGTGATCAGAATTTGAAAACTTGCTGAAGAGATAAAAGAAGAAGAGCTGACTCACCATTTCCTTTTTAAATTTATCTTATTTCTTACATCATCCGACAAGTTCACCACAATAAGCTTGCCGGCAGCATTTTTTTCCCCTGGATTTTCTGGTTTTCATTGTTGGGGTCCTGGTGTACCCCCCCCCCCCCCCCCCCCCCCCCCCCCTTTTTTTTTGTTTTGGAAACCCTGGAACCAACACTGTATCGCCTTGATGGTTACACACTAGAGTGGGGATAAGGAGGGTTAGTTGACATCAGTATACCTACATATTGAAGGAGGGAGGGAGGGAGTGAGTGAGGGGAGCCATAATGACCACATAGCTGACAGGAGGGATGGAGGGTGGTGGGAGGCGGGGTGGAGGGGGAAGTCAGCTGACATAGCCTAAATGACTACCATATTTTCCGGGTTACTAGGTGCAGTACCACAGCATAACCTGCGCTGCCTGATTTGAAGGAAAAAACATTACTGATATGCCGCATTACAGCTGTAAGGTGCGTAAGAACAAATCGTTAAAGTAACAGTCCTTTGAAATTCTGATGCAGTTATGAAACTCTGCTGCATATCACGTCTAGTCATGCCTTCATTGTTTCAATCAAGCGATGTCGATGTCTCATAAAATTACATGAAATATTTCCCTCGCAAGATCTGAGGATCACGCTGAAAATGGACATCCAGAGCCTGACTTTTCAGGCGCTTAACAGCAGTGCAACGCATTTTCGCTTGTAGTCGTATGACAGACACCAATAGTTGCTGTGTGAGTGTACGAAGGAAAACAAGATCCAAGGATAAACTTTTTTTTTTCCCGAAACATAATTTTGGAGGAAGTCTGTGCACTTAAGAGAACTTTCAACCTATACCATTAGTAGCAGTTTTAAACAAAAAAATTGCCTTACTTGCTGAGCAATCGTCAAAATGAACAGCAGTGACATTTTCGTCAGAAAAAAAAAAAAAAAGGGCTCATGAAGGAATGAATATAAGCCTTACGAAGTGCATAAAAAATCTGTCACTTACAGTAGGTTATAAGGCAATGTCAGAAAAGGAAAAAACAAAAAACGTTAAGAGGGTATTGGAATACTCCAAATAGTTTGTCGCGAGGTATGAGTAAACTGATATGAGCCACAAAATGAAACAAGCACATCAAAAAAACAACAACAAGCACATCACACACACACACGGTTTTCTCTCCTCCTTACGAGTCATGGGGAATCTGCACTGATTTTTTTTTCAGGCTGTCTCTCGGGCAAGTTGAGCCTGGCGGAGCCCATCCCTCTCTAGGTAAAAGGTGCATGCTGAGTATGTTAGTGTTTCCATAACCTGCTGAATGCTGACATGAATAATTGTTTTACTGAATCTTTGACTTCACATTAATTTAATCTTCTGCATGCATGTTTTATATATGAAGGGAATGAAGGCACTGGCAGGTCTGGCCTTAAGTTGACCCAGGATATTACAAAAAAAAAAACCAACCAACCCACCTTTTATTGATAGACACTGCCGCTGAGATTTGAACCCATGACTTCATGGACCCAAGGGAAAGAAATCAAAGACTCTCAACTCAGCTATAATATTTAAATTTATTATTTAATCTGTGTACACAGACATGCATACACGATCACTTGCATACACCACACACAACAAAACACAAATGCATTCCCCCCCCCCGCCCCCCCTAATTTCACATCACACACACAAACGAACCATATGAGCACATGTGGTTCCTTAACGTGCAGAAATGATGACACTTTCAACCCAAATCATGAGCTATGACCAGACACAGGCTGGTCTGCTGCCTGAAAACCACTTGGAAAAAAATCCAAGAATAAAAATATACAGGCCTCGTTCTTTTCTATATAATACTAAAAATCCAGAATAAAAATATACAGGCCTCGTTCTTTTCTATATAATACTAAAGTAACATAATGCGCACACCCACACATAGATTCCACATCACAGAAACGAAAAACGAACCAGATAAGCACTGTATACAGATCCCAAACTTGGGAATAATCGGATGAGCAGGACTCTACTATTACCAGAAACAAGGCTGATCTGTGCGCGGAAACTCCCCTCTTGGGATTATCGGGGCGCCTATCAGTATAAATTTTATAGCATCCCCACCTTCTGGAAATTCTGGGCTAGCAATTTCCCCCCTCCCCTCCCTTTTTTTTAAAAAAAAAAATCCCTCTCTTTGTTTCTGCCTGTCACCTTCTCTGGTCCATTCTCCTGCCTTTTTTTTTTTTCACCAGAAAGGCTTGAAAAGAATTCCCTCCCCTGCCGAAGTCTGATGCGCTGGGCCCGACTTGTCAGGTGCTTAACAACAGCAGAATGCATTTTCGCTCATGACAGACGATAGTTGCTGTCTGAGCATTTGACAAAGAAGAAAAGGTATGCTGAAAACGGACTTGGAAAAATAACGTGGAACATCCCCACCCCCCCTCCAAAACTGTCAACTGGCCTCACCCACCTATCCACCCACATCACACCACAAATGCAAATTTGAAATACACAGATTATATGAGCACACATGGATACTTTAGGAAGCAAGGTCACCCAAAATCTGGTACCCAAAGTGTGTTAAGATGCTGTTCAATAACCAATTGAGCTACAAGCATGCGACTTTGCCAAAAGTTACACGAAGTGTTCTAGTTTGCTTTGGTATCATTAGATAGTTCTTGGAATTAAAAGTAAAGTCTATAAAAATTAATTAAATAATAAAGTGAAAGCAGTGGTGGAAAAAAAGGCCATATTTTGCCTGCCTGACTGACTGCCAAACAAAGAGAGACTGAAGTGAAGTACAATATTGTAAACACATAATAAGAAAGAGGTGGCTATAGCATGAACTAGGGATTTTATCCTATGGGCTATGACCTCAAGTTTGAAACGACCACCAAATTTTTTACCTAAAAATAGCAAAAATATATATATCAAATGGTCCATATCTATGTTAAAATATAAAACAAAATCGCTAGGTTTTAGTTCACCCTATTGGCATAATAGAATATATGTGTGCAAAAATTGGTGACAATCTGTTAATAATAAAAGAAGTGGATTATTGTATGTGAACATGCTCGTTTTTGACAACTTTTGACAGAAATTTGGTCACCCAGAATTTTTATGTCAACTATTCTGTTCCCTGCTGTTGTTTCCAGTCACATTTGCATTCACCACTTCTATCCTCCTGTCTTCACACTCACTGTCTGATTTTTTTCCCTTACTATCACAGTATTAGTCTCGTCACTACTGTACAAGCGAAGATAAGTTTGTACAAATCGTGCTTGTGCAGTTTTTGTTCTGACCCGAGCGGTACAATCTGCCGTTTCACTGGTTCCAAAACTTGAACTTTCGGTATCTTCACTTACGCCACTCCACTCTGAGTTGTCTGCTTCTTCGTGCACCTATTTCCACAAAATTTGCGCTTCATGGGCTTTGAAGGCCCATACTTTTTATCACTGGACATAGTTTTCACCAAAACATAAAAACAGTATTACACAGATAAAACTTGAAAGTGAAATGAAAAGTACCTGCACTCGTGTAAACAATTCGCCATTTGCATTTGAAAGAAAGGGAGGTTTTCATTATTTTCGGTTTTCAAAGGGAGCAGTCCTTGTTTACTGGTAAAGAAAGAGAGTGACAAACTGTCATTTTATTTAGTTTAGGGTCGCCATTGTGAGCGTGGTCAGCATGACACCCACCTAACTTAAAGGCTATTGTCTAAAAAATTGATATTTTTGGCAAAATAAAAATTGCAGCACATAAAAGACGAATATTTTCTGAATAAAAAAAGCTATAACAAAGTTATGTATCTGAAAAATGATTTTTTTTTTTGGGTGCAAAAATCTGGGTGACCCTGCTCCTTTAACTTGCAAAATAAATCCCGATTGACAACTCGGCCCACCGCCTTTGACCAGATACAGGCTGAACTGTTCGGTGAAAAGAGACTTCGAAAATTCCCGAAGAAAAAATCTCTATATGCCCGGTTCTTTCTGTAACGCACGAACAGCAAAACACACGCACCCAAACATCTCAAATGCTAATACACGAGCAAGATAAGCGACTCGGCTTACCGCTTATGAACAGAAAGAGACTGCAGATTTGTGTGCGGAAAAAGGGACTTTAACTAAATCACGTAAAATCTATAGATAGGGCTTATGAACAGAAATAGGCTAATTTGTTTGGGGGGGGGGGGGGGGGGGGTAAGAAAAGACTTACAAAAAGCCACGAGAGATCTAGAGATAGAGCGCATTTAGGCTACTCCCTAAGCGACTGGTGCAGTTTTAA
>CM060334.1:17471184-17481184 GCA_030674155.1 Stramonita haemastoma | reverse complement strand
GCTAGATCAACATACTCGGAAGTTATTTTTTCATGCTTACATACAACCAGATATAGATTATGCCTCTACCTGTTGGGACTTAGCTAGTAAAAATTGCCTTAAGCGACTAGAGAGTTTATATAGACGTTCATTAAAAATTGTAACTCCTTAAATCAACATCTTTGGAAGATACAGATTACAAAGAACTTAACATTTTTCCTTTCAAATTACGATGTCGCTTTAACAAAGGTGTTTTTATGTACAAAATTATAAATAATCTTGCTCCAGAATATCTTTCTGAAAGATTTTTGATGAGAAATATTCGGGGCAAGAGTACTTTTTGTATCCCCCGTCCAAGAACGGATCTTTTCAAGACATCCCTCATCTATTCAGGTAGCAAAGAATGGGATGAAATTCCAGATAAAATAAAACAGAAGTCTAGTCTGTCTTCATTCAAAAAGCTTATCATAAATATTTATTTGAAATGTTCTGAATGAAATTTGATCTTGTCTTTCGTAAAGACCAAAGCATATAATACTTATTTTGTTCATTGCCGGTTGTATTTCCAACTGTCTGGCCTTTATTGTGCTTTGTTTGTGTCGTAAGTGTGTGTGTGTGTGTGTGTGTGTGTGTGTGTGTGTGTGTGTGTGTGTGTGTGTGTGTGTGTTGTGTGTGTGTGTGTGTGACATTTTGATTTTTTTGTACTTCCACTTCTTGCTATTATATCATTGAAGGGTTGCATTGTGTTATGTATGTAGAATTATTGTATTGCATAGATAAGGTCTTGGATTTTTTTTTTTCATTTGTATATTCATGTTATTGTATGTGTGCGTGTGCGTGTGTGTGTGTGCGTGTGTGTGTGTGCGTGTGCGCGCGTGTATGTGTGTGCATTGAAATTTTAATTATCTTGAACTATTTTCTCCTTGATGCTATTAAATGGTGTATAGGTGCGTGTTGTTCTGTTGGAGTAAAATTATTTGAATTTGTGATTAGAATGTCGTCTTGGATGGTATGTTTATTCCTATAGGCAGTCATATAAATTGTATTATTTTTATGAGTGTGATGAGAGAGAGAGAGAGAGAGAGAGAGAGAGAGAGAGAGAGAGAGAGAGAGAGAGAGAGAGAGAGAGAGAGAGAGAGAGAGAGAGAGAGATGGAAAATCTGATTGTTTTGAACTTAGTTTCTCGCTTTCGTGTCATTGAAATAGTGTAGGGATGTGTTTTGTCTTGTTAGCGTAGAATAATTTGAATTTGTAATTTAGAGTGTGAAGTTGGATAAGACTAAGACTAAGGGTTGTGACTTGGAATAGTGTATATTGAGATTTTGCTTGTGCCTGTAATTGTGAGTGTAGTTGGATAGTTGGTTATATAAATAACTAAGTAATTAAAGCTTATCATTTGCTTTACTATATCTATATGTTATATAATTCTTATGATTGTTTGCCAGTGGGTTTTGTTGGTGGTGGGTTTTTTGGGTATTTTGTTTGTTTTTTTTTGTTTTTTTATGAGGACCTGGTGTAAAGAAGCCTCTGGCTTATCCATATTTCCTCAATAAAACATTCGAGTTCGAGTTCGAGTTCGAGTTCGATCTCTCTCTCTCTCTCTCTCTCCTCTCTTTCCCCCGCTATTCAGACTCTCACTCCTATGCACCCTGAATTTCTACTGGCTCACACTCGCACCTCCCCCCCCCCCCACAATCGCCCACACATACATACATACATCTCTCTCTCTCTCTCTGTGTCTCTCTCTGTCAGTACATCAGTACTGACTTCACTCTCCCAAAAAGTCCTTCGGATGAGACTTTAAACCGAGGCCCCGTGTGCGAACGCACGCAGAACACCTTGCGCACACGTTAAATCCTGTTCCGCTTTTCGTAAGAGTAGGCCATCTTGTGCCGGTGGGAACAGATGACATTTACAAAACTGCACACACACGGGGACTGGATGAAAAAAAGCACAAGAGTGCTTATTCCATTATCCTCGATATAAAAGAAAAATCAATCAAATCAATGAAATCTCCCCCGTTATTCAGACTCTCACACCTACACACCCTGAATTTCTACTGGCTCACACTCGCACCCCCCCCCCCCACACACACACACAATCGCCCACACGCGCGCGCGCATACATCTCTCTCTCTCTCTCTGCCTCTCTCTCGTCTCTGTACTCATACAGACTCAGTGTCAGTTACACATCCTAAAAACTGTAGGTCTTAGTTACCACTTGATGCATCAATATTCACTCTGAGAGAGACTGACTCCCACTCAAAGAGATCTGGAATTTTGTAATAACTGATTCCCCCCCCCCCTTTCCCCCTCCCAATCCCATGTCAATACTATAACAGAACCATCAATGTTTTAACGTTAAACCTGAAAAAAAAATCCTTTGTTATTTTTGGAGAGAGAGAGAGAGAGAGAGAGAGAGAGAGAAGAGAGAGAGAGAGAGAGAGAGAAGAGAGAGAGAGAGAGAGAGAGAGAGAGAGAGAGAGCCAACCAGCCAGCCAGCGAACCAGTCATCAGCTACTGAAACTTAATCCGAATTCTCACTTCCTTGTTGTTTTTTTCCCCTTCCCTCCCCTGTTCTCCTCCTCCTCCTCCTCCTCTCTATTCTGACATTTTCAGGTGCATGCAAAAGCTCTAGTAATTTACACGGCTCAGATAAAAAGAAACAACCCACACCACCACCACTAAAAAACAACAACAACAACAAAAAAGAATAATGCCGTCTTTTGATGTAGCTTACCCACAGTTATCACAGTCACACACACTTGCGCCTCCCTTCTGATCTCTTTCTCTCTAAGCACCCTTGTCGGAGACATCAGGACATAAATACAGACAGGGGGTGACAGCTTTATACCCCACATCTTTTTATTGGCTTGCAAGGGTCGCTGCCACCTCCCCCTCTCTCGCCTTCCCTTCCCTAAGTACTGATGTAGGCCCGACTGATTCCGCGCACACATGCGTAGACTGACATGCACGCGGTAACAGAATATAGCGCGATATAATAATAATAATAGTAATAATAATAATAATAATAATAATAATAATATAATAATAATAATAATAATAATGATAACAATAATAATAATTTTATTATTGTAATTACCATTGGCATTACATTATTATCATTATTACTATTATCATTATTACTATTGCTATTATTATCCTTATTGTATTCTTATCACTATTACCATCATTACCAATTATAATCAACACAGGCGCGCGCACATGCACGCGTGGTTTGCATTAATTTGCTTATTCTTGAAAACCGAATTTGATTATTTTTGAAAAATCGAAGTGACCACGCTTGTTGCAAAGTTTCTAGTCGTAATGCAGTTTTACGACAACAACAAGTCTGTAGCATCCTAGACTGTATTGGTTAATAATAATAATAACAATAAAAAATATTGTTGTGAAAAAAACACACTTCGGTATCTTTATATTGTTTTTACGATGCGCCTGAATTCGTCAACCAAACGTTTGTTGTGAAATGAAATATCATACAGTTAATAAAACTCTCTCTTTCTATGCCCCCCCCCCCCCCCCCCCCCCCCTTTACACAGACTCACACTAAAGCGTGCACACACACACACACACACGTATGAAGACATTAAGGCGCGCACGCGCACGCATCCCCCCCCCCCCACAAACCCCCCCACACACACACGCACGCACGCTCGCACGCACACACACACACACACACACACACACACACACACACACACACACACACACACACACAGTGCTGGTTGACTAAACACGCACACAACCATAACACATCTTTACATTCACTGTCAGAATTACATCTTGAACACTGCGATAAGAGGGAAATATTGAAACAGCAAAAACGAACGTCGTCGATTTTCGGCAATAACAATGATTCAGTGAAAAAAACAACAAACAAACCCTGGCATCAAATAATCCCCCTCCCCGCCCCCCAAAAACCCCCCAACGACTCCCCAGAACAACAACAACGAACCAATAACACCCCCCCCCCCCCCCCCCCCCCTCTCAAAAGCTGACCTATGTGGAAGATCACTTTCTCGATGCTTAAGACTGCTTTAGTACTAAATTCCATGATTAATTGTGATAATATTATCAATCGACGAGTTCCTCAGGGTTTCTAAATCTTTTTTATAAGTCGAGTAAACATTTCTAAATCACACCATACCATACCGTTACTGTTTATAACTCTTAACGACCACGAAAGCCATTATCAGTGCAAACACTTCTAAATCGGGAAACTCCGTAACGACGTCAATCGGGAAACTCCGTTAGGTTGGCGTTGTGTTGTTCGCTATGGGTTTCAAATTATTATTTTTTAATATATGGTCAAAATATTCAGTCACGAACGAATTGCAAAAATGTCTGAATCATTTCCCGTTGAACGAAAAGCCTCACAAATAATCACCATCTTGTGTGAAATTTAGAAATCCGGCAAATAATCGTAACTTTTAAGCTTTTCCATAATAACTTCTTTTACTGGATTACCTTTCAACTTTACCTTGTAAACATTAACTTTTTTACTTCACTCACACACACACACACACACACACACACACACACACACACAACACAAACAACACATGACTTATTCGACCGCGCGGCGCACGCACACGCACACACACAGACACTCTCTGTCTCTCTCTCTGTCTCTTTTGTCTGTCTGACTGTTTGTCTGTCTCACCTAAATGACAAATTTTCAGACCTTTCTGACTTATTATTCAGAGAAAGTATTTTCTCTGCAACAATCTCCGCCCCCTTCTAACTAACAATCAATCCCCCAAAAAAAAAAAACAACAACAAACAAACAACAACCCCAAAACAACAAACAACAAAACCCCAAACAAAACAAGGAAGCACTTCAACTCCCTGTCATGTGCATACTGAACGCATTTTTATAATACATACATACAAGGAAAACAAAAATTCACCGAATAATTATATAGACCACTCTAGTCTCTAGCAATACAGCATCAAGATGATATTTAGTTTTTTGGTTTTCAAACACTGACCGTATGTCACGCACGACCCTGAATATGACAACACCGTGGCCCTGTTTTCCTGAATGTTGTCACCGTTGCTTTCAAATGGGCAAAGTCATGATCTCATTGTCTCTGAACAATCCGCCCCCCCACCCCCCCAAAAAAAAACAAAACAAAACCAAACACAAAACAAGAACAAAACAACCACAAAACCCCACACAACCTCCCTTCCAAGACCCCCACCCACAACAACTAAACAATCAAGACCCCACCCACAACCAACTAAACAATCAAGACCCCACCCACAACCAACTAAACAATCAAGACCCCCACCACAACCACTAAACAATCAAGACCCCACCCACAACCAACTAAACAATCAGACCCCACCACTAAACAATCAAACAAACAAACAAACAGAAAATAACCCACCATGAAATATATACTCACTCAGCTGGAGTGGGTAAAATAAAAAGTCAGACTTGATACACCACTGATAAGGTTTCAACCCCAAACCTCTGAGCCCACCGCGTCTTACCCTTATCGTACCACAGGGCCACAGCGGTTCTGTGTCATGCCACTTTCGACCCACAGAACTGGCACAAGCCATTCTGTTTCTGTTGAAAGCGTTGTCTACCTTCTCTTTACTCAAAAACCCACAAAGCAAAGATGGTGGGAATTTGTGGTCCCTGAACCGTTTGGATACGTTTCTTGAACAGACCAACATTAAAAAAAAATCAAATTCCAATGAAGAAGTGTGACTGTGAAATTGGACACACAGGAGTCAGCCGTACCAATTTTTGAAATAAGTGATTTAGTCGGTATTTTTTTTGGTTTTGTCAAGCAAAACATATATATGCAAAATACACTGTTGAGCGCGGCGCGCACACACACACACACACACATTTATATAAATATTAACAAATACATGTTTAATTCAACTCATACACACCAAGGTTGCAGTTGTGGGGAGATTTCTACAGCCTGCACATTGACCCATCACATTCCACACACACAAACCCTGATCCGCTTTCGGGGTTTGAATACAATTAATATATATTCATATATCAAAATTTAGTTTCCCACAGATCACTTTGTCTGTGACAGCTATGGAATGTCATTGTTAGGCTTTCCTTGGCTAAATCATGTTGTGTTTAAACTGCATCCACAGTCAAATAATGAAAAAATTAAACTCCTCCACTTTTCCCATCATCTTTTTGTGTGATTTCTCACGTCGTCGCACAGCTTCAACATCCACGAACGAAACAAGGCAATGCAAATACCTTTATAAATAACATTATCTTTTAAATAAGATTTTATGGAGTAAACCAAGAATAATTTACCTTCCTCTCTCCCCACACACCTTACACTCTAAAAAACAAACAAAAAGAAAATTTAAAAAGGAAAAAAAAACACCACCTTGTACTTAAAAAAAAAGAGGAAAAAACCCCGAACCACACAGTATGTTGACTCTAAAAAAAAGAAGGAAAGAGAAAAAACCCCAAACCACACAGCCAAGTCAAACCCAAACGCATCCTATTTTATATTCAGACACTACACAGTGTGCAAAAAGTACTCATCACATTTCTGCCACAACAGGTCAACACTTTCTCTTCCAGCTAACACACTCACTCACCAACACCATGCACAGAGATACTCTGTGACACTGACCGCAAACCCCCCCCCCCAAATCGACCTCTGCCTACAGTTCCAAGAAAAAAAAAAGAAAGGAAAGAAAATGAAAATGGGAGGCATAGTAATCCTCCGATCCAACTCTCTCTCACACACACACAGACATTAAAGAGCCTGAGCTCCAAATATTCCCTCTTGAGGTTGCTGTCCAACTTTTGCATCCAGAGATAGATTCAACGTACCGCTCCGTGAAACAGCCTCATTGTTGGTTGTTTTTTTTGTTGATATATTACAGTACCAGCGAAGCTATCCGATTCATGGATTGTAAAACGGCCTCTGCAATCAGCTCGGCGTAAAACTACGCGATCAGTGACCAATTCAAACAGGCTGTCAATGACAAGTCATATACCTATCATACAAAAAGACAGGTTGGTATTTGCAGAATTGTTTTCCAAATGTACCCCTCACAATGTAAATTGGCACGTGAGACCTAGGAACCATTTTTGGGATCCAGGCAAAAAACAACAACAACAAAACACACAAAAACCCTCCGGAAAAAAACAGCCTTACAATTCTATCATTGTTTACAAAGCACTTTCTTGCAAAAATACCGATGACAGCACAATCCGAGGTCAGGAATGAAGATTGTGGAGTCTTGACAACGTGGCTCCACCATACATTGGAGTTTCTGTGGTAGAATTGTCTCTCTCTCTCTCTCTCTCTCTTTCCCCCCTGATTGGTGATGTTTAAGATCGATGTGACGAAATGAGGGGAATCATGACGTAGCAGACACGACAACAGCGGGCTCCACACGGCAAACGTGTCATATAACGTCAACTTCTAAAAAACTGCAGGGTTGGAAAGGGGGGGGGGGGGGGGGGGGTTGTTGATGTAGACAGGGAGAAAGGGTCTGTACCGGAAACACGTCACCTGATGACGGAGCTGCGGTACAGAAAGGTCAAGGTCACCAAGGTCACCAGCATGGCACGTGCAGGGCAGAAACAGGGCTGTCCGTTGGCGGCCCCCGTGTATTGTTGAATGTTTTCCGCTGTAAACACAACACACACACACACACACACACACACACACACACACACACGCATGAAGACACGTAGGTAACAATGGGCGTGCATGCGTGCGCGCAAGTAGATACGCACGCACGAACATGCATGTTTTTCTTTTTAATACACATAAAGTATAAACACAGAGTAATCCCCCCTCCCCACTTAAGTCTTAAACACACACACACGCACCACACACGCGCACACGCACACACACACACACACACACACGCACACACACACACACAAATACACAAATAATTATTCAGCTTGTAGGTACACACACAAGCCTACAACCTCAAATAATTCACACAACAAACTTGAATTACAAAGTGACTCCAAGAAAATCTGCCCCTTTTCAATTAACTTTGGATCCAAAACATTATCCATTAAGAAAGCAGCTTACAATTTACGCAAGTAAGAAGAAGAAGAAGAAGAGGAGGAAGGAGGAGAAGGAAGAAGAGGAGGAGGAGGAGAGGAAGGGGGAGGAGGAGGAGAAGAGAGAGGAGAAGGAGGAGAAAAAGAAGAAGAAAAAGTTACAGATTATTCATTTTCCGACAACAAAAGGGAAGTAATTCTGGCCGAGGGTTAAATTTTCCCGACGACAAAGGGGAAGTAATTAAGGTGGCAGGTGAAGAAGAAGGAAAAACAAAACAAAAACCAAACTAATTATTCAAAGTGTTGAAGGTTTCAGTTCAACCGATGATATTTACACTGGTTTTCTTTTCTTCGTGAAAGTTTTATAACGCTATCGCGCTCTTAACTAATTAAAGTAGTCTAAAGCTCACACACACATCCCCACTCCCACCACCCACCCCCACCAAAAAAAAACCCAACCACACACACAAAAAAACCATAAAAATTTGTACACTCTTCTACATAAATTTTCATTAAAAGATAGATGGAAGGTGCAAAAGAGAGAGAGAGAGAGAGAGAGAGAGAGAGAGAGAGAGAGAGAGAGAGAGAGAGAGAGAGAGAGAGAGAGAGAGACAGACAGACAACACACACACACACACACACACACACACACACACACACACACACACACACACACCCACCAACGGAAGCAGGCGTTGTTGCAGTCACGACATCGAAGACCTAGCTTCTAACATTTCTGACTCACTTAATCTCTGTTTTCCAACAGGAAAACTTTGTTCACACACACACCGACACAGACACACACACACAGACAGACAGACACACACGCACACACGCGCGCACACACACAGAGATACATACTTTCCTGTCTTATACCATTAGTTTAATGGAAGGAATGCTATTTAAGCTAAAGAACGCACACACACACACGCGCGCGCGCGCGCGCCAACACACACACACACACACACACACACACAAGATCTGAATCACACACACAATACACAATGCACCCAACACCACCCACCCACCCAACACACATTGCACCCCCCTCCCTACACACACACACACACACACACGCGCGCACGCCCTCCACATACCCACCCACACACCGATGTTTGAAAAGAATAAAATTAATGGACTCCTCTTACCTCTTTTTGAATTAACAGCATCTGAAACACAGAAAAAAACAGCGAACAATAATCAGGAACTGAACAATTCAACGGCCTTAGTATCAGTAACTGAACACCAGCGATTCAAACAACTGTAACTGTATTCTTTCTGGGTTTGGCTAATATAATATAATTATGGGCACAAAGCTTGCATACATGCATGCAGACAAGTGCATGCACGTTCTCTCTCTCTCTCTCTCTCTTCTCTCTCTCTCTCTCTCTCTCTCTCTCTCTCTCTCTCTCTCTCTCTCTCTCTCTCTAAAACACACACACACAGGTGAGCGCGCGCACGCATATACATTCATAAATCTAAATACACACAACCAGTACCAACTCACCCCCCCCCCCCCCCGCCAACCCCCTTCCTCCAACACACACAACCTGACATAATTTATGTGCACTACTATGTGCGTGCAGGCAAGCACCCCCTCCTTCCCACTCCCCAGTTTTCAGACCAACAATCGAGCACACACACACACACACACACACACACACACACACAGCCACACACAGTCGCCTCAATATTCAAGTATGTCTATCTATCTGCCTCCCCAGTTAAACATAGCTGCAATGAAAAGCAAACAGGAATTGCAAAATTGAAAAGATAGGATAGGGGCAAAAGGGATGGGTATAGGGGGGATGTGTGTGTGTGTGTGGGGGGGTGCTAGAGAGAGAGAGAGAGAGAGAGAGAGAGAGAGAGAGAGAGAGAGAGAGAGAGGAGAGAGAGAGAGAGAGAGAGAGAGAGAGAGAGAGAGAGACAGAGACAGAGACAGAGACAGAGATAGATAGAGAGAGAGACA
>CM060334.1:17458684-17466184 GCA_030674155.1 Stramonita haemastoma | reverse complement strand
GGTACTGTGCGTGCGTTTGCTGTGCGCGTGTGTATGTGTGCAGTTCTATTAAGTTACGATTCTCATTACAAATGAACCTAAGTTTTGTTTCTAAACTGGTCAGAGCTCTGATTACTTCGACAACTCCTTTCATGTAATGGCCAATGACCACTTCGTGAATGGATCGCGCGCGCGCGTGCGTGCGTGTGTGTGTGTGTGATGTATGTATGTATGTATGTGTTAGTGTGTGTGTATGTGTTAGTGTGTGTGTTCGTATGTGTTCGTGTGTGTGTGTGTGTGTGTGTGTGTGTGTGTGTGTGTGTGTGATGTGTGTGTGTGTTGTGTGGTGTGTTGTGTGTTAGTTAATGCGTTCGTGTGTGTGTACGCATTAGTGCGTGTGTCTGTCATAGTGCGTGAGTGTATATGTCAGCACACACAAACGCGCCCGCTTGTCTTTAACCCAAATTTGCATTAATTCTCTTTGTTTTATCAATAAGAAAGAAACGCATATTTCCTTTCTATTTTCTTTCTTTCCTTTAGGTCTTTCATTCTCACTCCTTCGCCCATCAAACTTTGTAACTTTCATTTCATTTTTCTTTTCTAAAATGCTTTTCTTTCCTCTTTGCTATCTACTCACATATTCTATTTTGGTTGTTAAATTGTATGCACGGCTGTAGCTGTAATACAGAACGTATCTGTTATATTTTGCCATATTCTACGAAGACGGGTGTTACTTTTTTGCGATGTGCACACACTATGATATTGATTTTTTTTTTTACTTCCCTTTCTTTGTGTTGTTGTTGCTGTGGGTTGTTATTGTCGTGTTTTATGGAAGAGAGGGGTTGAGAGCTAGGAAGATATGGGTTTTATCTTTTCATTTAGTGCTTGTGGGCAAGATGTAAAAAAGGCCATTTACTTTGGCCTGGTCTTCCTTCTCTCTCCATAAAACAACACTTTGCTCTCTCTCTCTCTCTCTCTCTCTCTCTCTCTCTCTCTCTTCTCGTCGTCTTCGTCTGTCTCGTCTTCTCTCTCCCTCTGTATAAGTGTGTTATGTTGTACATGCGCGCGCAACACATCCGTCCATAAAGAATAGACAGGCGTAACTGAATGCAGAGAGAGAGAGAAGAGAGAGAGAGAGAGAGAGAGAGAGAGAGAGAGAGAGAGAGAGAGAGAGAGAGAGAGAGAGAGAGAGAGAGAGAGAGAGAGACAGACAGACAGACAGACAGACAGACAGACAGACAGACAGACAGACAGACACAGACAGACACTGAGAGACAGACAGACAGAAAGAAACAAAGACATAGAGAGTGCCAGCCAACCCTGGATTGACAAGCGGGAAAAGTAGATCGACAGACAGATGAAAGGAATACAGCAGACGACAAAACCATTTGAATCATACGTACGTGGAAATCTGGCGGCTGGTAAGGCTGAAAACAGATATATGTATCATCATCATCATCATCATCATCATGACACTCATCATTATCATCAACACCATCACCACGATCATCATCATCATCATCATCATCATCATCATCATCATCATCATCATCATCAGCATCATCATCATCATAAGCAGCAGCAAAAGCATATCGATACAACCATCATCATTGCCACAATCATCTTCCTCCTCCTCCTCCTCCTCCTCCTCAGCACCTCATCATTATCATCACCACCTCAACCATCACCATCATCACTGTTGTGGCCATTATCACATGTGAACATCCCCTATCTTTTGACACAAAGACTGTGGCCCCAAAGCTAGCTCTGTCCGCTTCTAATCAAAAGGGGATGGTGTAAACGACGTCCTAACGAGTCATCAACAACGTATCTCATTATTGAACCCATAACGTCCACACAGCTGAGTTCAAGGGAGTGGACACTTTCTCTGGACATTGTTCTTGTCTTGGGGGTTATTGATTACATGTTTATAATACTTAACACGCACGCACGTATGCACACACGCACATGTGCATGTATGCACGCACACACACACCACGCACGCGCACGCACGTACCACGCACACACACACACACACACACACACACACGTATCTGCTGACCCGGGTTCGAATCTCATTCAAGAGGATTTTTCCTCTGGAGTTAACATCAGTGCTGACTCCACTCCCCCTAAAAGTCCTCCGGATGAGACTATAAACCGAGGCCCCGTGTGCGAACGCAGGCAGAACATCCTGCGCACACGTTAAAGCCCGTTCCATTTTTCGGAAGAGTAGGCCATTGCGTGCCAGAGGGAATGGATGACGAAATTTATTAAAACAAACTGCATACACACGGGGACTAGATGTAAAACAGCACATGAGTACTTATTGCATTATCCTTGAAATAAAATAGAATACAATAGAATAGATAATGATGACTGCGGTGGTGATGGTGATAAAAGCCAATATTGAAATGAAAAGATTGAATTAAAACCGGTAGATAGTTTCACATGGATTAAGTGAAGAAAAGAAGAAACCTGAATAGTCCTCTAACAGTACGCAACCCACTTAACACCACCACCACCACCACTACCACCACCACCATTACCAGCAAGAAAACGGACCCCCCCCCCCTACAAACAACCTAGAGCTCCCAAGCATACATGTTTTAACCACGACAGACAGATTTTGTCAGAGTAAGCATAATATTGAGGAGTTACCTTTACCCCAAAAGCTACATTGTTTCCTCCTCAAAAACCCTTTAGAGTTGTATATGTACCTATACATGCGAAAAAACCCTATTTGTTGACAAAACCCGAAAATATAAAGTGCTCTCCTTTTTCTACACGTTGATTCAATATTGTACCTGTTTGGTTCTTGTTTTTGTTGTTGTTGGTTTTTTTTTTTTTTTTTTTTGGGGGGGGGGGGGGGGGGTTGTCTTTCGTTTTTTTTTCCATCTGTGAAATCTGAATAATGCTAAATTGCCTTCTCATACTAAACACTCATAGAGGAAAAACATCACGGTGCAGTAATAAATTCTGAGGCTTTTAGAGCCCCCCCCCCCCCCCCCCCCCCCAACAACAAACAGAAACAGCAAAACAAAAAAACCCTACTAAATAAAACCCAAACCAAAGAAACAGACACCCCCCCCCCCACAAACAGCAAACAACTACACTAAAAAATGAAAAATGAATATCACAAAACATGCACTGAATAATGTTCTTCATGACAAAGAAACGGTTGCATCAATCACGAAGAATACAACATCATCCTGGTATAGATCTAGCTTGTCAAAAAAAAAAAAAAAGGAAAAAAAACCGATGGAGACGTGGTTCTCCATAAAGCAGGATGCATCAACTTCGCTCGTGGTTATTACAGGGCAGAAACACGCTGGAATAATGTACGAAATACAAAAAAAAACACAACTAATCATGACAAGAAACCCCAACCCCCATGAGAGAGAGAGAGAGAGAGAGAGAGAGAGAGAGAGAGAGAGAGAGAGAGAGAGAGAGAGAGGAGAGAGAGAGAGGAGAGAGAGAGAGAGAGATGAGGAGAGGAGGGAGGGAGAGAGAGAGAGAGGAGGGAGGAGAGAGAGAGAGAGGGAGGGAGAGAGAGAGAGAGAGAGGGAGAGAGAGAGAGGGAGAGAGAGGGAGAGAGGAGAGAGGAGAGAGAGAGAGAGAGAGAGACAGAGAGAGAGAGAGAAGAGAGAGAGAGAGAGAAGAGAGCAGAGACAGGAGACAGAGAGAGAGAGAGAGAGAGAGAGAGGAGAGAGAGAGAGAGAGAGAGACAGAACTCGAACTCGAACAAATTATTCACAGAAAGGCCATTGGCCCATACGTGAAGGGGGTTGCCAAACTGCTTAGTATTTTGGTGGAATAAAAGACAACAGCAATGACAACAACAGAATTGTATTGCAACAAAATCAGTAGCAAAAATATGACTTAAGATAATAAAGTATCTCTTATTCTAAAGGCTTTACACAAATAAAGAGTGAGGCTGCGCACAACCTCAGGCTGACTTGATGCCATGAGTAAACAGAGTCTAAATGAATTAGGCTGCTTTCTATATTTCACAGGGATGTAACTCTGCCTAACATCCTTTCACTGGGCGCTAACCCAAAAATGCACTCATTTCAGTGCTTGCTTACATACAGGCATGTATACCTGAGTCATCAACATCATATCCTGTAATCAGAATTTAGAACATTATACTGATAACAAGTCAAACTTGACATAATTCATTCAAGATGTATGTCATATCAAGTTAGATAAGGTTATGATATCAGTGAACTTATAAATGGTCTAATAATTTGATGACATACTGGTTGTAATAGATCAGATGCGGCCATCGGCAGTCAAAGTCTATTGTCATGAAAGTGTAGTATAAATGAGAGAGAGAGAGAGAGAGAGGAGAGAAGGAGAGAGAGAGAGAGAGGAGAGAGAGAGAGGAGAGAGAGAGAAGAGAGAAGAGAGAGAGAGAAGAGAGAGAGAGTACATCTACAA
The DNA here is from genome assembly GCA_030674155.1 of Stramonita haemastoma. Lineage (NCBI taxonomy): Eukaryota > Metazoa > Mollusca > Gastropoda > Neogastropoda > Muricidae > Stramonita > Stramonita haemastoma. The sequence goes on along the minus strand of CM060334.1, from coordinate 17,461,765 downwards.
ACCAGAAACGTGGCAAGCTCATTTTACATAAACAATACCTAACTTTTATATTTAGGCAACTTTGTCAGAACAAAAGGCTGTTTACTTGTCTAAAATAATTAAGCAAGGGGGCCCAAACTTGTGAACACTCTCAAAAAAGGAGAAGAATTTGAGACAATAACTTGCCCCCAAAACGTAAAAAAAATAGTGGGCTTGGTACGTGAGAGCTGAACTGCAGGAGATCCCCCCTAAAAAAAAAAAACCCAAGAAAAAAAGTAAAAAAAAAACGTTTTGAAGCTTTAATGAATTTAGCTTATTGACTAGTCGGCTATCCTGAAGTGTCTAATTCCATAGTTTTTGCGAGTTCTGGGATACACCCTACAATGTTCATCTTTAAAAATCAACCCCATTTTCAACACGATTTCTGTCAGAAGTGGGTGTCATGTCTGGCCTTAAGCAAAGCCCATTCTCAACAGCGGGCCCACCGATTTCCACACCCATTTCCCAAGTTCTTGGAAAGTCCGCAAAATTCTTTACAAACGGAAAAAAAAACCGACAACTTTTTTTTTTTTTTTTTTTTACAGGCAGCAAAACAAACTGTCAGCAGGTGTTAGTCAGCCCGTTAGCTCGAACTTAAGAGCCTGATTCGTTTTTGGCGTCTTGGAAGCAAACTGAATTTCTAGGTAGATGAGGGGTAGTAGCGTATGTGGATTGTTCCTGACACTGTTCACCACCTCAAACAATCAGGGAGGGAGGGAGGGAGGGGGGAGAGAGAGAGAGAGAGAGAGATACAGAGAGAACACAGAGAGAGAGAGAGAGAGAGAGAGACAGAGACAGAGACAGAGACAGAGACAGAGACAGAAGCAAAGAAGGACGTCCTCCAAGCCGGCAAATGCAATTTTGCTCTTGAAGAAACAGCCACTGAAAACTCGCTTCGGGTTTTCCATTCAAAACAGAAGTGTTGTGTCATGAATATTCAAATCAACCAAGCCTCTCTCTCTCGTCCTCTTTGCTCTGTCGCCAAAATGACGTAACTCCCCTTAACAAGATTTAAAATTCGAACACAGGAAAGGAGAATCGAGTTGTGTTCCCTCCGTTTTCACTCGGGTTGGTTGTCATTTTTGCTGTCAATGTCCGGTGACATGTTTGTCGTCTGTTGGAATTGTTCCATAATGTTTAGACAGGCTCGACAGTGGGTAAAGATCTTGGCATACACTGTGATACTCTTGTCTGTGAACTGTTGACGTTGGGCGTTCCCCAACTTTACAATCTAGGGATCACCTGGAATACGTGTTTCTGTCTAACTAATTAAATTGGGAATCACTGAGAGACCTTAAGCACTGGATGATGAATTTGCCTGTATGACTTTTTTTCACGACCTTTCATAGAGGTAGCTATATTCTGATTTTGGAGGCTTTACTAGGAACTGAATGCTTAAAAACACCCTTAAAACACTGTAATTTTGAAGTGGAATACTGACAATGAGAGAGAGAGAGAGAGAGAGAGAGAGGAGAGAGAGAGAGAGAAGAGAGAGAGAGAGAGAGAGAGAGAGAGAAGAGGAGAGGAGAGAGAGAGAAAAAAATTCAATCTACACATGTCAAGCCAACTCAAAATTAAATTTCCGAGAGTGGAGGTATACAAACAATGTTTTCTCCACATCTAGCCCGTGTCTCATAACACACACACACACACACACACACACACACACACACACACACACACACACACACACACACACACACACACCACGACCTCAGGCAACTCTCTCTCTCTCTCTCTGAAATATCAAGACGTCATTGCCCACAATTGTCAGTTCTCCCACTTCCTTCCAGACCCCCCTACCCAGGTGACCCACCTTTCACTTCCAGTTTAACCTGGTGTCGAAACTGCTGTTTCCCCCGGGCGTTGACCTGGCACTCGTAAGTGGCGCTGTCTGTGGCGTTGACTTTCTCTATCACCAGGTTCCATTGGCTGCTGTTCGGCACGTGCTCCGCGTGGATCCGCGAATCCTTCACCCACGTGCGCGTGCCGATCGTCAGAGGTTGCGATTGGGTAATTTTCGCCACGTGACCTGGTAAAGGCAAATGTGATTGGCTGACTGCAACATTTCAAATATGATAACGTCCTAATATCGACGCATCTCCGCCTAGACGTAAGCGCAACAACAACAACAGCAGCTCACAAGAATGCAGGTATAAAACTGAGTTATTGCTTTGTCCGAGCGAGTCTTTATTTTGTTTTTGTTGTTTCCCTTTCTCTTTTATGTGGTTGAAAAAATCGACCGAAATGTACATTTTATTGGTTTAAATCTGTGGGTGTCAAGGTGATAGAATGAACGATACTATTCTTTGGCAGGAACTGATTCTTTGAGGACGATGGAGGATGCAGACTGAACTTTGTAGCTTTATTCATTAAAGATGATAATTTAGTTCAATTGTTTTCACCCTTCTGAATCAATCATAGAGCTGAGGAGAAGCAAACCAACGTTTCAGCAACACTAAGAAAGGAGGAACAATGCGCTGAACATGGCGGATATCACGAAACCTTTTTGTTCAAACTATCGCTTTAAAAATCGTTATTTTTGTTGTTGCTCCTCGACTACAGTTTCCAAGGTTCGTCAAATCGTTGATATAAAAACAAGCTGCTGGTTATCAGCGAACTAAAACAAGCCGAAAGCCAAGCTTGCTGTGTATATCTTTTCTTAATTTTTTGGATTTGAAGAATATAGCGAGTTGGTTGTACTGAACAGTATGCATTGTACAATACTCACAGTCAGGACAGATAACTTGCGAAGTTCGGGTGATCTTTCAGGCAAAGCAGTTGCATGTGCAGCGTACCACAACCACCCTCCCTAAACCCAAACCAAATCAAAACAAACCTTGTCTGCGAATGAATGTTGGTATTTCCAGCATTTTTTTCCTGACATAGTTTTGTTGAAGACAATGAATTGCTCTTTGCAGTAGCAACTTTTACATGTGTATGCCTGTTCCGACATGGGAACCTCAATTTTCGTCTCACCCGAAAAAGCTAGTATTCAGACCACTCCTCAAAGTGTAGTAGATGAGAACGGGAAAAATGAAGCTGTGATAGGCGTTGGGAGAG
>CM060334.1:17433684-17453684 GCA_030674155.1 Stramonita haemastoma | reverse complement strand
CTCCTTACCCCCCCCCCCTTTCGGCAATTTGTTTCATGACCCCCCCCCCCACACTGTAAAACAAACCCAAACAAAACAACAACAACAAAATCTATGTCGTAGAAATAATTGAAAACTATTGTTGACTGAGCTAGTGACGAATCTTTCATTCAAACGTTCCTGTCTGTCCCTTTCATGTGAAAATATTGTATTCTTTTTCGTTTTAAAAAAAAAAGTGCGGCGTCGCAGCCGTGGCCTTCAATAACGAGGTTTCTTTGTTAATTCATACAAACAAAGATGAATGTTAACATGATTAACAAAGCCGCGAGACAAAGAGTGGTTTGTCTTGTGTCATCAGGGTGAAGAACAATTGAACTGGGTGAGAGAAAAGACTTTAAAGATGGGGGGAAGGTGGAAGGGAGGGAGGGGAGAGAGGGAAGGAGAGAGAGAGAGAAGAGAGGAAGAAAAGATAGATATATAGATAGATAGATAGAGATAGATAGATAGATAGATAGATAGATAGAGAGAGAGATGAGAGAGAGAGAGAGAGAGGAGAGAGAGAGACGACAGACAGAGAGAGACAGAGATAGAAAGAGAGACAGGGACAGACAGAGGAGAACAGAGAGAGAGAGAAAGAGAGAGAGAGACAGACAGGGAGAGAGAGAGAGAGAGAACAGAGAGCGAGAAAGAAAGAAGACAGAAGACAGACAGACAGAGAGAGAGAGAGAGAGAGAGAGAGAGAGAGGAGAGAGAGAGGAGAGAGAGAGAGAGGAGAGGAGAGAGAGAGAGAGAGAGAGAGAGAGAGAACAGACAGAGCCAGAGAGAGAGACGGACAGACAGACAGAGACATCTACACACACACAGAGGGACAGGGAGACAGACACAGGAAAGAGGAACAAAGGACGGGTGGTGTTCTTTGTTCACCAAACTGAACGGTGACTATGTAAAAGGTGAAGTGGACACCCTCCATCACTGACAAGACCGGGCCTCTGATATACAATACTATTCCCCTTCCCCTCATCCATCACCACAAGACAACTTCTGCAGCCCAAGAAAAAAAACAACACCAAAAAGAAAAAGTTGCACAAGGGGATGACGATGACGACCGTGTAAGACTTAACGCCATCTTTTCCCTTTCTGGACCATCACATTATTTTTTTTTTCTATTCGTCTACCATGATCATTTTTTTCCCGTTTTTTTGTGTGTCAAGACAAAAGTAACAGAAAAACTTTGCAGGAAAATTGACACCTCCCTCCCCTCCTCCCTTCGTCTTCATAAAATCAAGGAAAAATACATGAAGATAGGAGATACAATACATTATCGAAGTATTTTCTTCTTTGTTACCGTCGAACGCTGAGACAGCAACCATTGTCTGTATCTTTTACGTCTCTCTCGGGGGCAAAAAAGGCAGGGAAATGGGACCACAAAGTTAGAAAATAGACAAGAAGGAGGTGATAGGAGAAAAGGAACAAGGCGGAAACAAAGAGAGGGACAGAAAAGAAGGGATTTGTAGTACAGAAATTTCCTGAAGGTGGGGATGGTATTTATACTGACAGGCCTCCGGCATCTCCATGGGAGGGAAAGTATCTTAACATTCCCTAGAAGACAACTACAGCAAGTCTATAGACAAACAGGTAAAGAAGTAATCTTCCCTCGCTACACCCTCCCCACTGGCGCAATATTGTCTGCCAATTTTTCTTCATCTTCAGAATGAAAAAAAAAGCCTCAATTTCGTGTAAGAAATTTTTTTTTTACATAAATTTGCAAATGACAGCCGTGAAGACACTTACTTCACTTCTTGCAAATTTCAGATTAAATGCTGTCAAGGAAATACAAATCCAAAATCTATTTACTAAACGCAGAAAGCTTTTTACTGTTAAGTGAAACACACCTCATTCCTGATTATTATATTGAAAACATAAGTATGTTGGCGAAACAGTTATTTCTATCATGATGCTCTGAGTTGTTTGCTATACAAGATTCTGGGGGAACTGTGGCGAGCTCAGTGGTCAGAGCACTCAGTGGTGTCGGAGCAGCACGAACGTGGATTACCATAGTGGATGGGTAACCGTTTGCGCCTGACTTGGTTCATGTACAGTCGCCAAAGTTCACCCAGCTGTACATGGGTTCCTGCCCTCTTCAGGGTCAGGGAAGGTAAAGCAGTGAGGGAGAGAGATGGGCGCCGTCCTCAATATGCTGGCCCTAGAGAAGCTTGGGTCTCTGACGCCTCGCTCCCCAACGACCACATATGTTATGGGACACTTTTACTTTTTTTTTTTATTTACAAGATTCAGCGCACTAAAAATCTATTATCATGTCATCATCATGACGATGATCATTCATTATTTATTACCAAGACACACAATTTCTGTTTAACTGACCTATGTTTACTTCTATAAGGGTAAAAGAATCACATCTAAGTGGTTAAAATACCCGACACTGAAGATAAAAACTTAGTTCTCTGAATTATATACGATTAATAGAAAAGCTTGATTTATTTCTCTTTTAATTTTAGAAACATCAGAACGGAACGCGCGCAAACACACTTTGATTCCACTTGACTGATGATTCTTGACAAACGTAATATGCTATAGACCTATAAACCGCTGAATCTTCGAGACCATGATGTTATGTAGAAAATTGTAATGATTCTCTTTCTTTCTCCCTCTCCTCCCTCCCCCTATCTCACACACACACAGCTTACACAGACAGAGAGGAGGGAGAGAGAGGAGAGAGGGAGGGAGGGGGAGGGAGGGGGGGAGGAGAGAAGAGAGAGGAGAGAGAGAGAGAGAGGGAGGGAGAGAGAGAGAGAGGGAGGAGGGAGAGAGGAGAGAGAGAAAGGAGGGAGAGAGGAGAGAGAGAGAGAAATGCTGAACAGATATGCACAGAAGACAAAAGTTTTGAGACGTAATTTTTGCAGCGTCGGAAAATAACACTGCATCACCAATACCCCCAACGGAACAAATTCAAATCGCACGCAGCAAAGATGGATCACAAAAGTATAAGGAAACAGAGAAAAAGGCAAGCTCACCTTCCCACCCCCCCCCCTCCCCCGGCAAAAATAAAAGGGAAAAAAGAAAAAAAAATCCAGACGACCCCGTCTCTGCAATACCTTTAACCAGTAATCCATCTTTAAGATAACGTTTTTATTTCTTTATCACTCTTCATCATATTCTTTTCAAACTTTTTTTTGGTCCTCTTGAGAAGTGCTAAGTATCTGTACATACCGTAGTATGTGTAATGCATGCATCTATTTGTGCATACTTTTTTATGAGAGAGAGAGAGAGAGAGAGAGAGAGAGAGAGAGAGAGAGAGAGAAGAAGACAGAAGAGAGAGAAGAGAGAAGACGAGAAGGAGAGAGAGAGAGAGAGAGAGAAGAGAAAATCGAAAAGAAAAATACGGGCCACAATTCAAAACAAAGTGGGCTACATGTATGCAAGGCATTTGTACAAATTTCAAATAAAACAATGATATTCTATTCATATATATAAAAAATCTCTACGCAATCAAAATCAAGAAAATGCACTTTTCCGAACACATACACGCGTAACAATTCCAACAAAGAAAAAAACAACTACATACTCCCTCCCTCCCCCCCCCCATTCCGCGATCTCCGCAATTCCCCATTCTCTCTCTCTCTCTCTCTCTCTCTCTCTCTCTCTCTCTCTCTCTCTCCTCTCTCTCTCTCTTCTCTGTCAAACACACATCGATTTTCTGAAGTTTTGTAACCACATGTATGTTTTTACAGACAACATCCAGCCACTGGGATGTTTTCTTAAACAAGCAGAACACCTCAGAAAAAAAACTGAAAAAGAAAAAAATGACAAGTTTTTGTAGAGCATGTGCAAACAAAAGTCATCCCATCCGACATGCTTTTTTTTGGATGTGTGTTGTGTGTGTGTGTGTGTGTGGTGTGTGTGTGTGTGTGTGTGTGTGTGTGTGTGTGTGTGTGTGTGAGGGTGAGTGTGGTGTGTGTGTGTGTGTGTGGTGTGTGTGTGTGTGTGTGTGTGTGTGTGTGTGTGTTTTGGATGTGTGTTTGTGGTTTTGTGTGTGTGTGTGTGTGTTTTGTGTATGTTTGTGTGTGTGTGTGTTGTTTGTGTGTGTGTTGTATGTGTGTGTGTGGGTTGTATGTGTGTGTGTGCGTGGTTGTGTGTGTGTTTTGTGTGTGCGGTGGTGTGTGTTTTGTGTTTATGTGTGTGTGTGTTTGCAACCAACATGCTCGCTTTCTTCCACTTGTTCACCCGCTTCAAGACGCGCTGGATAAAAACCAGCACACACAACCGTCCCCGGCACTGTCACCGGTAATTTCATTTGGGTGGGGGTGGGGTGGGGAATTACGGGTTACGAAACAAGCCGTATGCATTTCAGTTGTCATTTCGTGTATTGGCTTGTATCGTGTAGGCTAATGTTGTATTGCAGAGCATTGCCTTGTATTGTATCGCATTGCATTGTATTCACTATGTATTGCATTGCACTGTATATTGCCATGTATTGGACTGGCACTGTATATCCCCATGTATTGCATTGCACTGTATATCCCCATGTATTGCATTGCGCTGTGTATCACCATGTGTTGCATTGCGTGTGTATCACCTGTATTGCATTGTACTGTATATCCATGTGTATTGCATCGCACTGTGTATCCCCATGTATTGCATCGCGCTGTATCACCATTATTTGTATTGCACGGTACAACCATGTTGTGCATTGCGCTGTATAACAACGTATTGTGTTGCACTGTGTAAACCTTGTATTGTATTGATAACCATGTATTGCATTATATAAACCCTGTATTGTATTGCATAACCATTTATTGCATTGCACAGTACACCATGTATTGCATTGCACAGTATAACCATGTATTGCATTGCACTGTATACCATGTATTGCACTGCACGATGTAGCATTGCATTGCACGGATTGTTTTGCATTGCACTTCATTCGTATAGCATTCGTAGTGTGTTGTTTTATACTACTTTTAAGTCACGGCAGGTTTCCTCTGCGTAAAATTCGGGCTGCTCTCCTTGGGGAGAGGAGGACGGTTATTGCAAGAGCAGTGCCACCATTTCGTTTCTTTATTACATTTTTGTTTTGTTTAATCACTGGCATATGCTGTTTGTTTGAACCTTATGAGAATGACTTCAGAGAGTTTGTTACAGCATGTGAGAAAAGGACAGGTAGGCAATCTCTAATTAACTTTTGGCGATTAGCACAGACAACGTTTTTTTTTTTACTTCGTGAAAATTAATGTTGCTGTAATAATGGGTCAAGGGTCCTCTCATATCCTTATGTATGGTTCCAAAACATACCAGGAAGGTAGTAACTGACCGTGTTTTTGTTTTGGCTAAGCCTTGAAAATATGTTAGTCAAAGTTAGATCTGCACAACACATATCTTAGAATTACCAAGGAGTGCGTTAAAAAGAATATGAAAGAGAGAAGAGGGAAGGTGAGAGAGAGAGAGGGGGTGAGAGAGGGAGAGAGAGGGAGAGAGGGGGGAGAGAGAGAGGGGGAAGAGAGGGAGGGAGGGAGAGAGGGAGAGAGAGAGAGAGAGAGAGAGAGAGAGAGAGGAGTGAGAGAGAGAGAGAGAGAGGAGAGAGAGAGACAGACAGACAGACAGACAGACAGACAGACAGACAGACAGACAGAGACAGAGACAGAGAGAGCAATCGACAAATCGACTAACAGGACAGCCAGCCAGCCAGACCGAATAAAGAAAAAGCCCTGCCCAATCAGGTGACTCAGTACACAGAGAGATGGGCAGATGTCACAGAGACAGAGACAGAGAGAGCAATCGACAAATCGACTAACAGGTCAGCCAGCCAGCCAGACCGAATAAAGAAAAAAGCCCTGCCCAATCAGGTGACTCAGTACACAGAGAGATGGGCAGATGTCACTTTTCCTTTCCATCAGCGTGACCTTTGCAGAAGACACAACAAGTTAATGGGATCCACACAACAAACTGGCCTTCTTCATCAATACACACACGCCTGCCTTCACCATCCCTCCTCCCATCAGCCTGATGTTTGCCATTGTCACTACAGCCCAGTTGACCTTCTTGCCTCCGTATTGGACCTAGTAGTTTTCATTCTTAAGCTTGATTGATTGATTCATCGGTTGGTTGATCGATTCATTCATAATCTTTCTTTCCAAGGGAAAAGACAGGTTAAGCATGAACATGCTTGAAAAAATCTTCATTCTACCCTTGACCTGAATAGGGTTTATCATTTTGTAGGCTGTGTTCTACAGGGGAGATAATGACTATTTGAAAAAATGATAATGATGATGATAATCATCGTAATCTCTCTTTCAAGGGTAATAGAGAAGTCTTAACGTACTCCCCCTCCCCCTTAATCCAGCCCTTGCCATGAATTGTGGTTGTAACAGTTATAATAGCAAAATAAAAAAAAGCAACAAAATAAACAATAGCAGAAAAGCAAATAATTTGCTGGTAAAAATATATGCTATATTTTATGCCCAGAATCCTTTTTTTTCTTCTTTTTAAAATTTATTTTTAAAATAGTTTTTTGCTTGATAGTTCCTCGGCTAGAGCTCCGAAATTCACCAGAGAGCTTAATCTTTCATAACCCTTGCCAGTGCATTTACCCTAAAATCAATAACAAAAATAACCTCACAAGGACGGTATGTACTAAGTGACTGTACACACAACAAGATACAAATCCTATGCTCATACTCACAACGACCTCAATTTATATTTTCATACAAAAGACTCACTGAAGGCTGGCTGGCGTCGTAATAAATATGACCTCCACTAAAAAAAATACCCCACCATTATATTCCCTCACAGGCAACGCTGCAACTCAATCCCGTAACCTCCAGCTTTCTTTAGGAGCGCAGGCACTCCCGACACTCTCTCTATTCATTGCTTTGCACTCCTCTGCACTCCTCTACGCGCTTGTTTAGACGCTAGCGGAACAAAAGGAGGCTGGACACGAAATGGCGACCTGTGAACCCTGCAATGCTTGAAACTGGGAGCGTTTCTTTCGGCTCTTGACCCCAAAGGGTCTCTACTCCCAGATTAAGTTTGCGAGGAACGGTTTGACTGCGATGTAACATCATCTATTTATTTTATCTGCCCGTTTTTTCATCTATCTGCCTGCCTGCCTGTCAGTCTATCTATCTATATCTGCCTGCCTAACTGTCTATCCATTTCTCTGCCTTTCTTTCTAACTGTCTGCTTATCTGTCTGCCCACTTATCTATCTGCCAACTTATCTATCTATCTATCTATCTATCTATCTATCTATTATCTATCTATCTATCTGTCTGCCTTATCTATCCATCCATCCATCCATCCACCCTTCCACCCATCCATCCATCTATCTATCTGTCTGTCTGTCTGTCTGTCTGTCTGTCTGTGTTTATCTATTAGCCTATCCCTACCTCTCTATCTGCCTACTTTCGTCTCTGACCCAACTATAGGCTCGATCATCCAATGGGACATTTAAGTCTGCAAAGAAATGTTTGTTCCAGAAGCATCAATACCCCCCTCTCCCCCTTCTCTATTTCTCTGAGCTGATAGAACTGCACTCTGGGTTGACCCGAGAGATCGTACAAACTCCACCCTCAATTCACCAGACGCCACAACTCGCCGAGAAGAGATACGAACCCACGACTTGATGAACCCTTAGAGACAAGTCTAACACTACCCAACTCAAGCTAAAGCCTATGTCCAAAAGTACAACGCACGTGCAAAGGCATGCATACAAAGCAGCGACCCGCCCTTTCCTGGATCAATCCTCATGCACTCATTCCACGCTGGTACATAGCCTAGGCCACACAAGAACAGTCCATGTTGATGACGCCATCTCTTGCTATGTCAGCACAACCACTGACAACTGAAAACAACAGTTGTCCTCCCCCCCCCCCCCCCACACATCTCTCTCTCTCCAAAGAGACTGGGCAAGAGAAAAGGGGATGACAGACCAGTAGCCTAGAGGCTCCAGAGCACAGGGTTGGGACCGGTCAGTGTGAACTAGACCCCAAAAAGGATTTGTCTGTTACCGTAAATATGTCTCGGATGGCTTTTAAGATTTCACGTTCAAACCCACACGTTTGTTGTTCTATGTTATGTTAAGGGAGCGACAGACACAGCCTTATGTACCCTATGATTGGGACGTTGCGGGCGAAACAGATCCCAGACAGATCGTATGTCACGATAAACGTTATGTCTCTACGTGGCTTGAGGCTTCAGGTTCCATCACACACAACATAATTTGAAAGGTGTGCCAGGTAAAGGCCGCTATGAACCCTCCCTCTCCGCAGCTTCAATATTTCATTCCTTTCGCACCTTTTGTATTAGAGTACAGGAGTTATCAATACTAACAGGAAAATGAAAAGCAAATACTCATCGCAAAAATAAATACAAACAATATTAAAGACTGAAGACATTCTTTTAAAGTATGTCGGTTTCTGTAAAATGTATGTCTCAGGCAGCTTGAGGATTCAAGCCGCGTGAGACATGTAGGCCTATACATTTTACAGTGACAGACGATTCGTTTATGTTGAAACGATCCTTCCGATTCGCAAGGCTCAAAAGGATATTGATATTTTACTAGGGCAGGAACCGTTTCGTCCTGACCCTCTGTATTGTTCAGGTAAGGTGATCTGTCCCCTCCTTTATAAGAGAAGTAGGGAGGGGTATTTTGAAGGAGGGGGGAGGGAGGAGAAGGATGGTGGTGGCGGGGAAGTGGAGAGAGTGCAGAAGGAGCGGAGAGACAGGCTTAATGGTCTCTGCCCATAATGTAGCTGGCGTTGCTGGATCGTGGATGAGGTGAAATGAGCACTGTCCATCACTGACACCTTCACTTGCAACACCCGCTCCGTCTTTGAAAGACAGCGGCTCCATTCATGCCAAAAAATGCTAGTATCTTTTTATCTTATTTATTTTTTTGTAAAGGAACAGACACCGAGGTCGATGAGAACACGACGCAAGGTCAAGAGAGAGAGAAAAAAAGAAAAGGCCAAAATGATAGAGATGCTGCCTTTGATGAATTCAGACACTCCCCTCAAAAAAAAAAAAGCTGAAGGCATACCGATTCGGTAAAGGCTTTGATAGTGTGTGTGTGTGTGTGTGTGTGTGTGTGTGTGTGTGTGTGTGTGTGTGTGTGTGTGTGTGTGTGTGTGTGTGTGTGTGGAGTGAGAGAGAGAGGAGAGAGAGAGAGAGAGAGAGAGAGAGAGAGAGAGAGAGAGAGAGAGAGAGAGAGAGAGAGAGAGAGAGAGAGAGAGAGAGCGAGCGCAAAGCCCCCTGAAATTTCAGACGGCTTTGGTGTGTGTGTATGTACGCGAGCGCGTGCGTTTGTGTGTGCGCTCCGCGTTGTTGATCTTGTTATCCTCATTTGTTTCACCATTCTTTACTTTGAGGTGATTAAGGCATCATTTTCAAACTAATCTACATAAAAACAAGAAGGTTTTGTGTTGTGTGTGAGTGCGTGCGTGCGAACGAAACATACACAGTATGGGGACACGTGCGTTGCGTAGCGTCCGTCCGTGCGTCTTAGCAAGCGTGCGTCGGTTCCATCGCGCGCGAATTACCTCTTGACCACTGATCCACCACAGGCTAACGAACCAGCCTAATATGTTCACACGCCAAACCAACGTTGACGGGGGGCTTAAACCTTCAGCAGGTATAATCACATCAAGAAGGCTTAAGCCGTCAGACATACCTCACACATGCAGAATCCCTGATCAGCAAACAGACAGAAGATAGTATACAGTTATACCCAGACTCAAGAAAGTCTGTACTCTCACAACTTTTCAGAGACTTGGACGGACTGTACAAGCTTGTCTGAGATTAATCGGTGACAGAGGAAACACACCCACCAGCTACACAAAAAGATTAGCTGGGATAAAAGAAAAAAGACTGTAGACGAAAGATCAAAAGCTGAAAGTCTATATAAAAAAGGTGGTGCTTCTTTTAGTAAAGAATAAGAATGTTGAGTTTTTGGTGAAACGGAATGATCTTTTGTTTTGTGTTAAATGGAGGGAGGGAGGGGAGGAGAGAGGAGAGAAGGGAGAGAGGAGGGAGGGAGGGAGAGAGAGGGAGAGAGAGAGGAGAGAGAGAGAGAGAGAGAGGAGAGAGAGAGAGAGGAGAGAGAGAGAGAGAGAGAGAGAGGAGAGGAGCGTGCGTGTGAGTGACAAAGGACATGAGAAACACACAACAACACTACCCCTCCCTCCAACACACACAACCACACACCCGCACGCATACAATACACACACACGCTACATAACACACACACCACACGCTATTACACAAAGCAACACAATCACACCACATACACAATACAGACCACACCCCCCCACAACACAGAGTTCAGAGCATTACACACCAAGAATCTTGAAACCGTCAGAAGAAGCCAACCCCAATTAGGTCACTGCTTTCTATGAAACCTTGGGCGGAGTGCACACAGGCGTTGAAGCACATCTACCTAATCAACCTACAGTCGCCGAAATTATACAATACACGACAGGACAGGGTCAAGTCAAGTCAAGTCAAAAACACGTTTTAATCGTCCCTGAAGGGCAGTTACAATACTGACAGGCATAGTGATACGAATCATATCATACAAGATAGTTGCATTTCATATTTGTTCAAACATTATATTATGATAGTTTCAAATAAAAATATCACAAACACATACACGTATTCGCGCGCGCGCACACACACCACACACACACAACACCAATGTATGGATACAATGTTATTAAGACCATTAACTAGGATAAGGGCAGGGTAAAGACAGGACAGGACAAGGCAGGGCAGGGCAGGGCAGGACAGCCACCACCCAGGCTACTCCCACTTTCAATCATTCAGCCATTGGTCTGGGCGAAAGGTTGACCCTCCCCTCCCCTCTTTCCATCTTAATTAGCACTCCACTAGGGTCACACAATGGTCATGTGTGTGCGTGTGTGTGTGTGTGTGTGTGTGTGTGTGTGTGTGTGTGTGTGTGTGTGTGTGTGTGTGTGTGGTGTGTGTGCGCGCGCGCTCTTGCGTGCTTGTGTGTAACTCTCATTGTTTTCTGTCAGTCATTTATAAACATAATGTCTCTATATTGTTCTTCATGGAAAACTACACAACAAAACATTATCCCCCAAAAACAACAACAACAAAAAACAACTTACAAATAAAACCACCAATAAAAAACAACTGTCTGTCTATACGATTTTATCAAACAATTCTCTCTTTCAAATTCCTTTTTTATTTTTCAAACTTCTCTGCATGTTTTCATGGCTAACCCAACGATCGACATGTTTTGCTAAAAAAAAAAAGGGGGGGGGGGAGGAAAAGAGAGAGAGAGAGAGAGAGAGAGAGGAGAGAGAGAGAGAGCAAGGAGAGAGAGAGACAGACGAGAAGGAGATAGGAGAGAAGGTGAGCAATGGAGACGAGAGTAGAGAGAGAGAGAGACGAGAGTAGAAGAGTAGATACGAGAAAAGACAGAAGAGAAAGAGAGAGAGAGAGAGACAGAGAGCATGTTGTTGTAGACCTTAGGCAAAAATCCTTGTTAACGGTTTGCAAGCCAACATGGTGTCAGGCTTAGAGAGACCCTTTTAGAGAGACAAGCTAGCATATAATACATACATATATACATAATACATATTAATATATATATATAATATAGATTATATCCCCAGGCGCTGCCTCCCTCCCTCTTTTTGTCGATATAAGTACAGAGAGAATGGAGACACAGTTCAAAGATGTTCGAACCTCAAACGCCTCACCCCCCAAATAACAAAACAAAACAAAAAAAAAACAACCCCCCAAAATCCCAACAAAAACGAACAAGCCTGACCCCTTCCCCCCCCCCCTAGAAAAACAACAATCAGCCAATCAACACACCCAAACGAACAAAACCCCTTAAGTACGAAGAGATAAAAAAAAAACACTGTACAAGATATTCAAGCCATATACACCTGCCCACCACCTCCCCCCGCATCCTCTTTCTAAAATTATTAAGAAAAACAAAACACGTCCCCCCCTCCCACAGACCAAACAAAACAAAAAATATCTTGTTGTCCCTGGTTGCCAGTCTTCTCTATGTCCGGTTATAGTCTTCTTAATGTCCTGGTGGTGGTAGTCTTCCTCTATGTCCTGGTGGGTGGTAGTCTTCCTCTGTGTCCCGGTGGTGGCTAGTCTTCCTCTGTGTCCCTGGTGGCTAGTCTTCCTCTGTGTCCCCGGTGATAAGTCTTCCTCTACGTCCCTAGTGGGTGGCTAGTCTTCCTCTATGTCCCTGGTGGGTGGCTAGTCTTCCTCTGTGTCCCTGGTGGCTAGTCTTCCTCTGTGTCCTGGTGGCTAGTCTTCCTCTGTGTCCCTGGTGGCTAGTCTTCCTCTAGTGTCCCTGGTGGGTGGCTAGTCTTCCTCTATGTCCCTGGTGGCTGACTAGTCTTCCTCTATGTCCCTGGTGGCCAGTCTTCCTCTATGTCCCTGGTGGCTAGTCTTCCTCTATGTCCCTGGTTATAGTTTCTCTGTGTCTTGGTGGGTGGCCAGTCTTCCTCTATGTCCCTGGTGGCTAGTCTTCCTCTATGTCCTGGTTACTAGTCTTCCTCTGTGTCCTTGGTGGGTGGCTAGTCTTCCTCTATGTCCCTGGTGGGTGGCTAGTCTTCCTCTATGTCCCTGGTGGGTGGCTAGTCTTCCTTTATGTCCCTGGTGGGTGGCTAGTCTTCCACGTGTCCTGGTTACTAGTCTTCTCTATGTCCCTGGTTACTAGTCTTCCGCTATGTCCTTGGTGGGTGGCTAGTCTTCCTCTATGTCCCTGGTGCTAGTCTTCTCTGTGTCCCTGGTGGATAGTCTTCTCTGTGTCCCTGGTAGAGAGATATCCAGGTGTCTGCTGAGTCTATCTCCTCACGTTCTCCCTTCGCAATCATAATTATCATCTTGGCCTCTTCCATAGCATTCTGTCTCTGGCAGTAGCTTCTTTCTTTTTTGTCGGGTTGTATGCTTCTTTCTTTTCGTTTTAATTCGAAGGATTAGTGACGTCTGACCTGGTAATGCAAATGGTAATGGTAGTTTTGTGTTGATGTCTAAAATTTACAGAAGGCGGCGTGGGAGGGAGGGAGGGAGGAGGGGGGGGGGAGGAGAGAGGGGGGGGAGGGAGAGAGAGGGGGAGAGAGGGGAAGGGAGGGAGGGAGAGGGAGGGGAGGGAGGGAGAGGAGAGAGGAGAGAGAGAGAGAGAGAGAGAGAGGAGAGAGAGAGAGAGAGAGAGAGAGAGGAGGAGAGGGGTAGAGAGAGAGAGAGGGGGTGAGGGAGAGAGAGAGAGAGAGAGGGGGAGGGAGAGAGGAGAGAGAGAGAGAAGAGAGAGAGAGAGGGAGAGGAGAGAGGAGAGAGAGGAGAGAGAGAGAGAGAGAGAGAGAGAGAGAGAGAGAGAGAAAGTCGAAGAATGGACTGGCTAACTAGAGTTTGCTCTCTTTCATTTTACAGGACACAGAGCCAGAAGAAACATAACGATGATAGTTCTTGCTGTGTGACCACAATGGCT
Source organism: Stramonita haemastoma (assembly GCA_030674155.1). Taxonomy (NCBI): domain Eukaryota; kingdom Metazoa; phylum Mollusca; class Gastropoda; order Neogastropoda; family Muricidae; genus Stramonita; species Stramonita haemastoma. The sequence goes on along the minus strand of CM060334.1, from coordinate 17,440,211 downwards.
GAAAATGTTGCTTTTTTCCCTTTCTTTTCCCGAATCCTTCCTTTTTTTCAGAATAAACGGATGTGAGTGAAAGGGTTTTTTGGAGTGGGATTTAATTTGTTTTTATTTTCAGTTTCTTAGCTCGAGCCCTGAGGCTAATCAATGAGGAGGTGGGTTTTTTTTTTTTGGTGGGGGGGGGGGGGGGAGCTACACTGTATTTTGGGATCACCACCTATGTAGCCACTATGAGTTTGAGAGAGAGTTTAAAAATATAATTTCAATTGTTATTTCTTACACGCGTGCGCGCGATCGTACGCACGTGTGGCTCTGTGTGTGTGTGTGTGTGTGTGTGTGTGTGTGTGTGTGTGTGTGTGTGTGTGTGTGTGTGTGTGTGTGTGTGTGTGTGTGTGTATGTATAGAGAGGGGGAAGAGGGGGAGGGGGGTGTTGGTCATTGCCTGTGGATGTTGTTATCCAATCCTGAATAAGGTGAAATGAACACGTTCCATCTCTGACAGACTCAAGGCAATGCTCGCTCCATCTTGCCAGACAGTTTGGGGCCATCGAAAGGGGGAAATGCTTTTCTTCCTCTTATTTTTTTTTGTCGAAAAAAAACCCACAGAACACATAACAACAGAGAAATAGAAAAACAAAGCAAAGCACAAAGACCCCCTCCCCCTCACATCAAACGTTCCTTCTTTCTTTCTAAATTCACAGTTTGTCAGCCATACAGAAAAAAAACTAAACTGTGTAGAACAAGCAAAAATCCAGAACATTATCCAGCCTCTCTTATTGTTGTTGTTTGAAGTTTTTTGCGAATGAAGCCATTAAAGACGAACTTCTGGTGCGAAGTCTGAATTACGAAAGACAAACATAGAGGTAGGTAAAGATATTGCGGGTGAAGAGAGAGGAGAGAGAGAGAGGAGAGAGAGAGAGAGAGAGAGAGAGAGAGAGAGAGAGAGAGATTAGTGGCACAAAGAACACACGAGTGTCACACAACTTTGTAAAAAAAAAAAAAGAATCCAATTCAACAAATGGTTTCCATTCAAATATTGCTACCATCAACAAGATGAAATGTTCAATCGGCTACACAGCAGACATCCACACTTTCACACACTTTTAACACACACTAACAACACACACCACACACACACACACAACAACACACACACACACAACAACACACACACAGCATGCACGTATCACACGTGTCTTAAAGGCCCATTTTTCATTCTGAGAGAGAGAGAGAGAGAAGAGAGAGAGAGAGAGAGAGAGAGAGAAGAGAGAGAGAGAGAGAGAGAGAGAGAGAGAGAGAGAGAGAAGAAGAGAGACAGAAACAGACGACCGACAGACAGAGAAGAGGTAGGGAAAGAGAGAGGAGGAGGTAGGGAGAGGGGAGAGGGAAGAGGGAGGTGAGGGTGAGGGTGAGGGTGAGAGAGAGAGAGAGTGAGAGAGAGAGTGAGAGAGAGAGAGAGAGAGTGAGAGAGAGAGGAGAGAGAGAGAGAGAGAGAGAGAGAGAGAGAGAGAGAGAGAGGAGAGAGAGAGAGAGAGAGAGAGACAGACAGACAGACAGACAGACAGACAGACAGAGAAAGAGGAGGCAGAGAGAGAGAGAGAGAGACACAGAGACAGAGAGAGAGACAGAGACAGAGAGACAGAGAAGAGAGACAGAGAAAGAGGCACAGAGAGAGAGAGTGAGAGAGAGAGAGGGGGGGGGGGGGCAGACAGAGACACACAGAGAGATACAGACAGACAGACAGACAGACAGACAGACAGACAGACAGGCAGATTAACAGATAGCCTAGGCGGAGTTGCATGCTGAAATCACAGACGAACCAAATTTTAAGATTCGCACTTTGACAAGATTTTTCACACACAAAAGCACGCTCATTTACATGCATGTCACACAATTAATAACGTGCGCTTGCAAGCGAGCAGCGCACGCACCCATGCATAAACCCACGCACGTATGTGTGTATGCGCACGCGCGCGCGTGCACGCACACACACAAACGAACGCACGCGCGCGCGTGTACACATGCCTGCTCTACTTTTTAACCTGTAAACTCCTACATACGCACAACTGGACAAAACCTCACATGCATACACGCACGCATGCACGCGCGCGCACACACACACATCTTGCGCACACGTTACATCCTGTTCCGCTTTTCGTAAGTGTAGGCCATCGCGTGCTGGTGGGAACAGATGACAAGATTTACAAAACTGCATACACACGGGGACTGGATGTAAAAAAGCACTCGAGTGCTTATTCAATTATCCTCGATATAAAAGAATAAATGAAGGAATGAATAAAACACACACGCGCGCCTGCCCCCTTTTTTAACCTGTAAACTATATACTGGACAAGACCTCACACGTACGCACGTATGCACGCGCGCGCAAACACACACATACAGATTCACACACACACACGCGCGTGGGTACGCGCTCGCTCAATCACACACACACACATCACAACACACACACACACAACACACACACAACACACACACTGACACACACACACACACACGCACGTGGGTGCGCACTCACACAGACAGACACACACACACACACACGCACGCACACACACGTGCCCACTTTCGTTTTTCTCCCTGTAAACTCCCACATATGCACAGTCGGACAAGCCCTGTGAAGTGGAAATATAAAAATAAAAAAAACCCAAACTTCCAAACCCAAACTTTTCAACACAGAAAATGTGCACCGCTGCATTTTCTGCAAAGACTGGATTAATATTGCACAAGGCAGAGACCGATGGCGAGAAATAGAAGAGAAACGCTGACAATGACAAAGAAAAGAAAAAGAGAGAAAGAAAAAAAGGGGAAAAAGATCATGAAAAAAGGAGAAGAAATTGTAAAAATGACCCACCCCCTTTTCTTTCTCTCTCCGCATGCTGACTCAATATAGAAGAAACTTACTGTAGCCAGTAATCTGTCTTTTTAAAACGCTCAAGCTGTCCCCCCCCCCATCCCCCTGAAAAAAAAGAACAAGAAAAAGCTTTATCCACTTTTCCGCTTGTTTTATTTTTGTTATCTATTTTTTTGTTGGTAACTCTACTTTCTTTTTCTATTCACCTCTAAAAAAACCTCTACGTCATAGTGTGCGTATGCACGAATGCATGTGTGATGAAACTAACTTTAGAATACGGTGACTGAATATACTGTACAATGTTTATATGCATGTGGCCACGTTGAATATTTTAGAGCAGAATAAGCAAGTCAACTGCCCGCCCCCCCCCCCCCCACTTCCCCCAAATGATCAAAAACAAACAAAACACCAAACGAAACAAAACAAACACACACAGATCTTCCCCCCCCCTCTTCCACAAAAACCCTACCACCATCAAACACCCCCTCATAAACGAATGTTGAGGCTACTTTCGATAAGTACATCCTTTAAGATTTAATTTACGCATCAGATGTACAGGAAGATTAGGAGAAAGCACAACTCTCTAGCACTAAATTTCCAGAATATTAGCAATTTTGAGTAAAGCCCCCAATAACACAAAAGTGAAAAAAGATAATGAGATATCATAAAAAAATAAAACATAAGCTGGAATGACAGTCTTTTATTTAAAATCAAACTGATGGAATAAATAAATATATATATTTTTTGCACAGAACTGAAAGCATCAACTATAAGACGCAGAAAGAACAAAACTAAATAAAGACAAGCTTCCTGAAAATTCTTTGAGAAATGTGCAGAGAAGGATATAAACGACAACAACCTCAACGCAGGATCACAACAACCCCCCCCCCCCCCCTACCCCCTCAATAAAAAAATCGCTTCATTTTCCTTCACGTTTATTGAAGAGAAACTTTTGAGCAGCATAAAATGTGGGTTTGAAGAAGGCACGAGTGGAGTGGTGCGCACTGGGCCCCAATTCAAGCGGGTGTGGATGGAGCAAAAGGCGAGTGGCCACCTTTGGCTGCCATGATGGCATTCTTGGGTGCACGTGCGGAAGGCGACGTTAATGTGATTTCGTCATCCAATCACAAGATGGGTTACAAAACTGCCTGCCGCACTGCTACAAACACGTGCTTTTTGCCCTGAAGCGTGACAGGGCACGCGGTAAAGGGATTTGTAGATTTCGGTTTTTTTTTCTTTCTTTTTTGGTTGGTTGGTAACAGATTCTTTTGGAAATCAAAGGTAGAAAAAAAAGAAGGGGAAAAAAGTATATGTCTTCGTTTTTCCACCGAAAAGGCACTTACTTTATAAAGGTTATGTGATTGTTTGAAGTTGTTTTATTTTTCATGTGTGTTATTTTGATGGAATAAGTTTTGTTGAAACTGAAATGGAAGATGATATTTTTTAGTTGATCTAGAAGTGTTCTCGATAATTAAGTTCAGATGTTATCTCTCTGTCTCTGTATGTGTCTATGTGTCAGTCTGTCTGTCCATTATTATATATATATATATATATATATATATATATGTATGTATGTTTGTATGTATAAACCAATGACCCAGTTCTGTTACGAACCACTGCATTACACGCTTTCTTTTGAAATTGGAAAATGCAACAGATCTGGAAAAAAATGTTTGAGTGAGCGCGAGCAAGATGTATCATCGAACACACGTAAGAGCATTCCTTGAAGCTTGCAAGCACATTGACATGCATGTATACACTTACACTTGAATGGTGTAAACTGCGTGCAGGTTTTCAACGATGGGCACAACCGCCACTGGTTTCACTTATTAGAATATCAATTTCTTATCTTAAAGGTAACATAGGTTTACAATCACATCTTCTGTGTAGAGTTTTCCTTTCAGAACTGTGACATAGGGTTTGATGAGGTCTATCATCTAGAGGTACTTACCAAAAAGTTGTACTCCCAAAATTCTTCTGGAAGATATTGTTTCAGAGCCATTGCCTTGGTTTTGCTTGACCGTATAAGTTAGGGTGATAACCCGGTTTTCTATGTCTGTGTTGAATACAGAAAAGAAGCGGAAACCATCCATTTACATGGAAATCGAGGAAGTAATGAGATGTCTTTCAGGAAAAAACAACAACTGTTTTCACATCTTCATCAATTAAATTGCTTGAACGCAAAACATCAAATTTTTGTTAGTAAACTTTAGACACTTTTTATGGGGATACTTTTACGGACAGACATTTTGCATGTTTTTTTCTTCAAATTTTGATGTTAAGTTCTGTGCTTACAGTTCATGTTGTTTATTGCCTATAGACCATACAGGCCACATCAGGGCTGTCACCTTATTCAGGTTCATGAACTCACAGTGCCATTTACTTCAAGTTCAATCCAACACCTCAAACCCTTTCAAATATCCAATACAGTTGACCCAAAGCCCACCTTCCATTAAATGTCAAACTACCATAATCAATTCATTCCTTAATGCCAGGTTAAAAAAAAAACCGTAAAAAATGACAACTAACACTCAAAGTAATCAAAAATAAAACACGAAAATGCCATTATTATAGGCAAATCACATTGCACAATGGACACCCTGTACCCATCCCAGTCAGGAGCAGCAAAGATTTTGCCCACACACCTCAAAAGACAGTGACTAAAGACACTACAGGGAAAAAGAATACAAAGCTGAATTTTGAATATGGTACTCTGCATGGTCATGGAAAAGTACAAGTCTCAATAACACACTAATAGATTTCTGCAGGAAGGATTATCAGCTTTCCCTAAGCTCACCAGACATTTCGGACTTGGAATGTACCTGATCTAAAATCGTTCATTTTTTCCCCCTGTTCTTCGGCTTGTCCCGCGGTTCACCCATGGTGAGATTTTACCTATGTGACCGTTTCTATCCAGCATTAGGGTAGCTGCATTCCAGCACCGGGGATAGAACCGTTTACTTTCAATACAGTCTTCGAGGCTCTATAGGCATGACGACATGTATAGATAGGACAATATTTTGACACAGATACAAAACCATACTAAAACAGTCCATGTTTACGAGCTGGTACGGACGCACAAGAAAAATACTTGTACAAAAAACTCAAGAGACTTCAACGCAATCGTATAATTTCAATATGATGTAGTCTTAAGTTATGATGCAATGTACACTCACGAGCACCAACTGGCTCAGGTACATAACCACACAAAAATAATCTTGCCCACACGTACAAGCGTGATTATGTACACGCAATGCTCTACACACACACACACACACACACACACACACACACACACACACACACACACACACACACACACACACACACACACACACTCACACACAACCTCAAAGAGACATCAACAATTCATTCCTATTGCTCTGGACACAAGGTGAAAGCCTAGCAGCCGACAATTCATCGATTTTCATGACGCGTCACTTTCCAACAGCGCCACCGCACTGATCCTCAAGGGGGACACTACTCCTGCAGAAACTAGGGCAGGCAGGCACGCAAAGGGGAAGAGAATTAACGCCTGTAATTTAAAATAAACCAGGCCCCGGGTCGGCCAGTGGATCCGCATATTTCACAGGTACTGAATGCAGCGAGGTGTCTACCGGTGGATCGGTGGTCTAGAGGTTAAATTAACGCACCTGCCT
>CM060334.1:17416184-17428684 GCA_030674155.1 Stramonita haemastoma | reverse complement strand
ATAAATGCCCAGTTACATTTATAAAGAGTCAGAGAATGATAAAAAAGCAAGGCTTTTTCTCCATCTGCTGCTATAGAATCCGTCATTCCTCTTCCAGTCTCCAGTGCATGCAAGACTCTGAAGACTTGCACAAGTATCCAAAATTGACCTAGGAAACCGGAGATTTATTGTTGTTATTATTTTTTTTTGTTCTTGGGCTACATCTCTGTAGTTCACCAGTGGTGAGACTGCGTGTGTCACAATTTTTCGTCCACCATTAAGAAGGCTACGTTCCAGCTAAGGGGATGATATCTAAACACCACACCAGCGTGCTTGTGTTTTGTGGGGGTGGGGTGGGGTGGGTGTTAAATTCTCTCATCCGTTCCTACCAGGACGCAACGATCTATTCTTCCGAAAAGTGGAACGGGTTTTAACGTGTGCTCAAGATGTTTGGCGAACGTTCGTATTCGGGATCCTGGTTTGTAATCCCATCCAAAGGACTTCCAGGGAAGAGGAGTCGGCACTGAAGTTTACTCTAGAGGAATAAAAAAAAAAAACACACCCTCAAACAGGCATCTCAGTAGCAGATTTCAAACCCGCGCTGTCAAATCGCAAGCTCAACGCTCTAACCACCAGGCCAAACAATCCCCCCTTCCCCTCAGACTTCATATTCAATGTGCATCTTTAAACGTGAGTAGATGCAGCCACGCATGCATGAATCCACACATAAACGCACGCACACATAATTTTTATATATATCTATAGATTGCGTGCGCACAGGCACTTGCACATGTGCATAGATTATACACCTGCAAACCCAAGCGTGCGCGCACGCGTCTCACTGACATCAACAATTCATTCATAATCAGCCAGGCGGCAAAAACAGCAGCCGTCACCTCATTGATTTCAACCCTGTCGTAACTTTACCACCGCTCCCGCGCTAATCCTCCAAGGGACGTCACTCCACACGAACCAAGGAAGGCACGCGAGAGAGAGCGCGAGAATTAGCATCTGCAATGAAGCCTCCCCAGTCTTGATGAATCCATTCCATTCTCTATCACTCTCGCGCATCGATTCGTAATGGCCCTGATGATAATCTATAGTCTGCGCAATTATGAAACGGATTACATGACAAAATTTGAGACGAATGGAAAGATTTCGTTTTTGACCATCACCGATGATTTCTTTTACAAGCTGGAAGAGGTCGGATACAGTATAAAGTAAGATTATATTGTAAATATAAAGGGAAACTTGGAAAGCGCTTCATCATGATGCAGACCAAAGCCTTAACTCGTAAACGGGTTTTCACACACAAATTTACAGCAATAGTATGTAAACACCTTTTCATACAGACTGTTCAGCGCATATGCCATTCAGTCACCACTGGGCTACAAATTCGGGATAATTTTGATGACCCCCCCCCCTTTCACCTCCCAAGATAATCTTCAAGAAAAAACAAACTGGGATAATCCATACTTATTGCGACTCCTCCCCCTTCCCAAAATCTTAGGATTCCCCCCCCCCCCCCCCTCTCAACCCAAGAGTCTAAGGATGGTCAAGTTCGGACCGGTTGTGACAGGCCCAACTCCCCCCACCCCCACCCCCACACACCGCACACGCTCTCTCTCGGTTTCACAGGTTATAGACCTCTGAAAAGTTTTACCACCAACTTTTTTTTAAACAATAATATATTGTCCCCACAGAAAGAACACAACAAGGGGATCAAAGGAAAATCCACATAAAGACACACAAGGGGAATTCCATTCTTCTTTGTTCCCATCATAAAAATATTGGGGAAAAATCTATAAAGTATTCCCCTCTCGTGTGGAATAGGGCATCAATGATCTCTGTCTCTGTCTCTGTCTCTTTCTTTCTGACTTTTCTATCTCCCCATTTCCATATTTTTTTCATAAGAAAAGAGGAAGGGGAGGAATGAACGAGTGATTGAGAGTGCATGCATACATACTTATGTTTGTTGCACATAGACTTCAGAGGGAGAGAGAGGGGGAGAGAGAGAGAGAGAGAGAGAGAGAGAGAGGAGAGAGAGAGAGAGAGAGAGAGAGAGAGAGAGAGAGAGGGGAGGGAGGAGCGGAGAGGAAGAGAAGAGAGACGAGACAGAGAGAAAGAGAGACAGAGAGACAGAGAGAAGAGACAGAGACAGAGAGACAGAGACAAGAGAGACAGAGCGAACACATACAGATGTAGAAGGGAGTACAAAGATAGGCGGATCGGAAGGAAGGGCAGGCAAGAGGATAGGAAAAAATGCACATATATATTATGTGTTTCATGTGACTGCCTGAAGCATAATTAGAATCAATGTACTGGTCGAACACGTAGTCACTTTTCCGGAGATGAGGTCAAATCAAATCAAATCATATCAGGTTATACAAAAAAACAGGTCGCGTACTCTATAAGTATACCATAGCGCTTTAGCCAAGGAATGAAAAATAAATGAAATCAGACTTTTATCTATTTCGAAGATAATGAACAAGCCCTCGAGATTTCTTTTTTTATATATCTAGTTGCCACCTTTATCAGGGATAACATCATGACAAAAAGTGCGCACACGCGCGTGCACACACACAGACACACACGCGCGCGCTCGCAAACAGGTAAGAAATAAACAAACAAAAACAAAGCAAAGCAAACAAAAACCCAGAGAGAGAGAGAGAGAGAGAGAGAGAGAGAGAGACGAGAGAGAGAGAGAGAGAGAGAGAGAGAGAGAAGAGAGAGAGAGACGACAGACAGACAGACAGACAGACAGACAGACAGACAGACAGACACACACCACACACACACACACACACACACACACACACACACCAAAGACAGGGAAACATTGCGTAGACTGGTGATAAATAAGCACGCATAAATTGACACCTCTTTCTGGCACCCCGGGTTGCGGTTTTTTCTTCTTCTCTTTTTTTGCTGTTTTTTTTCCTTCTTCGACACTTTCCTGTTCATCCTGATGATGTCAGACCAACCCTAATTAGCAGAGAGAGAGAGAGAGAGAGAGAGAGAGAGAGAGAGAGAGGGGGGGGGGAGGAAGAAAAAGGGATGGGCACGGGACCCTGGACAGCATAGCCCCACACACTGTGAAAGTCTGGCAAAGTACCAATACACCGACATACTGGCAACCAATACAACTAATAGAACTTTCTGCGGGTATGCAGTGAACACGTTGGTGTGTGTGTGTGTGTGTGTGTGTGTGGTGTGTGTGTGTGTGTGTGTGTGTGTGTGTGTGTGTGTGTGTGTGTGAGAGAGAGAGACAGAGAGAAGAAGAGACAGAGAGAGACAGAGAGGACAGAGAGAACAGGATGACATTTTCAGCGAGCCCAGTTGACTTTTAGCGAGCCAGAGAAAGTTTTTATAACAAGAAGTACCCGAGACCTTAACACAGTTAGACGGTGGTTGTTCATTTTATTTTAATGTCGTTTATATAACAGACAGCGAAAGTTGCTGTCTAAGCGTTCGAGGAAGGAGACGAAAAAAAGAAGAAAATCCAGGAATATAAAATGAGACAAAACAAACCAAGCAGCATACCCCCCCCCCCCCCAAATTCCCGAAACAAACACGAGAAAATAGAGGCAAAAAGTGCCCCCTTCCCATCTCAATCATAGCAACAGAACAACAAAACACTTTTGGCCCAGAAATTCTTGGTGGGTTTGATCATGCCAAATTCACAGCGGAACTATCTGACTTAGAAACTGCACTCTAAACCAACCAACCACTTCTGCCGTAACCCAGGAAGATCCTATTTATATTCAAAGACTTCAACGTATCCCTACAGTACAGAGAGGGGGGGGGGAGTATTCGCAATGTAAACGCAAAAAAACCGACATTATATGGGGGGGGGGGGGGAACTCGCAATGCCAGAAAATGGTTGGCAATGTGTGAGGGAAGGTACTCGCAATGCAAGGACACTATGTTTGTGATTGGATGAAAAAACCTATACGTAGGAACTTTCCAATTCTTAAAAAATAATTTTATTACCACCCCCCCCACCCCGAAACTTTTCCTCGTCACCAGAACTAAGAAAAAGACCCAAATGTACCAAATGTATCCTGTAAACCAACTTGACTTCTTCGACTAAGAATGAACTCGTGTTTCTCCTTTTCCCCTATTACTATTCATTCTTTCGTCTAGGTTGCTCCCCTCTGTCTCCAGCCTGGAATCCCTCTGTACACACATGCACAGTGAACTGTAAAAGCCAGCCAGCCCATCTGAATGGAAATAAGTCTACATCTGGCCAACTGCTGAAGACACACCAGCTTAAGCGTGATGAATAAAGATCTATACGTATCATGAGGTGTGAGTGACTTGGGAGCGATAAGATGTCGGCACTTGCTTTGCTAGTATCAAGGTACTGTGTATGTGGTTACTTTGCAGGGTAGACACACAGAAGTCAAATGATACTTGCTGGCGAGGACGCGTATATTATATACATGAGTAATGCATAGGCATGCACGCACGTTCACGTATACGCGCGCACACAGACGTGCGCGCAGAGGTACACGCATTGTACACACACCACACACACACACACACACACACACACACACACACACACACACACACACACTCCTCTCTCTCTCTCTCTCTCCTCTCACACACACACACACACTTAATGCAACCCCCACCCCACTCATATTACAATAAAGAAATCCTTTTTGCGTCTAGTTCGGACTTCGTCTCATATACTTTTTTTCATATTATAAACACTCTCCCCCCACCCCTAAATGACACAAAGTGTACGTGCACACACGCGTTTGCGCGCGCGCGCACACACACACACACCACTACTTACATCGTAAACGCATCAACAATTCATTTAGGCCTCCCAAGAAGCCGCAACACCCCGTCGACATTAACCCATTGATTTCCGAAGGAGGTAAAGGGAGGTAACAGCCCAACGCCACCGTGCCAACCCCTAAAGGGACAGCACTGCACACGAACCCCCAAAAGCCCACGACCAAGGACGTGAGAGATGGCATCCTTTATCTAAGTGGCCTTGGTTAGCCAGGCCCCCGTTATCACGTACCTATCAGGTGTTTCATTGTTGGGGGGGGGGGGGGGTTGTCATCTTCTACTGTATTCTCGTCTCTTCGAATTGTGTGTGTGTGTGTGTGTGTGTGTGTGTGTGTGTGTGTGTGTGTGTGTGTGTGTGATGTGTGTGTGTGAGTGTGTGTGTGAGTGTGTGTGTGTGTGTGTGAGTGTGTGTGAGTGTGTGTGTGTGTGTGTGTGTGTGTGTGTGTGTGTGTGTGTGTGTGTGTGTGTGTGTGTGTGTGTGTGTGTGTGTGTTGTGAGTTGTGAAATATTTACGTTCTGGAGCTTGTCTCAAATGGAATATCAAATTTGCTTGGTTATCTTATTATCTTATTATCTTGAAGCAACACTAAATGACATATTGGCTGCTAACCCCCCCCCCCCCAGAAAACCCAACAACAAGAAAAAGCAATGACAAACCAACCGAAAAATCCCAGAAAAAAAACAAACACCCCCCCCTAAGCCAACCAACCATCAAATCAAAAACCAGCAAAAAAACCCCTACACAGAAAAAAAGAAAGAGCCCCAAACTAGAAACAAGATTCCAGAGAACCAAGACACCAATCTGTCTGATCCATTACGTTAAGTAACCAGTTCAAAACTCATTTATACACGTATCCCTGGAGTACATTTTATTGAAACTGTCTGCGATTAAACTTAAGATATGTCTCTTGTGCTTGTTTCAATTTGCATTCATGGCACACCCTCCTCACAAACAAAAACAAACTACCAACGCCCCAAAACTCTGTACTTAAAAAAGTTTAGCATCAAAAAAGAAAATCCCCGCATTCACAGCGTTAAACTACATTAAATAAACACCCCAGAAGTGTGCAATAATCGGATCCCCATAAAAAATTCTCCAAGAAAAACAAAGCGAAAGGATCAGTAAGTGAGTAACTAACCATACTTCTTCAGAAAGACAGAGCATAGAAGAGAGATCAAAGAATGGAAAATACAATTCAACGATGATGAGGATTCAAGTTTTTCATGTGAAAAGTTTACCACCCCAAAAGAAAACAGCACATAACACGGCTTACCCTCTCATTGTCCTGCCCAGTACGTTACATGTCAGCATCATGGCTTTCAACTTTGTAGCCCCAGCACACAACAGTCCAAACTTGTGCCAACGTTGAAGCATTTACATTTAATTCAAATGGTGACGAACTTTGAGGTCATCAAGTCCAAATCGGGCAAAAAATCCAAATGCTGGTGCACTCGAAAGTTTACCCAACACACACACAATATCCAGAAATGGGGCAGACTTAAATGCTCGGAACTCCCACGTTCATACAACATCAAAACTCACAACATGTCCGACTATCCATCACTTTTTACCTCACACAACAATTTCCGATGTAAACTAACACAACCTCGTCGTTAGCTGTTGCCAATATTTGCCACCACAGTAACTCATCCACTTTCTTTTTGCAGAAACTAGTCACAGTGTGTGCACATTCACATGGCCTGCTGTTGCCTTGTTAAAAAATGACCTAGATCCCAAATGCGCATGCTCAATAACCAGTGCTACCGGGTCACGTTTGTTTAGATCACGAAATAAGCGTGCACAATGCACGGGCGCAGTGAACACATACCAGGCTGGGTTTTGTCTGGGGCTAATTGTAAACAAAGAAAACTGATCCAACACGTAAAAATAAATGTGTGTGTGTGTGTGTGTGTGTGTGGGGGGGGGGGGGGGGGGGGGGGGGGGGGGATGACACTGTGCAGACGATTTTTGGAAAATGTGTTTTTCGAGTATGAATTAATTTTCTCTCTCTCTCTCTCATTTTTTTTCTCTCTCTCTCACCGGTTTGTGCGACAGTACATTCGAATTAATTCAAATTAATTAAATTTTAAACTTATCTGGGTTTTTTCTTCTATGAGAATGAATACGCACTCATATAACTTTTTTAACATTAAGTCTCCAAGTACATGCGGTTTTGTACATTTTGTTCTCTTTTCCCACCTACATACAGTGGCCAACTCTTCCGAAAGGCGGAAGAGGTTTGAACGTGTGCGCAAGATATTCTGCGTGCGTTCACACATGGGACCTTGGTTCACAGTCTCATCCGAAGGACAATTGTGTGTGTGTGTGGTGTGTGTGTGTGTGTGTGTGTGTGTGTGTGTGTGTGTGTGTGTGTGTGTGTGTGTGTGTGTGTGGTTGTTGAGAGAGAGAGAGAGAGGCGGGCAAGCTGGTATGTACCTACACAGGAGACCGTAAAACCATGCCTCTCCTCTTAAATCTTAACAGACACCCACGAGATTCGAACCCACTACCTGTGGGCTTGAAGGCCTTTAGGATTTTGGTTCCTACTGCCTTGTCCACTGGGCTACTTTGGTCAGTCATATGGTCCAGCCAAAGGACTTAATGCAGAGGACGAGAAGCCATTTTCGCTGTCATTCAAGCAGCACACATGGATCAAACGAGCGTCGACCTCTCACAGTTGGGTCTGTGGCTAAGTTGTCTGTCCTCATAATAGAACACATACACAGAGGGGGGGGGGGGGGGGGGGGGAGGGTGAGGGAGAGAATGGGAGGCGTTGCACACGTGTGGCGAGGTGTTCTATCCTAGGAAAAGCAGCTCAACTTTCGTGCAAAGAAATGTCTTGTCTTTGACAAGGGTATATAATACAAAATAATACAACACAATACAATAGAATACATGTGTGCTACTGTTAGTCATGAGGCTCGAGAGCAGTACGGGGACAAAAATCGATGCAGAGGAAAGAAATGATATGGGCCAGAAGATAAAAATATGAAGGACAAAGCTCAGACGTTTGCACATACATGCACGCGCGCGTGTACTGAGGTAGTCATATATGAATATATATTATTAAAAAAAAAACCCAACCCAACAACAAGAAATCGGGAAAACAGAAAAAAACGATGCTGACACATAAAAGGCGATAAAGAAAAACTTGTTGAGGCGTAGTTCTTTAAACATATGACTGAAAAATGGAAATCTAGAAACCCTACGAAGATACGAACAAGCATGGACATCACATTCTCTTGGACATCCAGCTCCGGTATACTGTTAACAGACAATGTGGTCCTGTTAAACTGTCTTCAACGATTTCGATATTTTTCTGCACAGCTTAGAGTCCTCTTGTTCTTGATGTAATGGCAGAGGATACTGTATTGCACTGCGCTGTGTTTTATTGCATTGTACTATATTGTATACTACTGTAAAAAAAACGGCAGATTTCTCGGCGTGAAATTCGGGTTGCACACCTCGGAGAGAGTGTATCGCTACAAGAGCGGCGCCATCTATATAATAATAAGAAAATTCTATTTGCAAGCGTTTTGGTTTCCCTATAAGGTAGTGTGGCCTTTACGATAGATATATGACAGACGATACAGTCTTTCCACTGCAAAAATCATCCCCGAGCCCCCAATCATGAAAACAGGTGATAACACTAAGCCTCCCAAATGACACAAACACACCCCATCGTTTTCATCCCACGGTGATGGAATGCACTCTCTCACTCTGATTCACGTCGTCATTTCCAGCCTAGAACAACCCCATCAGTCACAAGCGCTGTCTGCCATCTCTCCACACAACCCTTTTCCTCTGGTCACCACTTTGTTATGTCTGATCCACAACAGCCCTTCATTTCAGGAAAAATAAAACACCCCCTTCTTCCCCAAATATCATACCATACCCCCTCCGCTCTCCTCCTCCCATGACTCTTGTCTGTTGTCTGTTATTGTCTGGTCAATCAGACCTGGTCTCCTCTTTCATGTCCCTCTCTCTATTTCTGAGAGGGATTTCTGAACATGTTTGTGTAGTGAGGAAATCAAAGAAGATTCCGGGAATGAAGAAATGATGGGTGTGTTGGGTGATATCTTCACTGGGATGCTTTCCACGAATAGGTCATGTGTGTGTGTGTGTGTGTGTGTGTGTGTGTGTGTGTGTGTGTTGTGTGTGTGTGTGTGTGTGTGTGTGTGTGTGTGTGTGTGTGAGGTTATGTGTGCGAGAGAGAGGTTATGTGTGTGTGTGTGTGTGTGAGGTCATGTGTGTGTATGTGTGTGTACCCTGTAGTATGTGTGTGTGTGTGTGCGTGCGTGCATGCACAGGCGTGCACATGTGTGTATGCTTGTGTTGTGTAGTACATCATCGTTTTCTTTTCTACTAGTTGGTGGAAGATCGAAAAGTGCAGTAACCATTTTCAACTGAATCTTAGATTCAATACAAACTTTTCCCTTGTGGGGAATGAGTTCTCTCTCTCTCTCTCTCTCTCTCTCTCTCTCTCTCTCTCTCTCTCTCTCTCTCTCTCTCTCTCTCTCTCTTTCTCCCTTCCTCCCCTCTCTGTCTTACTCGCTCTCTCTCCATTCCCCTTCTCTGTCTTACTCCCTCTCTCTCCCCCTATCTCTCTCTTACTCCCTCCCTCTCTCTCTCTCCCTCGGACTCCCCCTATCTCTCTCTCCCTCCCCCCTATCTCTCTCTCTCCCCCCATCTCTCCCTCTCGCCCCCTCTCCTTCCCTCCTTCTCCCCCCATCGATGCCCCTCTCAGACAGCAGACTCATCTTGATGTATGGAGCAGTAATTTTTGGTCAAGTGGACCCCATCCTTCACGAGTGCTGTACACACTCTCCCCACACCAGTCCCCTTCGTCTGGTGACTACTTAGCCATGTTGGAGTCCAAACCACAGTTTATTTTTCAATGGATTGCTTCCTGCTGAGCGCTTTCTCTAGATACTCTCCCCTTCTCCAAGGCCTTCTCATAAATGTCTGCATTGATCAACTTTTTTTTTTTTTTTTTTTTAAATTAGGGGTAACCAGACCACTCTTGTATTGCTGTGATTTTAGTTTTTTTTTTGTCTTGTATTATTTTTTAAACACAAATGAGGAAAATTAGCGGAGACAAAAGATGGTGGGAGTCAAAGTGAGATTTTGTAGTGAGAGTATTGATGTAGAGAGTCTCTCTCTGTCTCTCTCTCTCCGTCTCTGTCTCTCTCTCCCTACCCCTATGTCTTCCTTCCCCCTCTCTCTGTCTCTCTCTTAATCTGGCGCGGGCGCGGACGCATGTGTGTGCATGTGTGCGTGCGTGTGTTTGAGTGTATGTGTGTGTGTGTGCGTGCGTGCGTGCGTACATACGTGTGTGTATGTGTGTGCGCGCGCGTGTACTCACAAATAAATGTGTGCATGCATTCATATATATACATATAGAATGAAGTTGTATTGGTTACCTGCACTTGTTTTTCTCCACTATATTTTCTCAATTATATATATATATATATATATATATATATATATCTGTGTGTGTGTGTGTGTGTGTGTGTGTGTGTGTGTGTGTGTGTGTGTGTGTGTGTGTGTGTGTGTGTGTGTCACACACTCCACAACAGACAGACAGACAGAAACAGTGCCGGAGTACAAGATGAATCATTTCTCCTGAAACCTACCTCCCCTTCTCCCCGCCCTCTCCCTGCCTCCTTCAATCTCTCCACTGTCCGGACTGAACGTCCACTCTTCTTTCTGTCCCACTGACCACTCTGTGTTTGCCAGCTTTATGTTCTGCCTTCACTGACCACTCTGTGTCTGCCAGCTTTATCTTCTGCCTCCACTGACCACTCTGTGTCTGCCAGCTTTGTGTTCTGCCTTCACTGACCACTCTGCGTCTGCCAGCTTTATCTTCTGCCTCCACGGCCACTGACCACTGGGTGTCTGCCAGCTTTATGTTCTGCCTTCACTGACCACTCTGCGTCTGCCAGCTTTATGTTCTGCCTTCACTGACCACTCTGTGTTTTGCCAGCTTTATGTTCTGCCTTCACTGACCACTCTGTGTCTGCCAGCTTTATGTTCTGTCTTCACTGACCACTCTGCGTCTGCCAGTTTTATGTTCTGCCTCTACTGACCACTGACCACTGGGTGTCTGCCAGCTTTATGTTCTGCCTCACTGACCACTGGGTGTCTGCCAGCTTTATGTTCTGCCCCACTGACCACTGGGTGTCTGCCAGCTTTATGTTCTGCCTTCACTGACCACTCTGCGTCTGCCAGCTTTATCTTCTGCCTCCACTGACCACTGACCACTCCGTGTCTCCCAGCTTTATGTTCTGCCTTCACTGACCACTGGGTGTCTGCCAGCCTTATGTTCTGCCTCCACTGACCACTGGGTGTCTGCCAGCTTTATGTTCTGCCTCCACTGACCACTGACAACTCTGTGTCTGCCAGCTTTATGTTCTATCCCCACTGACCACTGACCGCTAGATGCTGTCTGTTGTACCCAAGGTGACTGAAAAACTTATAGCCTACCCGCAGTCCCACTTTCCCAATCTTTTGCCCTCTGAGCTTTTTCCTGGCTTTATTGTTTTTTTTGTGTTTTTTTTCTTCCTGATAACCGTTCTTTACTTAGTGACAAGTCTGGTCAAGCAGCCTGGATTGGAAAAGAGTGAGAGACAGAAAGACAGACAGATAAGTAGATGTAAAGATGAACAGAAAAGATAGAAAGACAGACAGAGACGGGCATTAAGACTGGCATAAACATGAATGTATATTTTAAAAAAAATGTGAGAAACAGATAGACGGAAAAAATGAACAGAAACAGGGAAACAGAAAGTCAAATAGAAAGACAAAGGTCAAGATGAACAGAATAAAAGAGCGACAGACTTAAAGACAGCCCTAAAGACAGACGTACAAATGAAAAGAAACACCGAAAAAGAAAATCAGACGTAAAGATAAACAGAAACAGAGAGACGGAAAGACAGCTATAAAGATAAACGCAAAGATAAACAGAAACAGGGGGATAGAAAGTCAACCATTAAGATAGACGTAATGATAAAAAGGAGAAAAACAAGAGCGACAGACAGGAAGACACAAGTAAAATAAAAAGGAGCAGATAAAAAGAGAGACAGACAGTGGACAGACAGACATAGAGATGAACAGAAAAAGAATCCAGCAAGACAGACATCCAGACAGACAGCCAGATTCACAAACATCCCAAGACAACCCAGAAGACACAAGAAGCAACAAACACACACACACAACATCAACCAACCACCACAAAAAAACCCACAACCACTGTATGTACATAGCCTCTCCTTTGACCCTGCTACTACAAGCCTCTGGCTTTGGTCAGTCCACCTTCCTCTCATTTCTGCCCCGCTGACCACTGTCCACTCCTGTCTGCCGCTGGTGTGTTTCTCCCCACCACTGACCGTCAGATGAGGATCATCCCAGAGAGATGAATACTGACCTGTGTCCCCCTTCCCCAACCCACTCTCTTTTTCTCTCTCTTTTTCTTTCTTTCTTTCTTTCTTTCTTTCTGTCTCTCTCTCTCCCCCCCCCTCTCTCTCTCTCCCCTCTCTCTCTCCCCCCGCTCTCTCTCTCTCTTTAACTCTCTTTATATATATATTTTTTTTTTTTTTTTTTACAAAATCTCCTTTTTGACATACATTTCTATGATGCTACAACGATTTTTTTAATTTTTTTTTTTTTTTCTCTTTTTTTTTTTTTTTTTTTTTTTTTTTTTTTTTTTTCA
>CM060334.1:17388684-17393684 GCA_030674155.1 Stramonita haemastoma | reverse complement strand
AGAGTGCACGAATCACATGTATGCATGTAAGCATTGCAGTCCTCTGTGTGTGTGTGTGTGTGTGTGTGTGTGTGTGTGTGTGTGTGTGTGTGTGTGTGTGTGTGGTGTGTGTGTGTGTGTCCTATTCCTTGGGATGATCACATCACCATATACTCACAAAAAATGTATGTCAACATTCCACACGGAAGAAACAAAGAAGAAGAAACAACAACAAAAAGAACACTATCACCTCAAAATAAAACACACACACAACACACACACACACACACACACACAACACACACACACACACACACACACAGACAACACATACACACACAGACGCAGACACACACAGACAACACATACACACACAGACACACACACAGACTCACACTCACACAGACACACATGCAATTCTACTCACATGAATATGTGCATCCATGCACACACGCACGCACGCATACACGCGCACACACATAAACTCATACACACATACATATGCACATCATCATCACCATCACCACCACCACCACCACCACCACCACCACCACCACCACATCATCATCATCATCATCATCATCATCATCATCACCACCACCACCACCACCACCACCACCACCACCACCACCACAGCCATCATCATCATCATCGTCATCGTCATCATCATCATCATCATCATCATCATCGTGCTAATAGCAAAAACCTGATGTAAGAAATCTCAAGTTACAACCAACTCACTCCCGCACAACTCTTTAAAAGCTGTACACCTACACACAACAAGAAAACACAGACAAATCCAGCCTGCACATTTAGCAAAAAAACAAGACAACAATGACGCCAAATCATAGGCTTTGATGTCGGTAATTTAATTTTTTTTTTATTTTATTCGGGTACAGCTCCAAGGTCACCCAATGGTGAAATTCTGCGTATTTGACCGTTCTTACCCACCATGAAGGTACCCGTATTCCGACTTCGGGTGTCGGAGTCATATGAACAGAGCAGAAAAAAGAATTTAAAACACTTTTATGTTGTTTACAGCCTCGCCGACTACGAGAGATCTGTATGAAGACTGAACAATCAGCGTTGAAAATGTGAACAACTGTCTCAACTGAACTGTGAACTAACTGCTGTTTTCATGCTATCAAGCCTCCAGAAATAAGGAAGAGAAGAGGAAGAAGGAAATCGAGGAGGAAGAAAGCTAGGAGGAAAGAAAAAGATGATAGGGTGTAATACAACATTAGTTAGAAGAGGAAGAATGCGAAGAAAAAGAAGAAGAATGAAGAGGATGAAGAAGAAGAAGAAGAAGAAGAAGAAGAAGAAGAAGAAGAAGAAGAAGAAGAAGAAGAAGAAGAAGAAGAAGAAGAAGAAGAAGAAGAAGAAGAATGCTAAGAGGAAGAAGAATGCAAAGAAGAACAAGACGGAGAAGAAAAAGAAAACGAAGAAAAAGAATGCGAAGAAGAAGAATGTGAAGAAGTATGCGAAGAAGAAGAACGGAAAGGGAAAGATTGCGAAGAAGTTGAATTGCAATAAAGAATGCAAAGAAGAAGAATTGCAAAGAAGAGGAACTGCAAAGAAGAAGAAGAATGCGAAGAAGAAGATGATGAAGAAGAAGAACAATCGAAAAGAAAAACAAGAAGAATGCAAAGAAAAAGAAGAAAAAGAAGAAGAAGAAGACCAACAAAAAAAAGAAGCAGAAAAAGAAGTGAAAGAAGAAGCAGTAGCGAGCAATGGCATGTAAACAGTAACGTCAGAGCCTCCTCTGTCACACGGCACAAAACAAACACATTTACATCGCACTATGCTGCAAATAATGCCACGTGTAAACAATGTCAAACCCTCTACAAAACAAACTGCAAAAAGTTCACGTTTGATTCTCTACCTCACACACACAGAGACAAACAGACACACAGACAGACACACAGACAGACACAGACACACAGAGACACACACACACACGCACGTGCACGCGCACACATACACCCCACATACGCACGCACACACGCACACAAACTTATACACTTACACACTCATTCACTCTCTCACATATACAAACACATACCAACAGAGACAAAAATACAGACAGACAGACAGACAGACGGACGGACACAGATTCAGACACACAGACATACACTCTTGCAGAGAGAGAGAGAGAGAGAGAGAGAGAGAGAGAGAGAGAGAGAGAGAGAGAGAGAGAGAGAGAGAGAGAGAGAGAGAGAGAGAGAGATGAGAGAGAGAGAGAGAGAGAGAGAGAGAGGAAAACAGACAGACAGAGAGAGAGAGAGAGAGAGAGAGAGAGAGAGAGAGAGAGAGAGAGAGAGAGAGAGAGAGAGAGACAGACAGACAGACAGACAGACAGACAGACAGACAGGGAGACAGACAGACAGACAAGACAGTAAGACAGACAGACAAACACTACGTACATCAGAAGGTGAAGGGAATTATGACCAGCAAACACAGGCAGGACAATCAATCGATCAATAGTTCACTTCTGCGCTAAATCCACTGACAACACACACACACACACACACACACACACACACAACACACACACACACACACACACACACACACACACACACAAGTCTTTTGGGACCCCCACAGACCATTTTTTTTTTAGGGTTCTGTTATCTAACGCACACACAGACACACAGACGCACGCACACACACACACACACACAGACGCACGCACGCACACAGAATGAGTCAGGGACTCTGTGCTCCCCACTCCTGCTATCTCTATTTTTTTTTTAGTAAGCGCGTATGAGTGTGTGTGTGTGTGTGTGTGTGTGTGTGTGTGTGTGTGTGTGTGTGTGTGTGTGTGTGTGTGTGTGTGTGTGTGTGGAGAGAGAGAGAGAGAGAGAGAGAGAGGGAGAGAGAGAGAGAGAGGAGAGAGAGAGAGAGAGAGAGAGAGAGAGAGAGAGACTTAGAGACTCTCTGGTAAATCTTTCCTGCCTTCCTTCTCTCTGTTCACTCTCTAGCTTCTTTTGTTTTCCTACCCCCTGTGTTTATTTGCCTGCAGTGTGTTGTTTTAATGCAAAATCAACCATAAACTTCAGCAGTTAGCTCTTTGGGAACTGAGTTTATATGCTGACTTTGGATAGGGGGTGGGGGTGGGGGTGGGGGGTTGGGAGTGGGGGGGGAGGGTGATTGAAAAAGCAGCAACAGCAGAAGAAGAACAAGGACAAGATAATGATGATGATGGAGAATTCTAAAAAAAGAATTCTGAAAAAAAGTCTGAAGAAGAAGATTTTCGAACAAGACTTTTGAAGAAGGAGAATAAGGAGCGTGAAGGAGAAAAATACTGAAGAAGAAGAAGAAGAACACTGAAAAAGAAGAATGCGAAGAAGATGAATAAGAATGCGAAGAAGGAGAAGAATACGAAGAAGAATGCGAAGAATGCGAAGAAGAAGAATGCGCAGAAGAAGAATGCGCAGAAGAATGCGCAGAAGAATGCGCAGAAGAATGCGCAGAAGAAGAAGAAGAAGAAGAAGAAGAAGAAGAAGAATAGGAAGAAGAACAAGAACAAGAAAATAATGAAGAAGAAGACGAAGAAGAAGAAGGAGAATTATGAAGAAGAAGAAGAAAAATCCTGAAGAAGAAGAAGAATTTTCAAGAATTCTGAAGAAGAAGATTACGACGACGACAACGACGAAGCAGAAGAATTCTGAAGAAGAAGAAGAAGAAGAAAGAAGAAGAAGAAGAAGAAGAAGAAGAAGAAGAAGAAAGAAGAAGAAGAAGAAGAAGAAGAAGAAGAATACGACGATGAAGACGAAGACTAAGAAGTTAACAAACATCTGACTATTTTTCCAAATGAGCAAAAAGTGCTTGTGTACGTAACGCTCTGAACACTCTTCCGACCGAATCCTATTATTCCTAAAACATGCGTATCAGCTTCAAAGAGAAAAAAAAAAAGATGAGCTTGAAAAAAAACCCACACTCTTGTCTGTGGCATTCCTTCTTCTACTGTACGTGAGAGCGAGTGAATGTCTCACTCGCCATTGGCTGTCAGATTTATGACACTGCATGAAGGAGGCAACCATTATGTTTCCTTCCTTCTGCCTTCCTTCCTTGTGATGATTCCCTGGCCAGACTTCCAGTACAGAGAGGATCCGCAGACGGAGAATCTGTGGTATGGGAAGAAAATGGTAGTAGAAACTTCGGATGTGTATAGGAATGATAGTATCCTTGATAGTGGTGACTCTGTGTGTCTCTTCTCTCTGTCTGCCTGTCGGTCTGTCTCTCAATCGGCTAGGGCTCCAAGGTTCATCACCAATGGGGAGATTTTGTGCCTGTGACCGTTTGCCTACCATTAGGGTCACCCTAAAAAATATATACATTTTTCACAATTCCCCCCCCCCCTCCCCCCACTTAAAATAGCACCATCACCAACAGAATTGTCAGATAAAAGGTTTCTCTCTCTCTGTCCGTCTGTCTGTCTGTCTGTTTGACTGCCTGCCTGTCTGTTTGTCTGCTTGTCCCTCTTTGTGTGTGTATGTTGTATGTGTGTGTGTGTGTGCGCGCGTATGTGTCACAGAGAGAGAGAGAGAGAGGAGAGAGAGAGAGAGAGAGAGAGAGAGAGAGGAGAGAGAGAGACAGAGACAGAGACAGAGAGACAGAGAGAGAATGATAATGTTTTATCGTGCTAAGCTTTCAAGCCCATTCACATGGGGACAGTGGGAACGGGACTGGGCACAAGCGCATATTCAACTAACAAGAAACAAAACCAACCCAATAGGACACTGCATCCCAAATAATCATAACGGTTTTAACAGCTGCATGCAACAAACACAGGTACGGTAAACTGTGAATAACCGTTGCTTTAGCAGAGCGAAAACAGTTAGCAGAATTTATTACCGTTAAAGCTTTACAGCAGCGCGTCACGCCATTTATTGAAACATGCGTTCTGCTTATACCCCTCCCTCCTCCCCCCCCAACTAAAAAAAAAAGTCAAGTACAAAACCATCTGTGACGCGAAAACTTAACATGGAAACCACGTCAGAGAGAGAGAGAGAGAGAGA
>CM060334.1:17376473-17383973 GCA_030674155.1 Stramonita haemastoma | reverse complement strand
ACTCCCAACTGCGGTTTGCAGCCCATTTTTTAAATTGCCATGGCTGGGGGGCAAGAGAGGGAGAGAGAGAGAGGGAGACGCTCGTCGTAGTCTATGTACTGAGGATGAGTCAGTATCGACCTACCTCGTCATGTTGACATACCAAGATGTAAGCCGGCTTTTTTCGGTTTTTTTTTTTTTTTTTTTCGAGAAGGAGGGGGGGTGGTGTGTGGGGTTATAGTGGTCTGAATATATTTGATCGGTGGGAAAAGAGTTTGGGGGGGGGGGGGGGGGGGGGGGGGGGGGGGGTCGGAGCAGTGGACGACTGAGGTGACTAATTTATTGACGGCTACTTTTGAGGTGAGAACAATCTGTTGCATGTCTTGCTTATTCTTATTCACAGGAGCTGTGGCAACAGTCCTGTGCAATGATTTTTAGAGAGAGAGAGAGAGAGAGGGGGGTGGGGGGGGAGTTGTTTATTTGCCACTTATCTTACCTACCTGTCTGTAGGGTCTTGGTGATGGAAATTCAGTTGTAGTAATGGTATAACAGATTCTCTCTGTCTGTCTGTCTCTCTCTCTCTGTCTCTCTGTGTCTCTCTGTCTGTCTCTCTGTCTGTCTCTCTTTTTCTGTCTCTCTTTCTGTCTTTTGTGTGTGTGTTTGTTGTTGTAGTGTGTGTGTGTGTGTGTGTGTGTTTGGTGTGTGTGTGTGTTGTGTGTGTGTGAGAGAGAGAGAGAGAGAGAGAGAGAGCGAGAGGGAGAGAGAGAGAGAGGAAAATAACGAATACGAATACGAATACGAATACGAATGGTTTATTCAAAAGGCCTTGGCCACATTGAAGGGGAAAACACAAAGCACATAAACACTCACATATAAAAAATCAATTCAGAAAAACATATTTGCAAACAACATCATGTTTTAAGAGTTAATCAGGTTATCCCTCAGTTTACAATGCTTTATAGAGAAAAGAGCTAACTGTTTTGTAATTAATTCATTTTCAGACATGTATGAGCATGATTAACCTATGAAGACATGGTTGGCGTAAAGACTATTTGGGTATAAGCTGCTCTCTTAACCCGGTAAGATTGTGAACAAGTAAATAGAAAATGTATTTCGTCTTCAGTAGAGTCACCACACATAGGACAAATCAGATCGCTCTCATTTACATGTCTATAGTAGAAATGATGCGTTTTTTTAATTCTGAGATTCCAAATCTAAATTTTGTTAATTATTCTTTTTAAAATGCCTATCCATTTTCATTGTTAAATATCCAGGATGCAATGTGATGGATTGATACAGACTATACATTTCATACTGTTGCTTATTTTCATATGTGTAAAATGCTTCAATCTCCACTGACAGCAATTAATTCTTCACGAAAAAGTCGTAAGAACAAGGAATGATTTTCAACACCCTGGATTGAGGCCACACATAACCAAAACCGTTCTCATATAACTTTCTTTTGACTTTAGTAACCCAGTTTGATTTGCCCTTTTCATCTAGCTGATATAACATTTATAAGCTTTACGAGGAAGTCTATGTTGTTTCCATTTGAGTCAATTTCAACCAAAACGAATACACTTTTACAGCTGAAACAATTTGTAATGGGTATCGGGTTCGTTTTCTCCATAGACAAGATTATTAGGTGTTTTTACTGATACACCGAGAAATTTCTTAAGGGCAAATAAATGAACTTTCTCACTATGAATAGATGCTGTATCAATCCCCACATTTCAGCTCCATACAATGCTATTGGCTGAACTTGTGAATCAAATAATTTCATGAATAAGCAAAATGAATAATTGTTCAATTTTGTTAACTTTTTTCATTATATGAAATTAGGGCCCTCTTTGCCCGACAAGCAAGGTCTTTAACCACGCAAACGTAAAACTCAAGCGTGTTGAAAAAATACAGTCCCTAAATATTTATATGCATTTAACTACAGCCATATTGACACCATTAAAATAACCATCTTTCTCTAGCAGCAAAAGATAAACCAACCTTTCTGAATACAATTATATTATCTCTTAGACATGTTGACCTTCAGTTGAAGCTTAGACGCTGATCTCTGTAAAC
This sequence comes from Stramonita haemastoma, assembly GCA_030674155.1. Taxonomy (NCBI): domain Eukaryota; kingdom Metazoa; phylum Mollusca; class Gastropoda; order Neogastropoda; family Muricidae; genus Stramonita; species Stramonita haemastoma. Next base: position 17,381,918 of record CM060334.1, on the reverse strand, counting down.
AATTTAATTGATTTTGAAGACCCACTACAGTTTCAGATAACAATACAACATCATCCCAAAAAGTAGAATAAATATTCCAAGGCCATCCCTAAAAGGGAAACACCATGCTTTCCTATTCTCAAACTTCTCTAGTTCTCTTTTCTTTTTTAAATAAAGAAAACAAAACAGGGCTGCATACATCCCCCTGCTTCACACCATAGAAAAATTGATACAATCATTAAAGCACCACCCACACCTAAATTTCCCGCTTTCAAACCTGTTATACATGCTCATAACCAATTTAAAAATTTACCAAAAATTCCATTCTTCCCAAAATTGGCCAAAATATACTTCTATTTAACAAGTCAAAATGCCTTTTCAAAATCAATAAAGCAATATATAACTTACGATTTTAAACTAAGTTGCTTTTTGTACACACGCAAGAAGTGTGAATATAAGGGTCTTTGTGGAAAAATTTACTCTAAAACCAGCTTGAAATTGTCTGTTATATTTTTGCTTCTACCCATATCTGAAGTCTATGATTAATATTTAAACTAAAAATAGCTTACTGGGCTACATTACAAATTGATAAACCTCTGTAATTTTTTGGTCGGCAGTTTAAACCCCTTTTTTATACAAGGGAATTACAATAGATTCAGACCAAGCGTTGGAAAAAAAATTTTCCTTTATTAAATAAAGCATTAAACAAGTCAAAAAGAAAACTGAATAACTTGACTACCAACAGAAATTTCTAAAAATTCTCCAATAACACCATCAATACCGCTGCTTTAAGATTTTTTAATTTTTATAATGGCTAGAAGAACTTCATCCACAAAATGGCCATCAAAATTTCCCCAAGCTTCATCTCTTATTTCTTTTCAGTTATTTCACCAAAAATTAAATATTTACAGAATCTTTTTCAAGTAAGTCTCGAAAATGGGATACCAGGTAACAATATCTATGATATTATGGGGCTGTTTACCCCTTTTGGGAAAAATTTTGCGCATATTATTCCAAAAAGTTTTCTGATCATTTCCTGAACTAGTCAACTCCCTTGACATAGTCCCCCGTTAATTCCTTTTTTTTCTTTTGTTCCAAAAGATGCTTATATTCCCCCCTGGCCACGACCCGTATTAAACATCTGTCTCTTTCTTAAAGTACGTCTATATTTTTTGCAACAAAAATTTCGGACAGATTCTTAAGCTAACATTCCTTATCAAACCAACTATTACTTTAAGCACTCACTGTTTTTAAAAAGTCCTTTTTTTCATACATTCAGCCGCAACTTTCAACAACCAAATTAACAACTAAGTGCAGTGTAAACAACTTTAATCAAGGTGACTAATCGCAAAATCTAACCTATGTTGTATGTCCCCTGAACACATCTTATCAAAAAATTCTTCAAAACAATTAATCATTCCATACATATTTTTTGGCAAAGTATAAAAGCTGCATATTTTTAGTTACTTGTTAGGATTGTCTTGAGGAAACTCTATATAGAATTCTACAGGCATATGGTCTGATTCCAGTCGTTCACTTACCATGAGCTGACAATGATCAATAAAACATCAAAAATAAATCACAGGAAACAAGAAAATAATCATTCACACTACTACCAGAATCAGAAATAAAAGTGTAACGACCCACAGTATCACCAGAACAAAACGCCATTTATAATATGTAGATCCAGGACAGTGCACATATTGAGTAACAGCTTTCCATAATTATTTAATTTATCATCCTCAGAATTTCGATCAAGACTGATGGGATGACTTTCACATGTAAATTCAACATCAGAACCGAAATTCCTGCAAACATGAGATGCATTAGAAGTCCTACTATTTAAGTCTCCACACAACAGCAAATACACGTCATCTGAATCAATCAAATAATCACATAAAAAAATTTTTCCAGTGCCGATATACCGTTATCGATATCGTAATGCATATAATATGGTGCACCCTCTGGAGGAATGTAAGTACACACAAACAAAACATCTTTCAGTGTGCCAAACAATGATTTGTTGATTAAAAACACACACGTGTTTATGTAGGGTAGTTTCTATTTGTTTTACATATTTACAAAAACTCTTTTAATCAGACAAATAATGCCCCCGGATCGTCTCCCCTGATTCGACAACTTCAGAGCGGGTATACAGAAAACTCGTACTCCACAAAACAACTGTTTTCAAAGTATTCAACAAATGTTTCAAATAAACAAACAAAATCAAACGAACAGATATAAGAAACAAACTCGTTATCAGATATTTTTCAACAGACCATGAACATTCCAACTCAAAAAAGAAAACGGAAGATTTTCATTTTTATCATTTTCATTTATATTTACAAAGCTATCTGTTGCCCCCTCTGTGCCACCAGCACGTGCATCACCCCGCCATTCCCTGTCACCTGGCATGGAAGGACCATCGCTACTTGCCACTGTCTCCGCCATGGCAGGGCTAGCATCACGCTCGGCACGTGAGGGGAGCAAGTCACAGAACTGGTCAAACGGGGTCTGGGTTTCCCTGCCACAACCCGGTGCTTTCTCAAAACTACCACCCTCAGAAAAATCAACCCCTGGCCGGCCAAATCCCTATTTCACAACACAGAGATCCCCACCATCTTTCACCCCATACTTCACCCCATCAATAAACAAATGATCAAAAACTAATTTTGCTTGTTTTGCCGTCAGCACGTGCCTTTTTGAAGTGTGGTGTTAATAATTTTCTTATATTTCTGACACGCGCGGTGTAGTCATCGTTGATGAACACATTCGTTCCCCTCAGCTTCTGCCGGGCCCTCAGAATGGCTTGCTTCTGTCTGAAGAAGGTACAGCATGCTATGATTGGGGAGTCTGACCTGGAGTTGAGACGGTGCACACGGTCAAACTGAATGTCTTCAGTCAGTTCCATCTGGTCAGTGATCATGTCTTTCACTCTCCCCTCACAATCCGTAGTTGTTTCACCGGAGAGTTTCGGCATTCCGTGGATGATGATGTTGTTTCTTCTCGATCTTCCCTCCAGGTCGTCCACTTTCTTCGTCAGGTCCTCGTTCTCCTTCCGCAGACTCTTCACCTCTCCCCTCAGCTGCTCCACCTCTCCCCTCAGCTCCTCACGCAGCTGACTCATTTCACCTTTCAAACTGTCCATTTTCTCGTTCAGTGCTGTGTTCATGGAGTGCAGCGTACTGAGGACATCTGCTATAGACTGCTCCAGGTTCGAGGCGCGTTGAGTAGGAGAGGAGGTGGCATCACTGGTGTGGTCGGCACTGGGCAGTTTGCTCTGGCGGTAGCTGTCACGCTTGGGTGGTCCGGGATTCAGCTCAACGTCTCCACACTGTTGCAAAAAATCGCCGTAGAAAAGTTGAACTAGGAGCAATCCTACCACGACAACCGGCTTGCAGGTTGCGCATTTTCAATGTCCGGGTGAAAATTTTCCTTTTCAGTCGGCGGTACATAAAGTTGATAAAGATGAACATAAAACAGCCACATTTTGGCCTAAACGATAATGGTTCAGCCGGCATGATTCTTCATATAGGTCCTTGCAGAATCCTGGTACAGGTGATGGTCTAGAACCACCGTAATTAGTCCCCAAAAGACAGAGCGCTGTGACACAGCCTGTCACTGAAGGTGCGCAAGGTGAACCCCCGAGAGAGAGAGAGAGAGAGAGAGAGAGAGAGAGAGAGAGAGAGTTATCAGTTATGGTTGTGATGTGTTGTGAATATGTACATGCGCGCTTACACTTGCATCCTTGCTTGCGTGCGTGCGTTTCCTCAAATTTTTAATATAAAAAAGACGAAAACGAGAATTAAAAAAAAAAAAAGGGGGGCACTAGGACAGAAAAACGCCAGAGGCTACTTCTATCCATACATGCATAAGAGAAACACGGACGTGGAGAAAAAAAACACCACAGACAGTCCAGCTATCATTATGATATCGTACGAGTCCCGGAGATATTGTGCTCTCCGTTTTCTCCTAGAAACGGCGATTGTTGGCAAGTGCGCAACAAGAAAGTCTCTGTAGTGTAGGCTAGTAGAGACAGTGGTGATGGTGGTGGTGGTGGTATGTTTATTTGTCAGAAATAGAGAGAGAGAGAGAGAGAGAGAGAGAGAGAGAGAGAGAGAGAGAGAGAGAGAGAGAGAGAGAGAGGAGAGAAGAGAGAGAGAAGAAAGAGAGGCAGTGGTTATGGGTATGTTTAACACAATGAAAAATTTACAAAACGGGTGAGTGCGTGCGTTCTTCTTCTTCTTCTCATTGGTTTAATGTCCGTTCACTACAAGGTGATTTAGACAATGGTACATTCACGTTAAGAATGCACTGAAAAGGGGATGAGGGGAAAAAGTGAAAGGATAAAGAAAATAATGGATGATGATAAGTTTATACAATTTCATTTATAGTAACTGACCTACTGGTGACTGGCAAATACTTTCTGCAATTGATATTAGGACATGCAACTCGGAATCATACAGAACACTTTGGAAATTTCCGTATTTTTCCCTTAGATCTATCCCTTTGCTTTTATACGAGGCAATGAGCACAGGGCAATCAAACAGTATATGGTGGACTGATAAAATAGCAGAACAAGTACAGAAAACATCTTTTGAATATTTAGTTTTCTCAAGCATTTAGACGTAATTTATGAATTATAATTTCTATATTTCGTGGGGAACACAAACGATTCAAGTGAACTCTAAAAAACTTTGAATATACAGAGTTTGCAAGAATTGAAATAATTTCAAATGAAGATAAACGCAGACCTATACTATTAATCATTATGTCACTTGTACATTCTGAAGCACCGCGTTTTGCCAGAGAATCTGCCAATTCATTCCAGTAAAGACCGCAATGTGATGGCACCCAGCAAAATGTTATCCCAATACCTTTAGAAGCAAGAGAATGCACAAGGAACTTGATTTCAAAAATAACATCATTTCTTAGTTTAGAGTCCCAATGTTTTAAAGCCAGTAAAACTGATTTTGAATCAACACAAAAAAGGACATTGTAAATCGCAAGAGAAATATTTGAAATATAATTTAGCGCCATAAGAATTGCGAACAATTCAGAAGTGAATATTGTAAAACCTTTTCCAATACAAAAAGGTCTTTTTACTTTTAAGTTGGGTATAACGAATGCAGCCCCGCACATGCCCGATTCTAAGACAGATCCGTCCGTGTATACTTTCAAGTGGTTTAAATACTGACAATTTATATGATTTTGAACCTCAATTTTGAGTAGGTTTTGATTAGTGTCCTTTTTTGTTTCCTTGTAGTCAATATCAAAATTTGCATATTTATGTTCCCATGGTGGAATCTGGGGAACTACTGGTAAAACTGGTACGTTTGATATATCGATATTATTTTCCTTCAAAAGGTCTTCAGTATAATTTCTTATTGGCTGCAAAAAAGAGATATTCCTAGCTCTTTTTGGATAATCCTTTTGATTAATAAATATTTCATCGCGAACAGAATT
>CM060334.1:17366473-17368973 GCA_030674155.1 Stramonita haemastoma | reverse complement strand
GTGTGGTGTGTGTGTGTGTGTGTGTGTGTGTGTGTGTGTGTGTGTGTGTGTGTGTGCGCGCGTGTGAGTGTGTGTGAATAAAATTCTGCTTAATGTGAGTGCTGCAGTCAGCTGTTCTCACTAACTTCCGACATTGCTGGTCTGAATTGCTTAGTCTTTGGGTATTCACTGAAGACTTACAATCTATATCTCCCTGGGTGAGTGGATTGTACTCTTGATTATTATTTATTCTACTATTATCTTCCAGCCTTTACTGAAAGATATTGGACACGTTGGTGAGAGATAATTAATTTTGTAAATATAGTTAAAAATTCTACTTTTTTTTTCCTCTTCATTTTCATTGCAGTTTTTTGCACACAGTAATTTCTTACTGTTTGATAATATAGGTTGTAAATTTGTGAGAGTAAGTGATATTGCTTGCAGGGCTTTTGCTGTATATATCATTTGTGCCACATAACCCAGTGTGTGTGTGTGTGTGTGTGTGTGTATGTGTGTGTGTGGCAACTACAGCAAGGCCGATATATAAAAACTTTTTGTCCTGATATCACCTTGTGCTGGTAAGCTGGTTGAGTGTTTTTCATTCTGCCAGTTGCGTACATATGTGGGTTTATTTTGCTTTTTTCGCAAATTTTGGCATTCGTGATTGCAAAATTGTTTGTTGTAACAAATAGTAACCACTCATTGTTTGTTTGGTGGGTGGTTGTTTGTTGTTGTTGTTTTGTTGTTGTTGTTGTTGTTGTTGTTTGAAACTATTTGATTTCCGTTTTGAATACACTATTTATGTATCTTTTGTATGATGTCTTTAACCCTTAAAAAGTGGCCTTCAAAAGAAGGATTGCGAGTTGGGTATTTAAACATAAATCATGCGTATAACAAACTAGATGAAATTGCAACGATTTTGGACAACTTTGGTAAAAACTTTCATTTGTTTTGTCTTTCTGAATCACGACTACGTTTTCAAATACCAGATTCTGACCTGTTATTCCCTGGTTACAATATCATTCGTCGTGATCCAAAAACTCCTAAAGAAACGGGTTTATTATTATACTATAATCAGTCAGTCACTTTAAATAGAGTCTTAGAACTGGAGCAGTACCATGTTGAATCTTTATGGGTAGAAGTCAAGTTAAAACATACAAAACCATTACTCATCGGCTTTATTTACAGAAATCCTTCCGAAAGAATAAACTGGTATACTAATTTTAATACAATGATGGACGCTGCCACACTTTATAATAATGAAATAATATTATTAGGTGACTTTAATATTGATTTACTAAAACCTCAGACACAATGGGTTCAGCTTTTCAAAACTTTTAATTTAAATCAGCTTATTGACTGTCCAACTCGTATTACAGACACCACTAGCACTCTAAATTGACCACGTTTACGTTTCTTCCGAACAGAACATAGCTGAAGTTTGTTCACCTGTTTCTTCGTGCAGTGACCATTTCCCTATTTGTGTAACTTGGTCGAGAAAAGGGATAAAAATTCCCAGGACAGGACACAAAACAATAAAATACAGATGCTTTAAACATTTTCAAAGAAGATGTTTTTCTTAATGATGTGGCAAACTCCACTTTGTCACATGTTTATCAGTATACTGATCCAGGTGAAGCCATAGACTTCTGGATACGCACCTTTTCTAAAATATATAATAAACATGCTCCAATAAAAACAAAACGAGTGAAATTCAAGCCAAAACCTCCATGGATATCAGCAGAAATAGAGAACGAAATAAAAGTAAGAGACTGTTTAAAGTCTAAACATGATAAAGAGTTTAAAAACCAAAGAAACAAGGTGACAAACATGAAGCGTGTAGCAAAACAAAAGTACTTTCAAGATCTTGTATCGGACAGAAAAAACTGCAGACACATTTGGAAAGCCATTAATCTACTAACAAATAAAACTAACAAAAAGGCACAAACTACAGTTAAAGATATTTCATCCTTGAGCCTGAATAAACATTTTGTTGGGATAGCCAACAACCTAATAAAGTGTGAAGACTGGAAAAGTAATGATTTGAAAACATTTAAGAGCATATTGTGAGTCTAAAAATATACACTCTATATTAGACATTCCATTTATTTCCTTACCTGAAGTGCTGACATCCCTCTTACAATTAAAGCAGTCAACCACAAAAGATGTTGATGGACTAGATGGTAAAATAATTAAAATTGCTGCGCCTGTAATAGCAGACACCCTTACCTATATTTATAATCTTTGTATTGACAAAGCTTATTTTCCTTCTCATTTTAAAAAGGCTAAAGTAATTCCTCTCTTTAAATCTGGCGCATCAGATGACCCATCGAATTACAGGCCGATATCAATTTTGTCTATCTTATCAAAGCCTTTAGAAAAGCATGTTAAAAAATCTTTACTTTTACATTTAGAAAAATATGACCTAATCAATCCAAGTCAATCAGGTTTCAGAAAAAAACATTCATGTCACACGGCTCTGATAAATATGGTAGACAAATGGCTTCTGAATATCAATAAC
>CM060334.1:17350627-17355627 GCA_030674155.1 Stramonita haemastoma | reverse complement strand
TCCCTACCCCAACATACCAGCATCACCGCCAACAGCAGTTCAACCAATATTTTAAAAGAAGAAAACGAGATACATTCAACAAAACGCGTCATCCTAACTGGATACACTGATAATTATTTAAACAAACGTGTGTGTGTGTGTGTGTGTGTGTGTGTGTGTGTGTGTGTGTGTGTGTGTGTGTGTGTGTGTGTGTGTGTGTGTGTGTGTGTGTGTGTGTGTGTGTATGTGTGTGTGTGTTTGTATTTATGTGTGTGTGTGTGTGTGTGTGTGTGTGTGTGTGTGTGTGTGTGTGTGTGTGTGTGTGTGTGTGTGTGTGTGTGTGTGTGTGTGTGTTAGTTCTTCAGTTTAACGTCCTTCCACTAAATAGTGATATCAGACGGGAAAGTGTATATGAGTGAGTGTGTGTATGGAGGGGAGGGGGGAGAGGAGGGGGCTGGGTGGGTTGGGATGGCACATAGCAAATTATCTGCAGTAAAAAACTATAAGAACCAAGAATTAAAACAATAGAACAAGAATAATGAAAAGAAAGAAATAACAGTTTAAAATACTAACTTTGCAATTCGTATAACTAGTAAACGTCATTATACTATTATAACTAGTAAACAATCATTATACTATAAGAACCTGATAATAGGACTATGACTTAATGATAATGCAATTTCTTTCATTAGCGAAATGTCTTTTAGAATTTGCTCTAAGCAAACGTATTTGTAAACTGGTAAAAAGATTTTCAAATCTCTGCATTCTAAAAGAATGTGACCTATGGTAATATTTTCGCCACAGATACATCTTGCTTTTTTTGAAAATTTCGATCTAAAAGCATTGAGCTTGAACCTATAGATAAGAGATACAACATTTCTATGTTCGTGAGAGTTACGGCATTTGATCTTATCAAAAGATAATAAATGGGTTACATCATCATTCTGGTGAGAACCAATACTTTGTTTCTTTTTAAAATGTTTCCAACATGCATTTTGTAACATGCTATAGCCCTCATGAACGGATAAGGGGACATTAATGCTGCAGGACCCATCAGTGTGCTTTGCTCCACATTTTGCTACTTTGTCAACTATTTCATTAAAGTAGATACCACAATGCGAAGGAATCCAGCAAAAGGTAACACAGGTGCCTCGTAACATCAGAAAATGAATCAGATGTCCAATCTCAGTTACGAGATCTTGTCTCACTTTTGAGCTGGAATTTTTTAGAGCAAGTAAAACCGACTTGGAATCAACACAAAAAAAGCGTTTGAAATATGTCTTTGGGGAAATCTAGAAGAAAATATAAAGCCATCAAAATGGCAGATAATTCAGCTGTAAAAATAGATCGATTTTTCCCAATATGAAAAGATCTTTCTACTTTCAATGATGGGATTACAAAAGCTGCTCCCGCCTCGTTGTCGCTCAAAAGTGAGCCGTCAGTGTAGATTTTTAGATGTTCTGGATATGTAGTTTGTATATGTTCTTTCACTGATGTAGCTGTTTTAAAACATCTCGCATTATCTCTTGTACGTTCTAGACTCATTTATGGCCAGGAAGCATTTTTCAGCGCTCCAAAATCTTTATTACAAAAAATGACAAGATTAGACTGTAAGGGTTCTCGATTAGCTTTGGGTGTACCTTTCCATGCATCATCCATGGGCACTTATAAAGAGATAGGTATTTTGCCTTTAGATGATTATCGACAACTGGCTGTGGCTAAATATCTCCTACGTTGTTCAAAACTAGAAACCAATGTGGACACCGAAATTGGTATAAGATCTGATGTCAACTTCCCCAAAAGAGCACATAATATTCGTTCCGTTACCACGGCTAGAACTTATACTTCTCACTTATTTGATAAGGCAGAAATATGTCCTACAAAAATAACTAAATCAAAGATTAATAACATTTCATCTTGCCCACCATGGGAGCTTCAGAGAGCTAATTTTGACTTAAATTATTCTTCTTTAACCAAGAAAGGTAATGAAAATATTCTTAGCGTGTGTGTGTGTGTGTGGTGTGTGTGTGTGTGTGTGTGTGTGTGTGTGTGTGTGTGTGTGTGTGTGTGTGTGTGTGTGTGTGTGTGTGTGTGTGCGTGTAAGCGGAAAAACAAGCAAAGTAGGCAAAAAAAGGGAAAAAAAACATACATCTAAAAATTAACATAAAACCCTTTAAACACGAAAAGCTTCATAAAAACACGTTTCTATATTCAAATGGTAAGAATACAATTTCAATCCAACATAACAACCAAAACACTCCTCTCTACAATAAGTCTAGGATAGCATATGTGAAGGTGGAAGTTGGAAAGGAAAGGGAAAGGAAGGAAATGAGAAGAGAGAGAGAGAGAGAGAGAGAGAGAGAGAGAGAGAGAGAGAGAGAGAGAGAGAGAGAGAGAGAGAGAGAGAGAGAGAGAGAGAGAGAGAGAGACAGACAGACAGACAGACAGACAGACAGACACAGACAGACAGAGAGAGAGAGAGAGAGAGAGAGAGAGAGAGAGAGAGAGAGAGAGAGAGAGAGAGAGAGAGAGAGAGAGAGAGAGAGAGAGAGCATCTTCAAATTACATCGTCATCAAAACAAACTAGTCAACAAAGTATTTCAAAGCACTCACACTTCTGTAAAAAATAATTATCATCAATGAAACCTATAAGCTCATAATGTGACCAATCCTAACAAGGAAAAGAAAACCCCGAAAAGCAAACAACAAACAAAAGAGCAAGATTATACAAAAGAAATATCAAATAGGAGCAAAACAACATTTAAGGTTATAAATACAAACCAGTTTTAAATCAAACTCAGTGCATTAAAGATAATGTATATACTATTCAAGATGAGAAAATAGCAAATATTCAGAATTATGAAACGTAAGGCATTACAAATCTATAAGCCAAAACATTCATATGAAAAATAAAACATTCCATGTGTGTGTGTATGGTGTGTGTGTGTACCCGCGTGTGTGTGGGTGTATGTGCGTGCGTGTGTGCGTACGTGCCTACGTGCGTGCTTGCGTGCGTTCGTGCATGCCTGCATGCGTGTGCGCGTGCGTGCGTGCATGTGTGTGTATGCGTGTGTGAGGGGGGGGGGAAACAAGCAAAGAAGGTAAAAAGGAAAAAGACACGCACACATAAAAACCCTTAAACACACACACAAAACCTAAATAAAATTCGTATTTCTATATTTAAACAGAGGTAGGTAAAGAAAGCCCCCCCCCCCCTAACCCACACAAAACAAAAACAAAACCTAGCGGTACATTACAGGAACAACGAAAGAAAACCAAACCATCAACCACCCATCATTACCTTCACCACCACCACCACCACCACCACCACCACCACCACCACCACCACCACAACAAAAATCTCAATGAATAAATCAAGTTCCATTATACACAAACACAGATGTTGACACTAAGCCATCTAAAATCAAACCAATCGCTAATCACTAAAATTTTTCTTACGTACTGACCCCCCCCCCCCCCCCCCCCTTTATAAAAAAAGGTAAAAAAGAAAAAAAAATTAGCACAAAAAGCACACCCTCCCCCCGCAATAAAAAGAAAAAACCCTCAAACAACACATCACTAACTTAAAACGTAAGGCCAATAAACATTTCTTCTTCTTCTTCGAATGCTCACACAGGAACTATCGTAGTCTGTCATATGAGCGAAAATACGTGGCGATGCCGTTAATTGTCCAAGAAGGCAAAAAATAAAAAAAGACAAGGAAGAAAAGAACAAGGCGGAAACATAGGGAGGGATAGAAAAGAGGGAATTTCTATCATGGAATTTCCAGAAGGTGGGAATGCTGTCTATATTTACATGTACCCGGCATCCCCACGGGGTGCCAATAAACTTACACTGTACTCTTCGTGTAGATATATTTCATTACTTTTATTACAGGAGGACGGGATAGCCCAGTGGTCAGAACATTGCGCTGGCAATTTGACAACCCGGATTCGATTCCCGTTCGAGGAGATTTTTCTCCTGGAGTTAACATCAGTGCTGACTCCACTCTCCCCCAAAGTCCTTTGGATGAGGCTATAAACCGAGGCCCCGTGTGTGAACGCAAGCAGAACATCTTGCGCACACGTTAAATCCTGTTCCGCTTTTCGTAAGAGCAGGCCATCGTGTGCCGGTGGGAACAGATGACATTTACAAAACTGCATACACACACGGGGACTGGATGTAAAAAAGCACACGAGAGCTTATCCCATTATCCTCGATATAAAATAAAATTTAAAAAATACTAAAGACGCAAACAGCAAACTGAGACGCCAGCAAATATACAAGTAGAAAAACAAAACAAAAACCTTCCACAATGATTATCAAATCCATAACAAACTACCCCCACAAATCCGCCAGCGTACTGACCATTAAGACAGAAAAAAAACCAGAAAAAGATGAGAAAGACAAACTACATTTAGAAACATTATAAACAGGCATAAAACAAAGAGGACAGACCAAAGAAAAAGGGCTGAAAAAAGATGAAGACAAACAAAACGTTAGAAACATGGAAATGTACTAGAACAAACAAACAAAAAAAAGCAGAAAAAACGAACAAAATGTTAAAAATATAAATGTTGGTCAAGGACAAAAAACCACGAAGAGTACATTTTTTCAAACGCTAAAAACTAGACTAGAAAATAAAAAAACAACGACAAAAGGAAGAAACCTGAAATATATAATTAAAAAAAGAGGAGAGAAAGAGAAAAAAAGGGTGTTAAAAGACGATAGGACAAACAAAATGTCACAAACATAAAATCTCGACAAGAAAAGGATAACATACCGACGAACAAATTGTTACAAACATAAAATAATTATAGGCAAAAAAAATCACACGGATGAACAAAAATGTTAGAAAGGTAGAAAGATAACATAAAGACAAACTACATTCAGACACATAAAAATGAACAAAGAACATGGCATAAAGACATGTTAGAAACATGAAACAAAGCAAGGAAACGAAAACAGAAAGCAAGGCAATGGCAGGTTGACTGGACAGGGAAATGGCAAAAACAAAAATT
>CM060334.1:17330816-17333316 GCA_030674155.1 Stramonita haemastoma | reverse complement strand
AGTTTTGCGCATATGTTAAAACCCGTTCTGCCTTTCGGAAGAGTAGGCGCCATTCGTGCCTGTGCAAACAGATGACAAAAATATATACTAAAAGCCCTGCACACTAGTGTTGTGTTAAGACATTATCTCCGAAGTCAGAAAGCGGCTACCTCAGTAGTACGCAAAAATACTGCAACACAAACATCTCACCATTGGTGAACCTTGGAGCTCGAACCAAAGATTGAAAAAAAAGTTATAACATGTTATGAAATATATTCTTCTTTTTTATTGTTAATGTTGCTCTATTGTTCTGACAACCATGTCATACCGGATATTGAGAAAATGAACGGGACTTTTTGAATAATTAACCAGTTTGGAGTGTGATTTTATTTTGTGAATAAAGTAGACGATCACTGCCGTTTACAACCCGTTTCAGACTATTTTCTTACTGATGAAGTCACACAACACTTCAAGGGCTGGGGTGGGGGTGGGTGGTGGGGGGATAGCCTAGTGGTCAGAATATTGCGCTGGCAACTCCAGGGTAAAAATCCCCTCGAACGGGAATCGAACCCGGGTTTGGCGCAAAGTCCTGACCACTAGGCTATCCCGTTCCCCCCCAAAAAACAAAGCAGCAGATGATAAATAACTAAGGGCGGCAGGAGATGAAAGCAGTGACTGCTACACACTGCTGCTGCAGGCAGACTGTTGTTTGTAGCTGAGAATGATGGCATCCATTGAGACCCAAAAAAACTTTCTAAAACCGTTAATAAGATTTCTGGTGGTGGTGACAGAAAGCTTGATGAACCGTTAATGAGTTTTCTGGTGGTGACAGAGAGGTTGCTGAACCGTTAATGAGTTTTCTGACGTGGTGACACAAAGTTTGCTGAACCCTTATGATTTTCTGTGTGACAGAAATTTTGCTAGCGTAAATGAATGTTCTGGTGGTGACAGAAAGTTTGCTGAACCGTTAATAAGTTTTCTGGTGGTGACAGAAAGTTTGCTGAACCGTTAACGAGTTTTCTGGTGGTGACAGAAAGTTTGCTGAACCGTTAATAAGTTTTCTGTGGTGTCAAAATTTGCTGAACTAACGATTTTCTGGTGGTGACAGAAAGTTTGCTGAACCGTTAATAAGTTTTCTGGTGGTGTCAAAAATTTTGCTGAACCGTTAACAAGCTTTCTGGTGGTGACAGAAAGTTTGATGAGCCGTTGGTAAGAAGGTTGAGGGTCCGTTCCTTCCTATTTTTCTCTCTCCTGTCAACAAATGCAGACCTGCCAGTCCCTTATTCCACAGCTGATAGGAAAATAGTGTACAGTTAAAGTTGATGTTCATTGATTGGTCTCTGCTTTTGAAAAAAAAAAGTTTGTAGTTTGATTTAATTTGGGTCTGGTTTTAATTTTCGAATTCTTACACCACACACCGCACGCACGCACATACAACACACACACACACACATACATACACACACACACACACTCAATCATCACCCTCAACCAGATCTATGACTCAACAACAACACCTAAATAATAAATCCGTGACTTTTTCTAACTTCCCCGCACTCCCCAACACCACACCCCTTTAAAAAACAACAACACATCACGTCCAAATTATCCCCCCACCCCCGGAATCCACCACCACCTTCTCCCCCCCACCCCCACCTCTACCCCATCCCTCTCGCCTGATCATCCCTTTAGATGCCTTGTCAGATGCAGAATATTGATGTCACAGAGCTGCAGATTCTGTAAAGAAGACAAAAATCCATATTGTGGTAAATTCTATCGCTGTTTCCTTACTTTGAAACATGTAGGAAGCCTTATAGCGTGTGACAGTGTGAAACCTTACAAGGACCACAAAAAAAAAAAATCTTCAGTCTCAAACTCCCAGTCACATTTTTTGTGTGGATTCAGGGAAAGAAAGAGAGAGAGGGAGAGAGAGAGAGAGAGAGAGAGAGTGAGAGAGAGAGACAGAGAGACAGAGAGACAGACAGAGAGAGAGAGAGAGAGAGAGAGAGAGAGAGAGAGAGAGCAGAGAGAGAGAGAGAGAAGAGAGAAGAGAGAGAGAGAGAGACAGAAGAGACAGACAGACAGACAGCAACAGACCAGACAGACAAAAAACAGACAGACAGACAAAGAGGGAGAGGACAATAGTATGTATTACACACACCACAACCACCACACTACACCCATACCTCACACACCAACCACAACCACACTCACCACTTCACCACACCACAACCAAACCACGCTACACTCCACACAAACACCACACCACACCACACCACAATCACACCTACACTATACCACACCACACCACACAGCACAACACCACACCACACCACACAGCACAACACCACACCAAACCACTCACATTACAACACCAAACACACACCACACACCCACACGAACCACACCACACCACACCCACACTCTACTACAGTAGTATTAAAAAGACACCAACCCCGAAACAGAAAAGTGCCTACCATAAATGGTAACGGTGGGGAAAAACGGTGGCATACACAAGAAT
>CM060334.1:17323316-17325816 GCA_030674155.1 Stramonita haemastoma | reverse complement strand
CTCTCTCTCTCTCTCCTCTCTCTCTCTCTCTTTCTCATCATCTCTCTCTCTATCTCTTCATCTCAATCTCTCTCTCTCCTCTCTTCTCTCTCTCTCATCTGTCCTCTTCTCTCCTTCTCTCTCTCTCTCTTCTCTCTTTCTGTTATATTTTCAATCCGTCAATCACTAGGCTCAGGCTATATTCATCCCACCAATCAATGGACATGTCACATCTGTAGCTTTTTCCCGTTCCCCTCGACAAGAAATTAGCCTAGAAATCGCCAACGCCATGGTGATGAATTTAAATCTGTTTGTGATAATTGATGTTCACTAACAAAAATTAAACCCACCCAACAACAAAGAACACACCCAGCAATTGTTTCTTTTGTTCCGATGTTTTGTTTTCTAGACTTTATAAATATCATATATTATTTTTTTTAACGTGTTTCGTTGTTGTTTTGTGGAGGAAAGATTGGTCACGGAAGATGACAGCCCTTTTAATATTCCTTTTGATCTATTGTTTTCCTTTCTAGTATTTTCATATTGATATCTCCCCTGTTTTGTACTCTCAATTTCTTCTTATTTCATCAACCCCCCCCCCCTCCTCTCTCTCTCTCTCTCTCTCTCTGTGTGACGGATAGCCAGTGGTCAGAACATTGCGCTGGCAATTTGACGACCCGGGTTCGAATCCGGTCGAGGAGATTTTTCTCCTGGAGTTAACATCATGCTGACTCCACTCTCCCCAAAAATCCTTCGGATGAGACTTATAAACCGAGGCCCCGTGTGCGAACGCACGCAGAACATCTTGGCACACACGTTAAATCCTGTTCCGCTTTTCGTAAGAGTAGGCCATCATGTGCCGGTGGGAACAGATGACACTTACCAAACTGCATACACACGGGGACTGGATGTAAAAAAGCACACGAGTGCTTATTCCATTATCCTCGATATAAAAGAATAAATCAAATCAAATCAAATCAAATCAAATCAAATCTTCTTCTTCTCTCCTCCTCGTCTGTCTGTCTCTGTCTCTCTGTCTTCTGTCCTGTCTGTCTGTCTGTCTTCTGTCTTTGTTTCTTCGTCTATCTGTCTGCCTGTCAGTCTATCTGTCCATCTATCTCTCTCATCTTTGAACATTGTACTTATGTGCAAAGATGGTACACTCGTTTGTATGATTTGATTTTCGTTTCAAAAGTCATAACTTGTCTCTGGCTTTATTTAAAAATGAATAAAAGAATCTGTTTTAAAAAGAAAGAAGGAACAACCCATACTCAAAAGCAAACACATCTCCGGAATCAGAATGTGGCTACCTTTATGGTGGGCAAAAACGGTCGCATAAGCAAAAATATTCATAATGGTGAACCTTAGAGCTCTACCTAAGTGAACAATAAAGCAATATCAAACACACACACAGACGCAAGACACAACACATACAAACACACACAAAACCACACACATCACGACTTAGAGAGAACGAGAGAGAAGAGACGAGAGAAGAGAGCGATGAGAGAGAGAGAGAGAGAGAGAGAGAGAGAGAGAGAGAGAGAGAGAGAGAGAGAGAGAGAGAGAGAGAAGACAACAGAAGACAGACAGACAGACAGACAGACAAACGAGCAGGAGAGAAGACACACACACAAGAGAGAAGAGACAGAGACACAAAGGAACAGAGACAGAGGCAGACAGACAGAGAAACACCTGCCGAGAAAAAAGACCACGACAAAACAGACATAGAGACAAAGAACAAGTGGAAAACGGAACAAATGCTCCGACAAGCAACAACAGCAACCCAAAAAATATCCATTCCTCCTCTGCCCCCCCCCTCCCATCCCAAACTTTCCTTGTTCCAGCTTCCTTCCTTCCTCCCTCCCGCTCTGTGGTGTTCCCCTTTGGTGACCTCATCTTCCCCCCCCCCCCTCTCCCACCCTCCCCCCCCTCCCTGCCGTGTCCTTCCTGTCTTCCTCACTGATCAATAGCAACGTCTGTCAGCTTCATTAAATATTCACACACACACACACACACAACGCCACACACACACACGCACACACGCACGCACACACACACACACACACCACACGCGCTAGCGCACGCACGCATGCACACACACAGCACGCACGAACGCACAACACCACACACAACACACACAACACACACACACACACACACAACGCACGCACGCACTATGAGTGAAGAGACGTTGAATTAAAGAAAGAAACAAAAGAACACACACACCACACAGCCACCACACCCAACAGTGAAGAAACGTTAAATTGAAGACAAAAGAAACACACACACACACACACGTACGCACGTACGCACGCACGCACGCACGCACGCACACACACACACAACACACACACACAACACACACACACACACACACACACAACACAACCCCAAAAACAAAAACGAAACCAAACGGAAATCACCAACAGTGTTGATAGATTCCAACATACTTGTGCACTACAACTGAAAACTGATCGATACAGAATTACAAACCCCCCTCTTCCACTGTGTTTGTGCC
>CM060334.1:17315383-17323216 GCA_030674155.1 Stramonita haemastoma | reverse complement strand
GTTCAGCAAACTTTCTGTCACCACCAGAAAACTTATTAACGGTTCAGCAAACTTCTGTCACCACCAGAACAATTCATTTACGGCTCAGCAAAATTTCTGTCACCAACCAGAAAATCATTAACGGTTTCAGCAAACTTTGTGTCACCACTCAGAAAACTCATTAACGGTTCAGCAACCTCTCTGTCACCACCAGAAAACCATTAACGGTTCATCAAGCTTTCTGTCACCACCACCAAAATCTTATTAACGGTTTAGAAAGTTTTTTTCTGGGCCCTCAATGGATGCCATCATTCTCAGCTACAAACAACAGTCTGCCTGCAGCAGCAGTGTGTAGCAGTCACTGCTTTCATCTCCTGCCGCCCTTAGTTATTTATCATCTCTGCTTTGTTTTTTGGGGAACGGGATAGCCAGTGGTCAGACTTTGCGCCAACCCGGGTTCGATTCCCGTTCGAGGGGATTTTTACCCTGGAGTTGCCAGCGCAATATTCTGACCACTAAGGCTATCCCCCCCCACCCCCACCCCCACCCCAGCCCTTGAAGTGTTTGTGTGACTTCATCAGAAGAAAATAGTCTGAAACGGGTTGTAAACGGCAGTGATCGTCTACTTTATTCACAAAATAAAAATCCACTCCCCAAACTGGTTGAATTATTCAAAAATCCCGTTCATTTTCTCAATATCCGGTATGACATGGTTGTCAGAACAATAGAAGCAACATTAACAATAAAAAAAAAGACTATATTCATAACATTTATAACTTTTTTTTCAATCTTTGGTTCGAGCTCCAAGGTTCACCAATGGTGAGATGTTTGTGTATGCGAGTATTTTTTGCGTACTAACTGAGGTAGCCGCTTTGACTTCGGAGATAATGTCTTAACACAACACTATTGCAGGGCTTTAGTATATTTTTTTGTCATCTGTTTGCACAGGCACGAATGGCGCCTACTCTTCCGAAAGGCAGAACGGGTTTTTAACATATGCCAAAAACTTTCTGCGTGCTTGGCACACAGGGTTGGTTTTAGAGTCTCATCTAAAAGACTTTCTGGGAGTGGAGTTAGCACTGATGTTAACTCCAGGTAAAAATAAAATCCTCTTTGAACAGATATCCCGGTAGTGGCTCGAACCCGGGTTCGATCCCTGGCTGTCAAATTTGCGAATGCAGTGCTCTAACCACTAGCCTCCCCCCCCCCCCCCCCCCCCCCGAAAAACTAACAGTAGTGATAAGTGTCACTAAGTAACAACAGAAAAGCTTCACTCTTAAGTTATTATGTAGCAAAAAAATCCCTTCGTTTTCATCGTAAAAGAAAACAAAATGCCTGTAAATCCCTCAAGCATCCTTCATCCGACTTCAAACAATGGTATCGCCCTGTGCGCCCCACATCACCAGGCGGCAGGCATGCAGCAGAAAGCTAATTAACGGTTCAGCATGGCCACTTTGTGGCGCCAATCGATGCCATCGTCCTCAGCGACAAACGACACGACAGTCTGCCAGCAGCAGCGGGCGGTGTGCAGCTAGCAGTCACTGCTTTCATCTCCCGCCACCGCTGTTCATTATTTAGCCATAAAAACAAAACCATAAACACAGAAGGGATAACGTTGAATGGGGTGGAAGGGGGGTAGGGGGGGGTAGGAGACTTTGGTTAGCTTTTTTTTTTCTTTCTTTACCCTTCTGTTCCTTGGCTAGAGCTCTGAGGTTCACCAATGGTGAGATTTTTGCGTAGGCGACCACTTTTGCCCAGCATTAAGGTAACATGCATTCCTACTTCCAAAATGATGACTAAATACGACACTAATTCCACGCTTGGGGGGGGGGGGCTTAAATTTTGTCATGTATTCCTACCCGTATGAAATGGCTTACTGTTTTGAAGGATGGAACCGGATTTTTAACGTCTACGCAAGACATTCTGCATGCGTTCGCACACGAGATCTTAAGATTATTGTCTCATCTGAAGGACTTTCGGTGGAGTGGAGTCGGTAAAAAAAAAAGGCGTCCCATAACCTAGGCGGTCGTAGGAGAGCGAGGCATTAGAGACCTCAGCTTCTTTAGGGGCCAGCATGTTCAGGGGCGGCGCCCATCTCCTCTCCCTCGCTGCTTTACCTTCCCTGACCCTAAAGAGGGCAGGTACTCATTTACAGCTGGGTGAACTGGGGGGATTGTACTGTCGGAATTAAATGGAATGTGTAAGCGCATAACATAACAAACACTACAAACGCACCATTCTATACGTATGCATCTCACGTGAACAGACCAGAGAGTCACTACACTGATTCGAACTGACTGATTCGAATCCCTGACTTTAAAAAATAATAATATTATCAACAAAAAGAACCCTCACCTGATCCAAACTGCTGTCCCCCCCCCCCCCGAAAAAATTGTTAACGATAAGAACTGGTGACAATAAAACGTTGAAACAAAAAACCTGCGTGCACACTGGTGTCGTGTTTATTCATTTATTTATTTATTCCACTTTATGTCACAGCAGATTTCTCTGCGTGAAATTCGGACTGCTCTCCCCGGGAGAGCGCGTCCGCCATAAGTGCAGCGCCTTCCCAATTTTTTCCTGTCTGCAATTGTAAAGTTTGTTTCCCTTCCAGAGCGGCTTTTTCTACAGAATTTTTCCAGGGACAACCCTCTTGTTGCTGTGGGTTCTTTTACGTGCGCTGAATAATGATGTGTAACACAACAGGAAACCTCGGTTTATCGTCTCATCGAAAGACTAGCGCCCAGACCACTTCTCATGATCTAATGGATGGGGGGAAAGTTTTGGGCCCAAACGGGATTCGAACCACCCACACTCCGACCCGGACTTTTCGCTTTCTAGACAGGCGCTTACCTCTGGACTACCGATCCACCTCCAGACATCATCCCTGAAGCTGGAATGCGTCTACCTTAACCGTGGGCAAAAAACCGGTCGCATACCAAAAAACATCTCACCCTTGATGAACCTCAGAGCCGTAGCGGACAAAGGAAAAAAAAAACCCGCTTAATCCATTTCATGAAAGATGCACCAGAAGGCTCATTAACGCACCTGCCAAACTTCCTGGCTGAAATTAACCGTAGCATTCTCTCATCAATTAACCGACAAATATTCTGCCAAGATTTTTTTTTTATCTTGTCTCCCATTTCGTTCTTTTCCTCTTAATTCCACGTTCAAGCTATCACCCAGACGCCCATTCAGAGGGATTTTTCCCCTGAGTTAACATCAGTGCCGGCTCCACTCCCCCGAAAGTCCTTCGGATGAACTGTAAACCGAGGCCCCGTGTGCAAACGCACGCAGATTATCTTGCACACACGTTAAAACTCGTTCTGAGGGAAAGTAGGCCATTCGTACAAGTAATATTTGTATTTTGTACCACTTTATGTTTACAGCAGATTTCTCTGCGTAAAATTCGGGCTGCTCTCCCCGAGGTGAGCGCGTCGCCACAAGTGCAGTGCCTACCCATTTTTTTTTCTTTTTCCTGCATGCAACTGTATGTGTTTCCCTATAGCGGATGACAAAACAAAAACACATGCACGCTTGTGTTGTGTTAGACATTTTCCCCGAAGTCGGAATGGGGCTACCTTAATGGTGGAACAAAAACGCTTGCATACGCAAAAAATTTGCCATCGGTGAACCTGGGAACTATGAAAGACTGTATAAAACAATGTCCCGTGTGCAAAAGCACGCAGACCATCTTTCGCACACATTAAAACCTGTTCAATGTTTCGGAAAAGTAGGCCATTGTGTGGCAGTTGGACGCAACTATGACAAAACTTATATATATATAATATATATATGCACAGGACTGGTGGTAAAAAAAAGGCACATGAGTGCTGATTCCATTATCCTCGAAATAAAAGATTTAAAATATATAAGTGAACAAATTCCACTCTGTCCAAAGTCAGTGTTTTGCCTCAGGTAGAAAAGAGATGACATTGATGGCCATCAACATCAACAAGCAAGCGATAGCAATTATGAACATAAATATGATATCAAAGAGGTGGGATGGAGAGAGAGAGAGAGGAGAGAGAGAGAGAGAGAGAGAGAGAGAGAGAGAAGAGAGAGAGAGAGATTTGATTTGATTTGATTTGATTTGATTTTATTCTTTTATATCGAGGATAATGGGATAAGCACTCTTGTGCTTTTTTACATCCAGTCCCCGTGTGTATGCAGTTTTGTAAATGTCATCTGTTCCCACCCGCACACACGATAGCCTACTCTTACGAAAAGCGGAACAGGATTTAACGTGTGTGCAAGATGTTCTGCGTGCGTTCGCACACGGGACCTCGGTTTAAAGTCTCATCCGAAGGACTTAGAAGAGAGAGAGAGAGAGAGAGAGAGAGAGGAGAGAGAGAGAGAGAGAGAGAGAGAGAGAGAGAGAGAGAGAGAGAGAGATGTCAAATTCGTTTATTTCGAAGATGATGAATAAGCACTCATGTGCTTTTTTACATTCAGTCCCCGATCTTATCAGGGATATCATCAAGATAAAATTAAAAAAAAGAAAACCCACCCCTAACTAAACAAGAGGAGAGAGGGGGGGGGGAGGGAGGAGAGAGAGAGAGGAGAGAGAGAGAGAGAGAGAGAGAGAGAGAGAGAGAGAGAGAGAGAGAGGAGAGAGAGAGAGAGAGAGAGAGAGAATGCGTTGACGCTTTGACCAATTTATTGTAATCGCCTAATGTAACCTTTAAGAGAGGAAGAGATAGAGAGTTGGGGGAGGTAGGTGTGGTGAATGGAGTGAAAGAACAAGTTAAGGGGAGAGGGGAGAGAAGAGGGGTGGCAGTAGTGACTGCACCTTGTTGGTTTACAAAGGAGGTGGTGGTGAAGGAAGAGGGGGGGGGGGGTGGAGGACTTGATATTTGTTTTGGTTTGTGTGATTGTTTTGCTTGTTGATCGTGGATTTTGCGGTGTGTGTGTGTGGGGGGGGGGGTCCTTGTGTGTGTGTGTGTGTGTGTGTGTGTGTGTGTGTGTGTGTGTGTGTGTGTGTGTGTGTGTACGTGTGGTGGGGGGGAGGGGAGTCGTGTGTGTGTGTGGTGTCCTGTGTGTGTGTGTGTGTGTGTGTGTGTGTGTGTGTGTGTGTGTGTGTGTGGTGTGTGTGTGTACGTGTGGTGGGGGGGAGGGGAGTCGTGTGTGTGTTGTGGTGTCTTCTCTGTGTGTGTGTGTGTGTGTGTGTGTGTGTGTGTGTGTGTGTGTGTGTCCGTGTCTGTCTGTCCTGTGTGTGTGTGTGTGTGTGGTGGGTGGGTGGGTCGTGATGGTTGGTGGTGGTGGTGTGTTTGTGTGTGTGTGTGAGTGTGTGGTGCCCTGTGGCGTGTGTGTGTGTGTGTGCGTGTGTGTGTGTCTGTGTGTGTGAGAGAGAGATGGAGATGGGGGAAGGGGGTATCAGTCAGTTTGTCGATAGCTCTTGAGAAGTTGCACCAGGGAACCAATTACAACAACAATTAACCAAATTCTCCCTATATCCTGCACCTGCGCATTCCCTCTCTCTGTCTGTCTGTCTGTCTGTCTCTGACTGTCTGTCTCTGTCTGTTTGTCTGTCTGTCTCTCTCTCTCTCTCTGTCTCTGTCTCTCTGTCTCTGTCTCTCTCTCTGTCTCTCTCTCTGTCTCTCTCTCTGTTTCTCTCTCTGTTTCTCTCTCTCTCTCTCTCTCTCTCTCTCTCTCCCCATCCTCTCTCTCTCTCTCTTCTCTCTCTCTCTCTCTCTCTCTCTCTCTCTCTCTCTCTCTCTCTCTCTCTTCTCTCTCTCTCTTCTCTCTCGTCTCTCTCTGTCTCTCTCTTCTCCCCTGTCTCTCTCTCTTCCTCTCTCTGTCTCTCTCTGTCTCTCTCTGTCCTCTCTCTCTCTTCTCTCTCTCTCTTCTCTCTCCTCTCTCTCCTGCACACTTAACCCCCACCCCCACCCAAAGAAAAACCTCCACGCTTTTTTTTTGGTTTTCACACGAGTCGACCAGCTATTTTCAGTTCAGATCACGCGAACATACCCAGCATGCACCAAAGTCCAAGCAGGACATTGTGCTCCGCCAAACTCGACTTCCCCAAACTCACTTGCTGAGAAATTCAGTGTAGCGCCCTCAGCATCCAGGAGTTATAGGAGAAGTCAGTTTTTGCTAAATGTCCTTCTTAAGGAGTCACAGTGATAAGCAAAAATCAAGTCTTCAAGTCTTATTTGTTTATTTATTTGTTCTTTTATATCGAGGATAATTGAATAAGCGCTCATGTGCTTTATCTTTACATGTAGTCCCGGTGTGTATGCAGTTTTTGTTAATCTTGTCATCTGTTCCCACCGGCACACAATGGCCTACTCTTATGAAAAGCGGAACAGGATTTAACGTATGCGCAAAATGTCATGATTAAGGTTTTCAAGTCCAGTCTTTCTGGTCAAGTCTTTCGGGTCAGATCAACTCTTTCAGATCAGATCAGAGCAAGTCTTTCAGGTCAGGTCAGAGCAAGTCTTTCAGGTCAAGTCTTTCAGGTCAGGTTAGGTCAAGTCTTTCAGGTCAGGTCAAGTCTTTCAGGTCAGATCGGAGCGAGTCTTTCAGGTCGGGTCAGGTCAAATCTTTCAGGTCAGGTCAAGTCTTTCAGGTCAGGTCATAGCAAGTCTTTCAGGTCAAGTCTTTCAGGTCAGGTTAGATCAAGTCTGTCAGGTCAGATCAAGTCTTTCAGGTCAGATCAGAGCAAGTCTTCCAGGTCAGATCAGAGCAAGTCTTTTAGGTCAAGTCAAGTCTTTCAAGTCAAGTCTTTCAGGCCAAGTCAAGTCTTTCAGGCCAAGTCAAGTCTTTCAGGCCAAGTCGTCTTTCAAGTCAAGTCTTTCAGGCCAAGTCAAGTTTTTCAAATCAAGGCAAGTCTTTCAAGTCGTCTTTCAGGTCAATTAAGTCTTTCAAGTCAAGTCTTTCAGGTCACGTCTTTCAAGTCAAGTCTTTCAAGTCAAGTCTTTCAGGTCACGTCTTTCAAGTCAAGTCTTTCAGGCCAAGTCTTTCAGGCCAAGTCAATTTTTTTCAAACCAAGTCTTTCAGGCCAAATGAAGTCTTTTAGGCCAAGTCAAGTCTTTCAGGAAAATTAAAGTCTTTCAGGCCAAGTCAAGTCTTTCAGGCCAAGTCAAGTCTTTCAGGTCAAGTCAAGTCTTTCAGGTCAAGTCAAGTCTTCCAGGTCTAGTCCATTTTTTCCAAGGACAAACACGAAAAGATGAAGAGAATGAAGTGTAACTTCTGGCAATATTTTATAAGACCTTGGCACTATACAGTTTGTACCCAGAACTGTAGTCCTGAACATGCGTGTTTCAAAATCATGAAGAAAGTAAAGTGCTGACTTATACCCAAAACTTTCCACAACAACAACAAAACTCAGCTCAAAATACAGCTGTGACCAAAAGTTGAGAGAGGGGGGGAGAGGCGCGAGAGAGAGGAGGAGGAGGGGGTAGAGAGAGAGGGGGAAGAAGAAAGGGGAGAGAGAGAGGGGAGGGAGAGAGAGACAGAGAGAGAGACAGAGAGAGAGAGAGAGAGAGAGAGAGAGAGAGAGAGAGAGAAGAGAGAGAGAGAGAAGAATTTTAATTTTAATTTTAATTTTTGATTATTCGTTTATATCGAGGATAATGAATGAGAGAGAGAGAGAGAGAGAATGAATATGGAGGAATTACCGGGGGGGGGGGGGAGGGAGAGGGTGGAGAGGGGGGTTATGTTCATATGATTTTCCAAGCTTACAACAAGCAATACTGGTGGTGCAAATATCTTGATGGAAGGGGTGTGTGAGAGGAATTGACGTGGATTGATTACTTTCTCGCTCTGTGTGTGTGTGTCTGTGTGTGTGTGTGTGTGTGTGTGTGTATGGTTTGTGTGTGTGTGTGTGTTGTCTGTGTGTGGGGGGAGGGT
>CM060334.1:17295383-17305383 GCA_030674155.1 Stramonita haemastoma | reverse complement strand
ATCTGGATGAAAGAAAATTCCTTAGATAGAGCAGATTTGAACATTGTATGCCTTAATTTGTGGATTGCAGATTTAACCACGAGGTTCCAGAAACGAATGAGTGGATTTGGGGGGGGGGGGTTAAATCTCTCTCTCTCTCTCTCTCTCTCTCTCTTCTCTCTCTCTCTCTCTCCTCTCTCTCTCTCTCTCTCTCTCTCTCTCTCTCTCTCTCTCTCCTCTCTCTCTCCAAGACCGAATTGCGTCAGCAAATCAAATCGTCTGGATCTGCTTCCCCTTTTATGTGCCAAAAATGGGCACATTATCCCAAGAAAGACTGACAGACAGACAGACAGACAGACAGAGACAGAGAGAGGTGGGAGAGACAGAGACACAGAGAGAAAGGTGGGGAGAGAGGGACAGAGAGAGAGAGTTGGGAAGAAACAGAGACAGAGAGAGCGGTATAGAGAGACAGAGACACAGTGACAGAGGTGGGGAAAGACAGAGACAGAGAGGCGCGCGCGCGCGCGCGCGCACGCGTGTGTGTGTGTGGTGTGTATGTGTGTGTGTGTGTAACCAACATGGAATATGTCAACAGCAGAGCAAAAAAAAATTCAATATTATGTTGTCATCAGCCAGAAGTGTGCAGGACAGACACACTCAGGGGAAAGAACTAGCGAAAGAAAATGTGCAAGGGAGATCAAACAAGTGAGAGAGACAGACAGACAGACAGACAGACAGACAGACAGACAGACAGACAGAGGCAGAGAGACAGACAGACAGAGGCAGAGAGACAGACAGTTATGCAGATAGACAGATAGAGACAGAGAGTCACAGGCAGAGACAGAGAGAAACACAGACAGACGGACAGAAAAGAAAAATAAACGGAAAGAAAAGCAAAACAGAAGTAAAGAAAAAAAGGGGAAATAAAGAAAAGAAAGCAAAATTATAATGATGAAAGCAAAAAGAAAGAAAAGAGATAGAAAGAAAAATATTAAAATAGACAAACTGGTTAGAGAGAGAGAGAGGGTGAGAGAGAGATAAAGACGGATAGAGAGAGAAAGAAAGAAAGAAAAGAATGAATGAATGAATGAATGAATGAATGAATGAATGAATGAATGATCTTTATTTTTCAAGGGTTACAGAGTAAGAAAGACAGAGAGACAGACAGACAGACAGACAGAGAGGAATGGGGGAGTGGGAGGGAGGAGGAAGGCAAGAAAATGGACCACAAAAAATACCAGAGGTAGAACACAAAAAAAAGAGGAGAAAATGAAAGAAAGAAAGAAAGAAAGACAAATAGGGAGACACGTGGAAAGACAACATGGCTGAGTTGATGACTGACTGACTGACTGACTGACTGAATGAATGAATGAATGAATGAATGAATGAATAAATGAATGAATGAATGACTGGGTCAATGAAAGAATCAATCATCGAGTGAATAATCAAAAAATCAAAATAAAATTACTTAACTCCAAGAAAAAGTGCATTTTTCTAAAAATGAGAAATAAAATGCATGAAATGGGAGGAAACAAAAGCGATCAGTCGAACAGGAAAAATAAGTGCAAGAGAACAATAACAGAATTAAAGAAGAAGGAAAAAGAGAAGGTAAAAATTCAATAATGAAAAAGGAAGGAACGAAGGAATAAGCAAACAAGGAATGAACGAATGACTGAAAAACTTAAAATGAATGATTAATTTGAATGAATGAATGAATGAATGAATGAATGAATGGAGTGAATGAATGAATGAATGAATGAATGAATGACTTGAATGAATGAATGAATGAATGAATGATGTTTAAATGAATGAATGAAACATAATGAAAGAAAGAAAGAGGGGGGAATGAAACGAACTAAAGAAAGGAGGGAGGAATGTACAAACAAACAAACGATCAAACGAATAAATAGATTGATTTATTGCAATAATAAGATAAAATAAATGAATCAGTGCATAACTCAATCAATGGAAAAAACAAAAAAGTCCACCAAAAAAAACCTGAATAGAACAAAGGACAAAAATAAGCATCAGATAAAACAAAAACAAAAAAACGGAAGCACGAAAAACGGAAACAAAAACCGAGTAAACACGAACACGAAAATTTGAGTTTTAAGAAAATTATGACAAGTAGCAACATCAATCGATTTATTTCTGTCCGTGTCATTTCAGCTATATCCTGGACCTCCTTACAGACGATATTCAATCAACTCTCATGCCCTCCCCCTCCGCACCCCCACCCCCACCCCCACCCTCCTCTCTCCCTCACACCCTTTCTGACGTGTGTGTCCTACTGGCGTCATCAATGACGTCAGAAACGATACGTTCGGGACCTGATTTTTCCCCCTTAGTGCCGAAAACGGTCTTTGAAAGCAATTGAGGGTGTGTGTGTGTGTGTGTGTATGTGTGTGTGTGTGTGTTGTGTGTGTGTGTGTGTGTGTGTGTGTGTGTGTGTGTGTGTGTGTGTGTGTGTGTAGAGGGGGAGAGTGAGGGGAAGAAGGCAAAGGGGGGAAGGGGGCATTCAATATTAGGGGCCCCTCCCCCCTAACCTGTTATCGAAAATGAAAAATTTAATGGACCACTTGCAGAATTGTTATTATTTTTCTCTTTTTTGTGGGGGAGGGGGGGCAACAATGATTTTCGAACTATTAAAAGACAAATAATACAATATTGCGATGATCATTGTTATTGCACTTTACACTATTCTAAAAAAAATAATAACAATTATCATAAAGCTGCAACGCTTCTTCTAATGCTTTTTAATCGAAGAAAACCAAGCAAAACAAAACAAAAATGTATACACATCTTAGATACAAATGCTTCAGAATCTTTTTTTTTTAATTACTACAAATTTCGGACGAAAAAAATTCAGGACATTCCAACTATACTGCAACACATCATCCCCAACTGCTTACAAAGACAGTTCTTTAGGGGGCTCGGTGGGTAAAACATTTCATACTTGATCCGAGCGTCACGGGTTCAGATCTCTGTCGTAGTCAGGTTGGAAGAGATATCCAATATTTGTACAGATTCCAGCCCCTCTCGTTTGACTACTGAGATTGTCTTCTCTTCTCTCTGTTCCCGGGATGTTTGTCGTGCCTGGTCTTTCTTCCCCTGTGTTTGTAACTCTGCAAGGGGTTTGCCCGCTGGCCTCGGTCGATTTCAGAGAACCTCATGGAAAAAAATGATTTAGAGAAATTTCAGAGAATATTGATCAGATTTGCTGGTGGTGGACTGGGAAAGTAGAAACTGAGAGACAGAGAAAACTCCAATATTTTATTGGGAGGTATTGGATAATTTAGAGGCTTCTTTGCACAAGACCTTCGAGAGAGAGAAAAAAAAAGAGAAAACAAACATAAAGAAATATGTAAATTCTACATAAAGCAATGAAAGTTTATGATAAAATTGGCCACTTATTTGTTCTTGTCTAACCGCTCATATTTCCAGTCAGTTAGTCAGTTTCGCCAGTCACTTAGTTGATGAACCAGCCATTCGGTACAAATAGACTAGATACATGTCCGTAGACGTAGGCATTTTTCCACGTGTGTAAGAATAGACTCCCTTTGTCTCACATCCATATTCACGTAAGCAACCATTCCATCATCTCAACCAAGCAAGCAGTATTACACAATGCACACAAATTCCAGACCACAGCGATGATGATGGAAATGACTGATTTTACACCAGCTTTTACGATGAAAAATAAAATAATACAGGAACTTTTGTTTCTAATCACCTGTGCGCGTGAGCGCGTGCGCACACATACACACATACGCGCGCGTGCGGACACACACACACACACACACACACACACACACACACACACACACACACACACACACACACACACACACATTTTGTTGGGTTTTTTTTTCTTTAGATAGATGGCTTGATGAAAAAAAGCAAATCAATGCTTATTCAATGTACCATCTGGAAATAAAGATTTGATTTGATTTGATTTGACACACACATTAATGTGCATACCTGTATAAATAGACAAATCAAAAACAACGTTCCAAATCATAATTTAAAGCCATTCAACTATAACGGAACAAAGGGCAACCCCTACGACACAGAGAGAGAGAGAGAGAGAGAGAGAGAGAGAGAGAGAGAGAGAGGAAGAGAGAGAGAGAGAGAGAGAGAGAGAGGAGAGAGAGGAGAGAAGAGAGAGAGAGAGGTAAGGGGTGACAGAATTTAAAACCACACGCACACTGGTATCGTGCTTAGAACTCATCCCCGAAGTCGGAATGTAGCGATCTTAAAGACGGGGGAAGAAAGAAAGGTCGCACACGAAACTGTATCACCATTGTTGAACCTTGGAGCCGAGGAACAATGGGGAATAAGTTTGTAAAAACAGTTTTCTCTTGCCCTGCTTCACGGTTGCAAAGAATGATCATTGCATCCTCCTAATGTACCTTTTCGAGTTTGCAAAGCAAAGAATGCACGCGCGCGCGCGCGCGCGCACACACACACACACACACACACACATATGCATCCACACACAACACACACACACACACACACACACACATAAAAAACCACACACAACACACACCACACAAATCATCCCACACACAACACACACACACATATGCATCCACACCACAAACACATATCACCACACACAAAACACACAACACACACACACACACACACACACACACACACACACACACACACACACACACACACCACACACACACACACACACACACACACACACTACACATGCATCCTTGTCCTAGTTTTCGGACTACCAACTTCACGTAGCTTTTTTTTCCCCCATTATCAATCTATCAATGAGTCTAACATGATTATTCATGAGAGACAGCACCCACAAAAAACAACCGTAAGCTTGACAACCCAGTCCTATCAGATTATTTATAGTCCCGCCGATCAGATTGTTTATAGCCCCGCCGACCATAGAGGCCATATCAGGGTTGATCTCGTTAGGCTAGCCCCATCCCGAGTTTTTATTGTAAGTACCCCCCTCTACTGGAAATCTCAAAGCGTCCAACAGTGAAAGACAAATGGATCAGACGACAACTTCAGCGGTGTGAAATGAGGTATTTGTGTTTTTGCTAGTGTAAAAAGTGATGTGCTGCCGAAGATTTCATGGATTTCGTCACTCCCAGACGCTTAAAAAATAGAAAAGAAGTAAGGGGAGTTTAAAAAAAAAAAAGACAAAAAAGACTTGCGGCTTGTAGAAAAAGCTAGATTCCGTGCTCGTGTGACAACAGACTTGCAGACGATTCATTCGACAATAAACGAAAATGAGAGAGGTAAGTTACAAAGTGGGGGGAGGAAGAGGAGGAGGAGGAGAAAGAGGAGGTTGTGATAGTGAAAGGTGAATGTTGCACGCACTTTTTCGTGACAGTGGCTAGTAAACAGATAAAATGCAGCAAACAAAAAACAAAAAAAAACAGACGACAGTATATTTGGCAAAGAACTGGACTTCTTGATTGCAATGACGCCAGGAAACAAAACAAAGATAACTGAAAGAGGAAAAATAATCTCTAAGAAATACATTTAACTGATTAAATTAATTGTTGTCGCAAGTTCACACACACACACACACACACACACACACACACACACACACACACACACACACACACACACACACACACACACACACACACACACACGTTAACTCGAACTTGATTTTGCCTACTGGTGTCACATCACGCTCTGATATAAAATCAGCAACAGTGTGCAAATAAATCGATCACCCAACCTTAACATTTTATCTCGTACAATTTAACTATAAAAAAAACTCCTGTTCCAAAAATATGGAGAACAAAATGGTGTTACATTTTAGCAAGCTACTTTGAAAAAAAAAGTTGCTAGTTCACTGCAGAATTCTTTAATTCTGCTGTCCCAAGCAAAGGGAGATAAACTTTTCGAGCGATTTCAGAAATTCTTCATCTTCGATTAAGAGAATGTTATTTATATCTCTCTTCCTTGAAATTTCTTCATTAAATATGAGGCTTTTTTGACCAGTGTCCTCGTACGATTTACAAACAACAGAAAATGTATTTCATCTTCAGTCTGCGAGCCACACACACATGGGCAATAGGGGCTGTGCAGATGTGTCAGTGGAAAACCATGTTTTGCTGGCATTGAGGCCTTAATTTTTCTACTCTCAATCGAGCAAGATTACTCTGGTGCTTTTCATGTGTTACAGACCATAACATACTTTTCTGTTAAAAAAAACTCTGAAGGAAGAGTAACTGTTGTACTTTTATGATTCTTCTATGCAAGCATGCAGTCTTGTTTATAGGAGGCTATCATTGTGTCTTTAAATTCACACAAAACCCTTGCTCAAGTAGAGAGAGACAGACAGACAGAACAGAGGTGTAAACTTTAGGGGAGAAAGGTGTCATTTCAATTTCAGTTTCCTGTTTTAGCATTTCCACAGGCGGCGGCACGTGTGTGGTGGTGTCCTTAAAGTGCTTTTTTGTCCCTAACCAGATTGAAACACGCTAACTGCGCGAACCTGGTCCAAACATAACTGATCGTTGTTTTTAAGCTGCGTAGCACATTGTTTTATATCAACACATATAAAAACACGACCGAAAATAATGGCAATAACAAGTTACTTACATGACAAAAGTCAGTAGAGACTGAGAACGTAATACAGAATACTCCCTATCTTTTCCAGGAAAGTCTGTTGTTTTACCGATTTGCATGTTTACTAAAAACTATAGGACTTGTCAGATTTGAAATTTTGACTTGCGATTTACAGCCTGTGCATTTTTTTTGTATTTTGCATTTGTATAAAAGTTTAATACACTTTGAGTCACGCATATTTCTCTGCATGAAATTTGGGCTGCTCTCCTCGGGGAAAGCGCGTCGACACAAGAGCAACACCATTCATTATCTTAATTACTCTCTTTTTTCTGTCTGTATGCGTAGTGCTTTTATTTTCCTATTAGAATGGCTTTTTCTACAGAATTTGCCAGTGACAGCTCTCTTGTTGCTGTGGGTTCTTTTACGTGCGCTGAATGCGTGTTGCATACGGGACCTCGGTTTAGTCGTCTCACCAAAAAGACTACAAAACCGCCATTCACGGTCTAGTGGATGGGGGAAAAGTTTCGGGCACAAACGGGGATCAAACTTACATCCTCGCTTTCTAGGCAGGTGCGTTATCTCTAGACAACATAATTCCCTGGCATTCCACGTGGTAAAGGAAAAGAGACGGTAAGTTTCCACAGGAAGTTTCCAAACCCAGAGAGGAGTTTTGATCTCCGTTGAACCTGCCCACTTTACGAAAATAAACCACTTTACGACACAGCACGCGTGTATTAAATATCAAAAGAAAAAAAAGTAGGCCATTATAATACTATTGTTATTATTATGTGTGCTTGTTGCCGCGCCGCGCGTGGTGTTTGTGTGTGTGCGTGCGCGTATAAATTATGTGTGTGCGTACAAGATTTGTGTGTGTGTTGCGCGCGCGCGTGCATGTGTGCGCCTGTAGTGTGCGTTCGCGCATGTGTGCGCACGCTAGCGCGCACGTGTGTACAGTGTATGAATGTGTGCGATGTTACAATCCATAACACGTATTTATTGTTCTACAGGTGAAAGCAGCAGACATAAAGGCAGAAGATTACACTACAGTGGAACTACCTACCAGAACCAACGCGCTAAGCTAGTTCTCCAAGACAACTGGCGACGAGACCTAAAGGGCAATTACGTAAGGAGACGAGGAAACATTGAAAGAAGAAAAAAACAGGTTGACGGACATAGATTGCAAAATGGGACAGACTCGGTCTTCGAGGCACAACCAATGCATCTGGAGGAATCTGGGAAAGAGTTCTTCAGTGTGGCGCCTGAAGGACTTTCTCTAGCATTAAGGAAGAGGAGGGAAAACAAAAACAGTAATAACAAAACTGCAACAACAGTAGCAACAGCAAGAACAACAACAAATTTCAAGAAAAGAAGTAGCACATGACAAGACGTACAATCACCATGCTTTCTTTTTGTCAAAGACACACGCATACAGAAGATCAAGTACACACTTTATCTTAAATCCTAAATTCAAGTCAGCATTCGGAGTATAACAACTCCCCCCAAAAAGCAGCCAGTATGCAACCGAGACCTCACCACCAGCGACTAGTACTCAGTCTTTGGATACAACTCACAGCTGCCGGCTATCCTTGGCAGCAAACATTCTTGTTTGTTTTGGGGCAACGTCTGCAATGGTTCAGCAGACCAAACCGTGCATGGCAGTCTCTGACACCGTTGCTGCAGGCAAAACTGGACATGGGTTGAAGGCCTGGTTTGGCTGTCTCTTCTTCCTGCTGCTGCTTCTGTGTGTCAACATCTGGAGTCTTTTCACTTCTCCCCTACAGGTTCCCTCACGTACTGCTCTTCTCCACCTACTGTGATTTTCTGCAGTGCTTCTCAGCAGTCAGAGTGTATGTCAGCGGCTTTCATGCCATACTTGCACTCGTCCACAAAGTGTGCTAAAGTGCTGGACTAAGAGTGGAGGATTACCTGACCGATAATGGACTGGATTACGGTTTGCATCGGGATTAAATTTCATCTGGATTACGGTTTGCATCGGATTACAATTCATCTGGATTACGGTTTGATACAATTCATCTGGATTACGGTTTGCATCGGATTAAAATTTCATCTGGATTACGGTTTGATCGGATTACAATTTCATCTGGATTACGGTTTATGATGCTAATATCAGGATTACAATTCGATCTGGATTACGTTTGCATCAGGATTACGTTTCCCGATCTGGATTACGATACAAGACTTTGGATACAGACAAGGTAAAAGAAGTGTTTTGTTTGTGGGTTTTTTTATTTGTTTCCTTTCTTGTTGTGTTTTGTGGGAGTGTACCAAGTTGTAACCTTATTGTTGTTGTTTTTCTACTTGTCCTTGTTGTTTCTTATCTCAACTATTCTGCTTTAGGACAACTATGTGACTGGAATTTTCTTTTCATTTCTTCTTCTATTATCTTTCTGTTTGTTTTGTTGTTGTTTGTTGTTTCGTCTATGACATATCCCGTAAAGTTTGTTATTTGTTGTTGTTTTTCTTCTTGTTTTTTCCTTCTCGTGTTGTGTGACTTTCAGATCAAATATGTCCTTGTTTTCATTTGTTTTTGTTGTTTTGCTGCTTTTTGCCGTTTGTACTGTCTGTGACATATGTTATGAAGTTTCCTTTCTTTTCTCTGGGTTTTTGTTTGTTCTGTTGTGTTTATTTCTATTTTCTTAATTCTTCTGCCATGTGACAAAGCGCGTTATTTTGACATCTATCTATATCTATCAATCAATCAATCTATCTATCTATCTATCTATCTATCTATCTATCTATCTATCTATCTATCTATCTATCCATCAATCCCTTACTCTGGCGACCGTGGGGACAACCTGAAGACTCGACAACCAGTTCCCTCCATTCCTCTCTCTGTTCTTCCTTTCTCAATGTTTTGTTGAAGGCTAGGCCTGTCCATTCGCTGATGTCCTCCCATCTCTTCCTTTGACATAGTGTGGCAAAACAGCCTTGTACGCTTGCACCATAACGTGGGTTCAGATATAACGTGTGTTCATGTTGTGGTATCTTTTTTATGTCAATTTTTTTTACCTTTATAGCTTTTTTTGCTAAACAGCTTGGCAGAGAGACTTTAGAATACCGGGGGTGGATAGTTTTTCTGTCGGAAAGAGTCAGGGGGGTTGCATACGTTTG
This sequence comes from Stramonita haemastoma, assembly GCA_030674155.1. Taxonomy (NCBI): domain Eukaryota; kingdom Metazoa; phylum Mollusca; class Gastropoda; order Neogastropoda; family Muricidae; genus Stramonita; species Stramonita haemastoma. Next base: position 17,295,702 of record CM060334.1, on the reverse strand, counting down.
TGCAATGCTTCTGTTTGTCTTTCCTGCTGTCTCTCTTTGACTTTGTCTCTGTGTCTGTCTGCCTGGCTCTCTCTGTCTCTCTGATCTCTGTTCTCTCTCTCTGTCTCTCTCTCACACACACACATACTCTCTCTCTCTCTCTTCTGTCTCTCTGTCTGTCTGTCTGTCTGCTCTCTTCTGCTCCTCTCTCTCTCTCTCCCCTCTCTCTCTCTCTCTCGTCTCTCTCTCTCTCTCTCTCTCTCTCTCTCTCTCTCTCTCTTTTCTCTCTCTCTCTGTCTTTCACTGTCTTTCACTGTCTGTCTGTCTGTCTGTCTCCCTC
>CM060334.1:17290383-17292883 GCA_030674155.1 Stramonita haemastoma | reverse complement strand
TGCACACAGGTGTCGTGACACAATCCCCGAAGTTAGAATGCAGCTACATAAATCTATCTATCTATCTATCTATCTATCTATCTATCTATCTATCTATCTATCTATCTATCTATCTATCTATCTATCTCTTAGTCTGGCGACCGTGGGGCACCCATGAAGACTTGACAACCAGTTCCCTCCATTCATCTCTCTGTTCTGCCTTTCTCATGGTTTTGTTGAGTTCTAGGCCTGTCCATTTGCTGATATTTTCCTCCGATATTTTCTTTGGTCTGCCTCTTTTTCTTCCCCCTTGGACAGTGCCTTGCAGTATAGCTTACATAAAATAGTGGGGGTAAAACGGTTGCATATGCAGTAATCTCACCATTGAGGAATCTTGGAGCTCTAGCCGAGGAAAGAAAAAAAATCAAAAGTTACAAGTCAAAGAATGTGCCAAGAACATTGTATACGTTTAATGAAAGTAGTTTGAGTTCTCATAATAAATGAGGATGGACTTATTGAAGGCAGAGGAGAGTGTATATGTATGCAAACAATAGAGTCACGGTTTTTTTTTAATGAAACAGGTGTTGTTTGGCAATGTGATTGTAACGTTGTGTGTGTGTCTTTTTGCTTTATTTGTGAATTTAAAACGATTCAGATAAGTGCACTGAAGAAAAATGCACGCATATACATACAAGTGGATGCGCACACGCACGTGCACAAACACACACACGCGCCGCGCGCGGCGAGGAGAAAGAGAGAGACGAGAGAGAGAGGAGGAGGAGAGAGAGAGAGAGAGAGAGAGACCAAGGCGCACAAGCAAACTTACACACACACACACACACACACACACACACACACACACACACACACACACACACACACACACACACACACACACACATGAGACTATAAACCAAGGCCCCGTGTGTGAACGCACGCAGAACATCTTTCGCACATGTTAAATCCTGTTCCGCGTTTCGTAAGAGTAGGCCATCGGGTGCTTCTTCCATTATCCTCAATATAAAAGAATGAATTTTTTTTTTAATATATGAAAACACACACTGTACACACGCAACGCACATAGGCACGCGCACACCACACACACACACACACACACACACACACACACACACACACACACACACCACGCACGACGCACGCATGCACAGCACGCACGCAGATGGAAGGAGAGAGAGGGGGGTTATACTTCGACTACTGAAAATATTGCATCAAAAATCTTTCACATACCTCACAATCCGAATAATACGTCCTCGTTAGTTTCCACACAGGGCAAGATCACTGACTCGCAATGCTTCATGGAACACTAACGATACAGTATAATTTCAGTTGTTGAAGACTTCAGAGATACTTACTAAAGACATATGCAGTCCTCCGTGAATGTAAGAAAATGGAAAACTCAAACTTCAAAGAATGGACACAGTTAAAAAAAAAATTAAGTTCCAGAGACTTAGTAAAGATTTGTGCACAACCCTGTGACTGAAAATAATGTTGAAAAAGAATTTTAAGATGAAAATTGTTTTTTTTTAATGAAATCCAAGAATTGGTGCAGCTTTTGATTTCTTGTTATTTCAAACTGATTGCTGGTTATGAGGGGATGGGGCAGGAGGCGGGGGGGGGGGGTTACCTTTACTGATTGTCTTTAGTGTTGCGTCTTAATGAGGGTGAGACGATATTCATGACATGTGCCCGTTGTCCTCGTTAGTTCTGAATTGGTCTGCATCCGTGGGTGTACTTCTGATTAATAATTCTCTTGTGTCTTCTCTTTCTGTCTCTCTTGTCTGCCTGTCTGTCTGTCTCTGTGCCTTCTGTCGGTCTCTGTCTGTCTCGGGTTTCTGTCTGTCTTTTCTGTCTGTCTTCTCTCTCTCTCTCCCCTCCTCTCTCTCCTCTCTCTCTCTCTCTCTCTCTCTCTCTCTCTCTCTCTCTTCTCTCTCTCTCTCTCTCTCCTCTCTCTCTCTCTCTCTCCTCTCTCTCTCTCTCTCCTCCCTCTCTCTCTCCTCTCCTCTCACACACACACACACACACACACACACACACACACACACACACACACATTGCTAAATTCCTCCCACTCACTCTCTATGTATACATGGTATAAATGCATATAAGATTATTTTAGATTCATCGTGAGATGAAGCCTGATAGGCTATTGGCGCGGCTATAGCAACTCATTGATTGATTGAGATTCTATGCACGTTAGATATCCCATTCGTCATTGTAGATGTAAGTAGGTTGTGGAATAAGAAAGGTTTCTGCAGGATCCCAAAGGTTTAAAAGCGCATATCGTCATGCTTTTGCTTAAGCTTCTTCTGCTCAGTGGAATTTCATTGTGGTGTAGTTTTGATATACTACTCGCGCAGTGACACCGTTAACCAAAACATGCAATCTGTCTCACTCACCCCACCTGTACTGATTCCATGCCTCACTCATCCCACCTGAACTGATTCCATGCCTCACTCATCCCACCTGTACTGATTCCATGTCTCACTCATCCCACCTGTAC
>CM060334.1:17275383-17280383 GCA_030674155.1 Stramonita haemastoma | reverse complement strand
ACAATGTGAGGTACATTATGAGAGCCGTACGCGCAAGCTTCTCATCCCAAAATAAAAGAATCAAACTGAAATATCAAATAATTGAATAAATTATCAACCACTTTGTTTGGCCTTACAGTTTTTCCTCAAGTGTGATGAGTGAGACAAAATGTGTGTGTGTGTGTGTGTGTGTGTGTGGTGTGTGTGTGTGTGTGTGTGTGTGTGTGTGTGTGTGTGTGTGTGTGTGGTGTGTGTGTGGTGTGGTGTTGTGTGTGTGTTTGCGTGGGTGCGTGCGTGCGCGCGCGCGCGCGCGTGTGTGTATGTGTATGTGTGTGTGTGTGTGTGTGTGTGGGTTGTGTGCGTGTATGTGTGTGTGTGTTCGCGTTTGTGTGTTACGGTGGGAGTGGGTGGGATGTTTGCGTTTGCATGCGTAGTTCTCAGCAAAATAGTCTTGTGTGTTTTATGATTTTACTTGGGCCACTTGCAATGCTCTCTCATTTGAGACAATGATAAAGTAGTCTTGAGTCTAGAGTTTAGGGCGCCCCCCCCCCCCCCCCCTGCTAATTTATTTATTTATCATTCATTTATTCATTCATTCATTCATTTCGAGGATAATGGAATAAGCCCTTTTTTTTACATTCAGTCCCCATTGTATTACACTTTGTAAATCTGGACATCCGTTCCCACTGGCACACAATGACCTCTTCTGAAAAGCAGGTTTAACCCGTGCGCAAGATGTTCTGCGTGTGTTCGCGCGCAGAACCTCGGTTATAGTCTCATCCGAAGGATTAAAGCTAGGGAGCGCCCAACAAGGCCGTGTACTATCTATATCATGCTGCAGTACACTTTTATACTTGAATAGTATAGGCCCTGAGTATTCCTGACGCTTGAAGTAAGAGCGGAGTGACTAACTGCATGATAAGTACACACACATTAGGGGAAAGCATATCGCATGTGTATGTGTGGGGGGGGGGGGGGGTCTACAGGGCATAATTATCTTCTTTTCCTCTCCGTGACCAGCGGTTAAGGGGCGGACGGTTTGGGTCATAGGTCGCATAGTTTTACATATAACGACTGTGGGTTTCCAGGGCAGCGAGAAAGAGAGAGAGAGAGAGAGAGAGGAGAGAGAGAGAGAGAGAGAGAGAGGAGAGAGATGAGAGAGAGAGAGAGAGAGAGAGAGAGAGAGAGAGAGAGAGAGAGAGGAGAGAGAGAGAGAGAGGAGAGAGAGAGAGAGAGAGGAGAGAGAGAGAGAGAGAGATGAGAGAGAGAGGAAAAGAATGAGAGAGAGAAGTGGGGAAGGGGAGGTTGTATGTGTTTGTGTGTGTGTGTGTGTGTGTCTGTGTCTGTGTCTGTGTGCGTGCGTACGTGTATGCGTGTGTAGGTGGATAGGGGGGGGGAGAAAGGGAGAGAGAGGAGAGAGAGAGTGAGTGTGTGTGTGTGTGTGTGTGTGTGTGTGTGTGTGTTGTGTGTGTGCGTGTGCGTGTGTGTATGTGTTTGCCCACACGCATCCGTGCATTTGTGTTCTGTGTGTGTGAGGCGGGGCGGGGGGGGGGGGGGAGGGGGAAGAGAGAGGGAGATAGAGTGAATGTGTGTGCGTGTGTGTTCCATATCTCTCTCTCTCTCTCTCTCTCTCTCTCTCTCTCTCTCTCTCTCTCTCTCTCTCTCTCTCTCTCTCTCTCTCTCTCTCTCTCTCTCTCTCTCTCTCTCTCTCTCTGATAGTAGTCTTGTCGTCTGTTAGTTTGTCCCCTTATTTGTCTTTTGTCCTAATGTGCCTATGTAATTGCTCGTTTTGTTCACTTTATTCGTTTCTGTGTTTGAGTCGAACTGTTTCGTCTATTTGTTGCTTGACTTCGAGGGTTTTCCCTAGTTAAGTCCGAAAAGTTATTAACCGATTATTGTTTTCCATCATCCTTTTTTTTTCTTTTTCTTTAAATAGTTTACAACTTTTTTTAATCTGTGTGTTTGGTGAATCTTTTTTTTTTTAAATTAACAAGAAACCTCGCCACACCCTCGCCACAAGTTCACACTTTCAGTTGACATGGCGTTAAACCTGTCACTCAGTTGCTTAATGACGTTAGTGTCGACCAGATAGCAGATCATGACATTTTACTTCCGACACTTTCAGTTAAGCTAGTGTGGCATTAAACCGTCACAACTCGAACATGCCTACCCACCAGAAAGTTGACCCTAATATTCAAGTCTACTATATGTTACCTCTATACCACCGATCCACCACGTGGCGTTAAACCATCCGTCAATCAACCAATCGACTTATTTGACGACCATGTAGAACACCACAACGATTGTTTTCTGGCGACATGGCGTTAAACTACCAACCAACCAACCACCAACCAGCCAAGCGACCTGCATGTCCACTAGGTCTGAAACGCGATACTTCCAGATAGAATGGCGTAAAACCATCAATCAGTCGACTTCGTGACCTTTCTGGCCACTAGGTCGTAAAAAAAACGGTGACAACGGACATCTTCAGTCGACGTGACGTTAAAACCCATCCATCAGTCAACAAACTAACCGATTTAGTCACTTACTTACTTACTTACCTGTCCACCAGGTAGAAGAGCATGACACTGGAGGGAAAGTCCATCACAGAGGTGAGAAAGAAGTTGAGAAAACGGTTGCCGTGGAGGGTGGTGGACATCACGTACAGAGAGAAGTAGGAAAAGGCGCAGGTGTACCTGTGAGAGAGAGACAGAGATACAGAGAGACAGAGAGACAGAGATCAGCACTTAGACTGTCTGACAATTCCTGGGTTATTAGTATCCATTTTAGGCATGCCCTTTGGTTCGGTACAGACTTTATGATCCCCCTTGCACCGTGTTTTTTTTTTAAATAAAGAGGATCCCCAAACGTAAGGCACGAAGATTCACTAACTGGTATTTTTCCTCCATAAACATTTTTATAACAATTATTTTAACCACATTTTCCTTCTCTGCCTATTCTCATCATTTGTTGGCGGCGGTGGTAGGCCACAAGAATATTTACTACAGTTGACGCTTCTAAATTATGAACAGTGCCTTGCTGTTAGGTGCCACAGAGGGTGACAGGAGGTTTAAACTTCTGCCTGAGTCTTTGAAGAGTGCTTAACCAGGAGCCTTTATTCAATTCAGGTCAAGTCAAAGGCATATCCCTCATCAATGATTTCCCAAATGCTGCCTTTCCTAAAGTTATTATTGTAATGGACTTTATCAGATCTTTGACGGGAATGAAGTTGTACTTAGTTACTTGTGATATATTTTCTAATTTGTGTGTGTGTGTGTGTATATATATATATATATATATATATATATATATATATATATATATATTATATGTGTGTGTGTGTGTGTGTGTGTGTGTGTGTGTGTGTGTGTGTTATAAGGTACATACTGCCTGTGTATACAAGTTTGTAACTATCAGTACACAAACAAATGAATGTAGTATGTGTACTTACATTATGCCTTTTTTATCAAAAGTTTTTGATTGGAAGATACTGCATTCACACTAAAAAATAATAACAGTGACAATAAACAAAGCGAAGGAAGCAAAGCTGACATTGAAATGGGTAAATCAAAGCTGACATCCTTTGTCATAGAGATGAAATGAAACGACTCAAACAGATGACACAAAGCTGATAATATACGGACAGTTGACACAAAGCTTAAAAAGCTAATAGCCAGACAAAACAGAGCTGATGGAGATAAAACAAAGCTGTGATGTACAGTTGACACAAAGCCTTGGAGGTAAACACAGGTGACACAAAGCCTAAAAGGTAAACACAGGTGACATAAAACCTACGAGGTAAACACACGTGACACACAGCATAAGAGTTAAACATATGACACAAAGTACAAGAGGTAAACACAGGTGACACAAAAGTTAAACACAGGTGACACAAAACCTGAAAGGTAAACACAGGTGACACAAAGGTGAACGAACCAGCCCCATACAACACAGGGACTCACCATCCCAGCCAAGCGATGACAGCGTAGGCCAGCAGCCGTTTGTGGCGGAAGATGTCCAGAATTGTCAGTTTCCCTGTCTGCCTGTCAGTCAACGTGGTCTCCACCTCACTCATGGTAGGGGTGTGGGTGTGAAGGGCGGAGGGGTCATCCAGGTACCCGTTCTTTCTCTCTCCTTCCTCAGTCCCCTTCCCGTCTGCTTCTCTTTCGGCCACCGGTAGTTCTGTCGCCAAGAACAAACAGGAAAAAGAAGAGGATATGACTGTGAAACAAAAAGGAAGGTGGCAGGATGGCCTAGATGCTCACCAGCCTAACAAGTAAACTGTGAGGTTCTGGGTTCGATTTCCAGCCTTGCATTTTCTTCCCAGTTTGACGGGTATTCAAACTGAATGTCAACGCCTTTCGGAGGAGAGTCTAAAGCCAGTTGAACCCATGGCACAGAGGTCGTTTGCTCAACCTAAACACACTACGAATGATATATAAGTTGCCACACTGGTTCAACAGACAAGTTTTAGCTTGGTACATATTAGTTATGAAAAGCTTAAAACCAATCAAGAAATGGGTATCTCAAGGTGTACCAACAAAGGTGTACTCTGAAGCATTTATTTTTAATTTATGTAAACTACAAATTTTCTTCTCTTGAATCGTATATGAAATATTTATAGATGGTAGACGCATTGTAAGAATTCTAAATTGCACAGAAAAAAGGCTTTGGTTAAGTACATTTATGGAAAAAAGGAGAAATCGCCTTTAGAAATAAAGAAGAAAGTCACGAAGGAAAATGTCATTAGAGAAAAAGTATTGAAAGGAAAGTGAGTTAAAAGTAGCAAGGAAATTAGAGAAAAGATGCTTCAAAGAACAAACAAGTAAGGACGTAACAAACAAAATTGTTTCCTAAATCTAACCGCGAAAAGTAAGAATCTTTGCGAGTGTTATTGCGAAGATGTCTGCACGCACATGAGCTTGAGTGTATGCGTATGGGGGGAGGGGGGGCTCCGTAGATACAGACAGACAGACAGACAAACAAATGAAGGGGGAGAGAGAGAGAGAGAGAGAGAGAGA
>CM060334.1:17257883-17270383 GCA_030674155.1 Stramonita haemastoma | reverse complement strand
GGCTTTGGTCCTCGGCTTACCTCGATAACTGCGAACGCTAATATTACATTTTATTTCATTTCATTCTTTTATTTCGATGATAATTATTGAGGAAAAAGTAGTGGAGGAAAAACAAGTGCAGCTACCAACTTCTTAATCATTTTGAAAATGACTTATCAAAGAGTCAATGTAAAAAAAAAAATAATAAATGAAAATAAATTCTAGGGAATAATGTCTTTCAGTGGCAGCATTGTAGGCATATTTGAGTAAGAACCATGCCTTTGGCCTGACCTGACTCGAGTTTCGGCTCCTGGATGAGCCCTCATCAGAGGGCATTTCGATGACAATGGAATAAGCACTCGTGCGCTTTTTACAACCCAGTCATAAAGGTCCACGGCACCACCATGGGAGAGTTTTTGTATTCTAAATTTTTTTTTCTCCAAAATCCTGCTTCTACAAACCTCAGTTCTGAAAGACAGTTCACGTTCGTAGCCATACTGGTAACCGTAAGGACAGGGATAGCTCTTCGCATCCCCCGAGAGGTTGCCGTTCAGGACAGTGATTTCGCACTGGCCCACCACGACGTCAGTGGAATTCCAGTCCAAGTTGACTACCGCGTACTCTTCATTGGCGGCGCCAACGCTTTGGTTGCTTGGGGGTGCGCATTGAAGCCCTTCCACTGCCCTTCCTTCAAACACACATGCGTGCACGCACGCGCACACACACACACACACACCCGATATATATATATATATAGGTATATAGATATATAGAGATATAATATACTCACACAAATACACATGCACGCACCCATGCGCACGCGTGCGCACACATTCACACGCATGCACATACACGCGCGCGCGCGCGCGGACACACACACACAAACGCGCGCGCGCGCGCGCAGGGAAAAGAGGTTCAGATTAAAAGTTCACGTTATCAGATTTTCCGTAATCATGATGCCCATGATTTAGTTTTCCAGAATCCTGTCTAACGGATCCTTATCCCCTAGTAGAATCTCGTTTCCCATCATATCAGCGTCGAGAACTTCGTTTCTCGTGAGAGATTGATTTATTTATTTATTCTTTCATTTCGAGGATAATGGAGTAACCACCTGTGTGTTTTTTTACATCCAGTTTCCGTGTGTATGCAGTTTTGTAATCCGTTTCCAGAGAGAGAGAGAGAGAGAGAGAGAGAGAGAGAGAGAGAGAGAGAGAGAGCTTTGATCTTGTATTTTTCAAGGGTTATAAATAAGCATTCACATACTTTTTTTTCATCCTAGATAGAGACAGACCGACGGACCGATAGACAGACAGACAGATAAACAGACAGAATCACGTACCGATAAAGATGTTGAGAAACAACTGAAGAGAAGCTCCAAGAATACCTAATTTAAATAACAGCATTTGTATCAAGGAGAACCGTCCTGCTCCCTTTCGTCCCAGGGCGCACAGAGTAGCGTCTATGTTCGTTGCTTCGTGCATTTTGGGTCTGTTTGGTCTGTTTCCAAATTTCTTGTCTGCTTCTTTTATACTAATTTCGCTTGTGTTTTAAATTTACTTTTTTTCTGTTTCTTTTTCAGTTTTTTTGGGGGGGTGCTTTTTGTTCTCTATGATTTTTTCGTCATTTTGGTTTTTTCGTTGGGGTTTTTTTTTTGTATTATTCTTAAAACTTTCTTCTTTTTTACGTATCTTTGATTTAGGTCTGAAACCAAAAGAAGCAACTGAAATGAAGATGTGATCCACGAATTTTTTTTTTATACTTTTATTTCACACAATATTATCAAAGCACGTTCAGTGTCAAAAAGAATAAGTCTAATACGACGACGATGCTTGGTCTTTTATTTGATACAGTATTATCAAGGCACAAGCAATATCAAGAAAAATAACAGTCTAAGACAATGATTGTATTTGGACTTTCACTTTGCACAACATTATCGAAACACGAATGTTAAGTGACTGACAACCTTACAACACAGTTATATCGAGTAACTGCTAAATGATTAACCAGTTATCAGCTGGAGTGTCCCAGTATAGGTTGTTTTTTTTTATTCAGCAATCCTGTCTTTGACCACTAGGTTTGGCTTCCATACATTCTTCTCCTTTGTAATCTTATGTCATGACTTTGCTTTTGGTCGTAAGATAATAATTATCTTACAGTTTCACTTTTTTCAGGTTTTTTCTGCAAAGTTTTTCTTTTCACACACTTGGAGAAAAAAATAAAGCTTTCCACAAAATACTGGTTGAAATTCCTACAACACAAAGATGCAGTTTTCTTTCAGAGGGTTTTTTTTTTTCGGTTTTTTCTTTCGTGGAACACATTCACATATTTTGTTCGTCACTTTCTTATTCATGCCTCCCTATCTGTTTCTGTTTTCAATCTTTCCTTCTCCTCTTCTTTCCTACTTATTTCATTCCTTTTTTTCTTTGTTTCTTTCTCCTTTTCTTTCTTCCTGTCTTTCTTTCCGATACGTTTTTTCCGAACTTTTCGTATTTTGTGCAATGTACAAAATCTTTTCCACCAAAATTTCTGTCCTTTTGTTGCTCGCTGTTCTGAGTCCTGAATGTATCTGAATCTGTATTCTAATGCTGTCAGGGGTTTCATAGGACTCTAGGCCAAATTTTGTGGTCCAGAATTACCTTAGAACAAGCATGTCTGATGGGACTGCACGAAGTGTTTGTGTTCATTAATATTGAAAGTCGTAAGTGATGAGTTGTGAGGCCCAGTTAAAACTTTGGGACGACTTTTCGGCGTTTGCTGCATTTTCCGTTGTGTGTCTGTTTTGTTTGGCGATGCGCGCGCGCGTGTGCTGTGCATGCGTGCGTGTGTGTGTGTTGTGTGTGTGTGTGTGTGTGTGTGTGTGTGTGTGTGTGTGTGTGTGTGTGTGTGTGTTTTCGACCCTTTCTTCTATATCTATTCAGCTCTAGCCTCTCTCTCCCTCCTCTCTCTCTCTCTCTCTCTCTCTCTCTCCCCTCTCTCCTCTCTCTCTCTCCTCTCTCTCTCTCTCTCTCTCTCTCTCTCTCTCCTTCAATATGAATAGACGTTAAATCAATGAAAGAACATACACATCATACATACATACATACATACAACTACATACATACATACATACATACATACATACATACATACATACATACATACATACATACATTCATACATACATACACACACATGCACTTCATCTGTAAGGATAGTACTTGATGCCTCACTTCAGTTATAAATGTGTAAATAAATATCACAGATTTTCTTCGCATGATAATAGTTTTAAGAGATCAACATAATTTGAATAGCAGAACACACCAAGCAGTCTCGCTTCCTACTGGGTAAAATAAACTTTTTAAGGCCGGTTTCAAAGCGAGGAGTGCCTCAAAGCAGGTTTTCAACCTTACGATACTCTTAGAAGTACCTGCAACACCAACAAGATCTTATACAAGACTTTGTGGACTTCAAGAGGGCGTTCGACAGAGTTTGGCGTGCAGCTTTGTGGACAATAATAAGGCTGTATAACATCAATGCCAGCCTGATCAGAACCATAGAATGCCTTTAAAACAAGTCAACTAGAGGAGTTTACTACAACAGCAACATAGGAGAATGCATCTGAGCCACAGTTGGGAGTACACCAAGGATGTCTGCTACCTCTCACCGTTTTCACCATCTTCTCATAGAGAATAATGGCTGAAGCACACGAAGACTATGAGTGAACAGTCAGCACCGGAGGCGGAACAATCATAAATTTACGTTTCGCCGATGACAGATGACATCGACGCCTAGCTGGGAAAGAGCAAGAGGTGGTAATCTTTGTGAATCACCTTGATAGGTCCACTTCGGCATATTTATGGCATGTAGTTCGGTGCAGAGAAAACCCAGATGATGACGAACAACCCTTTATGGCATCACCACTGACTTTACCATAGACAAGAAGATTGAGATCGTCCATGGCTTCAAATGCCTGGGAGCTATAATATCGGATGAAGGATCAAGGCTCAAAGTACTCTCCAGGATAGCCCAGACCATAGCTGCAATAATCAAACTTAAAATTTTATTTTTATTTTATTTTATACCACTTTATGTCACAGCAGATTTCTCTACGTGAAATTCGGGCTGCTCTTCCCGGGGAGAGCGTGTCGCCACAAATGCAGCGCCTACCCATTATTTTTTTTCCCTCATGGATGGTGTCTAAACACGACACCTGTGTGCATGCTGGGTTTTTTTTTTAATATATAATTTTGTCATCCGCTCCTACCGGCATACGATGGCCTGCTCTTCCGAAAGGCGGAACGGGGTTTTAACGTGTGCGCAAGATGTTCTGCGTGTGTTCGCACACGGGACCTCGGTTTATAGTCTCATCCAAATGACTTTGACATTCAGTTCGATTTTTTCGTCAAACTGGGAAGAAAGGGCGAGCTGGATACGACCCCAGAAACTCGCGGTTTACATATTGGCAGGCGAACGTCTTAACCATCCTGCCACCGTCCTTCCTACGTAATCTGGAACAACTGATGCGTTCCCTGGTTTTGTATATATATTTTATAGGCATGTGAAACGTGAAACTAAATTAGCAGACACTGAAAGAAGGATAGAAGCATTGGTGATGAGATGCTTCCACAAACTTATTATCTCGTACAAAGATCACATAACCAACTAAGAAGTGAAAACCCGCATTGAAAACGCATAGTATATAATCATGAAGACCGTGCTGACTTCATTGAAAAGGCGCACACTGAAGTGGTACGGGCACGTCACATGAACATCTGGACTGGCCAAGACTGTCCGACAGGGAACTGTACAAGAAGGGAGCTAAAGAGACAGACAGAGAAAACAATGGGAAGACAACATCAGAGATGACTGGCCTTGAGCGACATTTCGCGGAAAGCTGAGAACCGCGAAGACTGCAGGAAGCTGGTTACCAAATTTTCAGTGGTGCTCCAGCGGTCAATCAGACTTCGAGACAGCAAATCCCCTTACACTTTGCACACCTTGGTTTTCCCAAACAAAGCCGAATCCAAATTTATACAACGTGTCCCGCACGTGTGATGCCAAACACATCCCCCTTGATCACAAAAGGTGGAGGTTAAAAACTCATTCATTTTTAGAAGAAAAAAGTTACAATGCTTTCAGTTTGTTCATTCTTGATTAATCAAGTGGAAAATATACCTGAATATTACGTTATGCATTTAATGAATTGTGACATGTGGCGTTGGTAAAAATTTGTCCTTCAAAATCGAATATGTAGAGCAAAAAAGAAGAAAGAAAGAAAGAAAGAAAGAAAGAAAGAAAGAAAGTGCTACTTATCTTCATTTGCTACCCTGAAAATTTGACAAGTTTTCCTCCAAAAAGAACTGCTGAAGCCGTATCTATTTGCATTCAGTGAAAGGCCTTTGGATTTTTTTTTATAATACGATATGGCGAGAGAGACCTCAGACTTCAGATTTTTATTGTACATCGTGGTGGGTGTAGAGTGTGGGCATATGACATAAGCGTTATAAAAAATATTACTATCAAAGTATATGTATATGAAATAATGTAAAAGCAGTAATAAGACAAGAAAGTTATATAAGACTTATCTTAAATGTTCATCACAAAGCAATTCGCATGCGTCATAACGAACAATGTTTTATATGGAGAGAGAGAGAGAGAGAGAGAGAGAGAGAGAGAGAGAGAGAGAGAGAGAGAGAGAGAGAGAGAGAGAGAGAACACTCAGATTATATCAAATGGCATTTCTTTAGGTGGTAAAACTAGCAGAGTATGCCTTTATTCCATACAGCCTTCGTCCGCAGTTTGTCTCTCTCTCTCTCTCTCTCTCTCTCTCTCTCTCTCTCTCTCTCTCTCTCTCTCTCTCTCTTCCTCTCTCTCTCTCTCTCTCTCTCTCTCTCTCCACACACACACACACACACACACACACACACACACACCACACACACACACACACGCGCGCGCGCGCGCGCGCGCGCACACACACGCACGCAAATTCGTGTCAATACGCTTTCCACGGGAAGAGCTATCAAAATTTCACATAATGAAATTTGTCATGGGTCAAATGTCATCCGTTACAAATTTGGGGATGGGTTGTTTGTTTGTGAGTTCATTTGTTTGCTTCTTTGTTTGTTTTTGCTCTTTTTTTTCTGTAATCTTCCTATCCTGCTGTTCCCATGCCCCTGATCATAATCTGTTCACGTTCGTAATGCTGTCGAATTGAATCGTTGGCATGATGACAGACTGAGAGATAAATGCAATGTCAATCACAGGCCATATAGTCATAATAAGGAAGGGGGCGGAATAGCCAAGTGGTTAGAGCGTTGAGTTCCAGGTTTGACGGCCTGGGTTCAAGCCGTCACCGAAGTACCCGTTCGTGGGGATTTTTTTTTCTGAAAGGTTTACATCAGCACCCATTCCACTCTCTCAAAAGTCCTTCAGATGAGACGGTAAACCGAGGTCTTATGTATGAACGCTCGTAGAACATCTTGCACACACGTTAAAACCCGTCAGGAAGAGATGGCCATTGCGTGCCGATAGAAGAAGATGACTAAATTATATATTAAAAAAACCCTCGCAAAATGCATAAACACTAGTGACGTGTTTAGACATCAACCTCGAAGTCGGAGTGCAGCTACTGTAAGGGTGGGCAAATGGTTGCGTACGCAAAATCTCACCATTGGTGAACTTTGGACTTCTAGTTGAAGAACAGTGTAAAAAATATATAAAAGAGAGAGAGGGATGAAGATAGTTACTATGTGAGATGTCCTCTTCGTTACAGTTTGTTCATGTGGTGCTACTTTTGGGGCTGCTACTTTTTGTAAAAAAGCAAAACATGTATGTATATATATATATATATATATATATATATATATATATATATATATATATATATATATATATATATATATATATATATATATATGGGGGGGGGGCGCGTGTGTCCCTTGTAACCCCAGTTTCATTTACAATGAACGAACAAAACTCGCATTATTTCCTTTCCCTGGAGTGTACATCAGGTTCGACTCCTATTCCCCGAAAGTCCTTTGGGTGAGACTATAACTGAGGTCCTGCATACATGTGCGAACACACGCAGAACATCTTGCACACACGACACAACCATCCCTGTGTAATTTTCGTACCTTGGGTTTGAGCTCCACGGTTGACTATGGCGAGGCTTTATTAGTCACATTTTCCCCCACCATTAAAATAGCTGCATTTCGACTTCAGAAATGACGGCTAAACACGATACTAGTGTACAAGCAGAATTTTTTTTTTTTTTTTTTTTTTTGGGGGGGGGGGTTCAAACGCTCCTACTGGCCATTAAGGCCATCTCTTCCAAAATGTGGAACGAGTTTTTTTAAGGTTGAACACGGTTTTCTCCCCCCCCCCCCCCCCCCCCCTCTCTCTCTCTCTCTCTCCTCTCTCTCTCTCTCTCTCTCTCTCTCTCTCTCTCTGTGCGTGCGTGCGTGCGTGCGTGCGTGCGTGCGTGAGAGTGTTCTTGGACGGGACCTCGATTTATGATCCTATGCAAAGGACTGTGATGCTATCAAGGAACATCCCCTCGAACGGGCGCGCGTCTCTCTACAGCGGCTCAAACCCGCAGTGTGGGATGACGAGCTCAATGCTCTAACCATCCAGCCCGCGCTGTGTGACACGAATGAAGCAGATGGCGAAAGGAGAGTAGGAGAAAGGCGTTACGTTACAATTTTCTGCAATGCTCAACTGCGTAAAAAAACAACAAGATTTCATGTCGGTGCACTTTAGTGAATGTTATGTATATATGTATGTGTGTGTGTATATATATATATATATATATATATATATATATATATATATATATATGTATATACATACATACATACATACATACATACATACATACATACATACATACATACATACATACATACATACTTTTTATTCATGCCGGTGCACTTTAGGGAATGATATATTATATATATATATATATATATATATATATATATATATATATATATATATATATATATATATATATATATGATTATTTTAGTGAGCTCGTCTGTGTCATCGTACCCTGGCACTTGGGCTTCTTCAAACACAAGTTTTCACTTACATTACAATTCACACACACGCACATAAACACACACACACACACACACACACACACACACACCACACACACACACACACACACCACACACACACACACACACACACACACACACACACAACACACCACACACACACACACACACACACACACACACACACACACACACACGTGTAAGCACGCGTGTGCATGCACGCAGAGAGGAGTCTAATATCACTTAATGTGAGCAGACATTAAATTGAAGGACATCAGCGCAGAGAGAGAGAGAGAGGGGAGGGGGGGGGGGAAGAAAGACAAATTAATGGAAATGTCTGCAATGCTCCACTGCGTAAAATGAAATTTTAAAACTGTATAGACCGCCTGATGAGGACTGAATAATAGCTAGACAGATGCTATCCTGCTTCTCGCTTCTATGTCTGTCTGTCTGTCCTGTCGTCTGTCTGTCTGTCTGTCTGTCTGTCTGTCTGTCTGTCTCTCTCTCTTCCCTCTCTGCTCTCTCTCTCCTCTCTCTCTCTCTCTCTCTCTCTCTCTCTCTCCTCTCCTCTCTCACTCTCTCTCTCTCTCTCAGTATTCTGTCTGTCTCTCTTCTCTCTGTCTCTTCTCTCTCTGTCTCTCTGTCTGTCTCTCTGTCTCTGTCTCTCTGTCTCTGTCTCTCTCCTCGTCTCTCTCCCCTCTCTTCTCTCTCTCGTCTCTCGCTCGTCTCTCTCCTCGTATCCTCTTCTCTCCCTCTCTCCCCTCTCTCTCTCTCTCTCCTCTCTCTCTCTCTCTCTATCTCTATCTATCTATCTATCTGTCTATCTACCTGCATATGTATGTATGTATATATATATATATATATATATATATATAATATTGTGTGTGTGTGTGTGTGTGTGTGTGTGTGTGTGTGTGTGTGTGTGTGTGTGTGTGTGTGTGTGTCGTAAAACACTATTTGATTTGAACAGCCGAGGTAAAAAAAATGATAATAAAAAACCTTGGGCAACAAATATCCGAAAGTGTTTAGATAGTTATGGGTTTTCATGTGTGTGGAACAATCGGGGTGTACGTTGTACCTTTTTTTTTTAAGCAGCGCAGAATAGATTGTGGGTGCTAAGATCGGGCCATATTGAATTGGATTGAATTGGTTTGTTTGAATCGTAAAAAAGTAACAAGCACTCAGACAGTCTGAGTGTCTGTGTCTGTTGTTTGTTTGTCAGTTTTTGTTTTTTCTTGTTTCTTTTTGTTGTTTCTTTTTCTTTTCTTTTTTTAAATTCAATCCAATTACGCAGTGGAGCATTGCAGACATTTCCATTAATTTGTCTTTCCTTCTCCCCCCCCCCCCCCCCCTCTCTCTGAATAAATTTCTTTTAAGCAGCGCAGAATAGATTGTGGGCCATATTGAAAAAAGCGATCGATTTTTCAGTGTATAAGCTATTAAGATTGAATGACCGTACAGAACCATAGTGAAGATGAACAAGATTATTAGGTGTGCGCTAACTAAATTTAGATTTGGTGTCTCCGAAAAAGCAGTTCATAGTCAAAAATATAGGAAAACTTGACATGTCCTATGTGTAGACTTTAGAGGATGAAGTACATTTTTTTTTTTTTGTCCAGTGCTAAATGATTTCAGAAGAGAATAATTATATTCCTGAGAAATATTGTTGCAGACCAACTCATTTTAGAATGATTTTACTCCTGTCTTTCAAAAAATGAAACTTTTTTTTTAAATCTTGCTATGTATATTTATAAGTCTTTAAAAAAAAAAGCAGAAGTAGTTTGATTTGATAACACAGAAAACAGTGTAACTGTGCGTGTGTGTATTGCATTGTTGTTAGTTGCATGAATATGTTTTGTGTGCTTGTGTATAACATTGTTTATAATTATGCGTCTTTTCGTGAACCCTTCAAATGGGGCTGTGGCCTGGCCTTTCTTGAATAAGTATCGTTATTGTTCTCTCTCTCTCTCTCTCCTTCTCTCTCTCTCTCCTCCTCTCCTCTCTCCTCTCCTCTCTCGGGGGTGAACTCGTGTTCACAGCTGCAGTAGGACGTGTTTTCTTCATGCTCTCTGCAATTAATGACGTTTTTGCTAATTAAGCAAGACAGTTAATTACTAGTGACTGTTGCATGGTACCATCAAGATGCCAACAACAGCACTAACACACAGACAAAAAACTGGACAATTCTACGGCATAGCAGTGCAGAAATCAGGAAAAGGAAGAAAACAAAACAGAAACAGGCCACCGGCCCAGCCATGTTCAATGTCAACAGAAGTGACAGGCTGCTGTATTTCTATGACAGCTACTGCTCTCTACTGCCTGTTTTTTCGTCCTGCTCTTGTTGAGTGGGGATATTGAACTGAACCCAGGACCCAGGAATTATGGAACAGCCTACAATACCTACAATGACTACAATGACTACAATGACTTTAATGAGTACAACTATTTCTCTTACTTTATGCAACAGGTACAAATGTCTTTGGACAACAAATTTCAGACTTCATGAACTTTCTTCAAACCCACGCTGATGATGTTTGTCACAAAGTAGATGAGAAACTGGAAAAACTGGAAAATTCCTTCAGTCGCTTAGCTGCAGACTTCTACGCCCTTCAGGAAGGAATGCAGGAAGACAGAGCAGACATCCACCAAATCAAGCAAAGCCAAAGTTACCAACAAGAACGGATGGACAGAATAGAGCAGGAATTAGAGCAGCTGCAGAAGGATTCCCGACAGTGCACGCTGAAGCTGATTGGTGTCAGAGAAGAGGAGCATGAAACCACTCAGACCAGTCTTCAGATTGTCGTTGATCTGCTCAACGAGTTTTCATCGTCACGGACATGGCATGAAGACGACATCGAAAGGTGTTATCGTGTGGGAGCCAGACGAACACACCGAGATCCTCCGCGGCCACTGATTGTCCGTATGCACAGATGGGGGGACAAGATGAAAATCCTTACGGACAAAGAGTTGAGAGATCTCCTCCGACGTGAAAACATCAGGATCACTGCAGATCTAACAGTTCGCCAACGGGAGGAAGTGGAGCACCATCGTCAGCAGGGCAAGCTTGCCTACTTCAGAGCAGGCCGCCTGCAAGTGGAAGATCCCCACCAACGACCCCCCACGTACAGCGGAAACCACCAGAGGGATCAGCAGACGTATCGCCACAGGACCAGAGAGGAACTGGACTCCAGACACTGGCGTACGGCATACAGCAGCCCAGAAGAGTCCGTTCCACCCAGAGACAGACCAGGGCAGAGGGAACAACATCCAGCCTCCCACTGGGAAAGAAGTTGGAGACAGTCAAATAACACCCATGAGACGTTTTGGATGTCTCAATCCCACCAGACTTCAGGGTCCACCTCCTTTGAAACTCCTGGGCCTTTCATGGAGGAGGTACCCATCGCTCCTGGCACGCGTCTCTACAGTGAGGTGTTGACTGGTGCTGCATCGGTCTCTGAGGGAGCTGCGGAGGAGCCAGGCCCATCTCCTTCCCCCACCCGGAGGAAGGCTGCAGAGGTCACCAGCGTCCAGGGGCCGAGTCCAGCGCAGGAGGCAGTGGAGCAGGTCGGCCCTCAGCGCCAGGAGGCAGTGTGTGAGCAGCGCAGAACCCGGCCCTGTCCCGCTGTCTGGGGCCCTGCCGGCTCCGAGCCTGCCTCTCTCTTCAGCACCAGGGGCTGGGGAGCGTCGGGAGAGGGGTGTGGTGCCTGAGGACGAGCATGCTCTGCAGAGAGGCAGAGACAGAGAAACGACACCACCGATGGCAGTTCCCTCCCTTCCCCCCTCCAACCAGGGATTGACACCGACAGCAGTTCCCTCCCTTCCCCCATCCACCCAGGAATTGTTGTTTGGCCCCCATCCTTCCCCGACTAGCTCCAGAGACAGTAACAAGGGTGGAGAAGTGCATGCGATGGAACTGAGTGCGGGTGCACCGCTTGGTGCAGGGCAGCAGTCTGGGGATTCCCCAGATCGGCCACAACAAGGCAGCCCACCTGTACTGAACATTGGAGACCGGCAGAGCAATAGTGCATGCAACTTAAGTGACAACAACTCACAACAAACATTCACAGACAGACAGACACGCAGAACACAGGCAAGACTGCCAACTACCTGGATGAGTGCTAACCACTGCAAAAACAAAAACAAGAAACAAGCTTCAAAGCCAAGGGTTTCAAAGAAAAAGAAATGACGTCAAGGTCATGACCTCAGGACGAGGAGAGATAGCGTTAGTAAGCCCCCACGTCAGTGTACAATACTGGCCTGGAATGTGGAAGGCTTGGCCTCAAAACTAAAAGACAGTTCATTTATATCTTTTGTATCACAGTATGATTTTGTTTGTTTCACTGAAACTTTTATGAAAGATTTTTGTTCAGACATATTCTCTTTTTATACCTCTTTTCATGCTCCAGCACAGAAATTTTCAAAACAAGGAAGAAATAGTGGAGGGTAATTGTTCTTGTAAAAAATGAATTTATGAACTTT
>CM060334.1:17237883-17240383 GCA_030674155.1 Stramonita haemastoma | reverse complement strand
AGCTATTCCCCCTCTCCAGCCCCTCCCCCCTCCCTTCCAACCTGTTATCCAGGAGGATGAATGTTTACTATTGTAAACTATTAGTCTCCTGGTAAAGTAACTCACAGGGAGCTTTACACATATTTAGACTTTGAGAACCAGTATGCAGAGAAATTATGAATGAACAGATGGGGTGATCACTTAGATTGAAATTGTTTTAAGCTAAGTGCACACTTTTGGCCAACGATTGTTTTTGATTTAGCCCAGTTAACTGCAGTAGAAATATTGATTCTTGTTATGAGAAAAATTGGACCTAATGGCTATAGATATTTTCTTTTCAGCTGTAAAGTGTGTAGACATTGTTAAAATGCAAGCACTATTTGTCGATGGAGGTCCTTGAAAATTGAGGGTGAGGTCCTTGAAAGTCCTTGAAAAGTCCTTGAATTTTCTTCCCAAAGATCTGTATGAACCCTGTAGTGGTTAGATTGCTGCACTCATGATCTGACGGCCCAGGTTCGAGCCTGAAAGGGACCAAAAGGATGCAACATCGGAGATAAGACTTTAACTTTATGTGTCAACTTCATCAACAAATTTAATTATGTACGCTCCATTTTTCGTCATATATTTACATACCGAAAGGGGACAAGACGCAACGGTGGAAATATGGTTTTTAACTTTTGGAGGCCAAGTTCATTAACAAATCATACGCTTTATTCTCGC
The DNA here is from genome assembly GCA_030674155.1 of Stramonita haemastoma. NCBI lineage: Eukaryota > Metazoa > Mollusca > Gastropoda > Neogastropoda > Muricidae > Stramonita > Stramonita haemastoma. Next base: position 17,239,684 of record CM060334.1, on the reverse strand, counting down.
TCTACATTCATTTACACGCTGAAAGCGGGAAAGAAGATACAATTTTGCCACATTTTTATGTGTGGTCGATGTGGTTTTTCCCACAACGCGGTGACCTCCCTGGGTTGACCCTTACGGTTGACCAGGGCATTGATACAAGGAAGGACAGTAGAGTTGGTTTTACACCCTGTTTTAAACTGTATAATTATAGTTGCACAGCTCTTATCTGAGATTTAAAATTTCACATGATGACAGCCCCGATATGGCCCCTCTAATATCACTAAGAGTAAACAGACGTAAAATTGAATTGATATGGCCCCTGTGGTGGGAGGGGCTATGAGTAACCAAACTGGATTGGTTGGGCGCGGGTTAATGTTTTGTTTTTGTTTGTTTGGGGGAAGGGGGTGGAGTTTCACATTAGTTTGAAAGTGTCTAAAGCACCTTGCAGTGAATAGACAGTATACAAGTGAGAAGGAGTAGCCCACATCAACAAAGCGTAATGCGCTTTGCTCTCGCCTTGTATTACCATGCTGAAAAGTGAGACAACAGCATGCTGAACTACTTCCAAATACGCTCTCATGCAAGAAAAACTCAGTTAAGTCCTAAGACCGGATACCGGTCATTCTTGCCTGTTGCCTGTGCTTAAAGGTGCGTTGACACTGTCTGACTGACGGAGCTGTGTCAAGTCAAGTCATGTTGTAGGGGCGGGATAGGCTAGTGGTTAGAGCGTTGAGCTCGCAATGATTTGATGGCGCGGGTTTGGGACACCACCGAGACGCCCGTTCGGGGGGATTTCCCTCAGGAGTTGATATCAATGCCGCCTCCACTCCCCCGAAACTCCTTCAGATGAGGCTAGAAACTGAGGTCCTGTGTGCAAACACGTGCAAAATTTCTTGCGCACACGCAAAAAAAAACAAACCCCGTTCCGCTTTTTAGAAGAGTAGGCCTTTGTCTGCAGATAGGAACAGACAGATGACATGTTCGGAATGATTATTAGGCACAAGGACACTATTGTCTTGTTTATGTAATATTATCATCCTCGAAGTTGGAATGCGGCTACCTTGGTAATGGGCAAATGGTCGTATATGCAAAGTTTTACTATTGGCGAACTTCGGAGCTCTAACCGGGAAACAAGCAGATATAAAATCACTAAATTTGTTCATTTGAGCCGAGAGCTCGAGACAAGACGGGCGTTTGTTTGGCAGTAATTCATATGGAGCAATGGCCAGATCGATGAGAGAATAAGTCTTAAGGAAAACAAACACACTTGCAAGCACATTTTTTATTGGGTGGCGCTGCTCGTGTGTTACTAGTGTATGGTTCCATACTTGCCTGCAGTTTGCCAGGGCTGCCTTCTATCTCGTCTACTTTTCAAGATACTTTTTTGGTAATGCATTATGTTTAAAGCGCCAGGGTTGTGTTTTTTTCGCTCCTCAAGCAAGAGCTCTGAGGTTTACCACTGGTGACATTTTGCCCATGTGACCGTTTGAACCGCATTCCGACATCAGGAATGACGTCTAAGCACGACAAGTGTGCATGCGTTTTTTTTTTTTTTAATTCTGTTATCCGTTCCTACCAGCACACCATGGTCTACTCTTCTAAAAGGAGGAACGGTTTCTAACGTGTGTGTGTGTGTGTGTGTACACAAGATGTTCTGCATGTGTTCTTACACGAGACCTCAGTTTATAGTTTCATCCAAGGGACTTTCGGAGAGTGGAGTCGGTATTGATATCACTATGCTGTCAGCTTGCCGCGAGCTTAACTGATAAGATTTGAGAATGGACAGGGAAACTGAGAGCAGGGATCATGGGTTTGGGCACAT
>CM060334.1:17230383-17232883 GCA_030674155.1 Stramonita haemastoma | reverse complement strand
ATTGAATATGCAATGCACTGGTTACGTTCAGTCAAGGGTTTTTGTGTTGTTGTTTTTTCTCTTCGGGGGTTTTTCAAAATATTATTTTAGTACCAAGCTTAAGGTATGTACATGCAATTTTCTGGATTCAACCAAGGGTTGTTTATCAATAATTTGATTTGGGGTGGTGGTTGGTTAATTCACACTTTAGTACCAAGTTTATGGGTTTGTACACGTACGTGTGTAAGGCACTATTTGTATTTGATCACCGGTTGTTTTTTACTTTTTTTTCTTTTTATCTGGAATTGTTGTCCTGAGTTTTTTAAGGTACCGATGATGTACTTTTTCTTTTCTTTAAAGTTTTAGGGACATGGGGATAGCCTGATGATTAGAGTGGTGTGCTCGCGATCGCGCTTTGACTGCCCAGGTGAACTGGGTGAATGTGTAAGTGTGGAGCGAGAGGGGGTGGATGCTTTGAGAAATGAAATGAGCAGATTTGATCACCGGTGACTGGCTAATGAATTGGTCTCGGATTTCTGGTAAAAGTAGTAGTAGTAGTAGTAGTAGTAGTAGTAGTAGTAGTAGTAGTAGTAGTAGTAGTAGCAGTAGTAGTAGTAGTAGTTAGTAGTAGTAGTAGTAGTAGTAGTAGTAGTAGTAGTAGTAGTAGTAGTAGTAGTAGTAGTGGTAGTAGTAGTAGTAGTAGTAGTAGTAGTCGTAGTAGTCGTAGTAGTAGTAGTAGTAGTAGTAGTAGTAGTAGTAGTAGTAGTAGTAGTAGTAGTAGTAGTAGTAGTAGTAGTAAGAGTTAGTAGTAAGAGTTAGAAGTAGTAGTTAGAAGTAGTAGTAGCAGCAGCAGAAGCAGTAGCATTAGTTAAAAATAAGGAAGACGAAGGCTTGAATCAAGCAAGGATAACTAATTATGGTTAGTCGTAATAATATTATACTTCTTCATACTGACAAATAACACTACAGAATGGATGCCCTGTGCCTATCCTATCATTGACATCATAACGAAACTAGCGTCTCTTGGTCGCGCTAACCAATAATTTACATCCAGGTGCGATGTCCTCGAATTTCTCATATGTGTGGTGTTTTTTCTTTTACTTGCAACAGTTTTCAAATTATAAAGTAATGCCCGGAGTCTGAATTTGGCTACCTTACTGCAGGGCCAAAACGGCTGCATACGCAGATTCTTACAACTGGTAGACATTAGATAGCTCGTTGCTGACAAACAGGGGAGAAGTGATTAAACCCCATTGTCTGTGGGTATATATTAATTAAGCTAAATTACGCTGCACTTGTGGCGACGCGCTCTCCCCGGGCAGAGCAGCCCGAATTTCACGCAGAGAAATATGCTGTGACATAAAGTGGTACAAAATACAATTACAAAATACCTGCTTTTAAAAACAAAAGGAAAACCAAAACTTTTATCAGGCTCACTCGTAACAAATTAACAGGTCAGACACACTTTATAACACATACCATTTCTGATAAGTTGTTTTTTTCTAGAGATATTATTATTATGGACTCCTTTAATTTGTTATCTAATCACTTTATCCCAATGACAAAAAAACATGAAAATTTCATCACACAAATGAACTCTTCCGAATATTTTTGATATTGTTTCACTCATGATTTGTTGTCTGGTTATTGTAACCAAAATCGGCAGTTACACAAAAAGTCCAAAAACTCACAGATTCCAAGTAATTAAAAATATTAGCAAATTAAAAAAGTTTCTGATTCAACAACACACACACACACACACACACACACACACACACACACACACACACACACACACACACACACACACACACACACTTTACCTTTAAGACTAGGAGGTAAAAAAAACAACAACAAAAAACAACAACAAAACAATGTCTTGCATCTTCAATTTGCTTGTTTGAGCACAGGCTTTTTTCAAGCCATTTCAGCAAAAACAGGCGAACACACTTACTGTCCAGTGAGTATTTTGTTTCCCTTGTGTCACATTCAATGTTTTTCTTTCATTTCCTTTTCTTCCGTTTGCCGGCGCCAGTTTTTGATGTCTTCCACCGTGTGGGGCAGTTCTCTCCCTTTAGTTTCCGGTAAGAACCGGAAGAGGTAGACGACGGTGAAGCAGAGGGCGCCAATGATGGTCCCCGGGGCCCACACTGCGATCTCCGCCTGAAAAGTTAAAAACGATCTGCATGTATACACAAACTGATAAGGGCGGGATAGCTCAGTGGTCAGAGCGCTCGCTTTCCCCCCACTCTCCCCAAAAGTCCTTCGGGTGAGACTTTAAACCGAGGCCCCGTGTGCGAACACACGCAGAACATCTTGCGCACACGTTAAATCCTGTTCCGCTTTTCGTAAGAGTAGACCATCGTGTGCCGGTTGGAACAGATGAACAGATGACATTTACAAAACTGCATACACACGGGGACTGGATGTAAAAAAGCACAAGAGTGCTTATTCCATTATCCTCGATATAAAAGAATAAATCAAATCAATCAAATCAAACCAGTCAAGTTCATTAGCGTCG
>CM060334.1:17185335-17187835 GCA_030674155.1 Stramonita haemastoma | reverse complement strand
GCTTAATGGATGGTGTCTAAATGCAACATCAATGTGCCTGCATTGTGTTTTTTGGTGGGGGGGGAATTTGTCATCCACTTCTACCAGCATGCAATGGCCTACTCTTCTGAAAGGTGTTGCGGGTTTTAATATATATGCAAGGTATATTGTGTGCGCTCATAGACAGGACCTTGGTTTATAGTCTCATGAATTTACTGCCCAGAACAGTTCTTATAGGAGTGGTTTCGGTACAGATGTTAATAAACTGTATAGGAAAAACGCCTTGAGTAGGCATCTTGGTGATGGCTTGAAACTGCCCCCTCAAATGGTGAACTCTGTGCTCTAACCCCAAGGTTATCAGATTACCTTTTTTTTGTTCCTTGGCTAGAACTCCTAAGTGAGATTTTTATATATGCAACCATTTTCCCCTACCATTAAAGAAGCCACATTCTGGCTTTAGGAGTACTGTTGAGTATTGGACCTACCAATTTTGCCAGAACAGTTCGGAAGTACCTCCCTGCTTTTTCCCATTTTCAACTGTCGTGGGGGGTTTTATGTGCACAAGTCCATAATCACACAGGTCTGACTGGTTTAGAGTCTCCTCCAAAAGACTTGACAATCAGTCTGATTTTCATGTCAAACTAGGAAGAAAGGGCAAGGCTGGGAATGAAACCCAGAACCTCATGGTTTACCTGCCAGGCAGTTGAACATCTAAATCGTCCTGCCTCCTACTCTCTTAGATTACCAGTTTCTTCTTTTACGAACTCTCAGACAGCAACTGTTGTAGTCTGTCAAATGAAAGCTGACATTAAACGCCTGACAAGTCAGACCCTAGTACATCTGACTTTGGCATTGGGTTATTTTAATTCAGGAATGTTTTTTGTCTCTGTAGGTACCTGGACAAATCGTTACAATGGCTGATGATCTGTTTTTGCCCACCAGTAAGGTAGCCACATCCCATGCTAGCTAAGGAATGTTTTTTGTCTGTGAAGGTACCTGGATGAATCGTTACGATGGCTGATGGCGAATGGCAAGAAAGAGGCAGCAGAGGTGATATTGCGCCGTGCCGCGCGTGTCAACAACATTGACGTCAGTGCTGTGCTTCACACTCTCCACGCCAGCCAGTCACAACCAGATGGTGGGTGGTGGGTCTGTCTGGTCGATAAAATGGTCATGGTAGGCAAAACACATTTGTCTGTCTGTCTGTCTGTCTGTAGGTTTGATGCTGTTTGTATACAGGTGGTGATCATGTTGTGGCTTTCATTGTTTTTTTTTGTTGTTTGGGTTTTTTTTTAATCTGTTCATGTAATACATGTGGGTTTTTTTATATTCTGTTTCATTTTATTTCAAGGATAATGAAATAAGCATTAATTTAGTTTTTTTACATCCTGTTCTTACGTGCATGCAGTTTTATAAATTTTGTCATCCATCCATCCCTCTGTGTGTGTGTGTGTGTGCATGTGCGTGCATGATCTTTTTTTTTTTACCTCTCAGTCACTTTTTCATAATTCAGAACACTGTCAGTCTATACAAAAGCAAAATGTAGGAAACATCTGTTTCATTGTTTATACCCCACACACACATACACACAAACAATGATACCATGGGTTGCATGTAGCAATGTAACCCAAATAATAGATATCTCTCTTTATGCCTGCCTGCTTGCCTGTCTGCCTCTGAAGCACACACACCCACCCACACACACACACACACACACACACACACACACACACACACACACACACACACACACACACACACACACACACACACACACAGATGCATGTGTACATGTGCACACACACATGCACGCACACACATGCACACAGAGCACAAACACACACACACATACATGAACATGCACATAGTCATGCATGCACATACATCATACATACATCACACACACACACATACACGCACGCATACACACACACACACACACACACACACACACACACACACACACACACACACACACACACACACACACACAGTTTTTAAAAAAATCTCACATTGTGACAGAAATAAGTCATCTAATACATTGTCTAACATTAAGAGGAACAGATGTGAGCTTTTGTTGGGTCCCCTCTTGTCTCTTATTTTGTTTTTATGACTGGGCTGACTCCACTTTGGATATATGAGACTTTACTTGGAAAAGGAATCAAAGAATCAAATGAAGTTATTGGATAAAGACTTCAGTAACATTTCTGATAAACATGTTATACAGACTTGTAACCTAGAACATATAGTTTTGAATTTCCCCCATTATAGCACGGCAAAACGCAGACAAATCACTTAACTTCTTTATTGGTTAAAGCTAAGTGCGTTGAAAACAAAATTTGTAGCAGGAGCTTAGTGCTGTTGCAGGGGAAAATTGTCAAGTGTTATTTGATTTTTTAATGCTGAACTTTAAAATCATTTTTGCCTGATATTCCCGATTGTTCATTAGAAAACATTTTCAGTGTTTTTTGTTGTTGTTTTTTTAAGTTCAGATTTTGTGAATTTTTGCTTCAAAATCCAG
>CM060334.1:17150335-17180335 GCA_030674155.1 Stramonita haemastoma | reverse complement strand
TTTCTTTTCCACTCCTTCTCACAGTCAGTCAGGGTTTTTTTTCTTTATTTCCCATTCCTCAGCAAGAGTTCTGAGGTTCACCAATGGTGAGATTTTTGCATACGCGACCATTTTTGTCCGCCATTAAGGTGGCTACATTCCAACGTCAGGATTAGTCAGTTTATCATTGGTATGTTCTGTGAGGGGGTGAGATGGCTCAGTGGTCACAGTGCTCGCTTTCCCCCAGTCAAGTTAAGCAGCGTCAAGCGTTGTTACCAGTTGGATGGGTGACCGTTTGCATGCCTTGGCTTCAGTACAGTCCCCCCAGTGCACCCAGCTATTTAGGGTCAGGGAAGGTGAAGCAGCAAGGGAGAGGAGATGGGCGCCACCCTCAATATGCTGGCCCCTAGACAAGCTGAGGTCTCTGATGCCTCGCTCCTCTATGACCACCTAGGTTATGGGACACCTTTACTTTTACCTTTCCCTTTGTTCTGTGACAGACAACAAGCTCTGGGTTTGGCGTCATCAGCGGGTCGCCTGGGAGGGATGATAGCTCCTTTCATGGTTCCTGTGGTAAGTGCTTTACAATAATTATAATAATTATGATAATGATGGTGATTATGGTGGTTGTGGTGGTGACGGTAGCAAAATGACATCAACATCATTACTGATGATTATGTGATTATTATTGACAGTGGACAGCAGCAGTAATGATGATGATTATTGTAATGATGTTCATAACAATGATGATGATAATAATAATGATAATGATACCAACAAGAAAATGACAATGAAGGAAAGCAGTGTTCAATAATAAGTAAATCATAATATTTCTAGATTACAATAGCCACAACAATAAGCACAGTAACAACAACAAAGGTGATGGTGATGATGATGATGATGATGATGATGATGATGATGATGATAGTAATAACAATCATTAAAAAATATATTAAGGAGAACAGAAAGCAAACTCTAAACACTGGAAACTGTTTCTACTTTCACCTGTCACTCTAACCTTTACCATGATGAAGAAGATCGTGCTTTTTCACCCTTGCTTAACATGGCTTTCCGTGGTTGGCTGGACTTTCAACGGAATTCATTGAACCGCTTCATTGGCTTGCATACTCTGCTTCTTTTCTTGCTTCTAAGCTGGCTGGCTTGCTTGTAAGCTTGCATGCTTCCAGCGCCGCAATTCGCCAAAAAAGCACTTTCATCCAGAAAAAAACAAAATTGTTTGGTTCCAGTCTGAAATCGTGGTGTGGCTTCCGGGCGCCATCACGGGTATGTTGTGCCTGGTCGTCATCTTCCTCTTCCGCTTCCTCCCGGAGACTCAAGGGAGAGAGCTGCCACAGACGCTAGAAGACATTGACTCGTGGGATGTTGGCGAAAGCTCGAGTCCGGGTGTAGGATTCGCGAACGGGGCGTGTCGCAGGTGGACAATCTCGGTGAAGAAATGGGCTCGATCTGTGCGGGATTTAGTGTTCAAATCCCCTCAGGTGGTGTTGCCATCCAGAGTTGTGTAGGGGGAGGGGAGTTAAAGGTTTTTTGGGGGGTATGCATTTTTTTCCAACTTAAGAGGGCGATCTCTTGATGTGTTTGTGGGTGAAGGGACAGAGGAGGGCTTTTTTTTTGGGGGGGGGGGGGGGAGCTTCTTTATTTTCTCTCATGGTTATGTGATGGTGCTTGCTCATTCTAATGCCCAAGTGCTTTCTTGAGATTTCTTTGGACATTTTTTCTCTTTTTTTTGTTTTTGATTGTGTATGTGTTTGGAGGGTAGGAGGGGGGGGGAGAGAACAGGGTTTGGATAGAATGTGAGTGTGTGTGTAGGTGTGTGTGTGTGTGTGTGTTTGTGTGTGTGCGTGTGTGGTTATCGTTGTGCTTTTTGGTTGTGAGTTTTTGTTTTGTTTTTTGTGTGTGTTAGTGACAAGAGAGAAGGAAATGGAGAAGTAAGGCGCATAAAAGCATGATTTGTTCTTGTTAAAGCACCCATGGTGGGTTGTTGCTATTGTCAGCATTTGGGATTTTTTCCCTTGCTTTGTTAATGAACTGCATTCCACACATTCTGTTTTTTGTTCATAGCTCTCCACCAATTCTGTTTTTTGTTCATAACACTGAACAGATTCTGTTTTTTGTTTATAGCTCTCCACACATTCTGTTTTTTGTTCATAACACTGCACAGATTCTGTTTTTTGTTCGTACCACTGCACAGATTCTGTTTTTTTTGTTCATAGCTCTCCACCAATTCTATTTTTTGTTCATAACACTGCACAGATTCTGTTTTTTGTTCATAGCACTCCACACATTCTGCATTTTGTTCATAGCACTTCACACATTCTGTTTTTTGTTCATAGCACTTCACACATTCTGTTTTTTGTTCATAGCACTTCACACATTCTGTTTTTTGTTCATTACACTGCACAGATTTTGCATTTTGTTCATAGCACTTCGCACATTCTGTTTTTTGTTCATAACATTGCACAGATTCTGCATTTTGTTCATAGCACTTCACACATTCTGTTTTTTGTTCATAACATTGCACAGATTCTGCATTTTGTTCATAGCTCTCCACTGATTCTAGTTTTTGTTTATAGCACTGCACATATTGTTTTGTTCACAGCATTCCACAAATGTTATTTTCTCTTAAAAGCATTCCACATGTTCTATTTTGTTCACAGCATTCCACAGGTTCTATTTTGTTCACAGCATTCCACTCACTTTTTTTTTAAATTCATGGCATTCCACACATAATTTTTTTGTTCACAGCATTGTACACATTTCTTTTTTGTTCACAGCATTCCACACATTCTTTTTTTTTTGTTCACAGCATTCCACTTATTCTTTTTTTTTGTTCACAGCATTCCACACATTCTTTTTTTTTGTTCACAGCATTCCACTTATTCTTTTTTTTTGTTCACAGCATTCCACTTATTCTTTTTTTTTTTTTGTTCACAGCATTCCACACATTCTTTTTTTTTGTTCACAGCATTCCACTTATTCTTTTTTTTTGTTGACAGCATTCCACATATTCTTTTTTTTTCTTCACAGCATTCCACTTTTTTTTTCTTCACAGCATTCCACATGTTCTTTTTTTTTCTTCACAGCATTCCACACATTCTTTTTTTTCTTCACAGCATTCCTTACATTCTTTTTATTCTTCACAGCATTCCACACATTTTTTGTGTGTGTTCACAGTATTCCAGACATTCTGTATTATTTTTGTTCACAACATTCCAGACATTCTATATTATTTTTGTTCTCAGCATTCCACACATTCTATATTTTGTTTGAATTTTGGAAGTCTTTACTTTCCTCTTTTTATATCATTTTACTGACAAGTCCGATATTATCTATGTGGTCAAATTGGGGGGGGAAAGAAAGAATATATAGATCTATATACACTGAACAGTGAACTGTGTCCATTTGCTTTTTTGGAGACAAAAGGCTTTCAGGTTTGTAAGCCTGTTTTTTCTTGTGATTGTAGTAGTTGTGTGTGTGTGTGTGTGTGTGTGTGTGTGTGTGTGTGTGTGTGTGTGTGTTGGTGTTGGTGTTGGTGTTGGTGTTAGAGAGTGCGTGTGTGTATGTGAGTGTGTGTTTGCATATGTGTGTGCATTCATGTATGCATATGTGTGCTTGGTTGTATGTATGTGTATGTATGTGCATGCAAGCATGTATGTATGTGAGTGTGTGTTTGCATATGTGTGTGCATTCATGTATGCATATGTGTGCTTGGTTGTATGTATGTGTATGTATGTGCATGCAAGCATGTATGTATGTATATGCAGATCTATATATGTTCATGCATATATGTGCACATGGAAATATGCATGAGGGTGCGCATGAATATATGTGTATGTATAAGCTTGCATACATCATTGTGTGAGGGAATGTGTCTGCTTACATGCACCCCGAATGTGTGTGTTTGTGTGTGTGTGTGTGTGTGTGTGTGTGTGTGTGTGTGTGTGTGTGTGTGTGTGTGTGTGTGTGTGTGTGTGTATGTGTATTTGGCCACAGTGCATCCATAAACATGATAAAGGTGTATCTTTAAGGGTATACATTGTGTGTGCTTGTTTAGATGTACACACACAAACACATGTATGCATGCATACATAATACACACATGCAGGTGCATGCGTAGGCACTTATGCACACAAGCACATGCACACATACACACAAACATGCGCACACACATACATGCACATGCACACACACACACACAGACACAAACACACACATACACACACACACACTAGTCCTTCGGATGAGACTTTAAACCGAGGCCCCGTGTGCGAACGCACGCAGAACATCTTGCGCACACATTAAATCCTGTTCCGCTTTTCGTAAGAGTAGGCCATCGTGTGCCGGTGGGAACAGATGACAATATTTACAAAACTGCATACACACGGGGACCGGATGAAAAAAAGCACATGAGTGCTTATTCTGTTATCCTCGATATAAAAGAATAAATAAATAAATAAATAAACACACACACACATACACACACACACTCTCTCTCTCTCTCCCAGGGTCAGACAAAACTCCCTTTAAAAATTCTACATTGTTTCTTCGTGCCATAGTGGGCACACAGTTCACATATTTTAACAAATGATACATGGCCAGCATTGAAGTAAGTCATGTAAATACTGTATTGTTTTGAAAGTGTATGTGGAGGGGGGGGGGGTTAGTTCTCTTCAGCTGTTTATAGCCCAGGTGATCACAACGGCCATGTTATGGTTAGCATCACAAATCCTGTTCCGCTTTTCGTAAGAGTAGGTCATCGTGTGCCGGTGGGAACAGATGACTAAGATTTACAAAAACTGCATACACGCAGGGACTGGATGTAAAAAAGCATACAAGTGCTTATTCCATTATCCTGGATATAAAAGAATAATATATAAAAGAATTATAAATAAAATCAAATCACTTTTGTCCTCCTCAAAGGTACCAGTTTGAATCTTGGCAGCAGCGTCTGGTAAAATTTCGGGCGAAGATTTTTAAGAACTTCCAGGGTCAGCTCAAAGCGCAGATCTGCCAGTGCCTTGATTCCCTTCATGCATACACACATGCAAAAGATCAAATATAGACATAAGGATCCAATCATTCATGTCAGTGTGTGGGGAGGTATGGAAACAGACACACACCGCATCCTGTTAGAATAAAAACCTGCTCTGAAATCAGAATGTGTCAGGTGAGGCCATGGGTAGACCTTCTGCAGAGGTATGAGCACAGGAACAGAACCAGGCTGTATGCATCCCACACCAATAAAGGAACTCAGACAATGTAGAACAGAAGATATTCTGAAGTGACATTTCCTTACTCTGACTTCATCACCAAACAGTATGGCACAATTTTCCGGGGCGATTTCCAGGTGACGGTTTCTCAGCGGATACACAACTCTGCATTGACCTACTACTATTATCATTTTTATTATAGTCATTCTTTTATTTCGAGGATAATGGACCTACATCTGGGCATGTATATATGCCTGACATCGTCTTTGAGGTAGCATAGCACTTTTTGCTGTTTGCGTCATGTGAAACTAAAGTGTGATTTTTTATTTGGCATAGGGTAGTGCTCAGATTACGGTTGATGCTGTTGTGGTTTGTCCATGAACGGTTAAGTTTTGTCCGCTGTTGAGAGTCTGTTCTTCAGTTTAGCATCTTTTCATTGTGAGTGATATCAGTTGAGATATCTGTTGTCTATGGGGCCCATGCACTGTAAGAAGGCTCCGTTTTCACTTTGCTTTGTTATCATAGTGGTTGTAGTTTGCAATTTTTTTGTTTGTTTGTTTCTCAGCAAGAGCTCTGAGGTTTACCAGTGGTGTATGTGACCATTTTTGCTCACCATTATTGTTGTCATTGTAGTTGTAGTCAGGAATTCACTTTTTTTTTCTTCTCGTTTTTGGCTACAGCTCTGAGGTTTACTATTGGTGAAATTTTGTGTATGCGACTGCTTTTGTTCACTATTATTGACTCAATCACAGTGGTAATATATTTTAAGCGAAGATCAGGACAGCTCCATGTTAGCTCTGTGGCAGGTGAATAAGAAAAAAAAGATTGGTGTGCGAATGACTGCTGTATGGCTTGGTGGTAGAATCTTTCTTTCTTTTTTTTTTTTAATCTTTACTAATGTTGGAGGGTGAGAGGTTTAAGTCATTTCTTGAGCTTCCAATGGAGGAGAGTTTTTATTCCCTGGAGTTAACATGGGTTTTGACTCAATATTTGTGATGAATCTTTCAGACGAGACTTTTAAGTAGAGGTACCCTGTGCAAATGCACAAATACCACTTTTTGCCATGTGTTAAAAACCTATCCATTTTTTTTTATTTGACGTAGGTTATATTGGTGATTTATTTGCCATGGTATTTTATATTAATGATGCAATTGACCTTATAGGCTATAATGGTTATTCATTTGACATTAACGAACTCATTATGTAGTCTGCCTGTTATGAAACCATGTACATGAAGACCACAAGCTTTTAGACTGTGTAATACCCTCTTCAGAAAAAATATACATCTTTTTATATATCTGAGACACTCTCTGATGGGTTTAGCTGCTAACATCCAAATGCAAATATTAATCAAGTGTAATTAATGCATTAAGAAAGAACTTTCTTTTCATTTCTGCATAATATGTGTTTTCTTCTTAGCCAGTAACATTTTTAACAAACGTTCTCGTTGTTCTTGCTGCCTGTGTCGCAGAAGTGTGGTCACTAGATAAAGACAGGGATTCAGAGCCGAGCTCAGTGGCAACACCACAATAAACACAGTCTGTTGTATGCTGAAAGATGGGCCTTCAGGGGGAATGATACCGGACAGGCCCACAGCAATGCGACACACACTGTTGAAGAAGATCATGTGTATGATTCGGAAGCTGCCTTCGCTGATTTCTTGTTGGGATTCCTTTTTGAGGATGAGATCAGACTCTGAGGGTTTCTTTGTTCTGATGATCACAAACCCTGATAGTAGTACCAGGGACACAAATATGTTCAATCCTGCATTAACATCTTTCATAACATTGTTGACGGTTTTAAAGTCGGAGGTGACAGTTAAGGGAATGCAAAGACCGTTCTGTCTGTACAAATTTCCGTGCGATGTCCAAGATACTGCTGAAACAGTGATGAACACGATTCCAAGGCACCAAGTACTAATGCATGCTACTTGGATTATTCTAGAGCTGACACTCGTGGAAAAGTCTCTGTATAATTCCAACACAGCATACAAAGTCAGAAGGCACATGAGCATTCCAGAAGCCACATGGGACAGCATCAGGCAGAGCCCCGCTGTGATGCAAGCAGCGCTTTCTCGCCACTGAGCGTCGTGCAGCACGTACTGGCCGCTGAAGAGAGCGTCCGCCACAGCGGAGACAGCCAGGTGCAGGCCCATGATCCAGTCACAGGCAGAGAGGTGCAGCAGCAGCAGGCTGAACACACACTGCTGGTGGTCAGTCTGACTTTGAACTCGGACCAGTCGCAACCCAAAACTTCCCATGTTTGCTACAAGGGCTAATACTGACATACAAGTTCTGAATATTCGGTGGATGACCGAGCCGATCAAATTGTCACATGATGACACAGTGTCAGCCGGTGCTATGCATTCTACTTTCGTTCCTTTAGGTAGCAAAGAATTACAGCAAAGTTGATAAGTATCAGAATATAGTTTTTGAAGTCTGCTTAAGCCTTGGAATAAGCTAGGCATATAATGGTTTATCGGACACCCACGAAGATCTACAACGCGGAGGCTGGGTAAATGTTGAAAGCCATCAGTGAGAACATTGTCCAGGCCACTTTGTGACAAATTCAAAGTTCGCACGTCGCCAAAGACTGCTAAAACACTCAGATTTAACTGTGGGAGACGGACGCGGGAAAAGTCGACCTTCCTCAGCTTAAACTCCACATCGTTCTCTGTAAACGTGTCCTCAAAAACAGACTTGAGAGGATTCCCTGCCAGTATCAGGATTTTAAGTTTCAACACATCCCTCAGATGATTGACTTTGATGACGCTCACAAAGTTATCAGTGAGATCTAGACTGTAAAGGTTCTTCATGATCATATCCCCGATTTCAAAGAGGCCACAATTTGCTAAACCTAGATGTATCAACAGCTGGTTGCTGTTAAAGTCTTGTGGCCTCATACCACTGCCTGCACCCTCCAAATATCGTAAATCTGTGTGTAGCTGAGGCAGAAAAGGCTGAGGCAGAAGAAGGAGAGAGCAAAGCACGTGCATTGGTCGGGGCATGTCAGGCCACAAAAACGCTCATCGTCATGTTCAGGACACTGAGCCCAACCGTCACATACGTGAGAATGATGCAGACACACGTCAGAGCCACGACAGCGGTACATACCTGGACATACGTAACCATCACATTCTACTTCATCCTCGTAGTTTGGACAGTCGTTTACTCTGTTGCACCTGACGTACACAGGTAGGCAGTAGTCGTGTTCAAGACACATAAAGTGGTCCCTGGACAAGCTGAAGATTGGCTGACATTGAGAGGTCGGTATGAAATGGTACCAGTGCCATCAAAGTCTATGAGAACGGGGTACAGCATTTGGTCAGGAGGCAGGGGAATCTGAAGACCACAGTTGTGCTCGTCGCTCCCGTCAAGACAGTCCACGTAGGTATTGCAGGCGTCCCCAGCTGGAATACACTGGACAGAAGCATTCATTGTGGTACCATAGGTGACAACACTAGTGAGTGTATATATATATATATATATATATATATATATATATAATATATATAATATATATATATAGAGAGAGAGAGAGAGAGCTATGCCTGATACAGCAGTAAAAGTAGAGGAAGTGGTTGTGATAGAGCAGCACTAGTAGTAGTAATTATAATAGTAGTTGCTGTGGTTAGTTGTTGTTGCTGTAGTATCAAGAGCAGTAGATGTTTTTTACCAGATTACGTCACTCCGTTTTGGCACCACTTTCACTGGCTAAAAGCTCTGTACAGGATGATGCGTAAACAAGTATTTTAGCTACCACTTTTTTAATGGCATTTTTTAAAGTCATTTACCTTCTGCTTTTTGTTGTTTTGTAGTACGGTTTGTTTGTTTTTAACCGTGCTCATTTTTAATGACAGTTTTTATGGACACGATTCTTTATGCCTACAAAGGTCAGGACTTTCAATACAAACACCCACTGTCAGGGATTTCTCTTTCATAAACTCTTCCTTTGTCTCTGAGTTTTCATAAATAACTAATATTGAAAACAAGGGTTGTTTTCAAATAGATTGGCATGTCTCTTTAGATTTTTCTACATTAACTTATTTTGAAAATCTGTTGTTTATTATTTTGGGAGGGATGGGGAGGAGGGTGTTGATAGTTTATACAGCCATTTTCGTGTAGGAAATGGATGAATAGAGGGTGCTGTCATTTTCTATATCAGTGCGTGTGCCTGTCCCTTTATTTCTCTCTGTCTGCCTTCTGTCTGTCTGTCACTCTCTCTCTCTCTCTCTCTCTCTCTCTCTCTCTCTCTCTCTCTCTCTCTCTCTCTCTCTCTCTCTCTCTCCTCTCTCTCTCTCTCTCTCTCTCTCTCTCTCTCTCTCATGGCACAAGCACTTATGATATTTGTGCTGATAATTACAAAATATCTCTCTCTCTCTCTCTCTCTCTCTCTCTCTCTCTCTCTCTCTCTCTCTCTCTCTCTCTCTCTCTCTCTCTCTCTCTCTCTCTCTCATGGCACAAGCACTTATGATATTTGTGCTGATAATTACAAAATAGCCTGTACACATATTACCTACTTCACTTTTCAAGACAGTTCTGTAATACGTTGGGGTTTTTTTTGGGGGGAATGTTCTTTTTTTTTGCTGCGTCATCTTCTGTGACGTCTCCGCCCTGCTGTTCATATGCTGCTCATTTCAGTCTCCCCGCCACAGCCATACCCAGATTTGTTATGTCTCATCCTTGGGGGTCAGAAGTCCTCAGGGCACAGGGACCCATCAATATTAGGCCGCCATGGGGCCACCAGCCAGAGGGGCCATGCACTTCTGCTGGGTCACTTTGGTGGTTTTCAATAGTGCCTGTTCTGAGCTAATATAAGCAGGACACTACCGACCAAGCCCCCTACTAATGAAAGTATTCGCTCAATCGCAAAGCCAGACTGAGTGAATTGCCCGCCCAAGGTGGCAACCACCACAGCATCCCTCCAACGACCATCCGCCACTAAGCTCCAACCCTAAAGGCTTTGACACAAACTCACCACAGGCACAGAAGTGTATGAGAAAACCGTGAGATGAGAGCAACTGGGACCACCGAATTAGAGGCATTTTTTAAAATTGCATGATGATCAATTATATTGAGGATGATATATGATGCTGCTATGGAAGTGCAGATGCTTTGAGACTTCTTGACAGGGTTGCACTCTATGCTTACTATCATAATATATCCCAGCATCAACTGGGCCCGAGAGATACAGACACCTGCAGTGTTGGTCAGGTAATTTGAGCAACACTCTCAAACTCGCATCCGTAAAGTGGATGAAGTTCCACTGTGTGGTCCCAGGCTCCCAATGAGCCCACAGCACACTCACTCTGGGTAGGAGCCAGGCGGAGATTAAAAAATATCTTTGACTCATGGGATTCGAAATCATGACCTTCCAGCCTGAAATCTGACGCACTAACCACTGCGCCATGGTAGCTGGTCCTATAATGCGTTTTATTCGGCACACACACACACGCGCGCGCGCGCGCGCGCGCACACACACACACACACACACACACACACACACACACACACGAGTTATCTCATCCAAATCACATAATATGCATGGACGTTAATTCAAAGACTTAGCACACAAAATTATGACCTAAGATGAAAAATGAAGCCACCTACCTGTTTATTGTTGCACTGGAACATCCTTGATCGATCACAGTTGGGATGTTCACAGAACTCCTCGTCACTCTTGTCCTTGCAGTCTGGACGATAATCACACACCAGGCTGTAAGGCACCGAGTCCGTTCCTACCCCCAACTCGCACACAAACGACGGTGGCAACCACGAAGACGACAGCGGTACCTCACATGACCCAGGCTCCGGAAACCCCCAGACAGTGCTTTCTTGTCTGTACACCATTCCGCTATAGCCCCCAGCCCAGCAATCGCTCTTCACATCACACACTGTCGTAGTATGACTGTAATGCTTCCCTGGACATGGCAGCATAGTCACGCTGGACGACATGGCCTGAAAGGCGATCGCTCCTGCCGCGTGGTCGTGCCGTAAGCTCGGAGATTTCGGGACGGGGTTCGTGACGGTGTCGTCTCTCTTTTCGCAGATGTAGAAGCTTTTTTGGTTGCGGTCGATGCAGGAAATTCTGAAAGGGTAGCGCAAGCCCCCGAAGAGGTAGTGTCGCACTGAGAAGCAAGAGGGGAGAGGGCCGAGAGGGGTGAGGAAGAGGTGGGGTATGTAGGCCACTGTCTGGTCCTCCCAGGCTCCTGTATGTCTGTAACTGATGGGGGGGGGGGGGGGGGGGGGATTGGGGCAATAAGGTAAAGGCGTTTTCATTATCTGTGTGTTCGTTGAGAAGTGAGGCGTTTTAAGTATCTGAGCTTCTTTGGGTCCAGCATATTGCGGGTGGTGTCTATCTCCTCTCTTTTACTGCTTTGCCTTCCCATACCCTAAAAGTAGTAGGTGCCCATTTACGGATTTTTTTCTTTTATTATTGTTTTATTTCGAAAATGATGGAATAAGCACTTATGTGTTTTTGTTCTTTTTTACATCCAGTCCCATTTTACTTGACTTACAGCTGGGTGAACTAAGGGACTGAACTAAAGCTAAGGTGCACGAACGGTAACCCATCCACTTGGCAACCATGCTCAGCGCTGCTTAACTTTAGCTTGAGGAGAGCCAGTGCTCTGACCATTGAGCCGTCCCCTGCCATCCTCTTCTTCACGAAAAAATGTGGACACATGTAACAGAATGATTCCCTCCCCCCCCCCCCCCCCCTCTTCTCCTTCCATGGTCTTCTCCCCTACCTCCAAAAGAAAGAAAAAAAAGGACCAAAGCAAGCAAACTTTTGTTTTTAGAAAGGAAAAATCTCTCTCTCTCCTCTCTCTCTCTCTCTCTCTCTCTCTCTCCTCTCTCTCTCTCTCTCTCTCTCTCTCTCTCTCTCTTACGCACATACACACTCTCATAAACTAGCACCCACCACCAACACAACACCACTATGAAACTCGTCTCACTATTGGTGCTTGTCAGAAGTTTACGTATGCGGCAGTTTTCAGGCGGTGGCACACAAACTTCAGAAGATTTTTTTTTTTATTCTCCTTATAATAAAGAGCGCATGTTGTTCTGCTAAGAGCTCGTCATTGCTGAAGACAATCTTTACAGAACATTTCCAAAAAGCAGAACTAAAAATTTTTACGTTAGGCATTGGCAGCTTAGCTCGTATCAACCAGCCGCCATGGCGCAGTGGTTAGCGCCTTGGATTCCGGACTGGAAGGTCGCGGGTTCGAATCCCATAAGTCCTAGGGATTTTTTCGGGCTCCGGCCGGCTCCTACCCAGAGTGAGTGTGCTGTGGGCTCAGTGGGGAGTCTGGGACCACACAGTCGAGCTTCATCCACTTTACGGATGCGAATTTGAGAGTGTTGCTCAAATCACCTGACCAACACTGCAGGTGTCTGTATCTCTCGGGCCTGGTTGACGCCGGGATATATTATGACAGTAAGCGTAGAGAACAACCCTGTCAAGTAGTCTCAAAGTGGATGCACCTCCACAGCAGCATCATTACATCATCCTCATCATCATTGATCATTATGCAATAATAAAAATTGCCTCTGATTCGGTGGCCTCCGTTGCTCTGGTCTCATGGTGACCTCAGATTTGGTTTCCCTCCATACGCTTCCGGGCCTGTGGTGAGTTTGTGTCAAAGCCTTTGGGGTTGGGGTTCGCGGGGAGGCGGTCGTTGGAGGGACGTTGTGGTGGTCGCCACCTTGGGTGGGTGACTCACTCAGTCTGGCTCCGCGACTGAGCTAATACTGTCGTTAGTAGGGGGCCTAGTAGGTGGTGTCCTGCGTATGTTAGCTCAGAACAGGCACCACTGAACACCACCAAAATGACCCAGCAGAAGTGCAGGGCCCCTCTGGCTGGTGGCCCCGCGGCGGCCTAATATTGATGGGCTCCCTGTGAACTCCCGATCCCGGGGTGAGACACAACGAATCTGGGTATGGCTGTGGTGGGGAGATTGAAATGAGCGGCGTGGGAACAGCAGTACGGGAACGTCACAGAAGACGAGGCAGCAAAAAAAAAAAAAAAAAAAAAAGCTTAGCTCGTATCCACCACTCTCTTTTTTGTTCTTTTTTTTTTTTTTGGTTCGTAGCGAGGGGGTGGGGGGGTCCTCGGCTCCAAGATTCATCAATGCGAGGGTTTTTTTTTTGCGAAAGCAACCTTCTCCCCCACCCCCATCCACCATTTAGGTAGTCGCATTCCGACTTCTGGTATGGTATGCAAACGGGACACCCGAGTGCATGCGGTTTTTTGTCATCTGTTCCTACCGGCACGAAATGGCCTACTCTTTCGAAAAGCGGGACAGGTTTTCAACATATGTCAACTCAATTCCAATTCAATTCAATTCAAAGATTTATTGTCTCACAAATAGAGAAATTCACTTTGACATATGTGCAAGATGTTCTGCATGCGTTCGAACGTTTTAATCTAACCGTCAGTCACCTTGCTTCCTTCTCGTTTCTTTCAACTTTTAAAAGCTTTCTTTTGTGTGTGTGTGTGTGTGTGTGTGTGTGTGTGTGTGTGTGTGTGTGTGTGTGTGTGTGTGTGTGTGTGTGTGGTTGGGGGGGGGTTGCTTTTTTGGGGGGTGCATTGAGTGTTTTTTGTTGTTTTTTTTTGGGGGGAGGGGGTTGGTTTGTTTTGGTTGGTTGTTTTGGGGTTTGGTTTTTTTCTCCTTTTTTTGAGGGAGGGAGTGGAGAGAGAGAGGGGGGGGTGGGAGAGCCTGAGCCCGTTTCTCACTACTGAGGCCAGGTCTCCCGGGACTTGGGATCGAAGCGAAGCCCGATCATCACGTTCCGCAGGGTGCTCTTGTGCCGGTGAAGCTTGATCTCCAGCCGGTGCCACTCCTTCTGGCTGTTGAGGCTGAGCAGATGATGCTGATGCTGCCCCTGCTGCTGTTGCTGCTGCTGCTGCTGCCTCTCCTGCTGCTGCTGATGCTGCTGCTTCTTCTGCCGCCCCCCAGGTTGTGGTTGCCTGCAGCGTTGGGCAAAGTTTTCCCAAGACATGATGTTGGCCTCGCGGACCACGCCCTCCGAGCCCTCGTCCCCTGTGCCGGACAGGTCCGTGGCCGTCAGAGGCACGAAATTCTGGAGCATGTAGCAGGATGACCCCCCGAGGTGGAACCCCCTTTCTGGGAGAGCGGTAGCGGAGGCGGTGGTGGTGGTGGTGGTGGTGGTGGTGGTGTTGCCGCCGCAGTGGGCTGGGCAGTCGAGTTTGTCGTCCTGGTCGAGTCTGCAGTTGGGTGGGCAGTTCTGGTTGTGTTGGCAGTTGGGTGGGCAGTTCGGTTCGCCCTGCGGGTTATGTGAGCAGTTGGGTGGGCAGCTCTGGTTGTGTTGGCAGTTGGGCGGGCAGTTCTGGTTGTGTTGGCAGTTGGGTGGGCAGTTCTGGTTGTGTTGGCAGTTGGGTGGGCAGTTCGGTTCGCCTTGCGGGTTTTTTCCGCAGTTGGGCGGGCAGTTCGGTTCGCCTTGCGGGTTGTTTTCGCAGTTGGGTGGGCAGTTCGGTTCGTGGTGGTGGTGGAAGTGGCAGTTGTGGGGGCAGTCCAGTTCGTCGATGTGGGCTGTGCAGTGCGGGAAGAGGTCGCAGGCCACGTGGAGAGCGAAGGTGGGGAAGTGGCGGGGGGTGCAATCCCACGTAGTGGAGGTGGTGGAGGTACCCGTGACGTGGAGTCTCTGGGGCCCCGCCTGTGGCACAGTGGATAGGAGTCAGAGGTGGGGAGGAGAGGGAGAATGTTACTTCGTGGTTTTGTTGTTGTTTTTTTGGGGGGTTGGTGGGAATTTGGGGGTTTTGTGTGTTTGTGTGTGTGTGTGTGTGCGTGCGTGCGTGCGTGCGTGCGTGCGTGCGTGTGTGTAAAACTGAGCCTTTACCTGTCTGTCTGTCTGTCTCTCTCTGTCTCTGTCTCTGTCTCTCTCTCTCTCTCTCTCTCTCTCTCTCTCTCTCTCTCTCTCTCTCTCTCTCTCTCTCTCGTACTCTCCCTCGCCTCTCTCTCTCCCTCCCTCCCTCACGCACATGTACACACACATGTACACACATACACACACATTCACACTTGCTTGCCTTGTAGTAAAAGCTGATGGCCAGTCTGAAGCCCGTGTTCTTTTCAGAAACATTTTCAAACTTCTGGCTCCATTCCCGCAGCGAGTAGGACTCGGTCTGACGAATCTTGTACGGCTGTCCGCCGGGAGGGGGGTCCGGTGCTTTCATTTCCACCAGTAGATGATCGCCACTGCCTTCGAATCAAATCAAATCAATTCAAATCAATTACAAAATAAGTTTGATACTGTTCAATATAGCAAATTCAGGTATGACACATTCTTCGTGGTTTACTTCTTGATTTTATAGATCAATATCTTATCAGTTCATCATAAGCATGTTTATTTGAGGATGCACTTTTGTCTGAATACTGAAAATGACGTGTTAGTGCTAGTCCTTCGGATGTGAATTATATCTGAGGTATAGTGCGCAACACGTAAAAAAGAACTCGCGGAAAACAAGAGATGCTTATGCCAAACTTCTGTGGAAATTAAACTCATATTGGGAAACAAATACACACGCAGACAGGAGATTTTTTTTTCATAAAAAGGGGGGAGGGGAATAACAGCTGTGCTGTTCCTGTGTTGACGCGCTCTCTACAAGGGAGAGCAGCCCAGTTTTCACGCAGAGAAATCTACCATAACTGAAAGGAGTATAATATGCAATACAGTGCAATGCATGACAATGCAATCCGTGTGAATTTTGTATGTGGTCTTCTGTCTCGGGAGACGAGGACTGCACCCAAATTAGTATCACGCAGAGAAATCTGCCGTCACTGAAATTAGTGTAAACTACTGTACGATACAATACAGTACAATACAATACAAAAACCACCCTCACATACATAGAAACACCTTAAAATACAACATCACACAACAACAACGGCAACAAAGAGAAGCCAAACCTTTAATTTTGGTGGTTGTACCAACATCCCAGCAGAGATTTCTCGATTATATATATAATATATTTTTTTTATACCACTTTATGTCACAGCAGATTTCTCCGCGTGAAATTCGGGCTGCTCTCCCCGGGGAGAGCGCGTCGCCACAAGTGCAGCGCCTACCCATTATTTTTTTTTCCTCAGGGATGGTGTCTGAAACACGACACCTGTGTGCATGCTGGTTTCATTTCATTAGTTACAAAACATTTTCCAAGCACCTGTCATGATTTTGAGATGCCCTGTGCCGCTGACTTGATAAATGGGCTTGCTGGACTTTAACCCGTTGCGGCTCGGATAAACAGCCAGGTGGTCCAAGGGTACCCACACGTGCATGTTTGTCCCGCGGCCCTGGAGCTGTTTGACGATCCTCAGGTCGTTGTGGATGGAGGAGACGGCGTAGGAGTGGTTGCGAGGGATGGGGATACGGAGTTTGGTGTTGAGGGAGGGAGGGTACTCGACTCCTACCTCCGGGTCCCAGCCGGGCGTTTGGATGTAGACTGAAAACGATGAGGTGTGGGTTGTAATGGGTTAAACTTAAAGAGTGGGGGGGGGGGATGTATTAGGGGTGTTGTGTGTGCAGTGTTCTGTCTCTCTCTGTCTCTCTGTCTCTGTCTCTGTCTGTCTCTGTCTCTCTCTCTCTCTCTCTCTCTCTCTCTCTCTCTCTCTCATATCTGTCGGCTTATTCACTGGCTCAGTCTTTTCTTCCCTCTTGTCTTTTACCTCTCCTCACCCACCACCACCACCACCACCATCACCATCATCATTCATCACTCCACAACCACCATCATCTCCATCACCCACCCACAATAACACCCTCTCCCCCTCTTCCTACTTTCTCCACCCCTCCTCCTCTCCCTCCCTACCCCCCACCCCCATCCTCCTCTTCTTCCTCCTCTTTTCTCACCCGCGCTGGGGGTCACATAGCGAACCTCGAGCTTCCCAGGCATCAACCTCTCTCGAGCCACGATGTCCAGCCTCCAGCCTACGTTAACAACAGCAGTAGAAAGCCGAAGCACGAAAGTGATCTCGACTGTTTTCCTCCCAGAGAGAAAATCCGGCCCAGGCGGGAAAAACTCCCTACAGTTATCCCACTCTTCCCGATCCTCCCCGTCAGTCACAGTCAGAGAGGATGCCTCCAGACGCACGCACGTGTGTTCCAAGGCTAGTACAGACAGGACGCGATCTAGACCGGTCGTCACGGTGACCTTGCACGTGAGCGTGTCCTTGGCGACGGCCCCGTTGCCCTGGAGACGGTGAAGGTCGTCGGCGTCGCGGTGGTGGGGGTGATGGAAGAAGGTCAAGGTCATGTGGTGGGTCAGGGTCAGTTGAAGGTCGGTGCCGTTTGGGGAGTTGAAGCAGGGAGCAACGTTTCGGTGGAGACGTGCACGGATTTTTGGGATGGTGGTGTGTGTTGAGTTGATTTTTCTGCAAGCAGAGAAAAGTAGGTGGGTTAGGGGGGGGGGGGGGTTAAGTTTTAGAATGTTGAAATGTTTGACAGAGAAAGGGGGTAGGGAGAGAGAGAGAGAGATGGAGAAGGATCACGAGAAACGGATAAGAGGCAGATGTATCATGAACAGAGATTTTTTTTAACCAAAGCAAGTCTTTACAGCGCAAACACACAGACACATACACACACACGCACGCACGCATGCACACACACACACACACACACACACACACAAAACACAGACACACACACACACACAGACACACACACACACAGACACACACACACACACACACACACACACACACACACACACACACACACACACACACACACACACACACACACACGACAAAAACCTACAAAACAACATACACAACAGGGACTGGATGTTAAAAAAAATTATACAAATTTTAAAAAGCACATGAGTACTTATTCCAATATCCTCGAAATGAAAAAATAAAGAAAAGATACAATGATACACACACACACACACACACACACACACACACACACACACACACACACACACACACACACACAACCGGAAAGATAACTGCCTTATATTCATTTATATATGTATATCTATACAGATGGAGCATCACGGATGTATCTCAAAGAGTCGTAGACTAGATCACGCAACAGTCAGGATGATGAAAAGGACATTGCTAATCAATTTAATGAATTAATTTGCAGAGAGTGACACCATTAATCAGTCAGTGAATGAATTAGCTGTGAGGACGACGCCATTGATCAATTGATCAGCACATTAATTAATTCATCAATAACGGTGAGGCTGAGAATGATGACAATCGTCAACACCATAGTCATGATGCTAGCTATGGCACTGACGACCGCCTTCACGACCCAACCCGAACTCTCTTTTTTTTTCCTTTTTTTTTTTCTTTTCTTTCTTTCTTTCTTTCTTTCTTTCTTTCTTTCTTTCTTTCTTTCTTTCTTTCTTTCTTTCTTTCTTTCTTTCTTTCTTCTTTCTTTTCTTTCTTTCTTCTTTCTTTTTTCTCTTGTTCCTACCTTTCTTTCTTTTGTTGTTGTTGTTAATGTTGCTGCTGCTGTAAATGTCAGTTGGTTGATATTGTTATGGTCGTTGTTACTTTTAGCCTCACTCTACTCTGGCACCTGTATCCATCGCTGTGAACGACGATGGGAGCTAGCTCTTATCACGACACCTGCGTGCATGCTGGGGGGTTTTTTGTTGTTTTTTCTCAAAAGGCGGAACAGGTTTGTAACGTGTGCGGGAAGATGCTCTGCGTGCATTCGCACACAAGGGTCTCGGTTTATGGTCTCATTCGAAGAACTTTGACATTCAGTTCGATTTTTTTCGTCAAACTAGGAAGAGAAAAGGCAAGGCTGGAATCGAACCCAGAACCTCATCACGGATTACTTGTTAGGCAGATGAAGGTCTTACCGTCCTTCCACCTTCCGTCTTTGCTTTCGTGTACGATGATTTCATGAAGTGTTGGGTTTGTTGGCATCAGTGATGTTGTCTATGGAGGAGTTTACTGCTGGCCTTCCTTGCTTTCTCTTTGCCGAAACTCTCCCCTGCTGGATTCATGTTTGTTAGTTGATTTGTTTGTTTGTTTTTATTTCGAGGATAATGGCATAAGCACTCATGTGATTTTTTTACACCCAGTCCCTGTGTGTATGCCATTTTGTAAATTTTGTCATCCGTTCCCACCGGCACACAATGGCCTACTCTTCCCAAAAGCGGTACGGGTTTTAACGTGATGTTATGCGTGCGTTCAACACGGGACCTCGGTTTACAGTCTCATCCGAAGGACTTTTGGGCGAAAGTCATAGAGCGAGAGGCTTATTCTGTTATACACCATTGTGTGCCGGTGGGAACAGATGACAATATATTTTACACAACTGCATACACACGGGGACTGGATGAAAAAAAGCACATGAGTGCTTATCCCATTGTCCTCGATATAAAAGAATAAATAAATAAATAAATAAATAAACCATGGTCTTTGTCGGCTCCTTTGTGAACACTAGCTCCCCTGTGACACTGTATACTGTGAAGACTTACGGCAGCAACTCACCACAGGTACAGAAACAGGAGACACTGGAAAACTGAGGTCACCGCCAGAATAGTAGTACAGAGGGCAACAGAATGTAAGATTTTCTTTTTTTTTTTATTGTGTGTTTGTTTATTTTGTATCATGATGGTAACAATGGCTTTGATCCTTTCTTTGTAGTTATGATTGCATTTCTTCTCTTTTTTATCATAATACAAACACTCTTTTTTATCTTAATATAAACGCGTATAAAGTAGTTACCATTCTATTTCTTATGGATTTGTTCTGTTGCTAGAAGTCCTAGATTATCATCTGTCAGATAGGTTTTGCCTATGTGAACAGTTTTCTAATTATTGAAATAACCATATTTGGTCCTTGTGACTAGTGTCTAAACCGGTACCAGTATGCCAGTGGGTAGGCTGCGCTTTTTTTTCCAATGTCATCCTTTCCTTAAGGCCTCCAATGGTCAGCTCATCTTCAGAGAGTTGAACTGGCTATAGCGCGTGTGCAAGGTTATTTTATACAAACATTGATGCAGAGGTTTGCCTTTTAAACTCATCATTACATACACAGTTAAGAAGCCGACGGACAGGCCTCCAGAACCGAAGGGCTATTTTTTTTTTAATACCACTTCATGTCACAGCAGATTTCTCTGCGTGAAATTCAGGCTGCTCTCCCCGGGGAGAGCGTGTCGCCGCAAGTGGTCAGGACGAAACGGATCCCAAACTGATCGTTTTGTTTATCCTAAACGTAGGTCTCGAGTGGCTTAATGCGTGAGGTTCAACCCGATAGTGCGGAACAGGTCGTGCTCCGTCTCAGATTGCACTCATCCTCCAGCCAATCAACTTTGAGCTTGAAACTTGTGACCATGTTGAGCGCACGACCGTGTGTTCCTTGTGTAGGGGGTCGAAGCCTCGGGGCGCGTAGCAGCCTTTTCCTTATACACTTTTCAAACGTTTCATGTGGTAAACTTTCCACACTGATAGGTCGGGACGAGCAGGTTTGAACGGTCCGTCTGAACCATACGGTTGAAAAGGATTGTGTGTCAGCAACTTGTTAAAGGGATTGGGATCTGGATAAATTTTGGTCGTACCCGAAGAGAAAGTCTAGTCCACCCTGGCTGTGGGAAATGGGATTTGAACCCTTGACTCTCAAGACTTGGTCAAGCGTCAAACAGCCTGCCCACTCAACCAGACAGTTTCCTTGATATCTATAATGATGATGGTGGTGACAGTAAGGGGGGGGGGGGGGGGATGATGGTGGTAATGGAGGTGGTGGTGATGATTATGATGTTGATGAAAATGATGACAAATCCAGTGATAATGACGATGATAACGATAATGCTGAGGCGCAGTCACGTTCCAGACTATGTTCAGGGGTGTTTGTTTGCACTTGTTATGATACATCCCAGCATCTGCCAGTCCCGAGAAAAACAGACATCTGCAAAGTTAGTTAGTTAATTACAGCGATGAATAAAGTCAAGTTCGAAAGAAGATTTGTTCTTAAACATGGGGCCCTAACTGTTCAATTGGGTATATGGTGCTGGCATCTTTGATTCTAAATTGAGTCGGATCACGGCCCAAAAAAATCCCAAACACTTACATTCAGGCTCGAAGTCACACTTTCCAGCAGGGAGTCGTATAATTCTAACCATTTTTCTTAGGCTACTGTGGGAACGCGTGGTTTGTGGATTCAGTTACCGACTAGGAGGCATGGATTATGACTGAATTTCAGTCGTTCTGATACTTAAAGAATGTATCTTTTCCCTGTCAGCGTTCACTGTGCGATCTTACAGATGACAAGATTTTCAAAACTGCATACACACGGGGACTGGATGTACAAAAGCAATGATTACTTACTCCATTATCTTCGATATAAAAGAATAAATAAGTAAATAAATCAATCAATCTTACTTCGTTCTAGGAACAAAAAGAGTAGCCCTGTTGCTCTGTGTAATTCAGCTTTTAGTCCTTTTAGTCATTTTCTTAATACTCAGATTTTCAGTATCATTTAACAGCTTATGCTAAAAGCGCAAAGCTATCCATTTAAGAGAACGTTATAGAACACCTTCAGAAAAATCTTGACACCTATGCGATTTTGGATTGAATGGTTGGTTTGTTCACTTTGTGGGTTTTCGTTCCCCGCACTTGGTATCGATTTCGGAATTGCACACATTATGATTTATAGATGCATTGGTGCCAAGTTTGTTTGTGCAATATGTTTGGAAATCGACACACGCCACAAAAAGAGTAGTGGATTGCAGATTTCCCAAATTCTTGCAAGTCTGAATGGAAGTCCCATGGAGTGACAATGGAACATCTACGGACTTCCCTGATTTTTTTCTTTTTTTGGCTTGTAAAACAACAGGGGAAATTCCATAGATGTCCGTCTATCGCCCCTGGGTTGTTTTGCCTTCGAAATGACTTCTTTATGTGCATTCATTCATCCGTTCGTTCATTTATTCATTTATGTCGTTCATTGCCCAGCCGACCACAGATACCATATAACTAATTCAAAGGTTTTATTTTGCTAGATCGTGTCCTTTGTAAAACACACACACACACACACACACACACACACACACACACACACACACACACACACACACACACACACACACACACACACACACACACACACACACAAACAACAACAACAACAACAACAAACAAAAGAGGAGAGAGAGAGAGAGAGAGAGAGAGAGAGAGAGAGAGAGAGAGAGAGAGAGAGAGAGAGAGAGAGAGAGAGAGAGAGAGAGAGAGCATAGATGAGATCCCAAGTAAACAAAATGTGCAAGTGAATAGAAAAATCAATCAGCCAGCCTTGCCCTATAGGTTTGTACGATATATATTCAATCTGATTATTATTGCCATGGTAAAACTAGTTGAAAAAGCTCAAAGTGAAAAGAAATTATAACATAAATAGATAAGTAGACAAACATATTGACTAACGAAATGGATGCTTTAAGCGATTAACCATATGAGAATACATAGGCAAATTATATTTCAATAAATTCACAGATTTATAAGCATAAATACAGATCGCTATTTTCGCGGTGTAAGAAAGATTAGAATGAATAACGAGAGGATGAAGAAAATAAGTTTTAAAAAAAAAGAAGAAGAAGAAGTAAACAGATTAAAGAAATGAATAGAAAGATTAATGAATGCAATGGATGAATAAATAGACAGACAAATAATTAAAATAATGAATACATGAATGCATGGATAAATAAATAGACAGACAGACAAATAAATGAAGATGTCGCCAGCAAGTCAGAGAACAGCGGCAGTTAAGAACAAAAGGTGTTGTTGTTTTTTCTATTTCCCACAACAGAAAGAAAGTTAGAGGAGCAAGCCGAAGTATTGACTGCCACTGTGTGAAAGAGTCAGTTGTTCACTGATACTACGGGTACTAACAATAGATGGTGTGTGTGTTTGTGAGCAATATACAGATTATGGAGGTATGCTCTGACCTTTTATAGATGTGAAACAATACCTGATATGATGACGCTTTATGCCTTTTTTTTTTGGTTTTGTTTGGTTGTTGTTGTTGTCGAGTTGTTTAAAAACAATGAACCTTTTGTGGGTTTTGTTTTATTGTTGTTTTGTTTTTGTCACACTTACTTGGTTTTGTTGTTGGCTGATTTTATGTATGTATGTATGTTATGTATGTATGTTATGTATGTATGTATGTATGTATGTATGTATGTGTATGTGTGATGTCTGGTCGCGTGTCTGTGTGTGTTATGTATGTATGTATGGATGGATGGTTTTTATGTTTGTGTGTTTGTTTGTATGTACGTTTGTATGTATGTTTGTATTATATATATATATATATAGAGAGAGAGAGAGAGAGAGAGAGAGAGAGAGGAGAGAGAGGAGAGAGAGAGAGAGAGAGAGAGAGAGAGAGAGAGAGAGAGCTGACGAAGAAAGATAATTTATGTATGTGTGTATATATGTATTAATGCATGTATTAATGTATGTATGTATGTATGTATGTATGTATGTATGTATGTATGTATGTATGTATGTATGTATGTATGTGTATATATATACAATATAATATATGTATGTATGTATGTATGTTTGTATGTATGTATGTATGTATGTATGTATGTATGTATGTATGTATGTATGTATGATTGTCTGTGTTTATGTATGTATGTATGTATTTGTCTGTGTGTGTGTGTGTGTGTGTGTGTGTGTGTGTGTGTGTGTGTGTGTGTGTGTGTGTGTGTGTGTGTGTGTGTGTGTGTGTGTGAACATTTATGTTTTTGCTTGTTTGGTTGGTTGTTTGGTTTTTTGTGTCATTGTGTTTCCATGTGTCTATCTATCTGTCTAGCTAGCTAGCTATCTTTCTTTCTTTCTGTCAATCTGTCTGTCTGTCTGTCTGTCTTTCTGTCTATCTGTATATATATATTGTTCTATCTGTGTATCCAACACCCCCACCCCCCCACCCCCACCAACGACTTTCCTTCTTTCCTAGATAATGAAGAATGATAGTGTTTATAACATTCTTTATTCATGCACCAACATTCGAAAGAACATTTTGTCGCGTCGTTGTGTGTGCCGTTAGCTTGCATATAGGACGGTGTTTTTTTTATCACTTGGTCTGTCTGTCTGTCTGTCTGTCTGTCTGTCTGTCTGTCTGTCTGTCTGTCTGTCTGTCTGTCTGTCTGTCTGTCTGTCTGTCTGTCTGTCTGTCTGTCTCTCTCTCTCTCTCTCTCCTCTCTCTCTCTCTCTCTCTCTCTCTCTCTCTCTCTCTCTCTCTCTCTCTCTCTCTCTCTCTCTCTCTCTGGCATGTGTGCGGCGTGTGTGTGCTTCGTGTGTGTGTGTGTGTGTGTGTGTGTGTGTGTGTGTGTGTGTGTGTGTGTGTGTGTGTACACACACACATTTAAACCTGGTATTCGTGTTGTTTGAGGCCAAATGTTTCATGTGTATGAATGACATGAATGCAAACTGTTACTACTACTATTACCACTATTTCTACCACCACACTACCGCTATTACTAATATCAGTGTTGTTGGTATTTATTATTGTTATAATGATAATGATGATCATCATCATTATTATTATTATCATCATCAATACTGTCATTATTATCGTTGTTTTGGGTGTCATTTTATCATTTTGTTAGGTGAATTTCACCCAGGGATAAGACTGCCTTTATTCGAACAATTAAGGAGGGGGGAGATAACTGTTTGGACACTTATCTTCTAAGGAATAATAATAATGTAATTTCGCTTTATTCCGATATTTTACTTTGTCCACAGAAACGCAAGAAGAATGCATCCAGCGGAGAGGACAAGAAGACTCACAGTGTCCCTGTGCTGTGTAGTACTCGTGACGCAAACCAGAGACACCACGCTATCTGCAACCTTCCACGGAAACACGAAAACCCCAACAACGACCTCCAGTACAAATTCAACCTCCTTCTTCGAAACATCTCAAGTCCCAACAACGAAAAACATCGACGCATCAGAAAAAAGTGTAACAACCCCACCTGAGCTACACAGAACGACGTCGCCATCCCACCACAATGCGTCACAACAGCAAACCAACTCTCCCACCGAAAACGACGACAAAACGATTTACATATCTCGCACCGCTTCCTGTGCCCGGGGAGAGCTCGTTGCGAGCGTGAACCTGGACCTCGACAAGCCTCGGACAATCCAGCTTCAACTCACGAGCATCTCGAGCGTCGAGGACGACAACCCCAACCTTTGCTGGCTGAAGGTGGAAAGTCCCGCGGGCGCCTCCCTCTCCGTGCTGCTGCTGAGCCAGAGATGCAACGCCTCGGGACGCGTCAAAGTCGTGGAACAGTCCGGGGCGGAGAGGGACGGGCGGTTCTTGTGGAGGGAGAAGACGGATCCGGGGACCGGCGGGGTGGAGAGGGAGTGGGAGAGCTGCCAGAGGGTGGTCAACCCGGGGCCGGATTACCTGTCGGCCAGCGGCCAGGTGTACCTGGGTTTCAGCCTGACCGGTGCAGGGCTGTACACAGCCTCCCTCCACGTCCGGGCTGTCCGGCCCCCTACTGACCCCCACCTGCTGCACACACGCTACATTTCAACCACCCTAGGTAGGTTAGGTAGGTAGGTAGGTAGGTTGGTTGGTTGGTTGGTTGGTTGGTTGGTTGGTTGGTAGGTAGGTAGGTAGGTAGGTAGGTAGGTAGGTAGGTAGGTAGGTAGGTAGGTAGGGTGGGTGGGTGGGTGGGTGGGTGGGTAGGGTTGGTTGGTTGGTTGGTTGGTTGGTTGGTTGGTTGGTGTTGGCTGGTTGGTCGGTTGATTGGTCGGTTGGTCGGTCGATTGGTTGGTTGGCTGGTTGGTTGGTTGGTCGGCTGGTCGGTTGATTGGTCGGTTGGCTGGTTGCTTGGTCGGTTGGTTCTTTCGTTCAATGTCTTTACACTGTAAGTGATGTAAGACAGTAATTGGGAACAGGTGTATGGGTGGGATGCCAGAAAGAACGGGAGAGGAGAAACAGATGGCAAAATCTATGTGGGAAAAACCCGGAATGTTTAATAGAAATAGAAAAGGGAGAGAAGTATGATTGCCTATCCCCCAAATCGGAATGCAGCTACCTTAATGGTCGGCAGGAACGGTCACATACACAAAAAACTCACTGATGTTTTAACTCCAGGGGGGAAATCCCGTTGAATGGGCGCCTAGCTCGGTGGTGGCTCAA
Organism: Stramonita haemastoma; assembly: GCA_030674155.1. Taxonomy (NCBI): domain Eukaryota; kingdom Metazoa; phylum Mollusca; class Gastropoda; order Neogastropoda; family Muricidae; genus Stramonita; species Stramonita haemastoma. Next base: position 17,153,992 of record CM060334.1, on the reverse strand, counting down.
ACTGAGGCCTTCGGATCAGGAGCGCAAAGCTCTAACCACTGGGCTATCCTCGCCCTTTTTGTACTGCTATTAGGTTTGACATTGCTCTTGTTGCTATGTGTATTGTGTGGCCTCAAGTCATGGAAGTCTGAATTTTTTTTTTTTAATTGCTCTTGTTGGAATAGCTCAGTGGTCAGAGCACTTGCTCTCCCCAGGCTAAAGTTAAGCAGCGTTGGGTGTGGTTGCCTCGCGGACGAGTGATCGTTCGTGGATCAGGGCTTCAGTACAGGCCCCCCAGTGTACCTAGCTGATAATGGGTACCTGCCCTCTTTAGGGACAGGGAAGTTATGTAAAGCAGCGAGAGAGAGGAGGAGGCCACAATTCACAAAAATGTTGGCTACTAGAGAAGCTGAGGAGGCCTCGGACACTGATAGGGATGGCGCAGAGGTGATGGGACACCGTTTCCTTGTTGCCTGTGAAAAGGGGTGAGTTTAATTTAACATCCTCAAGGCAATATAGCCTTTAGGGACAAGCAGGTGTGGGTACAAGCACCCACGTAGAAGTCAGTTTTGTTGTTCCTCACAGGTGTTCTGATCAGCTTGCCTGTACTGTGTGCTGTGGCCTTTATTTCTGGAAATCTGTAGATGCTAGATTGCTCTTGTTGTTAATGTACAGTGCCTTGAACTGATCCTAGTCTTTGGGTTTAGATTACTTTTCTCCTTTGGGTGCTGTGGCTAAGTCCATTGGGTTTTTGATGTTGATGTATTATTTTGTTTGTAATTAGTTGTTTGGTTTTGGGGGATTTGTTGTGGGGTTGTTTTTTTTTGGGGGGGGTTTAGGGGGGGGGGGGGAGTTTGTGGGGGGTTATTTTTAGTGGATTTTTTGTTGGGGGTTGTTTGGTTGTTTTTTGGGGGGCGGCAATACATTTTGTTTGAGTTTTCTTTGTTGTTACTGTTGTTGTTTGGGTTGGGGGGTGGGGGGGAGTCGCTGCGAGGTTCACCAATGGTGAGATTTTGCGTATGTTGCCATTTTTGCCCACCATTAGATAAAGTACTTTCCTTAGGGAGAGCGGGACGTTGTAGCACCAGACCTCAAACCCTGCCACAGGGGGTACAGTATCAAATACCCAGCCCTTCGTTGATTTAACCAAGGCATTTGACACTGTGAGCAGGAAGGGCCTGTGGCAGATCATGGAGCGTCTTGGCTGTCCCCCAAAGTTTCTCAACATGGTGATCCAGCTACATGAAGACCAGCGTGGCCAGGTCAGAAACAGCAACGACCTCTCAGAGCCTTTCCCAATCACAAATGGGGTGAAGCAGGGCTGCGTTCTTGCACCAACCCTCTTCACTATCTTCTTCAGCATGATGCTTCAGCGGGCCACAGAAGATCTTGATGACGAAGACGGAGTTTTCATACGCTACCGCACAGATGGCAGCCTATTCAACCTGCGGCGTCTTCAGGCCCACACCAAAACCCTGGAGCAACAAATTCGAGAGCTACTTTTTGCTGATGATGCTGCCCTTGTAGCCCACACAGAAACCGCCCTGCAGCATGTAACATCCTGTTTTGCAGAGGCAGCCCAGTTCTTCGGACTCGAAATCAGCCTGAAGAAGACAGAGGTTCTCTACCAGCCCGCACCTCAGGTAGCGTACCACCCACCTCACATTACAATTGGTGAGACAGAACTGAAGACAGTCCAGTAGTTTACCTACCTGGGATGCACAATCTCCTCTGACGCAAAGATTGATAAAGATGTAGACAACAGACTGGCAAAGGCAAACAGTGCTTTTGGCAGACTCTACCACCGTGTCTGGAAAAACAAACACCTGAAGAAAGACACCAAGATCAGTGTCTACAGAGCCGTGGTACTGACCACCCTCCTGTACGGCTCTGAGTCATGGGTCACATACAGACACCACCTGCGAATTCTGGAACGCTTCCACCAACGCTGTCTCCGCTCCATCCTCGACATCCACTGGAGCGACTTCACCACGAATGCTGAGGTGCTGGAGCAAGCAGGGATCACCAGCATTGAGGCCATGTTGCTGAAAACGCAGCTACGCTGGGCAGGGCATGTCTCTAGAATGGAGGACCATCGCCTGCCGAAGATGGTTCTCTACGGTGAACTTTCCACTGGACACCGCTACAGAGGCGCACCAAAGAAGAGATTTAAAGACTCTCTGAAGGAATCTCTGTCAGCCTGCCTCATAGACCATAACCAGTGGTCAGTCCTTGCTGCTGACCGGCAGGCCTGGCGACACACTGTGCATCAGTCGGTCTCCTCCTTTGAGGACAATCGCAGAGCGGCCCTTGAGGAGAGGCGAATGAGGAGGAAGAACCGCGTCCCCTCTACATCAACCCTAGAATCGACTTTCCCCTGCAGCCGCTGCGGCCGGGTTTGTTTGTCACGCATTGGACTGAACAGCCACCAGCGAGCCTGCACCAGACGTGGACAGTGCCCTTAATCTTCGTTCGCGAAGCCAAGCCATGAGATAAAGTAGCCGTATTTTTATTTTGAGGATGATGTCTAAACACAATTCCAGCGTGCATGCTGGGGGGGTTGGGGGGGGGGTGTTGGGGGGGGGTTGTTTGATTTTTTTTTTGCTTGTTTATTCGTTCGTTTCTTTGTTTGTTTGTTTGGGTTTTTTTTTACAAAACTGTTAAGTTTAAAATAAGTTTGGTTTCTTTCTGTCTTTTTCGCTCAAGGTTACATTCAGAACCGAGGCATGCACCTACACCCCAGTTTCCGGAACGAGCAGTTGAACATGAACACCTACCCTGACAACCTGAACGTCTGGTCACACCTGACTGCCCCTCCTCATCACGTGACCCTTGTCTCTGTGGCCCTCGCTTCTTTCGCGCTTTTGCCGAAAGAGAAGGTGGGTGGGTGTAAACTGAGGGGCAGGGGGGGGGGGGGAGAAAGACAGATAGACAGTCAGTCAGAGAGAGGGGGAGGGAGGGAGGGAGAGACAGAGACAGAAGTTCATTCTGTATAGGCCATAGCCCCTTCTGAATTGGAGTACAGATAGCCATCACATAAGTAACCCAAAAATACCTCTTTTGAGAGAGGGAGGAAGAGGTTTATTCTGAATAGGCCATAGCTTTTTGTGAATCGAAGTACAGAAGCATCACATAAGTAACCCAAAAATACAGTCCTTGAGAGGAGAGAGAGAGAGAGAGAGAGAGAGAGAGAGAGAGAGAGAGAGAGAGAGAGAGAGAGAGAGAGAGAGAGATCTTTGAAATAACTTTTATGCACTTTATGTGATTTTGACAACAAACAATCAAATCAAGTACATACAAACCAAACTAGATTTGCCTATTAACAAGCAAGATTACCAGAATGTAAAGGAATCTACTGAACACAGAATAGTAGACTATAAATAAACATAACCTTAACTCTAGTATATTCGGTGTTGGGGAGGATGAGTGATAACGATTTTTCGCCTTCAAAAGAGGAAAACATGTTTTGAAAACCCGGGCATTCAAAAAGTATAAAATTATGCTAATTTGAAAATCATTGATGCCCACATTCATCAGTAAAACTTCAGCTGAAGACATGTTAGCATGCTTCATTTCGTGAGTGATGTCTTCAGTTGTAATTACTTTTCTCATGGTTGCCTGAAACCAATATGACCTGCCCCTCCCCCCATTGCATGCATCAATCCGTTTGTTAGCCTT
>CM060334.1:17140335-17145335 GCA_030674155.1 Stramonita haemastoma | reverse complement strand
AGGATAATGGAATAAGCACTCGTGTGCTTTTTTTTTCATCTTGTCCCCGTGTGATTTCAGTTTTGTAAATCTGTTCCCACCAGCACACAGTGGCCAGTGTGTGTGTGTAGGGGGGGGGGGGGTTGTTTGGTTTGATTGTTTTGGTGGGGGGGGGGGGGGATTTTGGTTTGTTTGGGTTTCGGGGGGGTTTGGGGTTGGGGTTTTTGGTTTGTTTGGTTGTTGTTGGTTTTTTGTTTGGGGGAAGGAGGGGGATTTGTTCCTCGCCTAGAGCTCCGAGGTTTACCAATGGTGATATTCATCATGAAGGTAGCCGCATTCCGACTTCGAAGATGCATGCTGGGTGTGTCCGTGTTTCCGTATCCCACCGTACTCTGACATGAATTACGGGATCTTTTACGCGCATATTTGACCTCCTGCTCGTATATGTACAGTAAAGGAATGAAGACACTGGCAGGCCTTCACTTGGAGTTGACCTTGAAGATGGTGAAAATCCCCACCCCTTATTCACCAGATGCCACTGACATTTGAACCCACGACTTCATGGACCTAGGGGATTCAAGGCGAGTGGTCTTGGGCACTCGGCTAAAGCGTACATAGTTTTTTGTGGTTTGTTTCGATGTTTTTGGTGGGGTGGGCGAGTTGTTTTTTAAGGGAGGGTAGTTGTTTTTGTGTTGGGATGTTTTTGTTTTGTTTGACTTTGTTCTGTTGTTTTTTTGTTGTTGTTGTTGGGTTTATTGGGGGGGGGGGGTGAAGGGAGGGTACGTAGGGGGGGGGGGGGGGACATGTGTTTGTTGAAATTTAGACCGACATTGCTAGTATGCCGCTTCTGGTGTACAACAATAATCATATATATCCACTGGGATAGCCGAGTGGTCAGAACTTTGCGCTGGCAATTTGACGACCCGGGTTCGATTCCCGGTCGAGGGGATTTTTCCTCTGGAGTTAACATTAGTGTTGACTCCACTCCCCCAAAAGTCCTTCGGATGAGACTTTAAACCGATGCCCCGTGTGCGAACGCACGCAGAACATCTTGTGCACACGTTAAATCCTGTTCTGTTTTTCGTGAGAGTAGGCCATCGTGTGCCGGTGGGAACAGATGAAAAGATTTACAAACTGCATACACATGGGGACTGAATGTAAAAAAAAAAAAAAAAAAGCACATGAGTGCTTATTCCGTTATCCTCGATATAAAAGAATAAATAAATGTATAAATAAATTATAAACTCTACCTTTGGAAGTGTCGCCCACAAAGCTCTCAGTGTGACGGGGTCCTGCACTGCACGGACGGGTCAGACGAGCTGGCCTGCTCACGCAGGACACCGCCTGATTTCAGCCACGTCCAGCCTCCTTACCTGATCACCTTCGAGGAAAAGAACACCTACATCAAATTCGGGTCTGCCCTACTGCAACACTGGGACCCCGCTCTCCCCTGCCCGGACACCCATTTTCGCTGCCCTGCCGACAGGAACTGCCTGCCCGTGTACACGCGCTGCAACGATGTGTTTGATTGCTCTCACCACGAGGATGAGGAGGGGTGTCCTGGGTACACCTGCCCCACCCTCTACCGCTGTCGTGGATCGCGGGTGTGTCTGAATCTGGTGTACCTGTGTGACGGCAACGTGCATTGCCCGCTGCAGGACGATGAACGCTTTTGCAACCTCACCTGCTCCGCTGACTGTGTCTGTGTCGGCCACAGTATGACCTGTCGCTCTCCCTTCGCTGTGGGGGGGTTTCCCAAACTGAAATACCTTGACGGGGAGGGCAGCGGCATGAAACTGGGAGACGTGGTCAACAACAGTCTGTTGATCTACCTCAGCCTGGCCAGGTGCGGTATCAGTTACTTTGAGGGTGTGAATCTGCCAAACCTTTTGATCCTGGATTTAAGTGACAACAGTCTTGAAACTCTTTCTGACGTGGATATGCAACTGGTACCCAAGCTGAGAAAGTTGCTGGTGACCAGAAATCCGCTGTCTTCGTTGTTTTCCGCTGGTGAAGACCATAACCTGGAGGAATTGGATGTGTCCGGCGCAAACCTGAAGACTTTGGATTCCGATGTGTTGACTTTGTTGGTCAGTTTACGTGTGCTCAACCTATCTCACAATAACTTAGAGCATGTGTACGCTACAAGTTTTCATTCCCTGCCGAAGACACTCCGTGTTGTGGATACAAAAGGTTGCCCGATTAAAACATTCCCACCCAATTTATTTGAAGGTTTGAACGATCTCGGGGCTGTGTATGCTGACAACTATAAACTGTGCTGTAAAGTCATGCTGCCACCCGCGTTTGTGGAAGAAAACTGTCACGCTCCGTTTGATGAGGTGTCATCCTGTGAAGATCTTCTCCGGTCCAACATTTACAGAGTGCCCCTCTTACTTCTGGCGGCCCTGGCTCTGCTGGGCAACTGTGTCAGTTTTGTGGCGAGACTGATTCTCCGGAGGAACAAGGCCGTGTCTGGCTTTGGCGTGTTCGTGCTGCACCTGTGCTTCTCTGATTTCCTGATGGGGGTGTACCTGGTGTGTGTCGGGGTGGCTGACCGGGTGCACCAGGGCCGGTACCTGTGGGAGGACGTCAGCTGGAGGCACAGCGCGGGCTGCCGGCTGGCCGGCTTCCTGGCCATGGCCTCCAGCGAGGTGTCGGCCTTCATCATCTGCCTCATCACCCTCGACAGGTTCCTCGTCCTCCGCTTCCCCTTCACCACCTTCCGCTTCGGCTATTCCTCCGCGCAGATGACGTCAGTGGCGGTGTGGACGACAGGCGTGGCGCTGGCCGTGGTGCCGCTGCTGCCCGTGACGTCACACTGGCAGTTCTACAGCCAGACGGGCATCTGCATCCCGCTGCCCGTCACCCGCAGTGACTTCCTGGGTCACGGGTACGCCTTCGGGGTGATGATCACCTTGAACTTTTTCCTGTTTCTGCTGATCGCCAGCGGCCAGGCTTTCGTCTACGTCAGCATTCAGAGCAGCAAGATGAGCGACAGCGAGACGGGCGGCGGCAAGAAATCCCAGGACGCCACCATTGCCCGGCGCCTGGTGACGGTGGTGGTGTCTGACTTCCTGTGCTGGTTTCCCATCGGCCTCCTGGGACTGCTGGCCAACAGCGGGGTCCCTGTGCCAGGGGAGGTCAGCGTGGCCATGGCCATTTTCGTGCTGCCCCTCAACTCCGCCCTCAACCCCTTCCTCTACACCTTCAACATGATCCAGGAGTACACTCACAAACAGAAGGAGGAAAAGCTGTTCCAGAAAATCCTTCTTCTCAAAGATGGTGTAGAAAGCAGTGCCGTGTCGAAATAAACCGTTGTCTTTCTGATGATAGCTGAAACAGTGAACGATATCAAAAGTTGTCAATTATCTTCCGATCTATATCAACATTGCTCCGCAGTTGTATGGAAATATATTGGTTCTGTTGTTATCATGTTCATGTCAGTTTTTGTTTTCTTTAATTCTTAATAGTATTCATTCTACTTGATCTACCATTTGGTTGTTTTTTCTTTGTCGAACGCTCAGACAGCAACTATTGTTGTTTGTCATATTAGCGAAAATGTGTTGCACTGCCAGTTTAGTGCCTGAAAAGTCAGGCCGAGCGCATCCGACTTCGGCATGTACTTATGGTTGTTCGAATCGACTGGACAGCTTATTGATTTTCAGTGTCTACTTCAAAATGCCGGCTCATTCTTTTGTTTGCAAATGGACAAGACAGGAATGAGGGCATTGTGTATTGACATGTAAACTGATTCTAAAACTGAAGAAAGATTACTTTGTGTTTAAAACCTTGGGTTTTGCAGTTTACAAAGAAACGTCACTCTTTGGGGGGGGGGGGGGGGGGGGGTTCTCTGACAAACTAACAAGATGAAGCGAGCTTTCTGCTTTATCAGTCAAGGACAACAAATTAGAAAATAAAGAAAAAGAAACACAGATAACCAAAGAAACCACTGTCGATGTTGAGCTGAATTTTATGTAAACAAGGTATACGAAATTAATAGATAAATAAAATTCATGATGATCATTCAGCGTATGAATGTAGTTTTCCTAAGTAAATCGCTTGGCCAGAAAACTTTTGAACATGTGCACTAGAAGTGGACATGTAGCTGATCCAAACATGGCAGTAGATGCACCCATAACCAAGGCTGCCAGATGCCAAGAAGTTAAGACCAATAGACCAGTGTATCTTTAGTGGGCAAAAATGTTGCACAATATTTTTTTTCCATATCAGAATAGGGTTATCAGTAATAGAACTCTGGCTTTTTAAAAAAAACAACTTTTTGGGGGTTACATTAAAAACTCATTAACACTCAAAGTGATTCAGTGCAATTCAATTAAGTTAAAACGCATGCACCTTTATAATCATAAGCATCACCTCAACCCTCTCTCTCTCTGAGTCTCTCTCTCTCTCTCTCTCTCTCTCTCTCTCTCTCTCTCTCTCTCTCTCTCTCTCTCGTCTCTCTCTCTCAGAGTCTCTCTCTCTCTCGAGTCTCTCTTTCTCTCTCTCAGTCTCTCTTTCTCTCTCAGTCTCTCTCTCTCTCAGTCTCTCTCTCCTCTCTCTCTCTCTCTCTCTCTCTCTCTCTCTCTCTCTCTCCTCTCTCTCTCTCTCTCTCTCTCTTTTATTTTGTTTTGTTTTGTTTTATTTTATTTTTGCATTATTTGCTTTGCTTTGCTATGCTTTGTTTACCCCATTCTTGGGGCTGGTGGCCTGAAGAATAAATCTTTTTCATGTTCATGTTCATGTTCTCTCTCTCAGGAGCTTCAAAACAATATTTGCTAAAGAAGAATATGTTTTACAGTTAGATACATACTGCTTTAGAGTAGCTGTGTCACAGGTGAGATGTAATGTTCTGCCACTGAACAACAATGTACATCGATATAGTGAACAAAATCAAAAGAAAGAATGCCCATTTTGTAAATCTAAAGTTGAAGATGAAAAGCATTTCCTTTATGAGTGTTTCATGTATAATGATTTAAGAATTAAATTTTTAAGTGATTGTGTTGATAGACCATTACACGATC
>CM060334.1:17077835-17112835 GCA_030674155.1 Stramonita haemastoma | reverse complement strand
GGAAACCGCACCGCACCATCATCAAGAAACAGGCCGCCGCCAGGCTCTCCGTGTCTGACGATTGAGTGAGGTCTTCTGACTCAGGCCTCTCGTTTCGGGGACGGTGTAGGCTGGCTGGTTACATGTATTATCCATGGCTCTTAGACCAAGGAGTGTGTTGTGATTAACTTTGGTTTTGTGCTGGGAATATGAATATATCCAGATATAAAAGGTTAAAAAAAATCCAGATATATTACGCCAGAAAGGTGCCTTTACTTCGTGTCAGCGTTTGGTGGGTTGTGGAGACAGGAAACTACTCTGCATGCATCGTGTTACAAACAAAATATAGGAACTGTTCTGAAGTGGGAAGGTGTCAGATGAGACAGGCCGAGCTCCTGTAGAGTTACAGAAACGAGAGAAGACCAGGCATGAAGCACCCCACAGGGTAAAGGACCACAGGGAAGAAGACACATTGATAGATACATTGATACATTGGTGGCATTTAACGTCCAATATTTTGTGGGGACTAGAACTGTTCGTTCCTGGAAGTTGAATTTATCTGTTTAAAACCGAGACCAGGAGTGATGATTATTACTGAGATTAAACATTTGTATATTCCTGGGACCGTAATTACTTTTGCTGATTTTTTACTACAGCTAAGTCACTGCCAATAGCTGTTAACTGATTGCGAAAATGGCGCCAGAGTAATTGAGGCCACAATGATTATGTTGTTCATTTTTAGTTAAGGTCACCTATGTACCGAACTGAGATTATCTATTATGTTCATTGATTGGTTATCAAGACCATGGATGTTACTGGTCAAACTGTGTGTTCAGGATTTTGAGATTTATACGCGATAATGTCTAGGGCCCTGGTCAGTGATAATTATGATGATGTTGATGATGATGAATTTATATTGTGCTAAGTCTTGTATAAACAAAAGCGCTAGGTCTCGAATCTTTCAACCACATGCAGCCATTAGAATTCATTTTTTAAACCAAAGTTGAGCATGACATGTCAGTTATGACAACAAAAGGCGTGCATATGCTGAAAAAAATAGATGGACCTTTTTAGGCCATGTTTTGAAAGAGAGAAATACAGGTTTTTACCCAAAGAGAGCAAGGGAGATAATTCTAAACAGACTGAACAGGAGGGGAAGTGATTGCTTCCCATAATTTCTTCTTTTTTTTCTTTTTTTTTAAAAATAATCTGGACATGGTACCAAGTTGGCTACAAGGGTTGAAGGTTTGATGCCTGATTCAAGGCAGGTCACAGGTTCTGTTTCCACTTCGCCTTGACATATTCTGAGGTGTGGTTGACCATTGGGGTACACCACTTAAGATTTTGTAACCAGCTTTCTCCACACCTCGCAGTTCTCATCGTTCCATAGTCCGTCATTCCACTGAAGGCCTATAATTATGAAGGTGACAGTTTCCACCAACAGAGCCAATTTTGTTGAGACTTTTTCTTCAGAGCCCTTTTATGTGCAAACTCAAATTGTCGGCCAACCTTTTTGGATCAGACTTTAAACCAGGGTCCATTAGGAGCAGGGTCCCTAGTGGTTAGATAGAGTGTTCAGCTCGTGATCTGATGCTGTGGGTTCCAGCCCCCATCGAAATGTCCATTTACGTAGATTTTCCCCCCAGGAGTTAACATCAGTACCTAACTCCACTCCCCCAAAAGTCCTTCAGATGACTCTCAACCAAGGTTTCATGTACACAAATACATGCAGAACATCTTTCACACATTTTGAATCCTGTTCTGCCTTTAAAAGGGGTATGCAATTACGTGCCAGTATTAATGGCTGACAATCTTTAGAGAACATTTTTTTTAAAGTATGTGGCTGCCCTAATGGTGGGCAAAACTGCTGCATACGCTAAATGTCACCATTGGTGAACCCCAGAGCTCTAGGTGACTGACAATCAGGGGAGAAAACAAACAACAACAGAGCAAAAGAAAAATGAAGGTGCCTTTGAGGAGGGGACGGGATAGCTCAGTGGTCACAGTGCTCGCTTTCCCCCAGCCAATGTTAAGCAGCATCGAGCGTGGTTACCAACTGTATGGGTGACCGTTTGCGTGTCTTGGCTTCAGTAGTCCCCCCAAGTTCACCCAGCTGTAAATGGGTGCCTGCCCTCTTTAGGGTCAGGGAAGGTAAATAAGTGAGTGAGAGGAGATGGGCATCACCCTCAATATGCTGCCCCTTAGAGAAGCTGAGGTCTCTGACGCCTTGCTCCCCTACGACCACATAAGTTATGGGACACCTTTACCTTTACTTTTGAGGAATGGATGCACAAATGATATCACACACAAGTTAAAATGATTTTTTTTTTCGTTTATTGGCTAGAACACCAAGGTTCACCAATGGTGAGAGTTTGCGTATGTGACCCTATTTTGCCCTCTATGAAGGCATCCACATTCTGATGTCGGGGGGGGGGGGGGGGGGGAAGATATCCTCTCCTTTGAAAAAGACCCAAAAAAATACTGCATGTCACTAGGAATGAATGCATTTCTTGTGTGTGTGTGATTCTGAGTTCATTCTTTTTTTTTATTTCTTCTTTTATTTTCTGTCATTTCATTTCATTTGTTATCTTGTTTGATATGACATTTAAGCACAGGGTAAAGTTGTTTTGTTGTTGTTGTTGTTGTTTTTTTACCTCGCCTTACCCATCTCCCTCCATCTCCTCTACCAATCACATTGTTGTTGTTTGTTTGTTGTGTATCAGTTTAATTAAACAGAATTGTATTCAAGAAAGGTGTCATAGAAACACACAACTTTGACAGGACAAGACGTAAACCTGTAATAGTCCTGGCGTCATTAATATTCACACATGCATTGTGACGGATAACTTCACAGTATTAACAGCAGAGGACTCATTCCTTCTTTAACTGGCATTAACAGTCACGCAGTACTTTGTGATGTGGTTTGATACATTTAGGCAACAAGGAGGACCATTGCAATCGAACAATCAGCCCATTGCAATCGAACAATCAGCCCATTGCAATCGAACAATCAGCCTCCCAAGAAGTCAGCTGCTGGATGATTTTGTTGTTTGTTTGTTTGTTTGTTGTTGCTTGGTTGTGTGATTTGTAGCTCTGGCTGTTGTTATAGTTGTTCCAAATAGTATTTAGTGTTAAAATGATGAGTAGGTACTTTTTTGTCGGTGGTAGACTGGGAATTTGGGGGTAAGGGGTGGGGGGGTTAGTGACTTGGCAATAAGTTGTACACACACACGCACGCACGCACGCACACACACACACACACACACACACACACACACACACACACACACACACACACACACACAGAGCTTTGTTTCTGCAAAATACTTTTAGAACAACTCTCTCATTGCCGTGGGGGGGGGGGTTCTGTATGCTAATGTGTGATGCACTAAGAATCTCTTGTCATCCCATCCATAAGACTAGCACCCAGACCAGGATGCCTTACTGTTGAATGCAGCATGTTTTATGATTTTGATATTGATGAAGCTAATAATAGCCGTTGAGAATAATTTACAAGGCTTAGGTGGAAAGTATAACAGTTTGTGATGGATACCCGTTTTTGTTTGTGGTATTTACACCACTGAAATATGTTTGATGTTTGACAATCCACAGTGTTTGTATTAGTCTGTATACATGTATTGATTATTGTTGATGGTTTTTATACCCAATGAAATAATATATATTTGAGAGGAGAAAAAGCAAAGCAATGAAATGATATTTTGTTTTGTTTCTGGTTTTGTTGTTGTTTTTCTTGGGGGGGAGGGGGGGTATTATTGTTGTTTGTTTTTGTTTTGTTTTAGGTGTCGTTTTCAGAAAGTTTATTCTTTCTGTCATGTGTATCAAATAAATGATAAAATAAAGTGGAAAAACTTTACAGGCCCAGTTGGCACTGTTTATTTATTTATTTATTTATTCTTTTATATCAAGGATAATGGAATAAGCACTCATGTGCTTTTTTTTACATCCAGTCCCCGTGTGATTGCAGTTTTTCAAAATCTTGTCATTTGTTCCCACCGGCACACAATGGCCTACTCTTACGAAAACCAGAACATGATTTAATGTGTGCGCAAGATGTTCTGCGTGTGTTCGCACATGGGGCCTCGTTTTATAGTCTCATCCAAAGGACTTTTGGGGAGAGTGGAGTCTTCAAGTAATGTATAGTGTGGTGCATTGTAGAGTAGTGCAGTGTAGTGCAGTTTAGTGTAGCGTGGTGTGTAGTGTGGTGCACAGTGTAGTGTGGTGCAGTGTTGTGTAGTGTAGTGTTGTGATGTGTAGAGTAGTGCAGTGTAGTGTAGTGTGGTGCAGTACTGTGCAGTGTAGTGTTGTGTAGTGCAGTGCAGTGTTGTGTAGTGTAGTATAGTTTAGAGTTGTTTAGCAAAGTGTATTGTATTGTATTTGTGCTCTGCAAAAAAAAAAAAAAAAATCTCCCACTCTGTTAGGCTGGGAGTGCAGTCCGCAATCTCACCTCCACATCACTTTAATGTAGGTGTTCTCTTAGTGGGCACATCATGACAGGGGGCAGGGTGGGCCAACACGGCACTGGCACAGACGACCAGCATAATAAAAACAAAACTTATTGTCACCACCCTACACCCACAGGTGTCAGTCACGTGCAGGCTAGACCGGTCATGAGCTGCTCTGAAGATGGAATATGTCAGCTGAGGCCAGTGGACAGATGTCCTGCAGAGCGTTTTTGTTTTGTTTTGGGGTGGGTTTTTTTGGGGGGGTTACCTCCTGCCCAGTGACAAGCACAGGAGAGGACCAGGCACTACACATCCCAACCAATATCGCCACCCACATAAGAGGGAGGCAGGGGGGGGGGGGCGAAACTAACCCAGGCCAAAAACTTTTTGTCAGTTGTTGATGTAAGCTAGGTGCCCAGGCCTGCATTAGATTTGAGATGTTGTTATGTTGTAATATCTTATGCTGAGATTGTCTTCAGCCACGACAAGCTCTTCATTAACATAACAGTCCTCCGAAGTCGGAGTGTGGCTGCTACCTATGTGACGAGGTACTTGAAAACTTTTGTAGATGCCAACTTCTCACCCATCTTTGTAGGCCCTACTACCTGTCTCACAGTGATTCCCAGGTGGGATGAGTGGAGTCAAGAGTGCATGATGTTCTGGCTGACTCCCTAGTGTGTTAATCTGGGGAACGCACAACAACAGAAGGAGAAGTATTGTGTTGTGTGTATATATGTATAAATATGTATATATATAATACTTGAAAAGTATGTTGTCTCTTTGAGGTCAGTCACAGCAAATTTCTTTGCATGAAATCCAGGCTACTATCCCTGGAGAGAGCGTACTGCCATAAAAGCAGCGCCGCCAATTTATTTTTTCTTGAATGTTTATGATTTCCAGTCAGCATGTTTCTTTCTCCATGAGGGTGGCGTTGTTTTGTTTTGTTTTGTTCTGTTTTTCTTACAGGATATTGCCAAGGTTAACTCTTGTTGCTTTGGATTCTTTTACATGCATTAAATGCCCACACAGGAGCTCCGTGTGTCATCTCATCTGAAAGACTCTCTGTGATCTGTACGCAAGAATGTCAAGTTTAGTATCGTCAGGATGAAAAAAGAGAGACTAGACAATTTAAAAGACAAATATATCTATAGATACATGAATAATGAAATGAGTAGGGAAATTTTGGATCTGTCGCCATTCTTTAGACGACCAGCATTTTTGCATTCCTTTCTTTCTCCCTTTTGTTTGATGAAGCTAAAGCTCTCAATGGTGAAATTTGGCGTATGTGACCATTTAACCACAATTACAATAGCCACTCTCCAATTTCCAGGATGTGGCTAAACACAACACCAGTGTGCGTGGGCTTTTTTGTGTTTTTTTCTTGGCTTTTATATATATATATATATATATATATATATATATATATATATATATATATATTTCATCAGTTCCTACTAGCACACAGAGGCCTACCCTTTGAAAAAGGCAGAACGGATTTTAATGTGAGCACAAGATATTTATTGTCTCCTATAAAAGATTTCTGCTTTGTTTTTATTTTTTATTCGAAACAACGAAAAATAAAGATGTAAAAAAAAAGATACCTAATCGTAGAAGTAAAACTAAAAAATAAAAAAAAAATTAAAAAAATGTTGGCTGATAAACTTGTCACTAAGTGGCTGGAATATCAGTTCCTGGATTTGTTTTTTAAAAAACAAACAACAACAAAAAAACAGCCAGCCAAACACACAACAACAACAAAAACCAACAACAAAACAAAAACAGAACCACTCCAAAAAATTACCAATCAGGTCCTATAACACTTTCGCTCATTGCAAAATAAGCTAAAACATCAAAATATCACACACATACTCCTATATGAAAAAAAATGCACATGACAGGAACTTGTGTACACACACACACGCGCGCGCGCGCGCACGCACGCACACACGCACACGCACCTGTGCGTGCACACACGCGCACACACACACGCGCGCGCGCGCACGCACACACACACACACACACACACACACACACACAGGTTCGAATCTCGTTCAAGGAGATATTCCCTGTGCAGACTCCACTCTCCCCAAAAGTCTTTCGATGAGACTAAACCGAGGCCCCGTGTGCGAACGCACGCAGAACATCTTGCGCATACGTTAAATCCTGTTCCGCTTTTAAAAGAGTAGGCCATTGTGTGCCGGTGGGAACAGATGACAAAATTTACAAAACTGCTCACACATATGATGTAAAAAAAAATTCTTCTTTTTTTTTTTTTAAGCACATGTGTGCTTTATTTCATTATGGTCGGTAAAAAAAATGATTTTTAAAAATAAATAAAATAATAGATTCTATTAAAAAATAAATAAACACACACGCGCATATGCACATGCGTACTCTCTCTCTCTCTCTCTCTCTCTCTCTCTCTCTCTCTCTCTCTCTCTCTCTCTCTCTCTCTCTCTCTCTCTCTCTCTCTCTCTTCCCGTGTTGCACGTGAAACACTCGCCACTGCTTGAGCTCACACACAATGTCACCTGACCCTGCCCGCACACATTGAAGTGAACTGCTCACCACGTCAGCATTCTGCAGCAAGATGAAGACCCATAAACGTCGGACTGTGGACACAGCAGTGAAGAAGGGGGAAAAGAAAGGAAAAAAAAAAAGGAAAACTAGAATTTCGTAATCTTGAAACAGATTAGCCTACCTGTGTGCAAGAATGACATTTTAGGAACCAGCGTCTTTCACAACTATAAGGTAAGTTTGAAGTTACATTTTTTGTCGATTTTGTTTATTCGGTTTTTCTTTTTATTTCGATTTCGATTTTTTTTTTTTTTTTTTTTTGGGGGGGGGGGGGGTAGGTTAGTGGGTGTTTTATTTGGGGCTTTTTTTTTTTTTTGGGGGGGGGGGGGGGATAATTCTATCTTTGGTAAGAATGATGTCGAGAAACTTGTGTTTATTCTTAAATGTTTTGCGTTTTGAAGATTTGCAACCACTCCCCGCCCGTCGGATTTCAATGATAAAGACGGTGGGGGGGGGGGGGGGGGGGGGGGGGGGGGGGTCTTGTCAATTGCCATTGGTAAGATGTGAAGACTTTCTTCTTTTTTTTTAAGATATGGTTCAGGCTTGGCGTTTAATGAAAGTTGGTAGGTTTTGGTTCTTCACCGCCGTCAATCTTCAACGGTCAAAAACATTATTCAGTTGTGACAAAGAATTGTACTGTTTTACAAGTTTTGGGTGGTCTTCAATTAACGAAATTAGATCATAGGTTTGAAGAAACAAGGATGTTAAATTTGGGGAAGGGAGGGAACAGTTGGCAATTTTGGTGGACGGGTATCGACATTGCAAGCAACCAACTGTTAAAAAAATATACGTCAATACGTATTAGCCGTTAAGGCTTTAGGCTTTTAGGCTTTAGGCTTTCCGAAGCCGTTAGGCTTCGGAAAAGATATTCTCGGTTTTTGAATACTTTAGGCTTTGATTTAAAGGGGGGGGGGGGGGGGGGGGGGGGGTACTACAAATAACTGTAGATTTTTTTTTCCATTCTTCGAGGTTTGCGTATGCGACCATTTTTCTCCCCGCCTTCCACTCCCATGATGGTAGCCGCATTCTGACTTCGGGGATGAAAAATTATTGTATTTTATCGAGTAAAATACTGGAGTTAGTAGTAGTAATAGCAGCAGCAGTAGTACTGGAGCAGCAGCGATAGTTTACGAAATATATTTTTTCAGGAGATCGAAAGCAAAGCTGTCCAGTGAGCTGTTCTGTTCCAAGTCACCCAGAAGATGATGATGCCTCCACACCAACTTTTATGACGTCTTTTTCAGGTGGGTTGAAGGTAACTTTGATGCTAGATGGCCGTGATGGTTGTGTGTGTGTGTGTGTGTGTGTGTGTGTGTGTGTGTGTGTGTGTGTGTGTGTGTGTGTGTGTGTGTGATGAGGATAATGGAATAAGCACCCGTGTGCTTTGTAAATCTCACCAGTTCCCATCGGCACAGAATTGTCGACTCATCCGAAAAGCGGAATATATTTTAGCGTCTGCGCACGATATGCATGCGTTTGCTTACCCTGACTTCGATTGTCTCCTCTGAAGGGATTTTTTTTTCGAAGTGGAGTCAGCACTGATTATCCCATTGAAGGGATTCGAACCTGGGTCGGTAGATCATGAACATGTGTGAGTGGTGTTGGGTTTTTTCGGGGGTGGGGGGGGGGGATTTATTTCGAGGATAATGGAATAAGAGCTCGTGTGCTTTTTTACATCCAGTCCCCGTGTGTATGCAATTTTGTCATCCGTTCCCACCGGCTTCCTCCATAGGGGAAGGATTCTGTTGTAATGTGTGTACGTGCGTTTTAACCCAATGTTTCATGTGCTAGAATTGTGTTAATATCAACGTGCTCACTTTTTTTGGTTTTGTAACCTGGAGATAATGAATTAAGCGCAAAAAAAAAAAATTAAACAGCATGCTCATAGGTGTGTTTAGACGCCATCTCTGGGGGAAAATCGGGGAGTTGTGGAGTCCCCAGGGCGACTGGGGGCTGCATATATTACATATTAAAAAAATAATCATAAAGGGTAGGCGCTGCACTTGTGGCGACGCGCTCTCCCCGGGGAGAGCAGCCCGAATTTCACGCAGAGAGATCTGCTGTGATATAGTGATATAAAATAAAATAGATGGATGCGTTCTTAGCAAGGCCTGGTTCTGTTGGCCTGAATGAAATGGAGGTTGAACTTGAGGATAAGGAAATTGGAGTTGCTGAATGTGATGTACGGCGACAGCCCAGATGATTACGGCTTTCGTGGTCGGTGAGGCTATAAACAACGTGACATGAAATGAATCGATGCAAGAGTTACTACTGCTTATGCTGTTTATTGAATGACCGGTTTTCCAAAGTCGTTTAGGGCAGCGTGTGGAGTCTTTTACAAAGTGCATCTTTAGCTCTTCTTCGGGGTCATAGTATAGTCGCTGTGTGTGTGTGTGGGGGGGGGGGGGGGGTGCACGTGTGCGAGTGCAAGCTGTTTTTCGTGTATTCGCACACGGAGCTTCGGTTCATAGTCTTATCCGCAGGACTTGTGCCAGGGTCAAATTCCCTATAACGGGTGCCTCCGCCATTGGCTTGATCCCAGGCCGTGGGATCATAAGCGCAATGCTTTAACCACTTGGCTACTCCCGCCCCCAGGTCAGGAATTTATTCATCGGAACAGTCTAGGCTACTGAAAGTAATAGTAGTTGAAGCAGCGGCGGTTTAAGTAGCAATAGCAGTAGCAACAGCCGCAGCACTTAAGTAGTAGTAATTGTACTGAGTTTGCACATGGTTATTTATGCTTTCAGGCTGTCTGTACCTGACCCCCATGAAAATGACGTGGCGGAGTGTCATCGGTCATTCACCATCCTGGGCCAGCGTTTCCCTTGGGTCCCCCCCATGATGCCTGTGGTCACCACGCGAAAAATATACGGGACGACCTCTCTCCATTTCGTGTCAGGGCTGGCTGTCTGTTTTGTTCATTTGGGTTTTTTGTTTGTTTAAGTGTTGCTAGCCGTTAGACTTCAATGGGTCCATGAGTCGTGGATCAAATACCTGCCGCTGCGTCTGGTGAATTAAGGGTGGGGATTTTTAACCATCTCCAAGACCTGCCAGTACAGTTCACTTCGTGTATAGTATATATAGGAAAGTCGTTCGGATGAGACTATAAACCGAGGCGCCGTGTGTGAACACACGCAGAACATCTTGCGCACACGTTTTATTTTTTTATTTATTCTTTTATATCGAGGATAATGGAATAAGCACTTTTGTGCTTTTTTTCATCCAGTCCCGTGTGTATGCATTTTTGTAAATGTCATCTGTTCCACCGGCACGCGATGGCCTACTCTTACGAAAAGCGGAACAGGATTTAACGTGTGCGCAAGGTGTTCTGCGTGCGTTCGCACACGGGGCCTCGGTTTAAAGTCTCACCCGAAGGACTTTAGGGGAGAGTGGAGTCAACACTGATGTTAACTCCAGGAGAAAAATCTCCTCGACTGGACTCGAACCTGGGTCGTCAAATTAAAACCCCGTTCCGCCTTTTGGAAGAGCAGGCCATCGTGTGCCGATAGGAGTGGATGACAATTTTTTTTTTTTTTTAACACAAAAAAACCCTGCATGCACACAGGTGTCGTGTTCAGACACCATCTCTGTAAATGTCATCTGTTCCTACCGGCACACGATGGCCTACTCTTACGAAAAGCGGAACAGGATTTTAACGTGTGCGCAAGATGTTCTGCGTGCGTTCGCACATGGGGCCTCGGTTTAACGTCTCATCCGAAGGACTTTTGGGGAGAGAATCGAACCTGGGTTGTCAAATTGCCATGGCAATGTTCTGACCACTAGGCTATCGGTCCTGTGAAACAGCAGATTGTACCACTGGGTCAGAACAAAAACTGCACAAGCAGATTTGTACAGACTTATCTTAGCTTGTAGTAGTGAGGAGTGGGATAGTGAGGGAGAAAAATCAGACAGTGAGGGAAGTGGTGACGCAAATGTGACAGGAAACACCAGCCGGGAACACAATAGTTGACTTAAAAATTCTAGGTGACCGAATTGTCAAAAGTTTGTCAAAAACGAGCATGTTCACACACTAAATTCCACGTATTTTCTGTAATTAACAAATTGTCGCCAACATTATGCCTATAGATCTAGCATGAACTAAAATATAGTGATTTTGTTTGATATTTACATAGATTATATATGCCGATATGGACAATTTACTATAGATATTTTGGGTATTTTTTGGTTAAAAAAAAAATTGGCATTCCGTTTCAAACATGAGGTTATAGGATAAAATCCCTAGTTCATGTTATAGCTACCCTTTCTTATGTGTTAAAATATTGTATTTCAGCCTCTTTATGTTTGGCAACAGTTAGTTAGGCAAAATATGGCATTTTTTGCTCTGTCGCTTCATTTTATTTTTCAAGTGAGGCTAGACTGGATATGCTTGAAGGATTTGTCAAAAGGTAAATAGTAAAGTATCTTGGGGATTTCTTCTCGTCTGATCATGGTGTAGTTTATTTGGTTACTGTTCTTTTTAAGAGTCATGAAGCCTAAGGGGGCAGCCCCTGATATAACAGATTTCTGGGCACATTTCCTTTAAAACGGGAGTAGAATTGTAGGTTTTCAATTCAGTTCTTTCTTTTTAAACTTCCACGTGAAATTTTTGCCTTTATGTTGTCGAGTCCAGTAATTCGTTAAAACTGCAAGATTGTACAAGGTTGGAATTCTAGCATTTTGAAAGTACATGTGCAAACAGTGGAGTTTTTTCTTTTGCTTGTCATGTTTCTGTGTGACAGTGGCTGTATTAGTTCCATTAGTTGTAACTCGAAGCATAACAGACTATGGTGTGTAACTTTGTGTTTTGTTAGGTTCCCATGCCATGAGGCCTTGCTGTGCTTCCTTAGCGTGCGTACAAAGAGAACGCTTGCTTGCGATAAAAGCAAGCGCGATAAAGCAAGCGCGTGTAATGGAAGTGCTTGCTTGTCGTTAAGGTGGACATTTAGAAAGATTGCAAATCGCGCTTGCAACTGGTAGAATTTGGTCATTTGGCACCATGGCGGATTCAAGTGAAGAACTACGTTATAGAATGATTATATACAATTTGAGTACAAAATTAAGGATCATTTGATGACTCTTTGGTCAGACTTAACACATTGGGGCACCAAGAACATGCTTGCTTGCGATAATTAACTTTTGATTCTTTATGCTTTCCAAGCATTGCTTGAAATCGTAGGCGTAATAAAGCGAGTGTGCTTTTTGTGTGGTGCAAGCAAATTTTGAACATGAGAAGCGCTTGGTTTATCGCGAGCAAGCATTCTTTGTGCGCACCCTTACAGTTACAACAGAAAATGTTAGGCCATAAGTAAACCTGGAGGTTTATGCTGGAGTTGGCAGTTGCAGTCGGTAAGCATCGATCTCCCCCCCAACAAAAATACATAGGGTGTAGGGTGACTTATCATATGTAGATGTCAAACCTGGCAGTGGTGGACAGCTTTAAAGGCCTTCAGGTTAACTTGAAGGGGAGACCTGCCAGTGCAGATCAAATAACTGAAGTCGGAATGTGGCCACCTTCATGGTGGGTTGCAAATATGATATATATGCCAAAATTTCATAGAATGTGGAAATCTTGCTACATAAGGTTCCCTTTACAGAAATATGTGAAGCCTGGTCAGCTGCCACCATACCTCGAGGTGGGACATGGGGGTGGAAACGATCCAATATGGCTGTCAAAATTATTTAAAATTTGACCCTGTCGGGTGGAATGACATTATCGCGAACTTTGCTTTTTGTCAAGCTACAGCGTAAACAAAGTAGGAGGATTCTATTTTCATCTTCTGCTGGCATCATTTTTATGTTGTACATGATTACTTGCACAGTGAGAAAGTTTACAATGGCCTTCCCCTTAACCACCCCCCCCCCCCTCCCCCCCCACAATGTTGTAATGCCACCCTCACATGATGTATAGTTCTCCTTCTGTTTGAGCTGAAATTGTTTGTTTTGTATGAGAAATAAAAACTTGAATGTGTGAAGAAACTTTTCTGTTGACTGAAAGAAGTGTGATTTTTTTTTGGTTTAGTGTGGGGAGGACACTCTGAATCGCAAATTTCGACTTAGTACAGTTTTTAGGGTGATGTTTAGGTGCTTTTTGAGGGAAAAGTGAATATAAATATAGAGAGAGAGAGAGAGAAAAAAAAAATATATATATATATATATATATAAAAAAAAATAACAAAACCATTTCAATTGTTGAGAACTTTATTTCAAATATGAATATTGATGCACTTTTTATGGTTACACCATTCTCATACCAGCATTCCCTCCCCCTGTAAAAAAAAAAAATTGGTGCAATGCCAAAAAATAGCCTATCTCCAAGTTTACGATTTTTCCGTTCCTTCCCCATATAAAAAACAAAGCCAGAATCTGCAACAAGCTTCCATTTTAATACACATGTTCAAACTAAACAATTCAAATACATATGCATTTTTAATTTGATACGATTTAAACTTCCTCTCTACATACATGCATGAATACACACTGGTTTCTAGTCAACATTTCAGTGAATTTGACCATGCTTTCATGATCGCAAAGTCATGGAAATATTCTGATGAAAATAAAAGATTGAAGAGAAGTGTTTGATTTTGCAAGCTATCACAGGCTGAATGTAGGATGAATACAGCATGCACACAGAAAAGTATAACAAATATGTAAACTAAATTTTGTATACAAAATGTAGGACGAATATAGCATGCACACAGAAGTATTTAACACAAATCCTCAATTTTAAAGAAAAATGTAAAGCCTCCATCCCACCCCTCCTAGTCGGTTTGTCAGTTGCTGCTTGCTGTGTGGAGCGTTAAAAGCCCCACCCTCCTCCGTCCATATGTGCCTTATATAGGGTCCAGAATCCTCAATTTTAAAGAAAAATGTAAAGCCTCCATCCCACCCCTCCTAGTCGGTTTGTCAGTTGCTGCTTGCTGTGTGGAGCGTTAAAAGCCCCACCCTCCTCCGTCCATATGTGCCTTATATAGGGTCCAGAATTGCTAGTCTGACAACAGCTCACTGCATTCTCCTCCAATGAAAATACATGTATCAAGCTTAAGTACATACATTTCCATTGGAGGCCATTTCCTCCAATGAGAAGACTTTGTTCCTGACAACAGCTCACTGCATACTTAAGCTGAAGTACATGCATTTCCTTTGGAGTTGATTGCTCTGCAGTTCTGGTCTCTATATACAGAACATATGGACGGGGTTTTAATGCTTCACACTGGAAGTGCAGCAACTGCCCAACTGACCAGGAGGGGTGGGTGGAGGGTCGAGATTTAATGAAAGCGTGCCTCCCCCAAGAAAAATATCCCCTGGACATGCACACACACAAAAAAAATCCTTCAGTCACATACAAGATCATGATTTCACCAAGCCTGCCCCTAGTCAATTTTGGCAACTATACTCATTTCAAACATGTCAGCACTAAACTCTTACCAAAAACCCTATTTTTTTTCCCAAACTTCTCCTGGCTCTATCTAGAGCCATCTCTATCTATCTATCCCTCTCCCCCCCCCCCGGTTTTTTTTTTTCCCCTCCTTAAATACAGGCATGTCTACATTACGTTTTTTCTGGGGAAAACCCATGGAGACACTATAACATATTTTTGGGGGGTGCACATGCAATTAAAAACGCTGCTGAAAATAGGGGGAAAAAACGTTTTGAACTACAAATCCAGATCTTTGTTTTTGCCCACAGTGAAGGTAGCCACATTCCAATTTCAGGGAAGCAGTGTGCATAAAAAGCACTTTTCTTTCGTTCATTTTTTTTATGAAACACCTTTTTGATTGTGGTACAACACATCTAAGATTTCATTGGAGGTGGACATTAAGTACTTGCTAAAAAATTTGATGTATATATTGAAAAATGGGATTCATGAGACAGCTATGATGAAAATTGTTCCTGGAATAATAAATATGGCCTCTCCACAGTGGTAGACATGCCTGTACCTTCTTCAATTACTGCATATCTAGAGAATCTTTTAAGATCAGACATGGTAGCCATTACTTTTTCCACTATGATTTGGGGATTTTTGGATTATTTTTTCTACTTTATCCCATAAAAACATCTCTACTGCATTGAGCAGGTTGTGTAAATGATGACTGAAAAGTTACATTTTTGTCCTGTTTTCTCATGCAATTTAGCAGACTGCAAGCTCTTTTTATGACAATGTGTACATTTCCTCTTTTAAGATTTTTTTTTTAATCGAAAATCATAATTCTAAAATGATTTCCAAATTTTGCTCTCAAACTTGATTTCAATTAGTTTTTTGGCATCGGCAATCTCGGATCATTTCCTTGGCAAGTAATGCTTGAAAAGGGTAATTTCAAATATTTTTGGCAAGTAAAAAATGAACAACCATCAATCACATTTCAACACGAGTTTGGTTCAGAAAAACCTGCCATGTCTGACCTTCAATCTAGATCTTCCTCTTTTTAACACTAATGTTTATGCCTTTTGTTACCTTCCCCAAAATCAAAATGCCACATGCAACAAGAACCATTTCCTTGTAGGAAAAAAAACCCAAAAATCGGTTCATGGATGATTGAACAAAAAAGGCTTTTTTTTTTTTAAACCCTACCTTCATGGCATATTTAATATATGTGCATGAAATCATCCTTTTAAAAAATTTCTTTAAGTGTGTAACTGGATCTGCCTTCCCTACAACATGATTCCTAGCGCACCACTGACAAACTTCATCACAAAAGACCACATCAGATCAGAGTGTAAGTACAAATGATCTAGCAAGTATGAATAAATAATGCGAGCAGAGGAGTACAAAAGCACAGACAAGGTTGATATTCAGCTGAATCCCCCAAAAACTTATATCATCGTAATATTGTCAATACAGGTGACAAGACACAATGTACACAACGTAATTTATCATCTGTTCTGTCAATGATGCAACATTTTACATAATCACTCACAAATCATGACTTAAGAATAATGGTCAGTTTCTGACACCATGCCTTCATGCACACTCTGCTTCAGTTTAAAAAAAAACAAAAAAACATCAATACAGTTTAGTTAAGTCGTGAGAAAAAAAAAGGTGCAGAGAGATTCAATATCTAGACTCAGCAGCTTCATTTTATATCCAAATTGATCCCCACAATTATTTTGTGATAATTTCTTTCGTACCTCTGAATGCAGAATGATTATTATTTTCATGATCTTATCTTGCCCTTCATGATTAAAAACAAGAACTTGGAAAAGCTGTCTACTTACTGACCAACTTTCTGCATTACAAAATTTTCTACATAACAGGTCTTTCTGGATTTTTACTTAAATGGAAGAAACATAAACGTGAACAGCACACCGGTTTAAAAGAACTGATTCAACTTTGCATAAACTTGAAATCAAATGACAGCTCACGATCTATTGTAACTCGCATGAAAAATTCCACCACATTTTAAGAACCATGGATTCAATTACTCTGCATGATCAATTTCTAAGCAGTCGTACCAGAAACCAAAAACCCGACATGGCTTTGGGGAGGGGGAACAAATAAAAATAAAAAAAAGAACCCTGTTAGAAACAGAAAAAAATCAGGCTTGCAGAAAATTATCACAAAGAGTCCTTTGCATAGTTTCCTTTCAGCCAACACCAGAACTAAGGAAGCAAGGCTGAACTATGACACGAGCAACGGTATAGGGAACTGTATGCAGCACAACCCACTGACATTTTTTCCTTCCCATATGACAGTGGCTTTTTTCTCTACAGAATTTAACCCCAGACAACTCTCTTGCGCTGCACTTGAGACTTTTCGTCTCTACCTTCAAAGATGGTACAGAATGGTCATCAAAGAGGGAGAAGGGAAAGAAAAAAGGTAAAAGCACCAAATAACCAGATTCGTTTGAATCAATAAGACAAAAAATAAACATGGGGAAAAAAAATCAAAGCAAATGATAAAGGAAAGGGGATAATACATTGTTCATTTGCAACTTGATTTGATCTCATCTGTACTCGACATCTCTTCCCTTTGAGGGAGGGAGGGGGGGGAAAAAAAAAGATAATATTCAGTACCTTGTTATACTGCCATGGTTCGAATGAACATGAAAATAACAGAACACAATGTCATACAACACATTCAGACTAGATCATTTCATCATAATCTCAAGGTACTGATTAATGCTTTATAAGTGTGGGTTTGGAGATTTTTTTTCTATATTACTTGCTGCTATCAAAGTAACTAGAATCTTACAAAATATGCCATTACTCAATCTTGAAAAACAAAACACAAAAATGTTTACATCAAAGCAGTCAACTACGTACCTGTATATCTTAGGGATAACCAATACACTGTGGAATATTTATAATCAAATTACAAAAGTAATTTTTGAGAAAGCAAATGAGATTCCGGCTATATGATATGCATAAAAACACACACACACAGAAAGAATTATTCCAACTAGCATATCGCATTCACTTGATCCTTACTTCAAACCCGACTTGTGGATCCTCCTTAAAAAGTGCAATCTATCCTCTACATACGGAGAAATGAACAGCATTTGCTTTTAGGGCCTTCATCTATATACCGCACTATAATTACTCCCTCTGTATCAAATTCAAACCACTCTCACTTCAAGAGCAGGGCCACCCATTATCGAAGGAAAAAAAGTCCTGTCTTTAAATATTTCCTAACAAAGGTGGTGGTATTTTTTTATTTTTGTTTTTTCTTGTTTTAAACACAGGACCTCAAACTGAAAGTCCAAGATATGTATGCACTAGAATTTGGAAAACCAGTTCTTAGGCTGTATATTTTTTTTTTTAAAAGATAAGAAATACTGCTAACAAAATTTATATCTAGGGTATCAAATAAATAATTTCTGCCTTTTAAAACACATTTCAGAAAAAAAACACATGTACTTATCACAATCAAGAAGCGAAGTAAATATACATCACCACCAAGCAAAAATGAAAGTGACCATAGTACACAAGAATATATCTCCCAAGTTCTGTCCACATTCAATATAAATAGTGACGTAATTATCACAACTTTACGAATGATAAACTCAAACAGATATGTTAACAGAATCAGCCTACAGAAACAATATGATGGGACAAAAAGAGAAAAAAGGTCAACATGTTGTGGCAGAAATGAACAAAATAATACTCACTTGAGACGAGGGGGAAAAAAGAGAGCACTGGAAACATGAAAGCTACGTATGTCAATGTTGTGCTGCCAGCAAAAAAATATACGCTAATCCCTTATCAGAAAAATCCTCAAACAGAATTGGAGATTAATCAGTCAGTTCCTACATGGTTTTACTTTTCAGTCAAATTATCTACCCTTTACCAGATCAACTCATTAGGAGTAGAGCAGAACATATGTAATTTTCAAATTAACTGCATGATTATACCTTTCTGAACCAAAGACAGCCCAGAAATTCCCAATAAATGTAGCCATAATCTATACGATATTTTGCTTGATATTGTGAAAAATATATAGATACATAATACTTTTTTAAGTAGGCACGCACAAACTAGAAAAACGTCTCGCATGCTGTTTCCACTGCTCTGAAAATTACCATCTAGGGAAAAACAACAACCAAAAACGGAACTATTAAAAATAATAATTATACTGAAGAGACACAAACAGCCTTTCCTTTTTAATTTTTTGAGCGAGACAGCAAAAAGACCTCAATCTGGCTTTTGAGATATTGTCAAACAAAACGTGGTTTTCCAGTATACATGGCAAATTAGTCTTGCCATGACTGGTTCACAGAGCGAAAGGAGAAGCCATCCTCTAATCAGATTCGATAAGTCACCACAAGTTTTACAATCACTGACCAAGGCTAACCCTAAAAGGAATCATAAAGAAGAATACTGATTCAAAGGAACTTTTAAGTCACAAAGCAAAAACCAACTGAACACTTCATCAATACTTTACGATATCAAACTACAAGATTAAATACAAAAAAATAATAAAATAAAATAAAAGCAGAGAGACCAAATAAACATGTAAAAAATGTCAGATCTTTTTGTGAGAAAATGAGAACCTGGAAATAAAGCAAACACACACACACACACACACATTTACATACATGTGTATATATAAAGATGTAGCTATGCAATTTTGAACCTTCACCTTAATTCATTGTTTATCCCCTTGTTCCTGTATCATGGGTCTCGTACACCCACAGTCAACTTTTTGACACAAAAATATCTGACAAGAGTGGTGCTTTCAACACAACACAATTCGACTTATTACTCAACAGTCTTCCTGTGCAACCCACAATAACTGCCAATTTTACATTCTTTACAGAGTGTGAGTCTATAAAAGACACACTATCAGAATGAAAACATAAATTTTTTCTTTACAAAGTATGAAAATTATTGAGGAAAAAGCAGCGGAGAAAAACAAGAAGAAAGTATGAAAATAATTGAATGTTTAGGAAGCTGCAGGCGTGAAATACAGAAAACTTCAAATCATTCTGACAGATAAAAAATGTTTTCTTCTCATGTCAGACTCAGAAAGTATGAAACTAAACACACGAACATAATTGTCTCCACTCAAACAACAAAAACAAAATGATCTCCACTCAAAAAACAAACACAAATCAAAAGACCAGCAGAATTATTTTTAAAAAACAATTAAAAGAAAACCCCAGAAATAACTGCTATGAAACTGTACTTCTTATTTTGTGTTTTCAAAGGAAAGGAGAGGAAATAAAAAGAAACTGAATGTAAGGTATCACCAGTCACAGCAGAAATAATGAGTGAACTTAATGTAAATGAGATCACTACTTAAAAAACAGTTTACTAGCCATTTCTTTCACAATAAGAGAACACAGTAAAATCAAAAAAATACTGAAAAAATTGATAGGGAAGGGGTGAAGCTAACAAACATTTCTCTATTTATGAGGTTGGTCCTCTCACACTTTGTCCATATTGTCACCCATCCTTAACCTAAAGGAGATCTTGATGACAAACATCCTTAAAATTCATTTATTTTTCAAAATCAAGTGCGTGAAAGACTGAAGTTATCATAGACTCAGAGGTAGAAACTTTACAACAGTCACAGATTTGATTTTTGCATTCAACATCAACAGAGTAATTCATCTTTCTCTCCTTGTAGCAGCATGCTGTCAGTGACCTGGAAAAACTGCCTAAGTTACATTCTGTTAAACAAAAAAAAATCCTGTAAGATACCAGCTGCCATGGCACAGTGGTTAATGGGACCAACCAGCTTCTACCCAGGGTGAGTTTGCTATGGGCTCACTGGGAGGGCTGGGACCACATGAGTCAAGCTTTGTGCCCTTTACAGATGCGATTTAGTGAATGTTGCCCAAACTACTTGCTCTACATTTTGCTGGTGTCTCTGTCTCTTGCTGGAATCCACATTATATGTTAGGAAACACAGCACACAGGCCTAGCAAGTCATCTTAAAACACATGCACTTCCATAGTATCTTCATTTCATTATCCTCTTGATTCACGAAAAATCAATAATTTTTTTTTAATCTCTCCAATTCTTTTACCCCAGTTGCTCTGGGTCTTACGACCACCCGAGTTTAACCTCTTAGTCCCGAACGGATTTGTGGACGAAATAATTGTGTGAGGCTTACTATGTATCATTCATTTATCGCATGCACGCGACTCATTTGAATGCAGGCACTTTGATTGTTTGCTTTACAAGTTGCAGGACTATATAAATCCATGTAGTAGTAGTGAGGTGGTGTCCTGCACATTTTAGCTAGACCAAACACTACTGAAGTGCAGGGTCCCTCTGGTTGGTGCCCCATGGTGGTCTAACACTGATGCATTTCCCTGTGGACCCTTAGGATAGGGCATGACAAACCTAGGCTGAGCAAGGGCAATGAGAGCCAAATGAGCAGCGTGGAAACAAACAAAAATGTCTCCACTTTTTCCAGGTCACTGGCAATATATTTTAGAAAGCACATCATCTATTTTACTGGGTCAATCCATCAATGTTCGCTGCTACACAATACTGAAGGAGGAAATTCGATAAGTAACATGTCACATAGCCTGATAAAAATACCCAACTTTAAAGTTTCAACATGTTGACAGAAGATCATACTTTTTTTACATTAACTCCCTCTCCAGCCATACAACATGAAAATATTTCTGCACCTGCATCATTAAAATGCTTACATATTTAAATTCAAAATTAGCAGCATCTTGTTATTGACTGATCTGTCTAGTACATACAACCTTGTTTATTGGGTTAAGATCAGCTTGCAGCAAGTTGTATGAATGAGTCATAGATCAGCAACGTGCTGCAGCACTGTATGCATAAGACCTTTGTGCTTTATACAGCTCTGTTCTCTCTTGATTTCAGCAATGCAGGACATCCCCAAATTTTAACAGACTGAAACAACAGTGAAATTGTTTACTGTCTCACTGGAATCGACTGATCAGCATGAAACAAGATTTCGCAACAAGTGCAGCAATATTCAATCAAATCAAAACAACCACCAAAAAAAGACATACTCTGCAAAACTAATCTGATAGGATCCATGTGTACTGAGATACAATAAAAATTTTCACTTTGTCACACAAACAGTTCCAAATTCATACCCAAAGACTTAACAATCACATACAAACCTGATTTCACTTCAAAAACACTGTTCACACTAAGGTGGACCAGTTTCTTCATACAGCTTTGGGCTTGGCAAGCATGTGACAAAATGAAGTTTGCTAGCAAGCACAAGCGAGTTCAGATTCAATTTAAGAGTAAATACCTACAGCAGAGAGATTATTTTTTAACAATATCTGACCAAAAGATCGTCATAAATAAAATCAACTTCTGCATTTTGCGTGAACATAATGTAAAAGATCCTGTTCACGTAATGACCCTTACCCAAGAAATAGTTTTGAAAAACAAAAGAAAAAAGATGCAACCACCGCACACCTTTAGACAACAACTCACACTGGTAACAGTTCTGACAAGAACTTTACAGCAACACACACAGTAACTAAAGAAAACTTTCACACTAACTGCAACAACATGACCTACTCTTCCTCAAGCTAATCAAGCTGCCATTTTGGAATGTTTTACATCACACAACTCGAGTACTCGTCACACGCGTTGATACACCAGCCTTTTCTGTCCATAGCCATTTTGCAGGCTCAACTTTTTTGCAGATCTGAAAGCTCGCTGTAAGCTTATGTCAGAAACTAATGGGGAATTCGGTAACATGAAAAAAAAAAAGTTCTATCATGTTTTACTGCAGTTTTCAAATTTAATCAGTGATTTCCTTAGTAACTGCTTACATGTATTACCTTTTCTTTTGTGACAGAAACTTCTGCTTGAAAACATATCTTAACAGTTTGAGAATGGTCCAAGAGAGTTCTCAATACTATTTACTTCACAAATGGATAAAAATCACAAAATAAGATGAAAGAAACTTAACACTAGGAACACTTTAATAGAACTATACATATTGATATGTTTAAAATCTGAGACCGAACCTTTGTTGAGATATTTTTTAATCATAAACAATGTCATAGACCTTTTCGATATGCTTCTATTTCAATCACAATGGGTAAATTTAATTCATTGAAAAGAAAACCTGTTGATATGTTTCAAATCTATATATAAGGAAGGAAGGTGGCAGGACAGTTTTAACACTCACCTGCCTGACAAGTAAACTGTGAGATTCTGGGTTCAATTTCCAACTTTGCCCTTTCTTCCCAGTTTAACAGGAAAATCGAACTGACAGTCAAGTCTTTCAGGAGACTCTAAACCAATCAAGACCATGTGCACATCAAAAGAACCCACAACAGTTCAGAATTGGAAAAAGTAGGAGAGGTACCACCCAAATGTCCTGGCAACATTGGAAGCTTCAACTCCCATCTGCTTTCCTAAGTCGGAATGGAGTTTCCTTAACGGGGGGGGGGGAAGCGGTCATATAAGCAAAAATCTCACCATTTATGAACCTCAATGCTCTAGCCAAGGAATAAAAATATATATCCATGTAAAGCTTTTAAAAATCACCATCATCCTATCAAGACAAAGGTGGTTATCAGAATGAAGTAAGCATCAGGACATCAAGCGTAATCATCTTTCTCTCCTGATGGTGCCTCTGATGGGCTCTCTGAGGGTATCCTATACATGGTAATGGTAATCAAAGCCATATCAACACAGCTGTGTTCTGACAAAAATAAAATAAAACAAAAATAAAGATTTTAAAAAAGGAGAAAAAAAAAGACTTTAAAAAAGAAGGAAAAAAAGCTGTGTTTGGGAATCATATTGCTCAATCTTCACATAAACAAACATGCAAATTCAAAAATATAATTATCAAAATAAAGATGTGTAAGAAAGCAAAAAACCAAAAAAATCATACAAAAAAAGTAAAGGACAAATACCTGACAAAACCCCTACACTCAAAAACAGCTTGCCACTTTGACAAACAAGCAACATCAATCATCTATCCAAAACAAAACAAAAAAAAGAAAAGAAAGAAAGAAAACAGTTGTTCGTCGCTTACATACTCGTTATCTGACCTGCAGACCAAATGTGTACCATCTGCTATCACAAAGAGGCGCTAAATGTTCCCCGATCAAACACGTTGCGACACGATATCCACCAAATCACAAACACGCAGGACAGGAGGAAGCAAGCGCCAATGCCCACACCATCCACCAGAAACGATGAACAAGAAAATCACAACCAATCATCAACGTCCAAGGCTCCAAACACAGCGAGGTTAACACACACTTCCAAAAAAAAAAAAAAAAATCTCTGGAACCGATAACAGTGATACACAGCGCCCTCTTTCCTGCTCCCATTTTTGGGGGGATACCCACACACAAAAAAAAGGACACCACCAACAAAAAATCAGAACCAGAGCCATAAAAAAAAAAGATAACATTTTAAAAAATGGGACGCATTGTCCCATTTCTGTCTCCAAACTTGTCAACAGCAGTCATGACAAGAACGGACAAACCACCTCACTGAAAGCTCTTTCGTGCGTTGCCAGCATTCAGACAGCGCTACAGTTCCCTGCAAGGGTCACATCCCCTGCCGTCGTCCTCAACAATTCCTGGTCCTCCCCGTGGGGAGAGTGTGGCAGCAGATTGATGGGTTGGTGGGTTGGTGATCAGGAGTCTTGTGGGCAGTGGTGGTGAGGGCGGTGGCTACTTTTAGTGGCATGGCAGCCAAGACCTCCGGCAGTTTTCCATCACCTTGGCCACCAGGTCCTGGATGTAGGCGTTCAGATCGTCGTTCTTTTTCTGCAAAGCTGCAGAGGCACAATCAACAGTTAGTCAATGTCTATGATAGAATTCCTAATATTTTGTCAAAACAAAACAAGCCTTTAAAAACATCAACAACAGATACTTGCCTCTGTTTTTGCATGTTGAATATTCAGTATTCAGGGAATAGTGTTTTTAATTTTCTGATATTTAAATAATACTAAAACATATAACAAAACTATCAGCTTGCAGAAACTACATCAATACCGCCAATATGCTCATAAGGCCTTGAACAAAAGCCCAAATTTTCACAATTTACTTAACCTATTGAATGCTGATATGAATCATCAGCAAACTTGATCTTCAGCAAATGTGTATTTAATTCCTGGAAGATCATAACATTTTTTTTAAAACACCTATCACAGAAATCTGGACCTACAATCTCAGAATTCAGCTTCACTACAGCTAGAAGCTCTGGCCCATAGTCCAAATAATATAAAAAATAAAAACAAAAAATCCTTTGATAGTTAACTTCACATTTGTATTTATCTGATTGTACGTATGACCATAACACTGGAACCAGTCCCATTCTCTTCATTCAGATGAGACTAGCAAACCAAAGTTTATATTTCTGAACATATGCAAAACATTTGCACACACAGTAAAAGCTTCTCCATCTTTTGTAAAACAGCAGCCAACTATACTGGCCAGTGGGCTTGTATTGTATAGTATATGACTTTAATTTCCCGGCAGATTTCTCTGCACTAAATTCAGGCTGCTCTCCCTGGGGAGAGTGCATCATCACAAGAGAGCATCACCCTTTTTCCTGCTCCTGTCTGCATAAGCATTCGTTTCTCTCTCAGTGACTTTTCTACAGAATTTTGCCAGGGACAACTCTTTTTGCCATGGATTCTTTTATGTGCCCCAAAACTGCACACAGGACCTTATCGTCTCATCCAGAGACTAGCAACAGACCTCCACTCACAGTCTAGTAGATGGAGGAAATGTTTCAGGCACAAACGGGGAATCAAACCTCTCTTTTGATTTCCAGGCAGGTGCATAAATTACCTCCAGAACCTACACTGACACCAGCATTCTTGCACACAACCTGCACAACCTGAATTGGTGAGGTTACCTCTGGCAGATTCAACTACACACAAGGTACAGCCTTCATGAAAAATTCCCTCACTGTCTCATCAACCCTTCAAGGAGTTGAGAGAAAAGTCCAGTCATCATCACAGTCATCAACACTTGCCCACTGGTTCATCATCAAGCAACGGCAAAATAATCTTTTTTCCACATTACCTCCAAAAATCTCTTCCATTTTTTAACAAAAAAAAAGTCAACTGTGAGAGAAATCTCTTACCAGAAGTCGATGCAAACAAAAGCAGGCAGCATGGAGAAAAAGAACCTACTACAAGTGTTCACTATAGTCAATACTCAAGATATAAAATATGCATAGTTTGATTTTATAACATTCACAAAATAGTACAGACTACAATTCTCAATAGTTTCTAGCCGTTTACCAGTAGGATTTCCAGTCTGAGCTTATTCACAAAGGGACGGGGGTTTTATTTTGTAAATATTATCTTCTCATTTTTAAATGCCAGATTTCCACCCCGAGGCAGAATAAGGCCTGTGGTTGTTGAGCACTCATAACACCTGGGGCATACAAAATATGCACTCTACCTGGGAAAGAATCACTGTGAGATAGACCATAAGTGCACACTGGATGAGAACTTTGCAAATCTAGCTGTCTTCAACTACCTCACTGCACAGGCAGCAATACCCCTGACTACACAGGACAGAAAACAAGGATGTCCATGGTCAACTTACCTTCATTCTCTTTCATCAAGCGTACAATTTCTTTCTGCAGATCAGCTTTATCAGAACTACCTGGAAAAGAACAATGCATCCATCCATATTAACTGACCAGATTAAACCATACATCAGAACACTATCGCTGCAGTAACCAGCTTTTCATAATACCGTCAATGAGATAACAATGACTACCCCTATTCATGTAGTGGATCCACGCTTATTACATCGACTTAAGTGTAATGTGCATCAAGTTGGCTAAGATGGAACAAATATATCACACAAATTTTAGTCACAAACAACTGTAGTTTATCGTAAATGTGGACACTACCTTCCCATTTTCTTCCTGTCACTCTAAAACAAATGTTTACTAACTGCAAGCATGTCATTTCATACTGCTAATGACAATATCAGTTTTATCCAGACTTCTAACAAACAACTTTACAGAGAAATAATATGACAGAAAATTAACAATTTTAATAGAAAACAAAATTTTTAAAAGACTAATTTTATCCAATGCCTTCTATGGTATTCTTCATCTGAGTTTAATTCAACTTGGTTCTTTTTTCCCCCTTTTTAAGTGCAGAAACATCGTGGTCATGAACCACTCCGAAAGTGCAGTATCCATCATGCCAACTTTTTAAGCCGAGTATGGCAAAGGAAACCTTTTCTCTCTGCCCTATGCACACTTGACACCTTAGTAGAATGTTTATGTTTTAGTACTGCAGTGTTTTCATACAGAATACACCGAAACACCACTCACACAATTGTGTTTAATTATGTTGTTTACTACAGATTACATAATTGCAGAGAAAATGACCAAACAACTTTTGATACATGATACAAATATGTAAGAAAAATAATGCAACATATATACAACTATATATAACAACCATTTGCCAACACTATTCTCAAATTTCATGCAGTTCTGTTTTATAGTATGAGAGATATTACATTTTAAACATACCCACACATTTCAGCTCATTTTGGCCAAATACTTCCAGGAATAGGAAGTTGATAGTGTCAGTTCACTATATGAGACTAAGAGTTAATAAACCATCCTGAATCAAAGCCCAAACCAAACTGCATTTGTGTGTCTGTCTTTCAAATACACTCAGAAGGTACACACTGCTCAACAAAGGTGTGTGATTGAAATAAAAGAACATGACAACTGTGTCAGCCTTGAGAAGCTCATCAGACTTGTTCCCCAGCTGCAGCAGCAGAGAAATCCAACACGTACTGACAGTCACACAAAACTAGCAAAGGCACCACTGCCACTCACCTCCCACATCGTCAAGGAACAAGGCAGAAGCCCAGTACCTTAAAACTACTGAAGAAGAAAGAAATACTGCTGCAACCTGGCTAGCAGACACTCTCCAGAGAAACCAAGTCTTGTTGTTGTTTTTTTAATTATAAAATTATGAACCTGATAAAAATAAAAAATGAATTATACAACACAAAATGATTTACCACCACTATATCTGTTACATCTTGTTTCACTCAATAATTGACGGCAACTGACCTAATAGGAGATGGAATACTCTAGAAAAAAAAAAAACATGACAGGCAAGATTTTCTTTTCTGATTTTTATTTTTAAAAAGCAACTTGGCGGCTGGAAACTCTTTTACTCAATGAAAAAAAAAATTGGGGGGAGGGGGAATGTTCAAATTTCATTTATCAATAATAAGGGAAAATACACACCAAAAAGAAAAATCCCTTGATTTTATACATCTGAAACACAGATCAAACACAACAAAAAATTCATGACATTTTTATACCATACTTTTCAGCATTCTACTCACTTGTTCGACCCTCAGCCCCTCGCTGCATGGCGACTACAGACTCGCTGGCGCGGCGGGCGTGCGTCTGGTGATTTTTGAGGAAGCGTTTGGGCATCTCCTCTTCCTGTGGTTCCTGCCCTTCAAGGTTGGCCGCGCTCTTCACGTGGGGCAGTGTGGCTGTGCCACTGAACGACGAAGACGACAAGCTTCTGTTCGTCTGGATGACAAAAAATCCATCTATTTATCCCAGCCACTCCTGTTATTCATAAAGAGATCTGCCAACCACAGAGGCAATGTAAAAAATTAAAAAAATTTTTTTAAAAAGGGGGGGAGGGTATATCAAGGCTTATCTTGCTCATGTTTTAAGTGCAGATTACACCTGTGCAGGTGGTGATGGTGAAGTACACCTGTTAAAACAAGATTAAAACTGGCTATTCACTAACTCAGTCATTGCTCGTATTCAACGCTCTAGCCAACCGTAACGGTCACGCCTGGAAGATCATCCTCTAATGGAAGAATCACAGGAACAACTCTTAAAACCTGTATAAATCAACAATACCTGAGATCTCAAAAATACCTTACAGTAATTTTTACCACAAATGCTGCTGTCTTTATCATAGCCTTAGGATTTAGAGGGAAAAATCTTTGAAAAATTAAGTTCATAATGACAAATAATTTGTACCTTACCTTTACAAACTTTTTACTTTTTTTATGGCATTTACTTAAATAAATACACAGTTTACATCAAGGAATACACTGTTTTAACAAAAATACTAACCTTTCTGCTACAATGCATGCAGCTCAAATTCTATAAATTAAACCTTACATGCTTCAACTTGGAGAAGAACCACATCTTGCCTGCATGACTGCGAGAGTGAATCCGAGACCTGGGATGCTTTTTAAAAAAAAAAAAGGATAATGCTTCATTTCTTCTGTGAAATTCGGTTAAGTGTACACGCACTCCTACACACACAAACTTCTCAACCATAAGAGAAAAACAAACATTTCATTTCATTTCATGATGTGTCTAAAGCCCCACCAAGTACAAAGGCCGTAACTATGCTGTCTTGGCATTTTGTTCTGGTAATGCACAACATTAAAGATCAAAATCGATACCTCTTCCCCATCAAATGTGCTGAAAATAATGGCACACTGAAATAACACTATGAGATTACGGTAATGGCCATGAACAACACAGCAATAACACTCAACAGTACAATGTAAATATATTTCTTGGAGAAAAAATAATGTGAGCACAAATAAGTGAGCACAAAAGTCACTGAAATAATGTGAGCACAAAAGTCACTGAAATAATGTGAGCACAAAAGTCACTGAAATAATGTGAGCACAAAAGTCACTGAAATAATGTGAAGCACAAAAGTCACTGAAATCAAACGCCAATTGCGTGTGATTTGAAGAAACACACACACACCCAGACACACACCCAGACACACACCCCCACACACACTCCCACTTACAAACATTCCCATTATCTTCCACTTCACCTCTAAAACAAATCTGTAACTTCAGCACGATGCTTCTCCCCCCCTCGCACCCCCCACCCCCCCCCCCCCCCCAAAAAAAAAAAAACCCCACCCTCAAACCTCCTCCTCTCTGCCCAGTCACTCAGAAACCTACCTGAGAACTGGAACGGTGCACGCTGGTACCCGACGCCACACTGAGACTGCTGGGCGACTTGGCTCGTGGTGCCGCCACAGGGGAAGGCTGGGGCGCCTCCCTCTCGGGGGCAGGGGGTAAAGCCGAAGGGGGAGGGGGGGGCGCCTGGCGCTCCACCGTCCCGTTCTTCTCGGCCGCGCGGTCCACAAAGGTGAAGACGCTCTTGATGACGTTCTGGCCCCCGGACACCGTCTCTATCCACAGGTCGCCCTTGCCGTGGGTGTTCTCCTTGGTGGTGACGTAGATGCGGTTCTCCGACACAAACTCGATGGTGTCCAGCAGGTCGCTGCCGCACAGCATGAACTCGCGGATGTCCGACTTGCCCAGCCCCAGGTTCTTGCCCTCCACGCACAGGCGCGTGCCCCCCAGCACCGTGGCCATGTTGGGGATGATGTTGGTCACGATGGGGATGTCCCCGCCCCCGCTGTGGTTCAGCCCCTCCACCACGCTGCCCCCGTACTTCGTCTTGGACCACGTTGACGATTTCTGCTGGTCGTCGTCATCCTCGTTGCCGTCCCCGCCCCCCCGCCCTATGTGGAAAATGTCGTGCAGCGATTTGGACAGCTTCTTGTTGAAGAAGGACAGGGTGCTGCTTTTCCGCTTGTCCTCCTTCTCCCCCACACTGCCCGAGTCTTTGTCCCGCTTGGGGGCGCGGCGAGGGAGGGCGGGGGAGATGGCCAGACTCTGGCGTAAGCGGGCGAATCCTGTGAGTTGGGCCGGGCTGCCGCTGTTGCTGCTGCTGCCGCGAATCTGGGGGTTGACCACTTCAGATGCAGGTCGCTGCTTGGAAATAAAAGCCTAAAAAACAGATGCCACACTACACAGATGAAACATGCACTGGATAAGACTGGCGTACAACTACCTTCAGCGCCTGGGCTTTATCACAGTTCTTGATTAAACCATAGACGCTGGGGGCAACAACAAAGTGAGAGGCTACATGATCAGATATGCTGCCTCCTCCTCTGCTGTTTTGGAGGTCATTGTCGAACACGACGGACAAACACACACACACAAATGCCTGAATGTGTGCACAAAGGGTTGAAAAAAATCAGCAAGAATACTCACATTACACTGACTAAACACACATACACCACCCACCCACCCCCACCTTCCACACACAACATGCAAACAGCACAAACCCCCCTCCCCCCACCACACACAAACACAGAGTGATATACAAACAACACACACACACACACACACACACACACACACACACACACATTCACACTCACTCTCCTGCTCTCCAAAACTTACCTGGAAGATAAGTTCTCCATGAGGGACAGGCATTTCCACCGTGCCCTGAGAAACACACAAATCACCCCCCCCTCCCCCCAAAAAACCCCCCACCACCCACCACCCACATACTCGTACAAATTCTCTTGCTCCCTCTCAAACTCACCTGGAAATTAAGTTCTTCATGAGGGACACGGCATTTTACCATGCCTTGAGCAACACACAACACACACAACAAACCACCCCCCCCCCCCCCCTAAAGAAACACACACACACACACACACAAACTACACACAGCACAACACACACACACAACCCCACAGACAAACCAACCCACACATTACACAACAACAACCCCCCCACACACACACACACACCCAAGTGTGCTCTCTAAAACTCACCTGAAAGATGAGTTCTCCATGAGGGACGGGGCATTTGCGATGGGCCTTGAGGGAGGTCTGTCGCACCTGGCCTTTGGTGGTGCTGAGGGAGGTGAGGGGCAGCTGCACCTGCCCCAACACGTCCTCCTTCTCCGTCACCGTGAAGAACACATGGTCGCTCTGGTGCTGCACTTGTCTGTCGAGCCACAAGCAATCCATATTTTATTGTATTTTAATTTATTTTCTTTTTTTTTATTTTATTCTTTTATATCAAGGATAATGGGATAAGCACTCATGTGCTTTTTTTTCATCCAGTCCCCATGTGTATGCAGTTGTGTAAATATCTGATCCCACCGGCTCACAATGCCCTACTCTTATGAAAAGTGGAACAGGATTTAACGTGTGCACAAGATGTTCTGCGGGCATTCGCACACGGGGCCTCAGTTTACAGTCTCATTGGAAAGGCTTTTGTGGAGAGTGAAGTCAGCACTGATGTTAACTCCAGGGGAAAAATCCCTTCTAAAGGGAATCGAACTCGGGTCGTCAAATTGCCAGCTTAATGTTCTGACCACTAGGCTATCCCGTCCCCACAGGAGTTATTGTTATTTGTACAAGTTATTGTTTAATCAACACTGGTTTGGGTTTTTTTTGGTACAGTATATAAAGTAAGTGCACTCAAAAGTGTATTGGAGGGAGAATGAGGGTGGGGGGAGGGAGAATGGGGGTGGAGGGAGGGAGAATAGGGGAGGGGGGAGAGAGAGAGAGGAGAGAGAGAGAGAGAGGGAGAGAGAGAGAGAGAGAGAGAGAAGAGAGAGAGAGAGAGAGAGGAGAGAGAAGAGATCAAACTCAAACTCGAAAGATTTATTCACAAAAAGGCCATTGGCCCATACATGAAGGGGGTTGCCGAACTGTTTAGTATTTGGAGATGGAAAAAAACAAAAACAAACACACAAAAAAACAAACAAAAAAACAACAGTAATAACCAAAAAAGAAACGGAATTAACAGAAAAGTCAGTTACAAAAAAGGGACTTAGGATAACAAAATATGAGAGAGAGAGAGAGAGAGAGAGAGAGAGAGAGAGAGAGAGAGAGAGAGAGAGAGAGAGAGAGAGGTGTGTGTGTGTGTGTGTGTGTGTGTGTGTGTGTGTGTGTGTGATGTGCGTAAGAAAGAGCAAGAGAGTGTGTGTTCAAATTCATTTAATGTCTTTGGGGAGAAGAGGAGAGAGAGAGAGAAGAGAGAGAGAGAGAGTGTGTGTGTGTGTGTGTGTGTGTGCTTGCGTGCGTGGCGTGCGTGCGTGCGTGCGTGCATGCATGCGTGCATAGACACAAAAACACAGATAATCTTGGCATTATTCGCTGTAATATATGCGTTACATGCTTATCCAAACCGTATCATACTTACACAGTGGACTCTTCGTTCCATTCTGGGTTGCCTGACGGTTCCTTCACAACACTTGTCCGGAACTTTTTGTTTCCCACACCAAAGATGACAGAAAATTTGCACCGTCCTGCAAAATCCAACCAAAACACCCCACTGATGAACCCCTTCACATTAATTAACTCTTCATATCTTCAGTACAGATACATAAATCAAACAGGTTACAAAAAGACAATATAACATGCATGCATGCACGTGTGCACCATAAAAGAGCGTGTCTCATGCAAGCATGCATGCACTCACACACACCTAAACAATCCTGAAATCATGATACTGATAAACGCACTTATTTCCTACCTGAGTTTTTCCCTCTCATATATATGTCCCTATTTTTCAACAGTTTCCTTCAACTCCACCACCCTACGTCCACCTAAGTGTGTTCGGATGTGTGCATGCATGTGTGCGTGTGTGTGCATGTGTGTGTGTTCAAAAATTTAATATCTGTTTATTCTTAATATTTGTGGAAGGCTGTATGTGTGCAAATGACTTCACTGTACACCCTTCGATATGTTTGCTTAACAAGATTCAGCGCAGCCGCTATATAATTCCATATATTATTATTATGGACCCCATCCTACACACCCCTGCCCCCCCCCCCCCCCCCCCCCCCCCCCCAAAGAAAAAGTTGAAGGTACTGACAAATTTAACCCACACCCTGTTGTTAAAGTCACATCTAACAAAGCCTAACAA
The DNA here is from genome assembly GCA_030674155.1 of Stramonita haemastoma. Lineage (NCBI taxonomy): Eukaryota > Metazoa > Mollusca > Gastropoda > Neogastropoda > Muricidae > Stramonita > Stramonita haemastoma. The sequence continues at coordinate 17,079,648 of CM060334.1, read as the reverse complement.
GTAAACCATGAGGTTTTGGGTTTGATTCCCACCCCCTTCTTCCCAGTTTGATGAAAAAATTGAACTGAGTGTCAAAGTCCATCAAATGAGACTATAAAATGAGGCCCTATATGTGAATGCATGCAGAACATGTGCACACGTTCAAAACCCATTCTGCCTTTCAGAAGAGTAGGCTTTTCAAGCAGGTAGGAACGAATGACAAATTAAATATTTTTTTTAAATGCAGACACACAGGTGTCTTTAGACATCATCCCCTTCGTCAGAATGCGGGTACCTAAATATGGGGGCTGGGGGGGGGGGGGGGGGAGATGGTCACAAAAGCAAGACTACCACCACTGGTGAACCAAGCAGCTCTAGCCAAGTAATGGGAAAAAAACCATCTAACTAAACCCTGTAGTTCCTTCAATTATCCCCTTTGGGCTTTTTGGGGAGGGTTTTTTTTTTACATCATCTCATCTACTTCATAAGCTTTATTTCCCCTTTTTCAAAAAACAAAACATTCGCAACAGCCATTTTACAGTGTATTCCTAATATTTTTTTTACTTTTTTCTATTTCTCAGACTGGCCCAAATGACCCTGTATAATCAGTTCACTGTTCAGTCTGATATATGCCACACAGATGTTGCTTGAGTCAGAAACTGTGACACTTTTTGTCCATTTTTGGTACTTGATAGTCCATACTTCAAGTTGAAAACATCCTTGTTAAATCAGCATATCAACAGCAAAATGTCCCACATGGGGTGACCCCGGAGGACATTAAGCCCTAGATATAGATATATATAACATCCTTGTACAGTTTATATGTCCTGAAGCCCCCCGGCCCCCTTTCTACCCCAGATACCAATAGGCTTAAGAGAAACACTGAGATTTCAGAGAGCAGTGTCTGTCACTCACTCCAAAAAAGCATTGAAAGCCAAGGTCTCAAATTTCCATAACAACACTGCACGCAACAACATTTTCTCATGAATACTAGGTTTGACGTTGTGGTAGGATATTACCTTCCCAAGATGGAGGCCACTCGAGTCAATGTTATGTTTATGTCATAAGTGCAAATGAGATCAGACCCTTAACTGGTTCACAAACGTAAAAAGAAAAATAGAATAGAATTATAACAGAAAATAATATGCAACAGCAGCACACTAGTAAAAAAAAAAAAAAAAAATTTCAATTGAATTATAATGAAACCCAGAACAATACTGTCACCTATTCAGTAAATAAAGAAAATAAAGATTCTCAGCATTTAAAAAATGTTTTTCTTTTAAAAAACAGCCCCCAAAAACAAAACAAAATCTTCAACCAACATCACCCCTAACAAAAAAAAAATCTGAAAAAAATTCTATTACCTCTTCAACACTGTTCTACTTAGTTTAATGTAGAAAATTAAAACCCCAAGATTTTACAAACAAAAGCTGAACAAGTTTCTAGAGAGCTTTTTTTGCCATTAGGATTTTACTACAGACTGGCACCTATTGCAGTGATAAGGCTGATCATGAGTTTATTCCTTCATGCCATTAATTACATTAAGCAGTCCTTACAATATACAGTAAAAATGATTTTATCTTCACTTTAACTTTAAGGGAAATGAACATTTTCAGCTAAAAAACAACTGGCTATTAAGGCTACTGAAATAAAACACTTAGGATATTTTCTTTTAAAAACTTATCCTTTAACTTACCCCCCCCCCCTCCTCCATCCCTTATCCCACCTATCCCTTTAAAAAAAAAAAGGGGGGGGGGGGGAGCAAATAGGTACAGCTATAGATTCAAGATTTAATTCACCTTTGACCCCTCTTGGGGCACAGAGTAATGTATGG
>CM060334.1:17055335-17072835 GCA_030674155.1 Stramonita haemastoma | reverse complement strand
TATTTGACACACACACACACACACACACACACACACACACACACACACACACACACACACACACAACACACACACACTTTTTAAAAAGTTTGTGGTTTTAAGCCACATCACTGCCTGGACTATGCAAATATCTTTAAGACCAAGTCACACACACACACACACAAAAGCAGAAAATTTGGGAGAGAGTCATGGACAGAGTGATGCACTAGTCAATACTTTGTGGGGGGGTTGCAAAGAGGCCAGGAACAGCAGAGAAAGTGATGGTAGCGAGAGCAGTGAGAATGACATTTTTCCATGAAGAACAAACAACTTTCTCTCTCGTCTCGGGAAGGGAAAAAAATGTACCTGACCAAAAAAAGGCTTGGGGGAAAAGGAGGGAAGAGGAAGCGCTCTAAGGGAAGAAGGAAGGGACGGAGTGACAAGGGGGAGAAAGAATGGGGAGAAAGAAGGGGGGGGGGGGGATAGTGTTACTAGCCCTGGACAAGGTTTCCAGTGGTAGTAAGTGGCAGGACACCACTGTACAATCATTTACACCTTCTCTTTCATCACTGACTGCTTAAGTGACCAATTTTTCACCAATCCTTTTGCTTATTATTGCCTTCCCTGGCAGCAAAGCAAAGTCCTGAGAGACTCATGGAATCTGTATGGCGGCAGAGATGTAACTTACACTAGTTTACTTTTTTTTAAATAATTTTATATCCAGTCGATTTGATATTATATATATATATGCATACTACTGTTTTTCTCCCCATTCTTTCACTTTCTCCTCACTTGCTCTGTAACTTACATCACAATTTAATACAAGTTTGCATGAATTCCTGTATTACAACACATGCCCTATACTAGGTTGTTTTTCTTGCTTTTTTTTTTTTTGGGGGGGGGGGTGGGGAGGAGGGGTTTTTTTGGGGGGTTAGGGTTGTTGTTTGTTGTTGTTGTTTTTTTTGGGGGAGTGGGGGTAGGGAGCAGCAGAATGTGGCAGCAGATCTGAATAAAATACACCAGAAAATATAAATCTATGCAGCAAATATGCTGACCCTGTAAAGCAGAACAATCAAGACTTCTACTAGTGGACAAGCAAGATGGACAGCAATTAAATATTCCACATCACACCACATCATATCATCACTCACTGACCACACATGACAAAGCCTTGAGAGCATGCTGGGGGGGGGGGGGGGTTTACTTTTTTCAAGATCCACAGAAAGCTGACAAAAGTGACATGAACAAGCAGAATTTTAACAAGCATACTCAATCTGTTGCATGCCAATACCAACAAAGGAGAGTTATCCAGTTAGGTACTGGCAGGTATGCTGATTAGGGAAAATAACATATTACATATAACATATTAACAATCCTCATCCTTAACCCACAAAGTCAGCACTGCGTTGACAAAGAGGACTTGGGCACTGGCAGGTATGCACATGGGCTAACATGGGATACCATAAAATCCCCATTCTTCATTAATTCCCAGATGCTGGGAAGGTCTGAATGCTTGACCCATGATTTTAATCTAGGACCATTATCTGAAGCTGGGGCTCTTCACATTATCAGTCTATGCTATAGGGTCATCTACTCAGCTACTGTGCCAGTCACCACAAGTGATCTAACATGAAGTGAAACAATCAGCCATAAAATGATACAAGCTGGACAAGTCTTTCAGCAATACAGGAACCAGGAACCTGCCATTCAATGATTAGTACAGGAACCAGGACCCTTCCCACTTCTGCCAAACTTCTCCAAAAATATTGTCAGCTGATTATTTGCGTTGATGAAACATGTGTGTGTACATATTTGGTGGCACATCCTTTTGTATATGATGCACTCTGAAAGTAAATTTCTCCCATTGTTTTCTCTTTTTTTCTGAATACAGCTGGCAGTATTTGAAAACATCCCGTTTCTTGTGATGAACAACATAATAAAAGATCCTGTTTGTGAACATAGAACTATATTCATAGCACAAACGCACTTTGTGTCATTCCACACAAACACACACACCACGCCACATGCACACACATACACACACACACACACACACACACACAACACACACACACACACACACACACACACACACACACGGAGAGATCATGCCTGTATTGCAGTGATCAAGTTTGTTTTTTTTCCTCAAAAGTCAATAAAAAGTTTCATGACAGAAGTAAACTTGCTTGAAGCCAGTGAAGCACTTATTTCCTTTTCAATTCTTTTAAAAGTCCTGATCACATGGGCCATTCAACAACAGTGTAAAAACTGCCCAAGAGCTCTCTGCGCAGACTGTCACTGTCAGCTTAAACAGACAAGGAAGTACACACGCCAATTTATGCATGCATGCATAAGGGCATGCTCTTGTTCAAAAACAGACACTCAGATCTACACACAGAAATAGACACACGTGCAACACACACACACACATACATGTATACATGTGAGCACACAATATATGCACACACAACTATGTAAATTTACAACACACACACACACACACACACACACACACACACACACACACACACACACACACACACACACACACACACACACACATTCACACACAAAGTCTTTCGGATCAGACTATAAACCGAGGCCCCATGTGGGAATCCACACAGAACAACTTGCACACACATTAAAGCCTGTTCCACTCTTCCAAAAAGTAGGCCATTGTGTGCCAGTGGGAACAGATGACAAAATTGACAAAACTGCATACACACAGGGACTGGATGTTAAAAAGAGCATATGAGTGCTTATTCCATTATCCTCGGAAAAAAAAACACACACACATACACTATAATATATATCATAATTAATAAATTATGTTATATATCATATGTATTATACATTACATGTGTATATATATTATGATGTATACATTATATACATATGTGTACACTCACACACATTTTAAATGCACACACACACACTGTACACAGATGTGCTACACACATACACACACACACACACACACACACACACACACACACACACACACACACACACACACACACACACACACACACACACACACACACACACACACACACACACCAACAACTTCAAAAAACAAACAAACAAAAAAACTTTCTGTGATTTTCCATTCAATACTACAGTTTTCTCCTTCAAAATATACAATACTGCTTACATACTGTTCAATCAATTCAATCCAGTGATCAATAATACTGTAGGTGCCAGTCCACCTTTGCATGCAGGTGCATATGACTGCCTGAATAGTGAATACAAATGATCAAATCAATATATAGCTCTAGATCTTTTATTGACTTTTTTTTTAAACCGATGAAAGCTGGGTTGAGCAAGAGTTTACACAAACAGATAGATCAGATCTATGTCATTAGGACTAAGTTTGTGTACTCCACTCACTTCCAAGTACATGCATACTGTCTCACTCTCACAGTCAGTGTATGTTGTTGTGTGTGTGTGTGTGTGTGTGTGTGTGTGTGTGTGTGTGTGTGTGTGTGTGTGTGTGTGTGTGCGTGTGTGTGCGTGTGCGTGTGTGTGTGTGTGTGTGCATTCTTTTTATTTCGAGGCTAATGGAATTAGGTACTATGTGCTTCTTTACATTTAGTCCCTGTGCGCATGCACTGTGTTTTTATGCGGAGACTTTTTTTTTTGTCTCTCTCTGGATGAAAAAAAATTTCCTTACAAAGTTAGAAAGTTCTACATTACTTATTTACTCTATTACAGTATTAGTAATACCTTTAGAAAATCAAAATTTTGTTTTATTCATTCTAGATAGAGCACACTCACTCACACTTCAGTGACTCACACACATACTAGTATTTACTACAGACCCCCCACCCACCCACCACCAGCACCACACACTAACAGTAACACATAGGGTTTAAACTCAACATATGATCTGTAAGCAGGTTTTTGAAAGATACAGACGATTACAAAAATGTTCACGTATGTATGCAAACTAATGCATGTATGCCTAGGAGACAGCAATAACTTATAGTACAGCAAATGCATACTTAACATTAATTTCTGTTTTGTATGTAAGGTCACCTCCCTCAACAGTAACATAAATCATTCAAGGGTTTTTCTCTAAAAGCTGTGGCTGTGTGCTACTTATTTAAAAATACTTTGTGAACAATCAATTCTAACTATAAATGTTGTGAATAATTTATGGCTACTAAGATTTTGTGAGTATTCAGTAGTGACTAAGACAAAGATGAACAATTAATTTTTGTATAAGTCTAGGATTGATTTTTTTTAATTTTTTTTTTTTTATTATTCTTTTATATCGAGGATAACAGAATAAGCAATCATGTGCTTTTTTTCATCCGGTCCCCGTGTGTATGCAGTTTTGTAAATCTTATCTGTTCCCACCGGCACACGATGGCCTACTCTTACGAAAAGCGGAACAGGATTTAACGTGTGCGCAAGATGTTCTGCGTGCGTTCGCACACGGGGCCTCGGTTTAAAGTCTCATCCGAAGGACTTTTGGGAGGGTGGAGTCAGCACTGATGTTAACTCCAGGAAGAAAATTTCCTCGACGGACTCGAACCCGGGTCGTCAAATTGCCAATTGAACGCGTCAATTGATGCGTGTGTGTGTGTGTGTGTGTGTGTGTGTATGTGTGTGTGTGTGTGTGTGTGTGTGTGTGTGTGTGTGGCGCGCGTGTGTGTGTGCATGCACGCACATGTATGTGTGTATGTATGTGTGTACACATGTGTGTGTGTGTGTGTGTGCGTTTGTGTGTGCGTTTGTGTGTGTGTGTGTGTGCGTTTGTGTTGTGCGTGTTGATATAACATGTTTGTCTTGTTCAAGAGTAGAATAGTATTAATACAAATTTATAAATCAATAAATTTTCTTTGTGAATTATCTCCTCACATATTAAAACCATAAGCATCCATCTTTCTAAAGTTTCTTTTATTTTTCGTTCCTCAGCAAGAGCTCCGAGATTCACCTATGATGAAAGTTAAGGTATGTGACTGCCTAGCCACGTTCCAACTTTGGGAATGATGACTTGACATCTAAGCACAACACCAGAGTGCATTGCGCTTTTCTGTCATCCATTCCTACCAGCACTCAATGGCCTATTCTTCCAAAAGGTAGAATGGGTTTTTAGCTTGTAAGATGTTTGCGTGCAATTGCATACGAGACCTCAGTTTACAATCTCATCCAACGGATTTTTGGGGAAGTCAAGTCGATACTGATGTTAACTCCAGGGGTAAAAATTCCCTCAGACAGGTGGCTCAAACCTGGGCCGTCAGATTTTAAAATGAATTCAATTAAGTACTGCTCTAACCACTAGGCTATCCCATCCCCACCCCAATCTGTATTTAACATAGACTTCAAAAACTCAAAATAAATAGGTCAGTAACCAAGTCATTCAGTGACTTTTTAACAGTCTGCAACTTGGATTAAACTAAAGTCTGTGATCTGTCAAAAAATCATGTAACATTGTAAGGCTGCACAAACAACTTTTCAATTTCAAATGAAAACCAAACAATGGGATCGATGTCAATTTTAGGGGTCTGTCTTTTAATTCTTGAAAGTAATTAAATCAGCTCAAAATATTTCACCGGCAACTCAACTGTGAAATTAATCAACCACTTCCACACTAGTGGCAATCAAATGAATTCAGCATGAAAAATCTAAATTTCAAATGTTTCGGGGACATGTGTGTTACTTCATTAATCAAACTGTTCCGTTTCCCATTGGATTTTTTTCTTTAACAAAGCGTTTGAACAAAATGGCTGAACCATAACAGGGGGTGGGAGGTGAGTGTCGCTGTATATTATATGACTCATGCTGTTAATTTCTACAATTACAACAGACTCTCTGTGCAGGAACCAACTGGTTATTTCCCTTCCAAACTTAAAATAACTGGAAAACGTTTTTTTTTTAATAAAAAACCTGGCTATGTGAGTGCACAGTCACAGCTGCACTTCTTTGGTAAATATGATCATCAGCACAGTTAGATTTTAAACACTAGCCTCATAGGCTTGGCTGAGAACAATCGGGAAGTTCTACTAATTCATACACATGAGGGGGTTTGGGGTTTGGGGTTTTTAGTTTGGTTGTTTTTTTGGGGGGGTTAGTTTGGTTTTTTGGGGGGAGGGGGGTCTAATTCTCTGGCGAAGTTCACATACTTCATGATGTTTGGGGTTTTTTTTGGGGGGGGGTCCTTTTCTTTGGGGGGGGGAAGGAGGAGGGGGGGGGGTAGTTTAACCTACAGAGCCATTTTCTTTTCATGAAAAACTCTCTGCAAAAGTTTTTGAGGTTGTATGTGTGCATGTTTGTGAATGTGAGCATGCATTTTGTACGATGTCTGACGAAGTGTGAAGAAAAAAAAAACCCATACACAGAAATCAATTCTAATAACTTAGATTAACTTTAACTTTATCTGGCCACAGAAAACTTTCAAGACACAAACGACAACAATGGAGACAGCATACTCATACTGCCAATTTTCAATAAACATCATCACAGTCTCTAAAATTCTGATTTCTTTTTCACAGCAAAGTGCACTTTGAAAGTTTTGGACTAATACATCACACACACAAGCCACTGCTGTAGTCTAGTGGTTAGGGCGTTGGACTTGTAATCTAAAGGTTGTGGGTTCGATCCCAGCTTTCGGCTATGGCGTTGTGCCCTTGGAAAAGGCACTTTACGGCTATTTTCTCACCCCACCCAGGTGTAAAAGGGGTACCAACCTTGTGTTGGGGTTTAACCTTGCAACAGACTGGCGTCCTATCCAGGGGGAAGTCTATGACTCTCAGTCGCTTAACGCCACAGAAACCGGGATAAGCACCGGCCTGATGAGCCTTAAGCTCGGGACAGACTTTTAACTTTTAAATCACACACACACATAGTGACCTACACACACACACACATACATACACACACACACACACACAACACATTTGATGACCCGGTTCGAGTCCGGTCGAGGGGATTTTTCTCCTGGAGTTAACATCAGTGCTGACTCTACTCTCCCCAAGTCTTTCAGATGAGACTGTAAACCAAGGTCCCGTGTGCGAAACGCATGCAGAACATCTTGCGCACACATTAAATCCTGTTCCGCTTTTCATAAGAGTAGGCCATTGTGTGGCAGTGGGAACAGATGACAAGATTTACAAAACTACATACACACGCGGACTGGATGAAAAAAAGCTCATGAGTGCTTATTCCATTATCCTTGATATAACAGAATAAATAATATAAAAATAATAAACTAATAATAAACGCACAACACAACACAAATTACAAAACACACACACACACAAACTGTGATTGTGTAACACACATACACAAAAAAAAAACCCACACACACGCACAGGACACAACTTTCAAAGTACTTACCAACAACAGTCACTTCGTCAACTTCCATGGCACATTCACAAAACGTCACTGTCGCAGAATATTCTCAATCACACTCAGCTGCACTTGTATTGATCAGCTTTTCTCCGTCTCGTCCAGTGTTCTACCGATGATCATTCAGCTCCAGATCCCCTGTCATCTGCCTTTCCACTCCATGCCTGAAACACAGTCACAGAAATATTAGAACACTGAATCATCTACACAGCAACTCTGAATTAGCAAAAACACTGTAAAGAAATAACTCTACAACATGATCTAACTTATGTTTTACACCAGAAAATTAATATTAAATCAAGAAAACCAACTTTTTTTTAATCAAATTTGTTGAAAAAAACTGCTTTGTGAAAGATATAATGTGCTCATATTTTGTGTAAGTGATGCCATTTGCTAATAAAATGAAGCCAAACAAGACTATAAACTAGTAATATTGTCTGTAATAAATGTTGCAAGAGTGCAATAAATGGCAAGTATACACCAGAGTTATAAAATAAATGGATGTCAGTTCACATGTACCTTTTTTTTTAAAAATACAAATCAATGCAATACAAACACACACACCTCTCCACCTCACTCTCTCTCTCTCTCTCTCCCTCCTCCTCCTCCCCCCCCAAAATCAAAAATCACAATCTCATATGAATACTACTGTAATGTTCACAACAATCAGAATCATTTTTTTGTGTCGAAGTTATCAGAAGAGCTCTGTTTGCTTGTTTCACAGATTAAAATTGCTGGTTGGCTAACTGAGTTCGTTTGAAGATTATGGTGTTTAGTTGTTTCCATAATGGCATTTGAATCATAAATGCCTGACCGCTTTGCAACTCAGATCATCACACTCAAATAATTTGAAATTTCTTGATTATAATCATACTAGTGAGTCGAGTGAGGGACGAAGGAAAAAGCCCGAATGGAACAAAGCAGGGAGGGGGTGGTGGAGGGAGAAAGAATGAGGACCAGATATTGTGTGCAAATTATAGCTCAGCAGGTGAATTATCCAGCAGATTAGATGCTTGCATGTAAATAGTAAAAATCATAATCTTAGACAAGTTGCTGGGGTCACTTTCATCTCGAGTCTTTTCCGGCCAGTCTGACTGAGGGACTGAAGCACCAAAGGAAAAAAAAAATCCGTAATAAAAGACCATCAGAGTTTACACCTTGCTGAAATAATGGCAAAATCAAGGTTTTTATCCCGAGTAGATATTTCATTTGAATTAATTGAAAATTTTCAACATCTTCTCAAGCCTGTAACAATGTGTCTCTTTCGATAAATGGGAAATGGGGTGGGTCCTGATAGTTTAGCATCAAACTTTTGTGACCTGACAGAAATTGAAGGTGCAGACTGAAATCTTTGCTGGCAATAAGTTTAATGAGTCCCATGGACTATAATGTATAAAACCCAACTCCACTACCCTGAAAGTTCTTCCAAGCATGAACAGATGCAGAATTATCTTCCATAGATCTGTTAAAACCCTGCTACTGTGGGGGCACGGAAAGACCAACGTACCTAGCATACACCCTGCCTGCGAGAAAGGGTTAGACTCTAGTTAGACTGCCAAGTTTGAGCCATGACACACTGCCTACTGCCTGAAAAATTCAGGGCAGTGCCCCTTCAACTCCTCAAGAAGTTCAAGACAAAATCAAGTTCATACTTCACGAACCACTATCAATGTCACAATGTAATCCATACATGTGCATCTTTCAGAGAGATGATATGAAAACGTTTCCCAAATCCCAATCCCAATCTGAAAACTTCCCTGGCAGGAGACCTGGGCAGGAAAGAGACATTGCTACTGTAGGCCATAATTTTCAAGATTCTCTCGGGAACAAGATTTCAATTTACTCGATACTCAAAACTTAGTAGCTGGTGGGGGCAAGTGGAATCTGGAAGTAATATGAAGATTGCTCTTCACAGTAAATATACATTTGTGTCAATCAATGAATCATACAATGAAAAACAAAACAAAAAACAGTGTCCTCCAGGCTACATTAGCAGTATTAGATTCCCTCATTCGGGGACTGCCTGTGGCCATTGGTGTTTACTAGAACTTTCTATCTGATTATGAACAATACAGCCCCGATTCCATCTACTGTCCCCCAACAGAAACAACAATGCAGACAGACAAAAATGTCATCACCATCACTGGCAAAGGAAACTCTGCTCACACTTTATTTGCTTATGAACACTTACCATGACTCATTACTGAAAATTTCCTGATATGCTTCAAGCAAGATAACGTAAATTATTATCTAATGTGTGTGCTTTGTGTGCTTTGTTGCTTTGTTTTGGTGGTGTGTTTGTGTGTGTGTGTGTGGTTGTGTGTGTGTTTTGTGTGTGTGCACTGTGTGTGTGCACGTTGTGTGGTGGTGTGGGTTGTGTGTGTGTGTGTGTGTGTGTGTGTGTGTGGTGAGGGGTAGGGGTATAATCTGAATAGGAAACTAACACAGCCAATGAGCCAGTCCTTTTGCAGAGTGAAAAACAGGACTTTAGATTACCAAACCATTAATCTTAGAAGTAGTGAGTTACAAGACTTCTTGGGAACAAAAAATCAAAAGGTAAGAAAACTACTGAAAAGAAGAAATTCTATTTGGAGACTAGAAAGAGAAATTAACAATAACCCCCCCCCCCCCCCCCCCCCCCCCGAAAAAAAATGACCATAACTTTCACTGCTGTGATTTCTTTTAACTCAAGTGCTTGTTGTTCAGAGCACTGCACCAATATTTTCCAGGCACGGGTGAATGTGCCTACGCAGATTAAACCTGGCGAGCCCATTCTTCTCCACACAACATGCAGTCTGGGTATGTTCATGTCATACATGCCAACAACCCTGACTAGCCTACTTACAATCTATGAAAGGTGGATGGGATTTTAACATGTCCCCAAGATCTTCTGCATATTGTATACTACATAATTTCAAAGACTTGCATTTTGGGCCAAGATTTATGGTCTCACACGAAGGACTTGCAGGGAACCAGAGTCAGTACTTATGTTACTAAATACTTCAGAAGAAGAAGAACAAAAGCGGAGACTGAAACCAGCACCCTCAGTTATCATTAGATCAGAAGTCCAACACTCTCATCACTTTGCTATCCTTCCCCCACATACCTATATTGGTCCAGATGATGTACCCACTAAAAGTAATATAATCAGCCTGTGAACTCGGTAGGTTGTAGACTGTAGTACTAGTAGTAGCAGTAGGCCTGTACACAACTTGACAAGAGAAAATTTAAGGAAATGAAACTATTTAGAGTAAAAATTTCCACATTTACTTATGTTTCCAAGATTTGAACCTGCAACCAAATGGATCACAAGTCTGAACTGTCTATCCACACAGGTAACTGGTGCCAGTTTGGATATGAGCCATAAATATGTCACATGCCTTAAAGGGCAGTTTCAATGGGTTTAGTTTACCTGTCCACAGCTTTCATCCTTTTCCTTTTCTTATTCAGTACTGGCTGTATGCAAAACTGTGTATCTTTTATTGCAACTGAGCAGACAATCCACACACTGACTGTCTAGCCAAACTGTCAACATCCAACGTCCATCTATTTTTATGAGAAATTCCTTATTTCACAATCAAATAAATGTCGTCATAATTCATACCAGCCTAAACAACTAAGTCGGCACCTACATGAATGAAAACATCTGATCTACTATTTCTTATCTATAGCCAGGAGTGTAGATTATTAAATCAATATGTGCTTTTTATAAATCACACACTTTTTAAAAAAAGGATTTTGTTTAATTCAAGAGCATATGTATTTTGCCTCTTCAGACAATGTGGACACAAGAAATATACTTTTCAAGTTACAAACAAATCCATAATTGTCATTTTTCCACAGGAAAAAAAATGAAATTTTTCTTTTGTTTGATCTCAGTTCTAAAAAAAAAGTCATCCTTCCTTTGTCTAAATTTAATATATATATATTATATAAGTGATGTTAGCACTATCATGACTATGCATGCATGTCTCACTGTCTGCACTAAGGCAGTATAACAGGCGGTTTTACGTTGGGAATAACCCCAACATTAATGACATTAAATGAATTCTGCTCTAGGCAATGCTTTATAGCAAATTTGCAAGTTTGCTATATTTCATTTCTCTAAGTCTCTCTTTTCCTCCTTATATGTCCAATTATGTCAATGTATACATGTTGTGAATTTGAATATGTTGACACCCTTTCAAATGGGCCAATTGCCTTTTCTTGAATAAATATCGTTATCGTTATCTTTTCCTCCTTGTGAATGCAACTTCCATACAACTATGGTGGTAACTCATAATGTTATCACTAATATCAGAGAAAACAATTTGTAATCAGATGGACCAATTTATTGCAGATAATTCACTGATCTGTTAGAAACTTCAATCATGATAAGGATCAAGGTCAAGTATCCACTGCAGCCATGTGGCATTTTTTCAATGAGCTTCACCCCCAACCCCCCACCCATTTTTTTTTTTTTTTAACATTTTCAAAATGGGGGATTCATACAGGCATGTACATGCTGTCTCACTTTCAGAAACCATTTCATGAGCCATTATTATTCACACATTAAATTCAGTGGTGGTGGTGTGGTGTGGTGTGGTGTGTGTGGTGTGGAGTGTGTGTCACTTGTGTGTGTGTGTGTGTGTGTGTGTGTGTGTGTGTGTGTGTGTGTGTGTGTGTGTGTGGTGTGTGTGGCATGGGGGGGGGGGGGTGTGAAACAAAGTCAAAATCAAATATTTTGTTATGATTCCATTTGTGCAAACAAATTAAACTCCAATGCTATGAGTAGACACCATTGTTACCAAGTTACAGTGTTCATTGTTGTTTTTTAAATCATAACGAAAAATAAAAATCCAACAAAAGGTAAAATAGCTTCAGCAGAACTTACATGGGGCAGTTCGCGGTCAACTCCGACTGGTCAGTATCAGAACTGGTGGGTGTGTGTTGACCTATAGGCCTATGAGTGCCCGATCACACGAGTGTGTACGTGTGTGTAGTGTACACACGTCCGTGTGTTTATGTTTGACTGTTTGAAACCACAGTCACTCAGAATATGTTTTTGTTCAGGTCAAAAAGACTGACACAAGTCACAAACTAACGGCAAACTCGAGCACAATACTGTACTTCAAAGCAACTATTCGTGTGCTGAAAATGGGTTTCTACCTATCCCTTAAGCCTAAAATACTAACTCTTCTCTTGGGAGGTTGTCACTCAACTCACTGACAAGTAAACGCGACAAACCGTTGGAACGTGAAGAATTCTCAAGAAACAAGGGTTACACCGAGTTAACTCACGAAAACCAACAGGCAGTTAGTTACTGGTAAACCACACCAAAAAAATGTCGTAGCAGTAACTTATCTTAATATATACAAGGTAAATGACTTACCGAAGTTGAGTCAAAATAAATAATGTTGGGTGTGTTTAAAATGCATAGCTCATTCGGTCACGAAAGTCCCAGGTTTTCACTGTCACCTGCTGATCCTTTGCTTGTCACGAACAAGGATGCGACAACAAGTCAGTTTCGTAAAGCTATTTGTGATTGGCTGAATGGAATAACGATTACCCAATGAAATGTTAGATATTAAAAACTTCGGTAAACTTCGCCAAACTCCGTTTGTGTCACCCAAGGCCAGTGTTGACTCCCAAATCGAGTGACTAAGCCCGATCTGTCATTGCTGGTGTTGCGTAAACTTCACCGTGACTTTTATTAGCCTATCGAATTGGGGTTATTGGGGCATCGCAGGACTCAGTTTTGAAGATGCTCTAGGTTTTAAGACGTGAGCGCTCCGGCTCCCGTCCGATTTCAAAGATAAAGATGAAAATGTTCAGTTAGCAAAGTCCGGAATGCGACTTGAGAACATAAGTTATTTTAATTAATAAATGTTCACATAAAAACTCAACCCTCAATCTTTACAGAAAAACAGCGGCCAACCCCAGCTAATATAATACCAACAACATACTAACATCTCTCCTGGGAAAATAGCCAGAATTCCACGCAGAGAAATCTGAGGTAACTTAAAAAAGTGATAGCCTATACAATATGGTAACAATTGGTCTACATCAAAAGCAAACTTGGATGTTTAACGGTCTTTATTAGGTATGGACGACGAGCGCTGAGACAATTAAAAGAATCACAGCTCCAAAACATTCTTAGGACACTGACAAAGCTTTAATAGCCTACCCCATTCTTCTACAGTGAAAGGTCTTAGATACGATAGCCTGTCTGTGGCCTTGCCTATTGTGACTGAGGCTGTTACGTAACCTAGTATACAGTGGGTTTGATACGTAGATAATTATAGCACAATCTCTCTTTTCTCTCTCTCCTCTCTCTCTCTCTCTTCTCCTCTCTCTCTCTCTCTCTCTTCTCTACTCTCTCTCTTCCCCTCTCTGCTCGTTATCGGAACGCCCTACGTAGGTCAAACATTGCGCTGGCAAATTTGAAGACCCGAGTTCGAGTCCGGTCGAGGAGATTTTTCTCCTGGAGTATAACATCAGTGCTGACTCCACTCTCCCCAAAAGTCTTTCGGATGACACTAAAAACCGAGGCCCCGTGTGCGAACGCACGCAGAACATCTTGCGCACACGTTAAATCCTGTTCCGCTTTTCGTAAGAGTAGGCCATCGTGTGCCGGTGGGAACAGATGACATTTACAAAACTGCATACACACGGGGACTGGATGTAAAAAAGCACACGAGTGCTTATCTCATTATCCTCGATATAAAAGAATAAATCAAATCAAAATCAATCAAATCAAATCTCTCTCTCTCTCTCTCAATCCAATCTAATCCAATCATCTTGTTTATAGCCCGACACAGGTGATCTCTCTCTCTTCTTACTTTCATTTTTCTCTTTGCTGATTTTTTTTCTCTCTTCCTTTTTTTCTCATTTTCTTTAAACCATAATTTTACTCGGTATCTCCTTCTTTTCTCCTTTCTTTTAATTTTGACCTTTGTGTTCTTGTTAGTTTTGCTTTTATGTTATTGTTATGAGTGTGTATTTAGGTAAAGGGTTTTTTGTATATTTGCTTCTGTTCGATTTTTTCTTGTTGACTTTTTTTTTTACTTGGACTGAACACGTGATGACACTAGGAAAATGCCTTGCTAACAAGCTACTTAGTTATAAAAAAAAAAACACTTTCTAGACAACCAGTCACACACACTCTTTTTTGTGGCCATATTTTCCCTATAGCTGACTATGCTTTATCTTTTGGGGACAGCTGCACTGAAACAAATGTAAAATTCATTCATCGATTATATAAAAGAGCACTAAACTTGTCCTATTAAAATTAAGCTCCCTAACCATCAACGATTATAAGCAAACAAATATTCTTACATTCCAAAACAGACTTCATTTCAATAAAGCTCTATTTATACAGAAAGTTGTCAGTGGAAATGCCCCTCCCAAGATGACCAATAGATTCAAAATTAAGGAGCACAGGCATAACCACCTACTAACATCTCCAAGACCCAGAAATAATCTCTACAAAAAACAAGCTTCTCATACCCAGTTAGTGATTTATGGAATAAGCTCCCAAAATGTTTAAAACCTATCAAAAACAAAGATCAGTTCAAGACTCGGTTAAAAAATCTGATGCACCAAATGTTTATGAATTTACTCATAAATCCAATCAGCTATGCTTAGATTAAACGCATCAGCACTTTCCGCATCCCCTAAATATCTTTCAGGTGTGATTTGCTGTGACTGGAAATTTTACACTTTGCATGCTATGTATGTAAGTGGAAAGGGGGGGGGGGAGGCGGGGAGGGAAAAGAGGCATTTTTATTTAGTTCTTTTCATGTTCATAAGAGCCTTTACAGTACTCTTCGTTTAACATCACTACCGTTTAAAATCACAACTCTGATAAGATCAATCAGGTTGTTGGTCCCGATGCCTTCTTTGTACCATTTAGAATTTCTCCCTTAGGGTCACCTCCAATTATTGAAAACCTTGGATTAGCCTACGTCACCCCGGTTTATGTTCCCAAATGGAGAGAACTAGGCCTACTGCATGGTGAAATCCATGTGGTGAGAGAGAGAGAGAGAGAGAGAGAGAGAGAGAGAGAGAGGAGAGAGAGAGAGAGAGAGAGAGAGAGAGAGAGAGAGAGAGAGAGAGAGAAGAATCAAATCAAATCAAATCAAATCAAATCAAATCAAATCAGAATTTTATTTCCATTGAGTAAGCAATAAATTTGTTTTTTCATCAAGCAATGGTACATTGAGTAAGCGATAAATTTGTTTTTTTTCATCAAGCCATCTATCTAACAAAAAACAAACAAAAGAACCTGGACCACCACCACCACCAAAAAAAAAACAAAAAAAAAACACAACACACACACACAACAACAACAAAAGCAAAAGCAAAAAAAAAAAAAAAAAATAGAGACTGCTTTACTTCACCTTCACCTGTCCCGTAGTCCCGCGGACCTGGGGGCACTAGGCCTACTGAAGATTTTGCAACCAGCTTCCTCCACTCCCCACGGTCCTCCGCAATAGATCGTTCCACCCAAGGCCTGTCCACTCTCTGATGTTGTCGTCCCATTGTTTCCTCTGTCTGCCTCTTCATCTCCCTTCCTTACTGTTCCCTGAAGACTGTCTTGGCCAGTCCAGATGTTCGTGTGACGTGCCCGATGCCACTTTAGCTTGCGTTTTTTCACTGAAGTTAGGAGCTTTTCATATGACTGATGGTACTTTTTATTCTAGTTTTCACTTATTCATTGTGATGTGGTCTCTGTGTGAACTGCCAAGGAGTTTGCGAAAGCATCTCATCTCCATTGCCTGTATCCTTCTTTCAATGTCTGCTGTTGTGGTCCATGTTTCACATGCTACAAAAATATGGACATGATCAGGAACGAATCAGTCTGATCTTGAAGTTGATGGCGATGTTCTTATCATTCCAAAGGATTTTAAGTTTGGTCATTGCAGCTGTGGTCTGGGCTATCCTGGAGAGAATTTCAGGTTTTGATCCTTCATCTGATACTATCGCTCCCAGATATTTGAAGCTATGGACGGTCCCGATTTTCTTGCCATCTATAATTACATCATTACTGATGCCATTGGCACCGTTTGTCATCAGCTGGGTTTTCTCTGCACTGTTCTGTATGTCATATGCTACTGAGGCTTCATCAAGGTGATTTACCAGGCTGACTAGCTCTTGTTCTTCTCCAGCTAGGCCGTCGATGTCATCGGCAAAACTGTGATTGCTCTGTATCCATTGCCGACTGTTCCCTCATGATTTTCGAGTGCATCAATTATTATTCTTTCTAAGACGATATTGAAGAGGGTGGGAGAAAGCAGACATCCTTGGTGTAATCAAATTGTGGTTCAGAACCAATCTCCTGTGGTGTTGTTATAGTAGACCGCTGGTTGCCTTGTTATACAGGCATTCTATGGTTCTGATCAGGTTGGCATTTGGTGTTATACAACCTCATGGTTGCCCACAGAGCTGCATGCCAGACTCAGTCGAACGCCTTCTTAAAGTCCATAAAGACGTGGTAAAGATCTGGTTGGTGTTGCAAATATCTATCACATAATATTCTAAGATTGAAAATTTGTTCGGTTGTGCTCGGTCCTGCTCTGAACCCTTCCTGCTCTTCTTTGATAATCTCCTCAGCTTGAGGCTTTAGTCTGCTCAGCAGGATTCTTAGCATCACTTTGCTTGGATGACTGCTCAGGCTGATGGTACGGTAGTGTTGGCAGAGTTGTAAGATGTCTTTCTTCGGGAGAGTGATGATCAGGGACTGTGTCCAAGGTGTTGGTTACTCCCCTGTCTCCCAGATCTTTTTGTAGATGATGAGTAACACTTCTATCATGGTTTCTCTTCCTGTCTGGACCAGTTCTGATGGAATGTTGTCCACTCCTGCTGAGTTCTCTCTTTTTAGTGATTTTATTGCACTTTCAACTTCTTTCCGTAGGATGGGGTAGCTGCTGCTGTTGGTTGGTGGAGGGACATCTAGCACCTTGGGGTCTCCTGTTGTTGTGTGAGTGTACAGCTCAGAGCAGTGCTCAGTCCACCTCTTTAAAAAATATATTGATCTTCAGTGAGACATTTCCCTGCTTTGTCTTGGATGGTAGTGGTTCTCCCTTGTTTTTGTTAGATCTTTCACGAGCTGGTAAGCTTTCTTGCTGTTGTTTTTCTGTAGGTTTTCTTCGATAGCTTTGCATTGTTCTTCAATCCATGTCTC
>CM060334.1:17025335-17050335 GCA_030674155.1 Stramonita haemastoma | reverse complement strand
GGCTGTCTTAATGGCGGGCAAAAGGTCACATGCCCAAAATCTCACTCTTAGTAAACTCAGAGCTCTAGCCAAGGAATTAAAAAAAAGCATTCCAATCCAGTCTCCTGAACTGTATAGGTGGAATCACAGCTGTCAAATTCCTCACTTTCAGCTCCTCTCAGCTGCTAATTATTCCATCCCATCCCAGCCCAGCTGGGGCCAGCTGGACTAGGTAAAAGGAAGGGGCGCGGTAAATTTAGCACTCTTGACGGAGTGATGTTGGATTTGTTCACTGTGGAATGTGTACAGTCAGGTTAAAACATATCTCAAAGTGGATGGGCAGTCACCACACCCATAATTATGTCTCAGGCAGCTTGGGACATCTGGTTCCACCCGACTGTTGGGAATAGATCATGTTCCATCTCAAACGAACAGCTTGCTGCATCCTCCACCCAATCCATGCTCAGCTCAAACCTTGTGGTCATAAGCTGTTTTGCATACAAGCTTGTGTCCCCTGTGCATGGTCCCCCCCCCCCCCCCCTTGTGCATTTTCTTTTTTCATTTTCTAATTTTTTTTTTTTTTTTTTTAAATAAATATTTTCATATCAAATTTCTTTCCCCCTGTGCAAATGTTACTTGGGACTCACTGGGGCTTTTTTGCTTTCACACCTTTCCACCATTTTATGTGGCAGTTCACCTTCTTGCACTGACAGTTCCAAACAGACAGGTTTGAATGATCTGTCTGAACGACAATGTGGAAAAGGATAGAGTGTTGCTAATTTTAGAAGTAAAGAAGTAACTAACTTACTGTTTACCTCCAGAATGTACTTTGAGACGATTTGACAGGGCTGCAATCTACGCTTCCTATCATAGTATATCCCGGTGTCAATCGAGCCCAAGAGATACAGACACGTGCAGTGTTGGTCAGATATGTTAGAGCAACACTTTCAAAATATCTCATCCGTAAAGTGGATGAAGCTTGACTTTGTGGTTCCAGACTACTCAATGAGCCCATGGTAAAATGACTAGTACTGCAATTTTCCCTCATTTAACAGCTAGTAAATGACTGGCAATTTCTTCCCAGTGTGAATTTGCAATGGGCTCATTGGAAAAACTGGAACCACATGGTTGAGCTTCGTCCAATTTATGGATGCGATTTTTTTTTTTAGAGAGAGTTGCACAAATTACCTTACCAACAGGTCAGACAGATGTCTTGAGCTCAGTTGTCACCAGGATATATCATATGATATCATATATCATAAGAAGTGTAGTGTACAGCTCTATCAAGTACCACGTGCACTTTCACAGCAGCAGCATCACATCATCATCCTTGCCTGTGATCATCATGTAATTAAAGACAATTGTCCTCCATTCTGTGGCCCTACTTGTTCTGGTCTCACAGTGACCTTAATTTCAGTTTCCCCATACACTTCTGTGCCTGTAGCGAGTTTGTGTCAAAGCCTTCAGGGTTGGAGGTTCATGGGAGAAGGTTGTTGGAGGGATGTTGTGGTGGTCGCCACCAGGTGGGCATCTCACTCAGTCTGGCTTCACAACTGAGCAGTGACTGGTAACAGTGTGTTGTGTCCTGCATGTTAGCTCAGTTCTGGCACCACTGAACACCAACCAAAGTGACTCAGCAGCATTGCAGGGTCTCTCTGGCTGGTGGCCCAATGGTAGCCTAACATGGATAGGCTCCTGTGGATTTCGGACCCCAAGGAAGCCACATAATGAACCTGGATATGGCTGGAGTGGAAAAATTGCAATGAGCGGTGTGGGAACAGTAGAACAGTGTGTCACAGAAGATGAGGCAGCAAACAAAAACAAGCAAAAAAAAAAAGGAAAGTAGAAAAAAAAGAAATAAAATTTAAAAAAATGAAACAATAACAAAAAAACCCAAAACAAACCAAAGCAAAACAAAACAAGAACACTTTAGGGACCCAGCATGGATACTTCAATTTTCCTCAGAAAATTTACTTATACAGCATCTAGTCTTTGACAAAAAAAGGGAGGGGAAGAAGACAAACATTTTTTTTCCCCAAGAATATCAGATCTACAGGGTGGAGAAGAATCTTCAAATTTAGCATCACTGACACATTTAACTCATTCAATCCTGAGCCTGAGCACTGCTGGAGTGAGACTGAGTAGTCTTACTGACCTGAGCCCTAGCAGATCTTGGGCTAGATACCTGCTGTCTTGTTGTTGCTGCCACATCAAATATAATCACAACAACAACAGCATAACGAGTACCTAGCCTAACAGCTGCTTGGGCTAAGGCTGGCAAGGCCACTTGATGTCGCTCGAGGATGTTCAGGCTTAGGGCTGAATGAGTTAAGGAATTGACCGGCTTCACACATACATGAAACTTGATGGACAATATGCATACACTACATCATGAAGAGATCCATCGCTGAGCCCTGCAAAGCACTATACGGAAGGCTATCGGCACCATCTGCTTTAGTGCGGTCTAAAGAGCAAGGAAAAGAACCAAGCATGAGCTGTTTTTGGTTGCAAAGAATCAAAGTAAAACCAATCTCAGGCGTAAATTACATGCTTGAAAACTGTTCACAAATATAATGATTAGGATGCATTAGCATGATGCTTTGATGACAAACTAAAGGAAAAAACAAAAAGAAATAAAAGAAAGAAAGGAATAAAGAAAAGAAAGAAAGAAAAAAGAAAAGAGGAGAAGAAAGAAAAGAAACAAGTCCAAACAAAAATAAAATCCAAAAACGAAAACTCTTCATTTGCAAATCATGTTGTTCAAAATGGTGGACAAAACAGCAACTGGAGCACTTACAAGATGCCATTCAAGAACAAACTAAATCTATCAACAAGGCCTAATCTTAAGATCAACGACTGCATGCTCTAGTGATACAACAAGTAATAGAGCTTTTTACAAAATATCTCTTTCAACCAAAGAAATGGGATCAACAGACACTGCATATCTTACTTCAAGTCATTGGTACAGGACAGCCACAACAAACGGAGAGAGCAGATGTATTTTTTTGTTTGTTTATTTTTTGTAGATGTTGTAATTAGTGCAACACCTCAATGCCTCCATTTCAACTAAAGCTATTGGCACACAACTGCTGCTGGTGTTCCCGTCTGTGCAGTGACCCCACAAATACTCTCCATTATCAAGGGGACTCAGAGTAGTGAAGCAGAGTAAGGAAAAGAGCAAATGACTTCACTTATGTGCAAGCAATTCTGGATCAGGAAGTACTCAATTTGTTAGTCTTTTCAATTTGACTTCTTCGGTTAAAAAGTACTGTACGCTGAAACTGTTTCCTTTACTCTGTCTTTTCCCTTTATTTAAGAGTAAAAATTCTTGTTGTGAAAGCATACATACACTCGCTCTTGTTTCTACCTGTCCGTATCTTTACCATAAGATTCTGAAACCCGTCCTTTATACTTACTAGGCGTATAGCATAAACACACACACATGTGCACACACGCATGCATGCGCGCACACATACACATTCATGCACACATGCATGCGCACGCATGTGCACACACACACACATACGCATTCAAACACACACACACACACAAACACACACACACACACAAACACTCTCTCTCTCTTTTTACAATTTTCTAAAGACAGAACACTTAACACGCTTAATTTACATTTTGACTTTACATAAACTTGTTTTTGTGGATATTTTCACAGAACAATATCAACAACAACAAAAAAAACCTCACACCTCACACACCATAACAAACTCATTTATAAATACATAAGTATTCAAAAACCACAGCTAAAAAAAAACAACAAAAAAACAAAAAACAAAAACAAAACCAACCCCCCTCACCCCCCCAAAAAATTAAAAAAAAAAACAACAACAACAAAAAAAACCCAACCCACAGCTGACACACAAACAAATCCAATGCAACAATTAACAATAACAATAACCAACGACATACAATAATAATAATAATAATAATAATAATAATAATAATAATAATCGATCAGTACATTTCAATCAAGGCGTAACGAATGTGTCCATCACTTCGAATCTCACACATGCGCCCGCAGTGACGCAGCACGGTGAAGACAGTGAGAGTCTCCTTGCTCAGCTTCAGGCCGCTCCACTCCTTGACGTCTTTTTCCACCACAAAGTACACGCCTGTGCCACACACATCAATCACACCATTAGGATGTGCCGCTCCACTCCTTGACGTCTTTTTCCACCACAAAGTACACGCCTGTGCCACACACATCAATCACACCATTAGGATGTGCCGCTCCACTCCTTGACATCTTTTTCCACCACAAAGTACACGCCTGTGCCACAAAACATTAATTACGCGATTAGGATGTGCCACTCCACTCCTTGACGTCTTTTTCCACCACAAAGTACACGCCTGTGCCACAAACAGCAATCGCGCCATTAGGATAGTGTGCCACAAACATCAATCACACGATTACAATGTGCCGCTCCACTCCTTGACATCTTTTTCCACCACAAAGTACACGCCTGTGCCACAAACACCAATCACACCATTAGGATGTGCCGCTTCATGCCATTAGCTACACGCCTGTGCCACAAACATCAATCACATCATTAGGATGTGCCGCTTCATGCCATTAGCTACACTCCTTTTCCACCACAAAGTACACGCCTGTGCCACAAATATCAATTACGCTATTAGGATGTGCCGCTTCACTCCTTGACATCTTTTTCCACCACAAAGTACACACCTGTGCCACAAACATCAATTACGCTATTAGGATGTGCCGCTTCATGTCATTAGCTACACGCCTGTGCTACAAACATCAATCACACGATTAGGATGTGCCGCTTCATGTCATTAGCTCCTCATAAGTTGGAATGCGGCTACCTTCATGGTGGGCAAAAACGGTCGCATGCACAAAAAATCTCACCTTTGGTGAACGTTGAAGCTTTAAGTGAGGTATGCAAAAAAAAAAAAACCCAACTAAAAAAAAACCAAAAATGTCATCGACGATTCGTCTTGTCAGATAAGAACTGAACTGTTCTTTCTCTTTTTCCTTTTTGTTCCTCGGCTGGAGCTCTAAGGTTCACCAAATGGTGTGATTTTTGCGTATCGACTGGTCTTTTCTCCCACCACTCATGTAGCCACAGTCTGACTTTTGGGATACATTTGGATACCAATTTTGCCAGTACAGTTGGGAAATACCTCCCTGCTCTTTTCGATTTTCAACTGTCATGGGTTCTCTTGATATGTGCAAATCTGTAAGCTCACAGGTCCAACTGGTTTAGAGTCTCCTCCAAAAGACTCATCATTCGGTTTAATTTTCACATTAAACTTGGAAGGCAGGACAAGGCATGGGAATCGAACCCAGATCCTTACGGTTTGTTAGTTAGGCAAGCGAATGTCCAGACCTTCCTGCCACATTCCTTCTTAAACTGTTATCAAAATGCTAGACTGGTTCATGGATGCATGTAATGCTGATGATTAATGATGATGCCAAGAAAGTGCACCAGCTCTGAGACATATTCAGGGTCAACCAGGTCCAACCAAGAAAAAGAGAGAGAGAGAGAGAGAGAGAGAGAGAGAGAGAGAGAGAGGAGAGAGAGAGAGAGAGAGAGAGAGAGAGAGAGAGAGAGAGAGAGAGAGAGAGAAGACAGGACAGACAGACAGACAGACAGACAGACAGACAGACCAGACAGAACAGACAGACAGAAGAGAGAGAGAGAGAGGAAAGAAAGAGAGAGACTGACAGACAGATAGACAGAGAGAGAAGAGAGAGAAAAAGCGAGACCTGCAGAAATGGTAAATTAATCTGAGAAACATCTCAAAACATTCCCAAATCAAAATGAAGCCACCTTAATGGTGGACAAAAACAGTCACATAACACAAAATTTCACTATTGGAGTACCTCGAAACTCTAGCCAAGGAAGGAAAATTTTTTTTAACAAAATTCTTGATGAAAATGAAACAAAACAAAACAACCACCTCACCTCTTGTGTCTTTCGACTCTTGCATCTTGAGGGTTTCGTACCGCCTGCGTTGAACGTCGCTGAGGGTGGTCTTCTTCTGCCTCAGCAGTTTGTACTTGGCCGTGAACACCTTGTTCAGCTCACTGACCACTTCGTTCACCTGCTGGTAAGACAGCCGCCCCTTCATGTATCTGAAACACAATGCCAACAGGGTTTTTTGTTGGTTGTTTTTTTATGAAGATTCTATCTTATTCCACTTTTATGTCACGGCATATTTCTCTGCGTGAAATTCCGGCTGCTCTCTCTCTCCAGGGGAGAGCGTGTCGCCACAAGCGCAGCGCCTACCCATTATTTTTTTTTTTTCCTTTTTCCTGTTTGCAACTGTATTTGTTTCCCTATCAGTGTGTCTTTTTTTCTACAGAATTTTGTCAGGGACAGCTCTCTTGTTGCTGTGGGTTTTTTACGTGTGCTAAATAATGATGTGTAACACACAGGACCTCGGTTTATCGTCTCACGGTTGTCTTTATTGGTGAGGTATTAAAAAAAAAAAAAACCAACCTCACACATAAACTTCTTACCCAGTGTAAGCATATGGCCTCACAGTGTTTTTCAAGTCTTTCTTCTTCTTCTTCGAATGCTCAAACAGCAACAGTGATTTCTGTCATACGAGCAACAATGCATTGCACTGATTAAGCGCCTGACAAGTCAGGCCCAGCACATTTTTTTTTTTCAGGCCCAGCACATTTGACTTTGGCATGGAAGAGAACTGTTATCTTTTATTGTCTTTCTGGGAAAAAAACCCAGGAGGAACAAGCAAGAAGACAGCAAATAGATAAGGAAGAGGCAACAGGAAGGAAAAGAACAAGCCAGAAACAAAGAGAGCGATAGAAAAGAGGGAATTCCTGGCACAGAATTTCCAGAAGGTGGGGATACTATTTATACTGACAGGCCCCAAGCTTCCCATGGGGGGGGGGATTTCCAAGTTTGATGAGTGACACAAAAAAGTGAAAAATATTCTGGGTTACTGCCAGGGTGTTAACCCTTTTCCTCCCGCCTACAACTGAGCAAGCTCACTCTCCAGACCAAGTAAATTTGGAGGCCTCGCTGGAAGAGGGTGGTAAGGTCAGAAAAATATTCATCAAAATGTTGTGTCTCAAATGGATGACAAATCAAACCTGCACTTCTGGCTTTCTGGGCAGGTACGCTACACCTCTCTATTCAGGGGACGGGACGGGGATAGCCTGTTGGTCAGAACATTGCGCTTGCAATTTGACAACCCAGTTTGATTCCATCGAGAGATTTTTCCTCTGGAGTTAACATCAGTGCTGACTCTACTCCTCCCAAAGTCTTTCTGATGAGACTAAAACCGAGGCCCCGTGCGCAAACGCACACAGAACATCTTGCACACATGTTAAATCCTGTTCCGCTTTTCGTAAGAGGCCACCATGTGCCAGTGGAACAGATGACATTTACCAAACTGCATACACTCGGGGATTGGATGTAAAAAAGCATATGATTGCTTATTCCATTATCCTCGAAATAAAAGAATAAATAAATAAATATACCACTGACTGATCCACCCAAAGCCACACACTCACTTTGGAACATCTTTGAAGTCGTCCACGGTGAGATACTCCATAAGCGGACATGGCGGCTGTGGCTGTTTGCTGACGACGGTGTTATTACTGGCCTTGGCTGCTGTCTGTGAGACGATCTGGGCGCTATTCCTTTCATTCACTGCAGGAGCCAGGCTCTTTGGTGCCGGAACGGGGCTGTCTTTCTTCTCTCCTCCTCCATTCTGATGGCACGGCTCTGTCCTGTGTGGACAAAGAAGGGGGAGGAAAAATGTGAAAGATTTATGTGATGTAAGTCTGTTTTTTTAACCTCAAAGGCTCTTCTACCTTCAAAGCCTGAATGTGGCTACCTTAATGGAGAGGGGGGGGGGGGGGCAGAACGGTCACATATGCAAATTCTCACCATTGCCGCATTGGTGAACCTGGCTCTAGCCAAGGAAAACATACACCCCCCCCCACCCCAAAAAAAAAACACCTCCAAAAACTCTCTTCCCTTCTTCTATATGTTTTCTTACTGGGTAGGACACACAGTGCCTGGTCCTCTCTTGTGCTGGCAACTTTGGAGCAGGTTTTCCCACAGGCCTCAGCTGACGCATTCTGATTTTAGAGTAGCCCACTTTTTTGTACAAGATGCATGCTGGATATGTTTGTGTTTCCATTACCTACCATACACTGACATAAATTGTTGAATCTTTCTCATGCTTATTTGATCTTCTGCATGTGCATAAACTTGAAGGGAATCAAGGTTCTGGCAGGTATACACTTTAAATTAACCTGGGAGATCATTAAAGTCCCCACCCTTAATCCACCAAAAGCCGCTGCTGAGATTCAAACCCATAACTTCATGGAGTCTTGGGATTGAAGTCAAGCAGTCTTAACCACTGGCTATATTGTCTGTCAAGCTCAAACTAAAACAAATAATTTATTTTCACTAAATGAGAAACTACAACCCCAGTCTGTACCTGGTAAGTCACACAGAGACTACATGAGGTGCTCCAAAAGAGGATCTGGCCTGACCCCACCCCAGTGGCCAAGAAGCTCTATGGGAGGACCTGCAGTGTACAGCTGCCTTTGTAACAGAGACAGAGCTGTCCATCTATATGGTATGATTTGAGACACTTGTTTGCTGGGATTTTTCCCCTGGAGTGAACATCAGTACCAACTCCACTCCCCCATGGCAAGGGAAACCTCTTACCTGACATATGCAGTGTGCCTATTAGTTCATGGTTTGACTCTAAACATGTAACAATTTTCAATCAGTTATAACCCCCACTTCTAAAATCAATGCCAAAATTTTTTTTTTATACAGATCGTGTCATTTGAACTCACTGATGGGAAGAAGCAGAGGTCAAGGTGGGTAGATGGGATGGAAGATGGCCATTGGTATATTGTACGCCTTTTATCAGCAACTCCAACTTCTCTTTCACGGCCTGAAAAATAAAACATAGCTTAATGTACACATGACCTGTACACATGTACTCATCTATAATGTACAAAATGCACTCATCAAAGATATTCACATACACACGTATACAAAATCACGCAAGGGAATTTTTTCCCCCTCGAGTTAACATCAGTGCTGACTCCTTCCCCCCCCCAAGTCCTTCGGATGAGACTATAAACTGAGATCCTGTATGTGAATGCACACAGAACATCTTGCACACATGTTAAAACCTGTTGTACTTTTCAGAAGAGTAGGCCACAGTGTTCCAGTGGGAACAGATGACAAAATTTACATAACTGCATATACAATGGGACTGGATGTAAAAAAGCACTTGAGTGCTTAATTCCATTATCCTTGAAATAAAAAGATTTTATTTTTTAAATCATATTTTGTAGCTGTAGAGCCATAGGTCAAATGCACAGATTTCTTTGTAAAAATCCCTTCTTCAATTAAGATTTTGTGTTTGCATGGTTCTTTTGTATGTACATTTTTATTTATAACGAAATGAAAGGGGCATTAAAAAAAGTGTTTTTTTTCAGGCAAAGTGTTGTGGACATTCTTACCAGCATTGCACTCTATTCCCTTAGCCCATAGATACTCATATAGCCTACTACTACTACTACTACTACTACTACTACTTCCACCACCACCACTACCACCACCATCCAACCACCCATCCACAACCACCACCACCAAAAACACCAACTACCTGAAACACCAGCCAGAGTTTTGCGCTGCTCGGCACACTTGCTTCGCGTCAAGCTCAGAACGTCCGACAGTTCCTCCACCTCTTGCCAAAGGGTCTTCATGGGCTGACCACACTGCTCCTGCACATCCTCATCCGTGCTTTCCACACACGCCTGGATGGACAGACCCTCGCTCAGGTGGGACAGTTTCTCTGTGAAGTGCTGCGACAGCTCTTTGAAGCTGGGGGCGTCCATTGCTGGGAGACAAAAAGTCAAGCAGTATTATTTTTTATTGTGTGTGGATGTTTGATTTACAGACACACATGTGTATGCAGGTTCATAGGCATGCAACACACACACACACAGTGACACACACGCACACGCACACACACACACAGTGACACATACACAAACACATACTCTCTCTCTCTCTCTCTCTCTACTCTCTCTCTCTCTCTCTCTCTCTCTCTCTCTCTCTCTCTCTCTCTCTCTCTCTCTCTCTCTCTCTCTCTCTTTTCAGATGGATAGCATGATGAAAAAGTTAAACTGGCTTTTTTTTTACATTGCTTATTTCTTTTATTGAATATACCAATTACTGTGGAAATAAAAGCTTCACAATTGACATTTGACACACACAAGACACATGCTAACACACACACACACACACACACACACACACACACACACACACACACACACACACACACACACTGACACGATGACTTCGTAGTAAAATCTGCTGTGATAAGAATGAAAGAAACCAAATTATAATATAGCTCACACTTGAACTTGTTGAAGTGGTTAACAGAACTGCACAGTCATGAAAATAATTATCAGAAGCCTAAAATTATTTTTAAATTGATTATTGAATAGAAATCTTTTAAGCTTTTGACAGCTACCACCCAAAGTTAAGTGTACTACACTTGGGTGGTAAGTCAGAGGGTCTGCATCAGATAAAGTAAGAAAACTAGCGTTTGGACTGGCGCTGCCCTGGGGTACCTAAGGATGATAGAGACATGATAGTTTTGATACTCTGCATATACTGGGCTAGGCCAAAATCTTTGTCAGCTATTCACTTATTAATGTAAGTTAAGTGCCAGGGCCTACATCCAAATGTTGTTCTGCTCAAATCATGTTTTATTATCTTCAGCCATGACAGGGTATTGTACATAACAGATTTACACTCTCCTTTAAAAACAACAAGTCCTCTGAAGTCAGAGTATGGCTGCCTATCAATTATCAGTGTATGGCAAACGCAAAGCTAAGTACTGAAAAGAGTCATGCTGATGCAAACTTTTTTGTCCAGTGTGTACACAGTTCTACAAGTTTACAATCTCACAGAAATTTGCAAGGTAGGGTGAGTGAGTCAAAGTGCATATATATATATATATAATATATAATATATATATATATATATATATATATATAAAATCTCGTTAATTAATAAAAAATATATAATATATAAATATATATGACGAGGGGAATTTTATTTTTTTAACATATGATAAATTAGAATTTGATTCCATATTCATGAGTGAGTCCTACAGATGAGGTTATAATATAAAAAATTGGGGACACTCATGCAATGTCACCACATACAATTTCAGAATGCATGTTAAAAATTACAAATTACATAGATCCTTTTTCATGACAGAGCAGACCAGTAAGACCAAAAGACTGCCACAATAACAGGGAAAAAATTAACGTATGAACCAACCAATTATGAAGTGTAAAGTAGAAGAGGAATGTGTGTGTGTGTGTGTGTGTGTGGTGGTGAGGTGGAGTGTGACATTGTGTGTGTCTGAAAGAGGGTGCACACAAACGGTAAGGTTTAAAACAAAACACACACAAAACCGAAGAGCAAGTAATGAAACTTGGACATGTAGCTTATGCATACAAAACAGAATAAAATAAATTAAAATTAATTAACAAGAACAAAACTGAACAGAGAATTGACCTGCAATCTGAACGTGTTTTGAGACTTCCCATGACAACGGTTTCCAATGTAACATTTTCTTTACCTGTATGTTCCGTGAATAATATACGACGTGACATTAGCTTAAACATATATATTCTAATATTTACCTGCATTAAACGACTGTGTTTTCGTCTAAAGTATCAAAATTCAAATTCTGCCATAATCGTAAGTTGCGCTTTTAGCGAAAAGCAAGGGACGCTATTCTAAATTTGTCACTGAGAGTTAGGCTAGCGACTCAGTCAACCTTTGCACTGCAGATGAGAAACATGAGACGGACCCTAGCATGTTAGAGATGAGAAATTTTTACCATTGTTAACAATGGAAGGCCATTTGGTTGAGAAAATTGTGAAGTTCAACGCCCAGGCTAGTGGAAGAGACAAGCTGTTCAGGTCAGTACAGTTTTCTGAGATCGATCATAAGGTTTTGATAGGTTTTTATTTACCGGTCGTGTACTGGTACTAGCAGTACAAACACCAGTTTGTAAATTATATGTAGTCAGTTATTGCTTAGTGATACTGCTACTAGCCACCGTGTGTAACCATCTGTGAAAGAACTACGACAAGGAGAGTACACGGTAGAATGAACTGATGATTAGATCCAAGGCATCTCCTTTCAGTTTTGTTGGTCAGATGTACAGTTGAGTCAAACCATAAAATTATTTACATTTTACAATTAATTAAAGTGGGTTTTGTGTGAGTGGGTTGCTAACCTGAAATTCTCTCCAGGATAGCCCAGACCACAGCTGCAATGACCAAACTGAAAGTCCTCTGGAACTACAAGAATATCCGATCATCAGCTTCAAGATCAGATTGATGCTTTCCCTGATCATGTCCATATTTTTGTAGGCATGTGAAATGTGGACCATAACAGTAAGCATTGAAAGAAGGGTACAGCCAATGGAGATGATATGCTTTGGCAAACTCATTGGTAACTCATTCAGAGATCACATCACTAATAAGGAAGGGGAAAGCCAGAATTAAAAACGCCACTGGATCATATGAAGAGCTTCTAACTTCAATGAAAAAGCAAAAACTAAAAGTTGTAAGGGCACGTCACATGAACATGTGGACTGGCCAACATTGTCCAACAGGGGAACTGTGCAAGGAGGAAGATAAAGAGGCAGACAGAGAAAATGATGGGAATACAACAGCAGAGAGTAGACTGGACTCATGTAGAACGATTTGCTATGGAAAGCAGAGGACTGCAGAGAGTGGAGGAATCTGGTTGCAAAATCTTCACCAGTGCCCCCAACAGTCCAAAGGACTATGGCATAGTTATGATTATGTTATCTTATTATCATGATGGGTTGCTAATATAGTAACATCTAGGCTACCTCTCTAGTACCTGCTTTAAATTTTTCTCTAAACTTATAATGAGTGGGGGGGGGGGGGGGGGGGGATATCTGTAAAATTCATACACAGTATCACGACATAGTACCCAATGTTTCAATCATTTATTTTGCCAACTTTTGCATTTCTATAAAATTGATGTTTTGATTTTCAAGATTTGCATTTGGTGCCCATCAGGAAAGTACCCATCATCATCATGTCTTCCTGAAGTTTCTCAATTTCTGCCTGTGCAGTCACTCTGGCATTGTTCGGTTTTAAAGTAGAAGTATGCCATAATGAAATACAATATAATTAATTATGTGTGTTTATTTTCCCTATTAATTTCATAGTGTTTATAAATCCATAATGTTTTATACCCTAGAGGGTAAGTTTTTTTTGTTTAAAAAAAAAAATTTCTTTAGTTATCACTCACTTGGAATGCCAATGATTCAGGTCAGGTCACCTATTTTCAGGAGGACGTGATAAAGAAAATAAATTTATAAACCTCTTGATCTATTGACTGTGTTTTGCTTGACCTACTACAATGTATCTTATGCCTTCAGGCACATAAGTTGTACATCATCATATTATATCAATATATGTTTTATGCTCTTTGTTATTAAGATTGTATAATACAACAGAATGTATGGTAGACTATACAATTTTGTGGGTGTGCAAAACAGAATGAGAATGTATGGTAGACTGTACAGTTTTGTGGGTGTGCAAAACAGAATGTAAGGTAGACTATATACAGTTTTGTGGGTGTACAAAACAGAACATACGGTAGACTATACAGTTTTGTGGGTGTGCAAAACAGAATGTACGGTAGACTATATACAGTTTTGTGGGTGTGCAAAACAGAATGTATGGTACACTATTCAGTTTTGTGGGTGTGCAAAACAGAATGTTGGGTAGACTATATGGTTTTGTGGATGTGCAAAACAGAATGTATGGTAGACTATAATACAGTTCTGTGGGTGTGCAAAACAGAATGTATGGTAGACTATAATACAGTTTTGTGGGTGTGCAGATTGGTGCAGTACTGCAGCAAGTTTGTCTGGTGGCAACTGCACAAGGCTGAACGTGCTGAGGACATAGTGCGCAAACTGCAGCTCGTCAGCACAGCTCTGAGCACATGCAGAAAATGTAAATGATGTACTTCTCATTTTAACTTTTGCAGTTTTCTGTCTTTAGTAGTTGGTTTTGAGAGTTGGGTCAGAAGGTATAAATTTAGACTGGAAGGAGTTGGTTGGTCAATGTGTGTGTGTGTGTGTGTGTGTGTGTGTGTGTGTGTGTGTGTGTGTGTGTGTGTGTGTGTGTGTGTGTGAAGTAGGCATGATACCTGAATAGAATGCAGAACATCTTGCGCACACGTTAAATCCTGTTCCGCTTTTCGTAAGAGTAGGCCATTGTGTGCCGGTGGGAACAGATGACAATATTTACACAACTGCATACACACGGGGACTGGATGGAAAAAAGTACAGGAGTGCTTATTGTATTATCCTCGATATAAAATAAATAAATAAATAAATAGTCATGGCAATAGAAGCTGATCCTAATGTCTTGATGGATTTAAATCTTGGCAGCACTTAGTGGATTATATAAGGAGGGGTTTTGTTTTTGGTTTGTTTTGATTTTTCTTGGGGGGGTTTTGGGGGGAGGGTGTTTTTTTTGTGTTTTTTTTGGGGGGGGGGGGGGTTGGTTGTTGATTTTACTCATTTGTTATTGGTAACACAGTAAATTTGTTACATCTTATATGCTTATATGATCCGTTCATGGAGAATTTGTGGTGTGTGTGTGTGTGTTCATTTGTGGATTGGTTCTTCATGAACATGTTATAAAAGGAACAAAAACAGCTAGTAAGACATCTGTCTGCCTACAATCTTTTGTCATTTGGTCTCCATTTCTAAAAGCATACTGAAAAAAAAACAGAGTTCTAACTAAATAAAAGTGTATAATCTTCTTTTCTTTTCTGATTTCTTTTCTGAATCAATTTTTGTTGGTGTTGTGTGCAGTTCTTCGAGTTGGAAAGAGCATTGACTTTGTTCACTCTGCGTTACAAAGTCTTCACATATCAAACAATGTTCTGCGCTGGACCATCACCATATCCAAACTGAACCAAGCCCTCTACCTACTCTTCGATCACATCGTTTTGGCTGGTCGCATTGGCATTGCTAAGGTAACAAGATCAATGTTTGTAACACATGTTTTAGACATGAAAGATCTAAAAGTTTCACAAAACTGCTTGATAGGAGACAAAAGTATCACAGAAATGCATGGATGTGTACATCAGTCTCTCTCACTGTGTCACTCTCTGTGGAATTGGATAGCTTTAGTAAATATTTATCTGTTTGAAACCAATGGCTGTCAGTGTGTTGTGTTGTGTTGTGTTGTGTGTAGTTAAGATAAAAAAACAACCAATCCCTGCATTATTTTGGTGTCAGTAATCTAACCATCATTGCTACAACAACAAAAAAGTGAGCTGCTCTCATTTTCAAAACTGCAGTGTCTTTTTCACTTAAAGCATGTTTCTAATCTTGAAAAAAAAGTCGTATCATATTTCCTTTTTCCTGAGATTTAAAATTTCAATCCCCAATATCCGAAACACCTTGTTCCTTGTTTTCAGGTGGACAAAGAGAAATGGAACGAGCTCTCGGCAAAATTTTGGTTGGTCACCCTGGTCCTCGGCATCATCAGAGACCTTTACGACATGTCCGCCATCGTTTCTCAAGAACTGCACAACCGGAACGCGGAACTGACCCAGCTGCACCTGAGACTGAACGGAACCGTCCCCGACAACAACAACATTCGACACAAGACCGGAAGAGCGGTGCCCTCAAAGTGCCAGGTCGTTCGGCGATGTCTGTGGGAGAACAAACCTCTGATGCTGGATTTGGCCAAGAACTTGTCCGATCTGGTGTTGCCGCTGGAGGCATTGGGTCACATCCAGGCGTCTCCGGGGGTGCAGGGTCTGGCTGGGATGATGTCCTCAGTCATCGGCATCGTCACCACCTGGCATCCGTTGCTGCGACTTGTGCCTTCCTAGTGCGTTTGCAGGTTTGCTGTGTGTTTGTTTGTTGGCTGGTCGCGTCAGCAGATGAGGGAATGAGCAAGGGGAAAAATAAGAGGGAGGAAGTTATTCGTTTCTTTTTATTTATTTTATATTTTATTTTCATGTTTCATTTTGGTGTGGGGGGTGGGGGGGGTTCTTTATCATTTTTTGTTCTGTTGTCATGTTATTTCTTTGTGGTTATTTTCTGTGGTTGTTTTTTTGGGTCAATGCCCTTGAGATTCAAACCTGTCGCTTTGCTTTTTTTTTTTTTTTAAGTTCAAATCTGCGTTTGGATAATCAGTCAAGACAGTTCTTGTGTCATCATGTTTGTTCAAACATTCCAGTGATTTGGAAGGATCGTGTGCATGACGTGTGTTATGTCAGTATTTTGATTGGGTTCTAGTTTCTAAAAGTTGTTGTTATTGGTTTGAAATGAATACAAGGAAGGGGAGGTGGTGTTTTTCATGCATCGAAAACTGTTCGATTCTAGGTGTTTCGAGTTCATGCCCTCTTGGTTCATCTGCTTTTGTAAGTGCCGCAACTCATCATTTGTTAATCTTCTTTTCTAACAATTTACTTTTTTTTTTCCCATGATTTTGAATTATCTGTGGGCAGTTTCCTTTAACTGTTGATTTAGGTTTGTATCAAAATCAGCTGTCAGTGTCACTTTAGCAATCATTATAAATAAAAATTTTGCCTTTGATAAACAATGCATTCACTTCATTGTTGGGGTTTTTTTGGGTTTTTTTTATTGTTTTGGGGTTTTTGTTTCTCTGCTAAAGCTTCAAGGTTTACCATGGTGAGATTTAACTTTATTGTTTGAAGTACAGCAATACACTGTTTCCATATAAATGATAAGATCTGTGTCTGGAGTTGTGAAGTATACCTTGTATTTTACTGCGCTAGTCTGCAAATAGCTTTGAGAGTTCATATTTAAATCAGATTGATTTGTGGTATTGTTTGCATACTCTGTGAGCGAGTTTGTGTGAGTAAATTTGCATTATCAATATCAGTCCTTGACTGATAAATAATCATTGATACTTGTACTTTGTCAATTTGTGCTATGAAAAATTATTTCCGAAATCAAAATATTATAAAAACATCCAACAACAAAAAAACCCACTGCTGTACAGTATGTAACAACAAAGGTTGTAACTGGTAAAACAAAGATCCTCTATTACACATTAAAGAAGTCACAGATAATATGAAAGATCATCAATCACAACATGAAATATGTAAAACTTATCATAATATGTACATATGAAAACTGTATATATTAAAAGGAAAACTGTGATGATGAGAGCTTTATTGTGTTTTTTATCATAACATTAGTTGCAATAGATCATGCGATGCCAGCAAGATATCACAGTATGTTTGCTTATTGTTGGTTTTTTTGTTGCTTAGCTAGAACTCCGAGGTTCATCCATGATGAATTTTTGCATGTGCAACTGTTTTTGCCCACCATTAAGGTAGCCACTTTCCAGCTTCATTTCATTGATAAAGTCTGTCTAATTGTGCCATCAAATCAGCAAGATATGATAATAAATTGTTTATACTATCCTCCATTTCATTTTCAACCCCAATATTTCACAATTACATTTTGAGCTGGACTTTGGTTTTTATCACTTTAAACAAAACAAAACAAAAATGAAAGTACCTGATTTACTTAATTGTGTGTATGAAACCATTTGTACCGACAAAACTATTTCTCTTCTAACCTTCTGAAAATAAAAACTTGTAGCTGTATCAATCAATCAATAATAATCAATCAATTTATTTCCAGTGGTACATTGAGTAAGCATCGATTTGCTGTAGGTTGTTGTTGCCTGTTCACAGTACTATTTGTCTCCCCCTCTTCCTTTTCTTTTTTTTATGAAGCTTTTTTTCTCTTTTTTTTTTTTTCTTAAATCGAATCTGGCTATGACTGTTTAAGTGTTGATATCTTGCCCTTGTAATTGACTAGATGGATCTTTTGTTAAATTCATTTCATGAAGTAAAGACATCGCTATTGTGACAAAGTGTTTCTACATCACGGTGTAAATGTTTCTGCTCTTAGAAGAATCTTAGTTTCAGAAGGCCCTTTTCATTTCTGCTGATGAAAGAAACCAGCTAGACATGTTAATTTAATAAACGTCTCCAAACTTAATCAGAGCTTAGTGGGACATCTCACTCTTCCTGTAATCCACTGAGGTCACCGCACTGAACAGTTATTTACCAATGTTCTTCTGTCTATCTTGGTTGCACACCTTAATGTAGGTGTCTGAAAAATTTGCTATGTCTGTTTACCTTTTCCTTTGGTCTATAAAGGAAGTTATTATTATTATTATTATCATTTTTTTTTATAAAGGAAGTTTAATTCACGCCAACAAATCAACTACATAAACAGTAAAAATTACCTACAATGTGATATTGGTCACATAGAGTAAAAAGAATGATGACATAGTGTATTCTTGAATAAAGTTTCAGAGTTTGAAAAGGATATTTTTTTGCAAAAGAACCCAATGGGATTTTTTTTAGTAAAGGAAGGAAATTTGCTTACCACATTTCAAATTTTTCATAGCATCATTTGAACTGAGTGTACTTGTATTTTGTTTCCGCTGGGAATATTACCTGAAACACACATACTGTATACACACGTACACATGCGTGCACACACACACACACACGCACCCACAAACACTCGCATACAAAACTGATTAGATACAATCCGTCCTCATGAATATTACTTCATGGGTTTTTGTGTTTTTTTTAATTTCCTTAACTGCTTGACTTGCTATTTCCTAGCAGAACCACAGTAAGAAATCAGACACTGTTGGCACTATGATTAATTTGTTGAGTTCCATTGTTTTGGGAGAGATTTCTCGCTGCTGCTTTGTTTCATTAAAGTTGTATCTTCACTCTATGATTATTCTGATTTATGAAAGGTCACTATGATTAATTTGTTGAGTTCCATTGCTTTGGGAGAGATTTATCGCTGCTTTCTTTTGTTAAAGTTGTTTCTTCACTTTATGATTATTCTGATTTAGGAAAGGTTTCTTTGTTGTTACATCTCCCCTTATTCCTCCTGCTTCCCCCCCCCCCCCTCCCCATTCCCACTGTTGGTCTAGTTGACACTTTGGTTACCCCCCCCCCCCCCCCCCCCTTCTAAAATTGCATAATTTTGAATGTACTGTCAGTCTCTGATTGACCATGATAAGCATTTCAGTGTGTGTGCGTACGCATGCGTGCACAAGTGCATATTGTTGCCATTGACTAAATTCCTTGATAGTTGCATTTATTTGGTTTTCTCTTTCAGTTCTTTTTAGTGTATTGTTCTATGTAGGTCATTTGTTCTTTACTTTTTTATATATATAGTTTTCTTATCAGTTATGCCATTGCAAGTCTCTAATGGTTTGGTACCAGTCAGGTTAATGGTTTTTGCCTTTCCTTGGCATTCTGTTTTTGTTGTTGTTGTTGTTTTTTTTAACAAACACTATACACGCCTCTAAATAACATGAACTTTTTTTTTCATGGAAATTTCACTGTCTACTATTGTTAGTACTGTCCCAACAGTCTTCCTGATCTCAAATGATTACCAAAAATAAAATGATTGTTCAGATCAACTGACAGCGAATGATCCAGTCTGATGCAGATCAAAAAGTGCTCTTGCTACGCATAAAGGACACAAGGTGACAAGTTGAGAAAACCAAAGCAAACCAAACACATCTGGCTGATACATTTTCTTGCCAAAATCACTCTCATTGTGAGTAGTGTTTTTTTTGTTGGTTTTTGTTGTTGTTTTTTTGTGGGTTTTTTGTGAGTAGTATCACGCACAACTATCATATGTACCTGCTTGAGAATTATTCCAACATCATAAATGAATGTATTAGGAACAAGAGAGTTGTGTTCTTTTCCACAAAAGTGTAACTTGTATATTTTTTGGTTGTTGTAAATACTATTTAAAAATGTTAGAAACTATATGCCTGGTTGATATTTGCAGTGTTGATTCTAGGATTTCAAAAAAGGGGGCCCAAGGGCCCCCTGAAATGAAAAAAAGGGGGCATTTGCCCCCCTCCCCCCTTTTCTCTTCATAAAAAAGGGAACAAGTAATGAGTAGTATATTTTGCTCATAATACCGTTAATACTCTGATTTCTGCTATTTTTCAAGAATGAGAAACAAAACAAACAAGATGGTATATAGGCAGACAGGATTTAATATACACCTTATATATTGCAGCTGGTCTGTAAAATGATTTTCTTACACAGGAAAGAGAGAGAGAGTTTGGGGGAGGGGGGGGAGAAAGGGGGGGGGGGAAGATTGTGGTACATTCAGATGTGGAGGGATGCATACTACATAGATACAGGAGGAGATGCATTGTTTGTATATGAGAGAGAGAGAGACAGACAGAGACAGAGAGAGAGGAGGGGGTAGGGAAGGAGAAAGAGAGAGAGAGAGAGAGAGAGAGAGAGAGAGAGAGAGAGAGAGAGAGAGAGAGAGGAGGGGAGGGGGGGGGGGGGAGGGAGGGAGGAAGGAAGGAGAGAGAGAGTCAAAGTCAAATTTGTATTTCCACATTTTGAGTTGGAGAGAGAGCTAGATCTAGATGAAAAAAGAGGCAAGAGCTAAAATCAGTATTAAACCCCCCCCCCCCCCCCCCCCCCCTTACCATATGTGTGTGTGAGAGAGAGAGAGAGAGAGAGAGAGAGAGAGAGAGAGAGAGAGAGAGAGAGAGAGAGAGAGAGGAAGGGATGTCAAAAGTCCATCTTGTATTTCCAATCAGAGTTGGAGGGAGAACTACTAGATTTAGATCTAGATGAGAAAAGGGGTTAAAGCCAATGTCTAAGTCTTATTTTTTCCTCCCATATGGCAGAGAGAGAGAGAGAGAGAGAGAGAGAGAGAGAGAGAGAGAGAGAGAGGGGGGGGGGGGGGTCAAAGTCATTTTTTATTTCCACTTTCAGAGTTAGAACTCTAGATCTAGATGAGAAGAGAGGTGAAAGCAAATATCAAAGTCTTGCCCCTCCTCCCTCCCCATGAGGGAGGGAGGGAGGAAGGAAAGAGAGAGAGAGAGAGAGAGAGAGAGAGAGAGAGAGAGAGAGAGAGATTCTGTTAAGAGAGATCTAGATCTAGATGAGAAGAGGTGAAATCCAATATCAGTTTTTTTCCTCCCATGCAGTGAGAGAGAGAGGGGGGGAGAGAGAGAGGGGAGAGAGAGAGAGAGAGAGAGAGAGAGAGAGAGAGAGAGAGAGGAGAGAGAGAGAGAGAGAGAGAGAGGAGAGGGGGGGGGGGGGGGGGGGGGGGGGAGGTCAAAGTCATTTTCGATATCCAGCCGATAGTCTACCCTATGCCATCATTAATGTTGCCAAGCACAGGCTACTTGTCTAGCCAGATCTGAAACCCCCCCTTGAAAACTCGTAGGTCTATCAGCTTTGAACCCTGCTGGGTCGCTGCTCCTTCCACAAACACCACTAACGATCTCTGTCACAATGACGTCACTTGTTTCAGGAGTCACGGCTCCTTTGAAAAATGACGTAATGACGTAAATGAGTAGGGAGATGACGTCAGACCAGCCGCTTTGTGATGGTTGTGACGACTGTAGGCGCTAATCAGTGCATCCTGCTGTCCCCGGGGTATCAAAGTAATGACCAACGCACGTAGCGCTATTTTGAAACTATACAAACGGCAGTTGTGGGGGCGCACTGTTTCTTCAAATATGCGCTATCCACAGTTTTTTTGCGTCCGTTAGGGCGCACTGGTCACATTATTTTGCGGCAAAGTTGAAAAAAATGCGGGAATCCCGCAAGGGCGCACCCTAGAATCAACACTGTATTTGTGTATTTATTTTTGAAATAAAAAAGCCAGAAACTGAAAGTGTAAAAATTTGTATGCGTTTATTATGTGGGTTTGTGAGTGCATGTTTTGTAATCCATTATTTCACTCTAACCCCTAATGTTCATTGCTAAACAAAGTTCTTAACATCAACAATACTTATCATTAATGGCAACAACGAAAAAATGTATCGGAAATACTTTTTAAAAAACCAAAAAAAAAACCCTTTGATCCCATGACTCCAAGTAGTCTTGGGTTCGAGTGTCTTGACTTCTGGTGTATCAAAGGTGGGGATTTTTTACTATCTTCCAGGTCAACTTCAAGTGTAGACCTGCCAGTGCTTTAACTTTAAATCCCTTATCTATATCAACACATGCAGAATATCAAATGAGCATGTTAAAGATCCTGTAATTCATGTCCGCATTTGGTGGGTTGTGGAAACACAAACATACCCAGCATACATCCCTGAAGTCGGAATGCGGCTACCTTCATGGTGGGCAAAAATGGTCACATACGCAAAATATCACCACAGGTGAACCTCAGAGCTCTTGCTGAGGAATGAAAACAAAACAACAACAAACAAATACTTTAAAAATACCCCCCCCCCCCCCGAACAAAAATCAACATTCATGAGCAAGTCATTATTGCTGAAAAAAAACAACAACAAAAAACAAAGAGAAAGCCAAAACTGAAACTGTCATTTCCATATTCACTAGAACAAAAAAGGAGGGGGGAAGGGGAACAAATTCAGACGTAAATCATTTTAAAAACTTGCTTCTTAATGAAAACACTTGCTGGAAGAATTTCCCTCAAAATATTTCAAAATATTATCTTGACTCTGGACAAAAAGCTGTCATTCATTTCAAACTGTATATCATTCATGTTTTTTGAATAAAGATCTATTTCAATCAAACAGTTGCTATATTGAAACTGTGATGTTGAAATTGTCTTCGGAGATAACAAGCTCTTTACATAACAACCTGCACTCTGAACCTGAAGTTGAAAGTTACTGGAGCCACTGAAACCGAATGAGGTCACAGCCCTGACATGGCTTTTGTGGTCGGTAGGGCTATAAGCAATATTATGACTATGACCTGCACTCTCCTTTAGAAAAGGAGGGGAAAAAACCCTCTGAAGTCAGAGTATGGCTGCCTGCTGCCTTTATGGTGAGCTATTCAAAACAGTCATACATGCAAACTTCTCACCCAGTGGGTATGTGCGGTCTAATTGTGATTCCCAGGTGTGAGTGATGATTGAGACAGAGCATATTTTGGGTAATCTCCTGGGTGTTAAGTCGGGGATCACGCAACAACAATAACAACAAAATCCACTCATGATGCCTTAAAATCAGAGCAAAACAAATTGAAGTAATCCCGCATGTATTTTCAAAAACCAGAAAAATCAAAGAGAACACTTCTAAAAAAAAAAAAAAATTTAAACTCAACAATCATACTTTTAAAGCTTCTCAAGAATTTGAACACACACTGACACACACACACACACACACACACACACACACACACACACACACACAGAGTTACACACACACAGAGAGTTACACACACACACACACACACACACACACACACACACACACACACACACACACACACAC
This sequence comes from Stramonita haemastoma, assembly GCA_030674155.1. Classification (NCBI taxonomy): domain Eukaryota; kingdom Metazoa; phylum Mollusca; class Gastropoda; order Neogastropoda; family Muricidae; genus Stramonita; species Stramonita haemastoma. The sequence goes on along the minus strand of CM060334.1, from coordinate 17,026,949 downwards.
ACACACACGCACACACACCAACACACACACACACTGAGTTACACACACACACACACACACACACACACACACACACACTGACACATTGACACACACACACACACAAAGACACACACACAGAGTTTCATTTCTCCTTTTTTTTTCCAAATATTTACTGCTCATCAATGCTCAACGCTGTGTCACATACATGTAAAAACCATACCTCCTCAAGTTGTTTTTCCAAAAACTGTTTTGCCCTCAAATTCAAACAAAACCAAAGTAACAACACATTTTAGCTTGCTTGTTTCCCCTCAACACTCTATGGTTACGTTCCCATGCAAAAAGTATGTACAACAGTAATACTACTGTAAAACTGTTAAATATCTTGTTCCTTTTTTTCTGCCCCTGTACATATGCACACAAAAAATCCCATGCATATCTTTTCATGTATGCACATATGCGCACTCATACACATGCCCCCCCCCCCCCCCACACACACACACTCTCTCTCTCTTTCTCTCACAAACACACACACAAAATATCTTAAAGAATGAACTTGATTGCATTTTGTGAACAATACACTAAATTAATTTCATTTCAATACACATGAGTAATATACACACAATTTTTCAGACACACAATTTCATTTCAATACACATGAGTCTCTCTCTCTCTCTCTCTCTCTCTCTCTCTCTCTCTCTCTCTCTCTCTCTCTCTCTCTCTCACACACACACACACACACACACACACACACACACACACACACACACACCACACACACACACACACACACACACACAATTATAACCAAATTACTGACAAGTTTTTACAAACACCTTTCAACGATTTCTTCACACAGACTGAGAAACAAACTTCACCTGTCAATGAGAATTATGCACAGTAGGCCTACATTAAAAAGCAAATGTTACCATAACAGTCACACTTCCTCATTAACTTATTTCACTCACTCACAATCACAATTCCTTTAGTACTCATCACAAATTTCACACCATTGTTACTCAAAACTGATCCCGAGGAATGGAAAAAAAAACACATTTGAGTCCAGAGGGACAGCTCTTGCAGCAACGTGTTCTCCCCAGGGAGGACGGGGAACCATATTTCACGAAAAGAAATGCAGAGAGTGGTATACAAAATACAAACACTTCTCTTCGCTACCTATATTTTGTAACACACTTACTTACTATCTTCTTGCCCACTCCAAGACTCTTTCTAATCAAAAGCGTCAACTTCAAGACTTTATCCGGCATATGCAGTACCCTCCTTCTTACCTCTAACCTACAGTTAAGCATGCGAAACACTGAGGTATCAGTACACACAAGACTAGATAACTTAACCTCCATTCCTCGAAAGTCACCATGTTGAGAAGACAGAATTCCATGAATGCAGTGCAGTCTGTCAGGGTTGTTTTTTTTTTTAGCTTCTTTCCCTTTCTGATTCTTTGCTGCATTAACTAAACCAGACCTACACATTCAATTACTCTTACAGTTTTAATCTTTTTCTCCCCTTTCTAATTCTTCACCATGTTGACGACATCACAATCTACATTCTGTTATCAACGGGAAAAGAAAATCCTCTGAAGCTGCAGTATGGCTACCTATACAAATATTTTCTCCT
>CM060334.1:17017835-17020335 GCA_030674155.1 Stramonita haemastoma | reverse complement strand
GCAACAAAATTCCATTCTATAAATCTCCACGATTTGATGATAATAAATAAGGAGATTTTATCCCTTGGAGTTAACATCAGCGCTGACTCCACTACTTCAAAAATCATTCTGATGAGACTATAAACAGGATTTCTGTGCATGAACATGTGCAGAAAATCTAATCTTAGGCACATTTTGAAACCTATTCACTTTTTGAAAGATTATGCCATTGTGTGCCAGGTGGGAATGGATAACAAAATTTACAAAACCTCCAGCACACAGGGATGGAATTAAAAAAAAAAAAAAATCATATGAGTGCTTGTTTGTTTTCCTTAAAATAAAATAATTCAATAAAAGAATATAAATGCATTTAAAAAACATTTTAAAGATGTATGTAAGTGCACACGCACACACACGCACGCACGCACGCACATGCACCACAGCACGCACCACGCACAGCACGCACAGCACGCACGCACACACACACACACACACACACACACACACACACACACACACACCACTCACTCACTCACTCACTCACACACAGAACATCTTGCACACACATTAAATCCTGTTCTGCTTTTCATAAGAGTAGGCCATGGTGTGCTGGTGAGAACAGATGACAAGATTTACAAAACTGCATACACATGGGGACTGGATGTAAAAAAGCACATGAGTGCTTATTCCATTATCCTCAATATAAAAGAATAAATAAATAAATAAAATAACATGCACACACCCACACACACTCAAGTGCGCATGGACACACACACACACACACACACACACACATGACACACACACACACAGTGACACACACACAGTGACACACACACACCACACACACACACACACACACACACCACACACACACACACACACACATACACACACACAAGGAACACACACAACAACACACACATACACATCACTCACTCGTGACTCACTCAACTCACCCACTCACTCACACACACACACACACACACACACACACACACACACACACACACACACACACACACACACACACACACACACACACGGCACACACACACACACACACCACACATCACTCACTCACACACACACACACACAACACACACACACACACACACACACACACACACACACACACACAACACAACACACTTAACAGAATAAGTCAGTAATGCACTTTACAGCATATCATATAAAATATACATGTATTATATATATTATATATATATTATATATATATTATATAATATATATATATATATATATATATATATATATACATATATCATTATATGTATTCACATCTCTGTGCAGTAGTATTACCTTTGTGAGACAACAGCTGTTGTCCCAACTGTGCTGTGTAGGAGAAGTGGCTCTGCAGAGCTATTGTCACCAAAGTAATCCTGATTTTTAACAAACAAAAATAAAAGTTTTAGAAAAAAACAGTATACAACATAACATTTTAATATTATTTTAGTCATAAGTTACTAAGTTAGTAGTATTGTAGATTAACAACAAATTTCACAAAGGACCCCCCCCCCCCCCTCCCCAGCCCCACTGCTGAAAAGGAGAAGAAAAGATAAAAAAAAAAAAAAGTTTGCCTTACTCACTGTACATCAACTTCAAGGCAATTGCATGATTTGTATCCAAGCAAAGTCTGGGGAGATTTCTTCTAAACTTTTTCCTTTTTGAAGAAAAGTTCTCTAGCTGACAATATGAATATATGTGATCCAGTAACTAACAACTTTCAAATCAAGAAGGTAAAACTAGTTTCATTACTTGAACCATGGGCAATTGGGCACAAAGGAAACAGAAAAGCTGTTTGACTTCTTCTTCTTCCATTACTGTTCAGCAGTTTGACCATTATTAACATTTTTGGCGAAGTGCAAGTATGTGTACCTAATCACAATTTCATCTCCATGGTCCTTATCCGGTCTGGGATGGGGGTTGGAAAGTGGTGCAAGTGCAAGTTATGAGTGAAAAATCAAGTCAAAGTGCCTGACATAATTCAATGTACTTATGTAGTGTGTCTATTTAAGTATTTTGCCATTTTTGGCACCATTTGGCCAAAATAATATTAGCTTCGGCCGCATTTCTAATGAAAATCAAAATGTTACTATCACATGCATGCACATTTTCACATTTATCACAGGTGACTAAATTAGTGGTAAATGGTGTGTGTGTGTGTGTGTGTGTGTGTGTGTGTGTGTGTGTGTGTGTGTGTGTGTGTGTGTGTGTGTGTGTGTTACATACACGTATCCAACGGCATAAACTGATATTAGCCAACGTAATAAGTCGTAAGCGATTAAAATACTCACAGCACCAACATAGCACCAGATACTGCCATGCGCTTCTTGCTGCAAAATTCGGCAGGAGTCCCCATCATTTTTGTTTCTTGGAATTTTACTCACTTTATACTCTTGGGACTTAAAAATATCACTAACACTGTCCAGTGTATCCAGAGAGCTCTGCCGATTGCAAGTAAACTGTAAAGGCAACAATGACTCAGTTCACATGTAT
>CM060334.1:16985335-17012835 GCA_030674155.1 Stramonita haemastoma | reverse complement strand
ACCTGAGTTGCTTTCTAACAGCTTAAGCTTAATTAACTCACATCTGAACTGAATAGGACAAGTGGTAGTTAAATTAACAAGACAATTTATTTGGGAAACACTATGGTACAATGACAAAGATGGATGACACTTGAAAAGATTCCCTGAGGGTCGTTTTGAAAAGAAACCTGAATATATCATGGACAGAGAGGAGCTATTTGATTGAAAGGGCATACAAACAACACCTACATCTCCAAGCTGTTTGCTTCCAAAATGGACAAAATGTATTCATGTTATTCCTTTATTGCAGATAACTTGAACAAAGACAAACACAACTTTTCATGTTTCAAACAATGATCATTAACAAAAAAAACAAAACAAAAAAAAAAAGATTTTCGACTAATACCTAAACTACAACAAAAATCAATGAATACTACCATCAAACCATAACGGTCCCACGTGACTATTTAATATATGATATGCACGTTACACCCCCCCCCACCCCCCACCAAAAAAACCCACCAAACATTGCAAGTGATAATAACGGTTACAAATTTGCACTAAATGAACACTGAAGAGTCTGATAAGTATTGGTGTAATATCTTCAGTGCATGGTACGCACAAGAGCAACAAACAAATACAAAACCAAAAGAAAACACCGATTTAAGCCAAAAATGGATAAAAACAAATTTTTTGTTTGCTTTTTGGTTAGAAAGTCATTTTTCAAGAGCAAAACTATACTAGATTGTTGTTTTTGGATTTGAATCTATGTGGAGTTTGTTTGTTTGGTTCCTTTCAGAACAAATACCTCATATGGAAATACACCAATCATGCCACCGTATGTTATACTATGAAAAAAGTAAAATAGAAATATACTCAAAACCATCAGCAAAAACAGTGAGTTGACAACAAAAAAAATATTTACACCAGAACGGTAGCTAAAATACTATGACAGTTACCATTGCAAATTAAACGCGACCTTTTTTCCGTTTTGTTTTAAACTTATTAATATTTACAGAAACACCTGTGCATCTTTCATTCAGAAAAAAATATACATTCAATGATACCATTTAAAAGCTTCTAAAATCTGTAGTGCATTTTCTGGGCTTTCTGGGTTTTCTTTTTTAGGGGGATAGGGTTGGGATGGGAAGGGGTGGCGTGAAGGAATGGAAATAGGGGAGGAGGGGTTTTCTTTGTTCTTCTACATTTTGTTCCTTTCACTACTGTCACAGAAGGTGTACAATATAAATGGGAGATGAGAGAACAAATATGATGAAAAGAGAAGATTTTTAGGGATGAGACAGAAGGAAGGAGGGGGAGGGGGGTGGTGGAGGAAGCAGGAAAGGGTAGGGAGTGAAGGGGGAGGGTTTGTTGTTGATTGGCTGTTTTTGTTTTTTTTTTATAAATAATTTTCCAACATTTCAGATCAATAGCTGTCATTAAGAGGCTATCTAGAGAGAATGATGAGGACCGTGTGTGGATACAGTCTACAATATTACCACAAGAAAGTCTGTTTTTCTAGAGAAATTTGATTTCTTTTTTTCTTAAGGGACAGGGGGGGGGGGTATATCTTTTCCTCCTTTTTTTTTCTTTGGCCATCCATTTGGCAAGAAAAAACACCCAAAACTTTAGAGTCCAGAAGTCTGTAGTTAAGTTTAATTAAACAGTCACAATTTACACACAGACAGGGGAAACCCTTCTTTACAAAAAGCAGATGGCAACTTCTTTATGGTGAGACATTTTCCCACCGGAAAACAAAAGCCTGAACTTCTGTTTAGTGCTATGGTTACAAATCTAAAGGGGTGGGGGCAGGATAGCCTAGTGGTTAGAGTGTTGCGTTCGTGATGTGACGATGGCCTGGGATCGAGTACACATTTGAGTCGCCATCAATTTTTTTCCCCTGGAGTTAATCAACTTCAGAACTGACTCTGACTCCACTCTCCTAAAAGTCCTTTGGATGAGACTCTAAACCAAGACCCTGTGTGCAAACACACAAGAGAACGTCTTGCGCCCACATCAAAGCCTTGTTCTGCCTTTAGGAGGAATAGGCCATTCATGCCGGTCAGAACAGATGAGAAAAAAATTTACAAAATAAAATGCATGCACACTGGTGTCGTGTTTAGGCATCATCAATATATATATATATATATATATATATATATATATATATATATATGATAAAATGCATGCACACTGGTCTCGTGTTTAGATATCACTGATTCCAAAGTCAGAATGCAGCTACCTTAATTGGCAGGCAAAAAGGGTTGCATATGCAAAAATCTCCCCCCGTGGGACTCCCAGGGAATGCTTGCAAAGCGAGCATTACAAGAATAGGGTCCCTGCCCGCCAGCCAGGCATGTCGTAAGAAGCGACTAAGGTGGCACCACTCCCCCAGGTAGGGGGTTGGACACAGGGCTAACAACCCCGTTCTGTAAAAAAAGATTGTTACAGAAACAGCAACAAAGAAATTCAACACTACTGGGTGCGACGGGCTTCCAGAGTCATCGAAAGATACTCGTATGAATGGCAGTGGTGAAAGCTGAGAGGAAGCCACTGACAGGAAGATGGAAGTCTTGAGCGCCAAAACCAAAACCAGAATAGGATTCTGCAATGTTCCAGAAGGAAAACGCAGGCGAGGACGACCCAAGAACACCTGGCGTCGGACAATAGAAACAGAGCTGAAGACCCTCCAACACTCCTGGGGAACCATTCAGAAACTGGCCCAAGACAGGCAGGAGTGGAGAACCTTTGTTGCTGCCCTACATGCCAAGAAGGCATAAAAAGGCTTTGGATGATGCAAAAATCTCACCATTGGTAAAACCTTAGCACTCTAGTGGAGGATTAACAATAACAAAAAAACACTCTAAAGTGCTACATCTAAGTTCCTCATTCATCCTTCCCTTCTTTCTATTTCTTTTCCATGTAGACATTCTTTTGTTTTCTTTTCAATATTTCCTCAAACTATGTATATGCCTATAAAGGGTGATTTCTTTGTAAGTGAATACACTGTTTCTGAGTATTTCTTTTTTTCATAAAAAAACAACAATCCAGTTTCACTCTTCCCGTGATCAATAATGCATGCAGAAGAGATCAGCAAGCTACAACCGACGAGAATGCATGTATGTTGTAAATTTTGCCATACATTCAGTTTTTGAACAAAGCATTTCATCATATAAAATCATACTTTTAACCTTTTTTTTTTTTTTTTTTGTAATAATACCTTACCACAATCCAACTTAAACTTTTGAATTTTTTTAAAAAACACACGCAGTTTACAAAAAAACAACAACAATGAAACTGCAAATTGAAAAATAAAGATATATAATAAAGCAGAAATTTCTATGATAATCTATTTTTAACTGCAAAGACACTTATAACTTTTTAATTCATTTTGGCTGGTTTCAAAAGTACAGGGAATATGAGCCTACAATTGTAACACACACACACACACACACACACACACACACACACACACACACACACACACACACACTCACTCACTCACTCACTCACTCACTCACTCACTCTCTCACTCTCTCTCTCTCTCACTCTCTCTCTCTCTCACTCTCTCTCTCTCTCTCTCTCTCTCTCTCTCTCTCACTCTCTCTCTCTCTCACTCTCTCTGTCTCTCTCTCTCTCTGTCTCTCTCTCTCTCTGTCTCTCTCTCTCAAGTAATCCATCCCATGACCAAAACAACAGAAAAAAAAATCACAATAAAAGTGCACGCTTTAATTTCAGTGATATTCATATCGATACATACCAAAAACAAAAACCACACAATAATGAGACAAAGCTACACAAAAATAGACAGAATATAAAAAAAACAACAAAAGACGACAAGAAATCTGCTAATGACTATCAAATAAGAACCCATACTCATTATCTACATGTGTACGAATCAAACGAAACACCTTTGACTAGATCAAAGTAAAATATACCTAACAAAGCCATGTGTCACCCCCCCCCCCCCACCCCCCATCAAAAAAAAAACACAGGCAAAGTAAATGAAAACATACATATGGTTGACTAAATGAAACATTACAAACTGAAGCAAGAAAACATAAAAACAACAACATTTTTTCCCCACCATATCAATCCATCCCAGCCACCTCTGTTACATGAAAGGAGACAAAGCATAATCTGATATTTGTTCATGTTCCAAATTGACTTTTGCTTCCATACATAGCTTACCAAGATTAACCTAAATCGTATATTTTACCTCTGCTTGAAAAAAAATCCAAAAAACAAATACAAAACGAAAACTTCCCTCGATTATTACTTTCAATCACACAAAAACAAGAAGATAAACAAAAATAAACAAACAAAAACCACAATACAAAAAAGAAAAGAAAACTTTGCTGAATCAAACAGAAGCAAAATTGATAAAACGACATTTATGACTACTTTTGATTTTGCATCATTATTGCATTCATTTGTGTTGTTTTTGCCAAACAAAAAAGCATACTGAGTTATCATATAGACATTCTCATGACACTTATTGATACCTAAAATCTCTTTGACACAAAACCATGTGTTATTGTAAACACACACACACACACACACACACACACACACACACACACACACACACCACATTGTATTGAGTAAATTTGACTTCCTCATTTTATAACTACTTAATTAAGGAGCTATTGCAGCATGGCACCAAATTTTTTCAGGCAGGTATTCAAAGTGGCACTTGTTCTCGAATGCTTGGATTCTTCTCTCTAACTCTGCTGTCAGAGTCCATGATTCACAGCCATATAGGAGGATAGATATTACGAGGGATTTGTAGAGGTGGTATTTGGTGCAGAAGCTGATGTTGTTGCTTCTGATGATCCTCTGGAGTCTGACTAGAGCAGATGTTGCTGTTGCAATGCGAGCTTTCACCTCATTGTTTGATGTGCCATCTTTTGTTAGGATGGAGCCTAAGTATTTGAATTGGCTCACCTCTTCCAATATTTCTCCATTCATCTTTATTTCCGTGCTGTCATTACTCGCGCTGTTGACCATGATCTTCGATTTCTCTGTACTGACCTCCATGCCGTATGCGCTCGCTCGGTCTGTTAGACTGTCTGTGAGGATTTGCAGTTCTTGTTTGCTGCTGCCCATGAGGTCAATGTCATCTGCAAATCTGAGGTTGCAAAGGGGTCTTCCACCAATGGAGATGGAGGTGTGGTGGTTTTGCAGTGTCTCTGTCATGATGTTTTCGAGGAAGAGGTTGAAGAGTACAGGTGAGAGAAGGCAGCCCTGGCGGACTCCAACCGTGGTCTTGAAGAACTCGCCCACGTGGTTGTTCATGAAAACTGCACTTCTTGCATTCTCGTACAGAGCCTTGATGACTTCAATTAGGCAGTTGTCAATGTTGAAGTGCCCGAGTACTTGCCAGAGGCCGTCATGCCATACCCTGTCAAAGGCCTTTTTGAAGTCTATAAAATTGTGGTACAAGTCTTTTTGGTGTTGGAGATGCTTCTCTATCAGAATTCTCAGGTTGAAAATTTGTTCCATTGTGCTGCGTTTTGGTCTAAAGCCCGCTTGTTCTTCTGCCAGGAGTTTTTCTGCTTGGTTTTTCAGTCTGTTGAGGACTACCTGCAGCATGATCTTGCTAGGATGGCTTATGAGACTGATGGTTCTGTAGTTCTGACATAGCTTGAGGTTTCCTTTCTTTGGCAGGGGTATTACAAGAGACTGTGTCCATTCTTTTGGCCATTCTTTGGTGTCGTGGATCTTCTGACAAAGATCCGTGAATCGCCTTGCTGTTTCATTCCCTCCATTTTTTATGAGTTCAGCTGGGATGTTATCGATTCCAGGGGACTTCCCCTTCTTCAATTGTTTAATAGCTGTGTCTACTTCACACCTTAGTATTGGTGGGTCTTTATCTTGGTGTTCAGGGGGTTTGTTGGAAACTATGTTGGTATCTGGGCGTAGTGGGTAGTTATACAATCCCTCACAGTATTCTGTCCAGCGCTGGAGGATGGCATTGTTTTCCGTTAAAAGATTTCCTTCTTTGTCTTCAATAACAGAGGCTTTAGGCTGTGTGGTTTTCGTTAGTGCTTTCAGAGTGTTGTAAGCTGTTTTGCTGTTTCCCTTGGCCATTCCATCTTCGATGTTGTTGCATTGTTCTTCTATCCACGCTTCTTTGGCTTCTCTCATCTTTTTCCTCACTTCTCTGTGGCTATCCATGTACTTGTTGTTGACTTCTTGACTTGTGAACTTTTGCTTCTTAAGTTCTCTTCTTTTGTCGCAGAGGTCAAGAACCTCATTTGTCACCCAGGGTTGTTTCTTTGTTCTGCTTCTGCCTAATGTTTCTTCTGCTGCTGTCGTTAGCACTTCTTTGATGTTGTTGGCTAATGTGTTCACATCATTGTCAATGGCTGTGAGTGCGGCGAACTTTCCTCCAATGTTGGCTTGGAAGATCTCAACCACTGTTGGGTCTTTGAGTTTTTCCAGGTCGAATCTTATGCGTGGGCTTTTTGGCTGTTGTTTTGCTTTCAGTTTCAGCCTGATGGTGGTAAGTACAAGGTCGTGGTCACTGCCAATGTCAGCTCCTGGGAATGTTCTTGTATTTGCCTTGTTTATGCTGGATTTGAATCTTTGGGGTGACAGAATGTAGTCAATTTGATTATGAATCAGACCATTTGGTGAGTGCCAGGTTGATGTTCTAGATGGCTTGTGAGGGTGGAGTGTGTTAGCCAGAGTTAGTTTGTGCTTCTTTGCGAATTCCAGCAGCCGCTGTCCTCTGTCATTTGTTTCTCCCAGTCCAAAGCGTCCTGTGGTTCCTGCCCAGGTGTCATAGGCATCAGGTCCCACCTTAGCATTCCAATCGCCTTCCACAATAAGGATGTCTTTTTTGGGCGTTTTGGAGATGACGTTTTCATGTGAATCATGGACTCTGACAGCAGAGTTAGAGAGAAGAATCCAAGCATTCGAGAACAAGTGCCACAGAAGACTCCTCAAAAATACATACAAAGAACACAAGACCAATAACTATGTGAAAGAGGAAATCAAAAAGCGTGTGGGCCCCCAAGAGCCTTTGCTCTCCACCATAAAGAGGAGAAAGCTGATGTGGTTTGGTCACACCACAAGACACAACACCCTAGCAAAAACCATCTTGCAAGGAACAGTCGAGGGCAAGAGAAGAAGAGGCCGCCAAAAGAAATCATGGGTTGACAACATCAAAGACTGGACTGCCCAACCCCTGCAACGCCTCCTACTAGCCACACAGGACCGTGAAGCATGGAAAAAGATCTCCGTTGCGTCTTCTCTCATGTCCCCCCTACGTCCTTTGGGACATGGGACTGAGTGAGTGAGTGATTCAAAGTGATTCAAACCTGGCGGAGCTCATCTCTCTCCAGGTAGCAGGGTGCATGCTGGGTTATGTTCAGGTCATCTACCCCACTGTCACAGCTGGTGACTCCTCTACGAAAGGCGGATGGGTTTTAACACCCACCCACAATGTTTATGTTCTGGAATTGGCTCACATAGGGGATCTCAGTTTACAGTCTTGTTTGATGGACTTTAGAGCAGTGGAGTCATTACCAACGTTTTAACTCCAGGAGGAAAAATTCCCCTTGAGCTGACACCTCCGTAGAGACTTCACACTCATGACCTCCGTTGTTACCATCACATCACAAGAAAGATGCTCTGACCGCTAGGCTAATTTTTGCTAATTCTATACTTACAAGTTCAACCCCAAAACACAAAAACATACATCCCCAACATCAGAATGTGGCTATCTTAATGGTGGGAAGAAAAAAAATAACAAGTCACATACACACAAAAAATCTCACCACCTCGGAGCTCTAGCAGAGGAACCAAAAAAAAAAAAACCCAATCCCAAAACACACAAAAAACCTATTCATTGTGCGCACACCATCACCAAATTCATGACTTACAGGGGGGGAGGGGGGGGGGGGGGGGAGGGGGGGATAGCCTAGTGGTTAAAGCCTTGTGCTCATGATCAAACAACTTTGGATCAAGCCACTACCAAGGCACCCTTTCAAGGGAATTTTTTCCCCCTGGAGTTAATATCAGTACTGACTCCATTCCCCTTAAGTTAAAGTCCTTTGGGTGAGACTAAAAGTCGAGGTCCTGTGTGCAACAAACATATGCAGAATATCTTGTGCACATGTTAAAAACCAGTTCCGCCTTTCGGAAGAGTAGGCCATGGCATGCCAGTACGAATGGATGAGTGTTTTTTGTTTATTAAAATGCACGCACGCACAAAAGTACCATGTTTGGGAACTCATCCCCCAAAATCAAATCTAGCTGCCTTAATGGTGGGCAAAAACGGTTACTATTAGTATGTACGCAAAAACTCACAACTGGTGAACTTTGCAAACCAAGCTGAGGAACAAACACACACAAAAAAAGGATTGAATATAGAATGTTTGCGGACTGCTCACAAGGATATATTTCATCAACCCCCCTCCCCTCCCTTCCTTTTCCCCATTCAGTGAGACAAAAAAAAAAAAGACCAAAAAAAACCAGAAAAAGGAAACACAGGACATGAGCAAAACTAAACAACTTGTTTGTTTGGTTCTGGAATTCATATTTTGTGCAAAATCTCATTTAAAAAATAAAAAAAGAATTCAATAAATAAACCCGCTTTATATAATTTCTTTGTCAGAAAGACGATATAAAATATGACACCCGCATATAAATCCAAGTCCATTCTTTTCAACTGTTGTTCTGTATGTTCAATTTTAGACAATTTTTTTTGCTATTGAAAATCTTTTTAAGTTTATTGATTTTACATTTCAGTGACAAAGAAAAACGATTGGTATGTCACAGATTAATTCATGTCATTTCATCTGCTATAAATTTGAGAGTTCTTTGTAAAATAATTGCATTTTCTAAAGATTACTGATTTTATGTTTCCCTGGTAGCATGTGAAGACGCTCACTATGTTACTGATGCATTTATTTCTTTTCAGCCACCATGAATTTTAAAAAGACATTTAATTTTCTGCCACACTGAACATCAGATATCTTCTTTTGTTTAATCCCCATGAACAAACCAGGTTTTTGTTCATAGTCTAATAATGAAAAAAAAACAACCCCAAAAACCCAAATTCATCAGACATCATTTTTTTAAAATCCCCATGAAGAAACCATGTTTTTGTTCAGTCTAATAATGAAAAAAAAAAAAGGAACAAAATACAGTTACAGGCAAGTATGTACATATGCATAAAACCTAAATCCATAAGTATGAAATCAATACTGTACATATGACACAAAAGCACCTTGTCACAAGTATTGTCAAAACACACAAAAAAACCACAAAACAACATTCAGCAATCGAAAATCAAAATAACAGTAAAAATGGATACTTCAATGACATCATATCGATGAACAATCTAACTAGAAACATAATACTTAAAAAAAATTTGCATCATAGAACAAAACTAATCCTTCAGAGTAGCTTATGCAAAGATTGACACAAAATGTTATGAACAAGAAAGAGAACAAAACATGCATTGGTTAAGAAGAGTACGGGATGAACTTTGACAAAGTTATCAACATTTCTACCAGGACACGATGAAATAGAATGAAAATGAAGAGAGTATACATGATAAGGACTGAAATCCCTTCACATCATATCAAACAGTCTACCTGAAGTATAGGGTGTCCATTTCCTTTTCTTTTTTTTTTTTTTTTGAAGTAAAACTCAGCAATATACGACCACAAAGAAAAGATACCCTTAATATGTTTTCATACACAAGATTTCTGTGAACATACCCAAACAAGTCAATACATAAGGAACAAGCGACACACAACACACACACACACACACACACACACACACACACACGCACCACGCACCACGACGCACACACACACACACACACACAAAACATACTCCACCATACCTGATTGTTTTTGAATCCTCATACAAAAGTCTTTTACAAAAGAAATACAATATCAACATACAAAATTTATAAGAGAGAAAAAACCCAAAAAACTCAAGACAGATACAGAACCAGACATCAAAATTACACAAGAAAAAAAAAATAGACCCAAAAAAATCCAAACCAAAGTGGGAGACCCTGAATAGCAAATTACTAACAAAAACTTCACTTACTTCAATCGTTCACACAAAACCAAAAAAATGACATGAAAAGAAGGAAATGAAACCATCAGGCACATTTCATTTCCATAGCAAACCAAATCAGTGACCACCACGCCTCATGTTCTTTGACAATATGAGATCCACCACAAAAAAAAAAGCATTTTTGTCTTTTTCTGTGATCTACACACCATACCACTGATAAACCTTTACTCTGTGAGTCATCAGTATACATACACCCTACTATTGGTAAATCTTTGGAGTCACTGAAATCCAAAAACAGAACTGAAGACAGGAATAATAATCCTCAAAATGATTTGCCAGGGAAAATTGATATACTAAATCATCCTTTCACCTCAAACCAGTAAAAAGACAAAACAACAGAATACCCCCCCCCCCCCCCCAAAAAAAAAAAGACAATAAAAATTTTTGGAGTCAAATCTAAACAAATACAGTTTAAAATGTCTTTCTTTGTATTTTTTCCCCCCACACAAACATCATAAAACAACAGATTAAAACAAGTTCGGTTACATTTTTTTTTTTAATTCTCTAAACTGAGGTAGATCTGAAGATTGATCTGTTTGGAAGTGAAAGCAAGAACCTGAAAAAGAAGGGTGAAACAGAAGTTCTCAGCTTCAGAAGAAACAGTGATGAATAAATATCCAGGGTTTATGTACAATGCACCAACCACTTCTCCCAAGATACCAATACAGATGGCGTAATGATAATTCCTCATGCTTTCCAAACAAACGTGATGTCTTGAAACAAACATGGCAGCCAGTCTGCTAGCTACACAACCAACAGGCTTCCAAACCTGAGGGCGATTATTTGAATGTATAATAATATGGTTTAAATCAATGTCGATACACAGTCACAAAAGATTAATGAAACAAAACCAAAACTGCTGAACAAAACCCAAACTAACCACACACAAAAATACAAAACAAACAAAAAGCACAGTTACAAATGTTCCAAAAACACAGCAATTATTTCTTACATGCATAAGAACAAGCGACTGTTATCAAAGAAACCCCCCCAAAAATAGATTTTGTACACAACTGTCGGTATTATTTGATTATTGCCATGCAAACCTGGTGACAGTACATAAATACATGAAACACACAACACCTTCCTTCATTATTCGAAACGGCTGCGAATGATCGCAAGATGGTCTTGACACACTTAAAATTTCACATGACTAGCTACCAAAATCAGTTGCGCAATTCTCCATTCATAGTAGCATGACACAGCACAGTCAAGATTTTTGACATCAATATCTTAATATCATGTATAACATTGTCTACTGCCCTTAACCTTTTTTTTTTTTATAAATATGTTTCGACACCTACAGAGTCAGGCAAGAACATCCATCTCCAGTTTATTTATAATAAAAAAAAAAAAAAAAGTTAAAATAAAAAAAAAAGAAGCAAAAGTTGAAACTAAAATTGGTTAACCTCACCTCACCACACCATTCCAAACAATTGTCTACGACAAGACACCATAAATGGCTGCCATACCCACGACAACATTCAACTCTTCCTGCACAGAGATTGTCTCAATCGATCCAACCTTATGAAACTTTACAATAAATCAAGTTTTCAGATCTGGATAGGCAGATAATTTGAGATATTATATATATACAGGAGGACAGGACAGTCCAGTGGTCAGAACACTTTCTCTGCCCCAAGCTAGGGTTAAGCAACACTGAGTGCGGTTGCCTCGTGTATGGTGACCTTTTGTCTACCTTGGCTTTAGTACAGTCCCCCCCCCCCCCCAGTTGTAAAATGGGTACCTGCCTTTTCTAGGGACAGGGAAGGTAAAGCAGTGCAGCACGGAGAGATAGGAGATGGGTGGCCACCCTCAAAGACGCTGGCCCATAGAGAAGTTGGAGTCTCATAATTCCCAAACATCCCCATAGGTTACGGGAACATCTTTGCCTTTTTATGGGAACGCTTAGACGACAAGAAAAAATGACCGAGATTCCTTTGCTCCAAAAGTTCAAAGTTTCAGGGGGGGGGGTGGGGGGTTCAACCAAGAATGAAGTAATGTTAAAAGAAAAAAAAAGAAAAAAAAAAGACAATATGCAGAAATTCACACACTTCTTATGTCAACCTCAGACCCCCCCCCCCCCCACCCCCCTCGTCCTTTTAACACACACACACACACACACACAACACAACACACAAACACACAACCAAGCCAAAAGGAAACCATATGAATACAACAATGAGTAAAAACTATACTTTAAAAACAAAAAAACAAAAAAAAGCGCGCAGAAATTGGAACGACACATATGACCATCATCAACATACAAAAACACTCAAACAAAACCACGACTATTTAGTTATTCAATCATTTTAGCTTGCCTAAGATGGACACTTTTTTTTCTCTTGCATAATACAATTGGGATAATAGTCTTACAATGTTCTATGGATTTCTGGTTGTTTTTTTTTCCCCTACTCTGAAGTCACCCTCTGTAGTAAATTTCAAACTAGAAAAATGAATTTGGTTTATTACTTTGATTAAAAAAAAAAAAAAAAGAATGAACACATACATGCAGAAAAAAAGTCACAACATTTCAATACAGAATAAACAAAACTTTGATTAATAAACTGGCAAGAATCGCTCATGGCAAACAAATCCTAGTTGACAAAATAATTTCTTTTTAACTTATTAACCTCTTAAATGCCAAGTGCAATTGCACCCTATATGCTGGGAAATCAAATTCTTATGTACCACGTGCTAAGTTCATGTCCCTAGTGCTCAGAGATTACCACATGAATAATCCTGATATTCTGCCCAATGACAGTATATAATATATTGTAGATTGCTTTCAGGCAATGCTAAAGTAGTTAGCATAATAATTCACTTCAAACATAGATGAAGATACACTTTCTTCATCTCCACTGTCATTTTGAGTACGCCCCATCTCAATAGCGTCACACACAAGTCGAGGCAAAATTCAGTCATTTTTTTTCATCTTCACTATCTCCTGAACCATTCAAGATCGTTTTAATCCCTGTCAGGCTCATCTAAAATCTCATTTGCCACTTCTTTGCTGTGTAAAATCGCTGATGTTTTCAACGAGAAGAGTAGGCCATTTTGAACAAGTACAGTCCAAGCAGTCAAGCAAAATAGCACAAAATATAAGCTAAAAAAAATATCCTTTTTGCGATGTTTCTGCTGCTAGACGTTGCTGAGGTAAATGGTTTGGGTGTTGGTTTGGGTTTTTTTTTTACTTGAAAGAATATTCTTCAAGAATCATAAGTGGCTTGATTTACAATTTGCTTACTTTATTGTAAAAGCACTGTATCTCATGTTCCACTCCCCTTTCCCCCCAAACATTGTCTTCTCAGTAGACTAGCTGCCACTGTGAACATACCTTTTTCTCTTCAACACACACAACAACACCACACACACACACAAATAAAAAAGACCGGCATACCTACATAGACCTAGCTCTGTTTTGCTCAATTCAAAAGCACACTGTTATGCTCAAATGCTTCACCTACAAAAAAAACCTGTGCTTAATCTTTCTTTTTCAACACTTAATGAAATGTCATGGTGTATATCAATTTCCTTGTTTAAAAGACTAGTTCCTGTGCTTAATCTTTCCTTTTTAATACTTAATCCCTGTCACGGCGTTTATCAATTTCCTCTTTTGAAAGACTAGTACCCAGGTTGCCACGTGGCCTGCCTAGGACTCCAATCGTTGAGGTGGGACTTCAGATTTATTAGAAATTATGTATGCGTTGCCTTCATGCTGCTCTGCTGGTCATGGACCAAGAAAGCAGACAGTGCAACCCATTCCTAATCCAGAATAAATCTCATTTGCTAAATTCGCTTAAAAGGCTAAGAGCTCCTAGCACAATTCAAGGTCTTGTGGAGGAAGCTGACGACTTTTTCCCTGCCCAAAATGAGAAGAAAAAAACAAAACAGCAGAACTGATGTCCCTGAGAGTTGAGTCCCTTTCAGCTTTGAAAAAAAACAAAGAAAAATGTGTTTAAAAAAAAAAAAAGCACGCCAAAGTCTGATGCACTGGGCCTGACTTGTCAGGCGCTTAACGGCAGCGAACTCTTGGTGGCTTATAACAACAGCAATATGTCACTGTCTGAGTTTCTAGCAGAAGAAGAAGATGAAAAAAAAAAGAAGACGAAAGATAAGCACCCTTCTTAAGAATTAATGGACATGTAAAATAATTTGGATTTTGCTTTCTTTTCTGAAGTTACTTTGTAATAGATAGCACAGAAACCATCTTGTTGTTATCAGTATTTAACATCGAGTAACTTGAAACGTCATCACAAAAGATCAAAATCAAACCACACAACGACGCACATGAAAACTTGCCACGAACAGCAAAAATCAAAACTACAAACAAGGTCACATATTTCACCTGTAGGAAAACTCCTCTAAAAACAGTGAAAATGATACAGAAAAAGAAAAAAAACATACCTTCAGTGATTAAAAAAAAATTTTTAAGCAAAAAAATAACACACACAGACAAACTTTACTGAAAATCCAAGCCAAAAAATCCTATACAATATTCCGAACAGATTCTTCCCAGCCGAGCAGTTCTCACCCTTATGTGTAACAGGTCAAGATAATGCACTGACCTGTTTTACTTTTTAAATTTTCTCTGTTTAGATCCTGAGAACGAGTATACTGAAACTAAAGGCAAACACTCGCAACAACTTACAAGCAGAACACAGTTAAGGACAGTCAGATCTTACAAAAAAACCCAAACAAACAAAAAAAACAACAAACTACAACAACAAGATTTTTATCCAGACAAAAATCACTGCACTGAAAATGACAATTGTTTTTCTTCATTTACTGACAGGACATAAATTTTTTTATAAAAATAACCCAAAACTACAACAATAAAAAAAAAAACCCAGACCATTTCCTCTTTTTCACTCTCCAACAATTTCACACAAAAATTAAACACGAAAAAAACTCCCTCAACCTCAACTCTTCACAAACTTCAAAAAACGACAACGGGGGGAGTCAACGCACAAACAAACAAACACAAAACAAAAAAAACGGTGGCCCAAAAAAACCCCAAAAGCGTGACAAGACTCGCGTCACGACCAAAAAAACGCAAACTGTCGCATACGGGCCGCTGTTCAACAACTGACGCAAACTGTGGCATACCAGCCACTGTTCAACAACTGACGTGAACTATGGCATACCGGGCTGCCGCTGCTCAACTGCTGAGAGGCTGGAAGGGCAGCATGGATTCGTAGGGGGGCTGCATGTCCCCACCCTGGGGCCCAGGACCCACAGGGGGCATGCTGCCTTGGGTGGGCATGCCGGGGAACACCGACATGTCAGGGTACACCGGCACCGACGAGCCGCTCCGGTAGGAGCCGGACAGCGGCTCCGTGGCACTGGAGAGGAAGGTGGAGGGGGAGGGGAGGGCGGAAGAGCTGGAGTAGGTGCTGCTGGTGGAGGGCATCTGACTGGTGGAGGCGTACTGCTCCGAGGTGGGCAGGCTGCCGGGGTAGTCCGGGTACCCCGCGCCGTCCGAGTACCCCAGCTGGCGCCGGAAGTCCGCAAAGCCCGGAAGCCCTTTAGGAGGGGCGGTGGTGTGGGGGGCGGGGGCAGGGGCGTAGCGCCGCGTCATGTCACCGCCACCGCCGCCGTGGTTGCTGCCTTCGATGATGTAGTCGTCCTGAGAGTTCTGCTGCTGGAACTGCTGAGCTGCCGCGTGGTAGGGCGTGGCGTGGCTGCCGCCCGACATCTGCCCCGGGAAGACCGGGGCCGAGTAGAAGCTGCCCTTGCTGTCGTCCGAGCCTGCGGCGTCCTGGCTCTGCAGGGTCATGCCCGACTGGATGACCCCGGGCCGCAGGGAGGGGTTAGTGTTAGTGGTGTTGTCCATGCCCGACGAGGTGTGGGAGGAGTGCTGGGAGGCTGCCTGCATGCGCAGAGCCATGGCGCGCTCTGCTGCCTGGGTGAGACTGCTGCTTCGGTTGCTGCCGCTGCTGCCTTTGGCGGGGCCGGGGTGATTGCTCGACTTCATGCCGTAGTGGATTGTCGCTGAAAATGAACGCCGCAGTAATTAGTTATACCTCCAGTAACAATAAGGACTACTATCACTTTTGAGTGAACAGGCGTCAAATCAAAGAAAGACATCCACACACACAGAAACACACAAACGCAGATACAGACACATTTTGCATCCATTCCAGAACGGAGTGGAAAAGAATGACTGCAAAATGGGAGAAGGACTTGATGTCAAAAACATTGATCTGCTCATGAATATTAGCTGTTCATTTCAAAATGATCAGGTGTACTACTCCAATCAGCCGCCGCTGTAGTCTAGTGGTTAGGGCGTTGGACTCGTAATCTAAAGGTTGCGGGTTCGATCCCAGCTTTCGGCTATGGCGTTGTGCCCTTGGAAAAGGCACTTTACGGCTATTTTCTCACCCCACCCAGGTGTAAAAGGGGTACCAACCTAGTGTTGGGGGTTAACCCTGCGATAGACTGGTGTCCTATCCAGGGGGGAGTCTATGACTCTCAGTTGCTTAACGCCACAGAAACCAGGATAAGCACCGGCCTGATGGGCCTTAGGCTCAGGACAGACTTTAACTTTAACCTAACTCCAATCAGTTTTAAACCCAATATTTTTTCTCTTCCTCAGCAAGAGTTCCAAGGTTCTCAAGTAGCAAGATTTTGTGTATGCAAGTCTTCTTGCCCACCACGAAGGTAGCAACATTCTGACATATTCACTAAGAGAGAAGATCTCTTTGGATCCACTGTGCACTAACCTTCCCAAGCATATGGTTAAAAAAAAAAACACAAAAAAAACACCCCACCTGTCAGTTTTTATCTGTACATGGCCAACACCAAAAAGCTGTGTCGGTTATTGATTTCAGTGAACTGCCAAGGTCTACATCAAAATGCAAAATGTCACACTGAGTTTGTCTTCAGTCATGGCAAGCTCCTAGCATAACAGGGTAAAATAAGTCCTTATCTAAAAAAAAAATACCCAACAACAACAAGAAAGACAGTGGATCTGTTTTCGATACTTGGTCCCTATGTCAATCAGTCAATCAGAATTTTAACAAACCTTTTTTAAATCCCCTGCCCAGCACTTACTTCTGGTCTTGTTTGGAGTTTCATCTGATCCTTCCGAGTCACTCTCTGATTCTGATTCCTCATCTGAGGCTCCTGTTCCCTGGGACTTCTGCCAAAGACACAGCAACAAAGGATAATGACAAAAGACACAGCAACAAAGGATAATGACAAAAGACACAGCAACAAACAACAATGACAAAGACACAACAAAGGGCAACGACAAAGAAACAGCAACAAAGGACAATGACAAAAATATTGCAACAAAAGACAATGACAAAGACACAGCAACAAAGGACAATGACAAAGACACAGCAACAAAGGACAATGACACAGTAACAAAGGATGATGACAAAGACACAGCAACAAAGGATGATGACAAAGACACAGCAACAAAGGACAATGACAAACACACAGCAACAAAGGACAATGACAAACACACAGCAACAAAGGACAATGACAGTAACACAAGGACAATGACAAAGACACAGCAACAAAGGACAATGACAAAGACACTTCAACAAAGGACAATGACAAAGACACAGCAACAAAGGACGATGACAAAGACACTTCAACAAAGGACAATGACAAAGACACAGCAACAAAGGACAATGACAAAGACACAGCAACAAAGGACAATGATAAAGACACAGCAACAAAGGATGATGAAAACAACAACAATACCTTAAAGAACAAGGCAGAAAATAAGAGAGAAATACAAAAGAGGGAAATTCCTAGCACAGAATTTCCAGAAAGGTGGGCTGCTGTGACTATATGACAGGCACCCTGCTATCTATGAAGAACACACACACACACACACACACCACACACACACACACACACACACACACACACACACACACACACACTACCACACACACACACACACACACACACATCACACCACACACACACAGCGCACCCCCACACACACACACACACACACACACACACACTACACACACACACACCACTACACACACACACACACACACACACACACACTACTCACACACACACACACACACACCACACACACACACACTACACACACACACACACACTCACCACACACACACTACCACACACACACACCACACACACCACACACAACACACACACTACTCACACACACACACACACACACACACTTAAACACACACACACACACACACACTACACACACACACTACTTACAACACATACACACACACACACACAGAGAAAAAAAACAACCCAAAAAACCCCACACACTAACCTGCTGATAGGCTGTATTCTTCCCATCCTTGTCGCACATATTGAAGTAGACGAAGAGCCCGGAGCGTTTGTGTTCCTCAATGTGGGAGATGAGGGAGTGGCGCTGGGCAAAATGCTGCCCACACATGTGGCACTTGTGCTCCAGCTTTGTGGGCTGAGTCGGAGTCCCCATACTGCTCGTGGCTGCAAGCAAAAAAAAAAAAAAAAAAAAAAAAATCACCACGTTAGTCCCGAACCCATACTACTCATGGCTGAAAAAAAAACACACCAAAAAAAACACATCACCACGTTAGTCCCGAACCCAAACCGCTCGTGGCTGCAAAAAAAAAACCAAAAAACATCACCACGTTAGTCCCGAACCTATACTGCTCGTGGCTGCAAAAAAAAAACCATCACCATGTTAGTCCCGAACCCATACTGCTCATGGCTGCAAAAAAAAACACAAAAAAACATCACGTTAGTCCCGAACCCATACTGCTCGTGGCTGCAAAAAAACACAAAAAAAACATCATGTTAGTCTCGAACCCATACTGCTCGTGGCTGCAAAAAAAAAAAAAAAAGAACCATCACCACCTAAGTCCCAAATCCATACTGCTCGTGGCTGCAAAAAAAACAAAAACACATCACCACGTTAGTCCCGAACCCATACTGCTCGTGGCTGCAAAACCCCCCAAAAAACCCACATCACCACGTTAGTCCCGAACCCATACTGCTCATGGCTGCAAAAAAACACACAAAAAAAACCCACATCACCATGTTAGTCCCAAACCCATACTGCTCATGGCTGCAAAAAAAACAACAACAAAAAAACATCACAACATTAGTCCCGAACCCACACTGCTCGAGGCTGCAAAAAAACAAAAAAAACAAACCACATCACCACAATAGTCCCAAAGCATATCTTATCAGGAAAGACGCACTTGAAAGCGCCCAGAACTATGTAACTATATATATATATGTACATTGTTGTGCGAATGTGAACTCCATTTGTACGGGTTTAGGGCCTAACAAATAAAAATCATTTGACTTGAAGAAGAAAAAAAAAAAATCATTGGACTTGCGACTTTGACACACAACCCTCCTCCCTCTTCCCCCCACCCACACCCTAACCACCCCTACCTCTACTGACTTGAAGAAAAAAAAAAAAAAAAAAAAAAAAATCATTGGACTTGCGACTTTGACACACAACCCTCCTCCCTCCCCCACCCCTCCCCACCCACCACACCGACCGACACCCACCCCTACCTCTACTCATCGACGAAGAAGGCGTGGCAGGCATCGTCATCGACATCGGCGGCGTCATTGTCCCCACACCACCCCCACCTTTGGCCTGCATCATCTTCTGCTTGAGGGCGCGGGCCGTGTGGCGCTTCATGTGCTGGCGGAAGTAGCGCTGCTCGGCAAACAGCTTGCCGCACAGGCCGCACACGTAGGGGGCGCACTTGCCGTGCGTGTGGGCGTGGGCCTCCAGCTCCAGCTGGGAGCCAAAAGCGTCTGAGCAGGCCAGGCAGGCGAAGCGCGGCTGCCCGTTGGCCCCATGGGTGACCAGGTGGGACTGCAGCTGCGTGGGGTGCTCGAACTGCTTCCCGCAGTGCAGGCAGGTGTGGGGCTGCCCCGCCGCGTGCACCACCAGGTGGCGATGGTAGTGGATCTGTTCCCAAGTGAAAAAAAGAAATTTTTTTTTTCAAAAGTGGGAAGATAGCACACACAACAAACACTCACGCACGCACCCACCCTCCCCCCAGCCACACACACACACACACACACCCATAATACACAACATACATACACACTCCCCATCCACCCAAACACACACACCCACAACACAAAAACACGCACACACACACCCTCCAACCCCCACACAACCACCCCACCCCACCCCACCCCCCCCAACCCAACTCCCCCCCCCAACCCCCTATACCCAACCCCCCCCCCCCCCCCCCCCACCACCACCACCCAACCCCCTCCCCCCACAACCCCCCCCCCCTCCCCCCCCCCCTCCCCCCCTCCCCACCTCCCCCCCCCCCCCCCCCCCCCCCCCCCCCCCACAACCCCCCACCACCACAACCCCCCCCCCCACCCTACCCCCTCTCCCCCAACCCTCCCACAACTTCACCCCCCACCCTCCCACCACAACCCCTACCCCCCCCACCACCCACCCCCCCACCCCTACCCCCCCTCCCCACCCCACCCCACCACAACCCACCCCACCACAACCAACACCCTCACCTTCTTGCTGAAAGCCTTCCCGCACTGGTCGCAGGTGAAGTCCCTCTCCCCGACGTGGCTGGCCGCGTGGACAGCCAGCTCCTCGGCCAGGCCGAAGGTGCGGCCGCACAGGTGGCAGAAGAAGGCCTCCTCCCCGGCGTGCGTGCGCATGTGGGCCTTGAGGCTGGAGGCGCGCGCGCACTCGCGCCCGCACACGGGGCAGTCGTGGCTCTTGTTGCCCAGGTGCTTGCTGCGCTCGTGCACCGACAGCTGCGACTGCGAGCGGAAGCACTTGCTGCAGCTGGGGCACTGGTAGCGCTGGTCCGAGGTGTGCACGCGCTTGAAGAAAAAGAGAGAGAGAGAGAGAGAGAGAGGATTGATTTGATTTATTCTTTTATATCGAGAATCGTGGAATAAGCACTCTTGTGCTTTTTTTTTTTTCACATCCAGTCCTCCTGAAATTTTTTTTTAAAAAAAAACAAAATTTTAAAATTAAAAACAAAAACAAAAACACATCCAGTCCCCCTGTGTGTATGCAGTTGTGTAAATATTGTCATCTGTTCCCACCGGCACATGATGGCCTACTCTTAGGAACAAGATTTAACTGTGCGCAAGATGTTCTGTGTGCGTTCTCACACATGGGGGGGGCCTCGGTTTAAAGTCTCATCCGAAGGACTTTAGGGGAGAGTGGAGTCAGCACTTATGAACAATGAACAAGATTTTTTAAGGTTTTTTTGTTGTGTGTTTTTTTTGTTTTTTTTGTTTTTGTTTGTTTTTATCTCAATGAACAAGATTTCTTATTCTTCAGGGCCACCAGCCCCCCAAGAAATGGTCGGGGGTAAACAAAAGCCTAGCCAAGCCAAAAAATAAGGCAAAAACCCCCCAAATAATAAAAACCTCATGACATAAATATGTGGCAACTGCTATATATATAAACATATCGAGTGTGAACATGTGTGTCCTTTTTAAATTAAACTAGACCTCTTTTTTTTTAAATGCCGTTACTTTGTTTGTCAAGTCTCCCAAGTTTTCGACAAAATCCTGAGAAGAGAAGAGAGAGTTTTTTTGAATACTGAAAAGTGGTGTTGAGGTTTGTGGGGTTGGGTGGGTGGATGGGGGTGATCGTTGAGAACGATAAAGCGTGGTGTGGTTATGGTTGTGGTTGTGTTGTGGTTGTGGAGTGGTGTGTGGATGTGGTGTGGTTGTGTAGTGTGGTTGTGGTGTGGTTTGGTGGTGTGTGGGGTGTGGTGTGGTGTGGTATGTTTGTGGTGTGGTTGAGGTGTGTTTGTGGTGTGTGTTGTGGTTGTGGTGGTGGTGGTGTGGTGTGGTGTGGTGTGGTGTGGTGTGGTGTGGTGTGGTGTGGTTGGTGTGGTGTGGTGTGGTGTGGTTGTGTGGTGTGGTGTGGTGTGGTTGTGGTGTGGTGTGGTTTCAGTGGTGGTACACATACACAAACCACAAGCACAGATGTGTACATGTATGCATGCGCACACACACACATCAAACTTTTTTTTTTAATTCATGAATTCTTTCTCTGATTATATTACAGTTCCAGTGAAATTCTCCAATTTAGGGCCTGCATCAACCAACCAACCAACCACTACTACCACCATGCAGCAGCTCTCTGAAAGACAGGATGCTCATATATCCCCTTTCTTTAAAAATTCACGACAAAAATGTAGAACCCCCCCACCACCACCACCACACCACCACCACCACCACCACCACACCCATAGCCTAGTGGTCAAAACATTGCGCTAGCAATTTGACAACCTGGGTTCGATTCCGGTCAAGATTTTTCTCCTGGAGTTAACATCAGTGCTGACTCCACTCTCCCCAAAAGTCCTTCGGATGAGACTTTAAACCGAGGCCCTGTTAGCGAATGCACGCAGAACATCTTGCGCACACGTTAAATCCTGTTCCGCTTTTCGTAAGAGTAGGCCATCATGTGCCGGTGGGAACAGATGACACTTACAAAACTGCATACACACAGGGACTGGATGTAAAAAAGCACAAGAGTGCTTATTCCATTATCCTCAATATAAAAGAATAAAATCAATCAATCAATAAACCACCCTTTTAGATACTAGCAAAACACACCACAGCACCACCAACCTTATGCTTCTCCTTGTCATACTGAGTGAAGAATTCCTCAGAGCAGATTTCGCAGCGGTAGATCACGCCATCCGACCCATGCGTCTTCATGTGCTGCTTGAATGCACGCCAGTCGTCATAAACCTGCACAACATTGGCAACACGGTGGCGGTCAACAAATGTAAAAATCAGAAAACGGTCAAAACTTAATACATTGAAAATAATGACACTTATAAAGCACTGCAACACACAAAACTATTTTCAACTTCACGTTAGAAAACATTTTAACATAAAATGTATTCAGAGACTGGTAAATTTTTTTCTCTCCTTATTTTAGAAACAGAAAAAAAACTGAAATATAGATCGCATACTGAGAAAAAAAAGAAAAAAAAAAAATCACATTCTGAGACTAACAAATTTTTTCAAACTTAAAAAACTGAAAAACACTAAAACTTTAAATGCAAACAGACACTACGAACAACCTTTTTTTTTTTAACTTACACAGGAAAACACTAACTTATAACAGGAAAACACTGAAACCTAGACTACATATTACACCAACAAACTGACGATTGAGTTCATTGGTATTTCTACAGACAGGTGTATGCACCCGAGACTTTATCAATGCTACTACAGACTCCATCCTGTTCCAGGTGGTATGTGCATTGTAAACCATGTATACATCTTGCGCACATGTTAACTCCTGTTCCGCTTTTCATAAGAGTAGGTCATCATGTGCCGGCGGGAACAGATGACGAGATTTACAAACCACATACACACAGGAACTGGATGTAAAAAAAAGCACGTAATTGCTTATTCCATTATCCTCGATATAAAAGAATAAATAAAATAAAAATAAAAATAAATACATGTACACATTCCTTTTGCTCTACAAATTCCCAACGCTGCAGTCACTCTTCCTTCTCTAACCTTTTCACAGTCGACACACAAAAAAAATAAATACATGTACACATTCCTTTTGCTCTACAAAATCCCAACGCTGTAGTCACTCTCCCTCCTCTCACCTTTCCACAGTCCACACAGGAGAAAGGCTCCTGTCTCTCGGCATCGTGGATGAGCGAATGGGTGTCCAGACGCTTCTGGCTCTCAAACAGCTTGCCGCAGATGAGGCAACAGAAGTTCTTGCCGTCAATGTGGCTCTGCATGTGGTTCCGCAGTCGCTGGGCAGCGTGGAACTGGCGCCCGCATATCTGCAAAACATTGGTCATCCTCGAGAGGTCAGGTTTTGTTTCCTTAGTAACAAAAATAAGGATACCCACCACACACACAGCCACAGCCCCACCCCACCCCACACACCAACTCCTACCTACTCCTCCTCCTCCCAGCTCCCCCCCCCCAACCCCTCACGCAAACGACATCAACCCTTCTCACGCACCCTCCTTCCTTCCTCCCTCCCTCATGCTCACCCCCCCCACCCCCCCTCCTTCCCCCCCCCTCCCCTTCCCCCCCCACCCCTCCCCTTCCCCCCCCCACCCCTCCCCTTCCCCCCCCCACTCCTCCCCTCCCCCACCATTTTACCTGACAGGTGTGTTTCTTGCCCCCGTTGGTGGTGTGTTTCGACACGTGGTACAGGTAGGAGCGCCAGTTGTTGCACTTCTGTTTGCAGGTGGGGCACTCCAGAGACTGCTTGCGATCGCGGTTGTGCACCGGCTTGTGGATGTCCAGTTTCTGCTGCGATGCGAACAGCTTCCCGCATATCTGTCAAGTAGCATGCAGCCAGGACAAGCTCAAGGTTAAAAAAACTGGGAACTGACGTTCTGAAGTTTCTTACTACTACTAAATCTGATCTATAAAAAAAAAAGAAGTTCTTACTACTAACAAAAAAAAGGTAAAGGTGTCCCATAACCTGTGTGGTCATAGGGGAGCGAGGCGTCAGAGACCTCAGCTTCTCTAGGGGCCAGCATGTTGAGGGCGGTGCCCATCTCCTGTCCCTGGCTGCTTTACCTTCCCTGACCGCCTAAAGAGGGCAGGTACCCATTTACAGCTGGGTGATCTGGGGGGACTGTATTGTAGCCAAGGCGTGCAAACGATCATCCATCCAGTTGGTAACCATGCTCAATGCTGCTTCACATTGGCTGGGGGAAAGCGAGTGCTCTGACCACTGAGCTATCCCGCCCCAACTACTAACAAAGTAAAATTTTTTTTGGAAAAATTTGTGGTGGTTTTTTTTATTAATTTTTTTTTTTTTTTAAAGATTCTCAAAAGTGACCCTGTACATAAATTATTGAGGACTTCACATTGTACCAGTCAATTAAAAAAACAAAACAAAAAAACTTTATCAATATGCAATTGCAATTTTTCAAAACATATGACACACACACACCATTTTCATAAACTAATTTTACATTCAGATTAACCTTTCCATAGTTCTGACAAAAAAGTAAAACTTCTTAATTTTGTTCTCACACACACAAACGCGTGCACACACAAACGCGCACACGCACAAACACACAAACACAGAGTGACAGACTACTCGTTATTGTTGTAATTATTGTCATAATATTATTGTAAATTTTTTTCTTTCTCATCGTTCTTACATACTTTTCTTTCGTAGACGGCTTGATGAAAAAAAGCAAGTGTTTTGTTTATTCATTGTACCATCTGCAAATAAAAATTTGACTATGACTTTCAGTTTCACTACTTCACAACACGCAATTCTTTAAGATATTGCAAACCAAAAACAAAACTCACAATATTAACACTTCAAACATCACATCAACAACCACACACACAAAACCCATCATCCAACACCCCCCCCCCCTCCCCCCCCCCCCCAATTTCTACTCACGTCGCAACAAAACGGCTTCCCTTTCGAGTGGCTCAGCATGTGAGAGTCGTAACGGGAGGGAACCCGGAACTCTTTCCCACACACCTCGCACTTGTAACCGCCTGAGCCCCGCAACTGGCCCGACGCCATCTGCTGGAGGTAAGCCTGGGTGGAGTTACCCACCATAGAAGCCCCGCCCATGGCCATTAGACTGTCAACCGACGGAAGAGGGTAGCCCCCTTCAGGGCCATACCCTGAGCCTGCAGCCTGTTCTTGAGGAAGAATTCGCTTAATCAGCGACTTGGACGGCTTTCTCTTCGACTGCCGGTGAGAGGCCGTGTCCGAGTGGTCATCACCATCGTCCGTTTTCGCCTTGTCATCATCGTCGTCGTCATCATCCTCATCGTCCATGTCCTCGACCATCTTCATCCGTTTGGCGACAGGGCTGTTTTCTTTTTCGTCGTAGCCATCATCGCTGCTGGCGTCGGTATTGTCGTCCGAAACAGAGTCGGAGGTTTTGCCCATATGTGGCAAGTCCTTGCCAGAGTCCAGGTCCCTCATCGGATAAGCCATCTCGCTGGCGCCGTAATGACGGGCTCTTTTTTCAGGCATAAACATGAAATCGAAGATCTTTTCCCTGCTTTTATTCTTGTTGGAAATTTAGAGATTGAGAATGTCAAAGTGAACTACCACCAGTGTGAAGATATGATACTTGTCTATGGATCGTGTGAACTACCAAAACAGTCTCCAGTGATACTATCCAAAATTATTGCTAGTAGGATTATTAGGTCTGATGATCTGCCTCTGTGAAGCCAGGTTATCTTCCAAGAGGAATCTGAAACAACCAACACACATAATATACACTATAGATGGAAGACACATTTCACAAAAATTTTCAAGAAACAGCTTATGACTGGAAAAGCACATTCATTGCCAACTCATGCTTTGACAATCAATCAATCAATCAATCAAGTTTCTGATGAAGATTAAAATTTATACCTAACTTCTTATCTGCTGAGTGCAAAGTGCACCTTATATGCCAGGGAATTTTAAAAAAATCTTATGTATCACTTGCTATGTTCATGTCCCTAGTACTCAGATATTACCACATATAAATAATCCTGATATTCTACCAAATGACAGTATACATAATCGTAGATTGCTTTCAGGCAATCCCTTCTACCAAATCAACTTTTTCCCTACAGGCAAGCCCACTGTAGTGTAGGGCAACCAAACAGCTACTGACCCTTCCCACTATATCAGCCACTACTGGGTTACAGAAGCCTACAAATATTACTGTACACAGTGCACATGAACAGGGAAAGACTGGTTCTCTCCCTTAACACAGGGATAGTGTTAATTACTACAACTCTGCTTCTGTTGTTGGTTTGGGGTTGGTTTTGTTGTTGTTTTTTTTTATAAATTTTTTATTTACTTAAATCTCATATCATGCTACTGCTTTTCCTGCCTATTGTTCATGGTTTTGTCGAGTTTCTGTTCATTTATGACTTGAGGTTAAGCCTTGTTAAGGTACAAGGCTTATGTCCCCTTAGGCCCTTTGTAACAGTTTGTATCTTGTAAAACATTATTACTTGTTATTATCAGTTGCTGAATGTTGTTTTGCTGGAGGATGTTGTCGCACAGCATTTTTGCTCATATAACAGAAAACAGTAGTTGGTGTCTGAGCGTTTGAAGGGTTACAATTAATTTTGCCTTATCGGGTAGAATTAATTAATCATGAGTGATACTAGGTAGGCCTACATCCTAAATTTTACAACAAAAACACACATGAGCTACAAAAAAAAAAAAAAAAAAAAAGTATGCCATATTTTCTTTAAGCCTTCATGATACACTTGACAAGGTGCTAATTTCTTGAGACAAGTAAAACTTTGCAGCCTTCAGTTTAGGTAAAAAGTCATTCTCTTCTCTTCCTTCCCCCCCCCCCCCTCTCTCTGTCTCCCTCTCACTTGGGGGGATGGGATAGCCTAGTGTCCACAGTCAGAACATTGCACTGGCAATTTGACAACCCGGGTGT
>CM060334.1:16965335-16970335 GCA_030674155.1 Stramonita haemastoma | reverse complement strand
GTAAGATTTAGAGCTGGATATCATCATCATCATCATCATCATCATCATCATCATCATCATCATCATCAACTAACGTGTCAACGAAACATAGGAAATCAAAGGATAAGAGCAAGGAAATGAAAAATCATGTAATTTGGTCAGAAGCCTTTTTACATTCCAGTGACAACACATTTTTTTTTTAAACAGCTTTATTATTTACACAGATCCCCCCCCCCCTTTTTTTTTTATTAGTGTCGTCCATCTTTTCATCGTACCTCTTCTAAAAAACAAAACAACAACAAAAAACCCAAACCTCACAATAACAACAAAATCCAACAACAAACAACAACAACAAAACCCACAACAGAAACAACACCCACGCGCGCACGCGCACACACACACACACACACACACTTTTTGTCTGAACCTTCGTTGCTGTTGGACATTGTGTTAGCGTTGAAAAGAAGTCCAATAATCCAGTTTTTGTAGTGTTAGGATTAGTTTTTATTTCAGCATTGTTAAATGACATTTTTCAGTTTATTGTTAATTCTTTCTTGTCAGATTTTTTTGGGGTCTAAAATCACTAAATGTGAATAGACGTTAAACTGAAGATACACACACACACACACACACACACACACACACACACACACACCACACACACCACACACATTGGAGTTAAGATCAGTGCTGACTCTACTCTCCCCAAAAGTCTTTCGGATGAGACTGTAAACCGAGGCCCCGTGTGCAAACGCACGCAGAACATCTTGCGCACACGTTAAATCCTGTTCCGCTTTTCGTAAGAGTAGGCCATTGTGTGCCGGTGGGAACAGATGACAATATTTACAGAGCTGCATAGCCTACACATGGGGACTGAATGAAAAAAAGCACATGAGTGCTTATCTCATTATCCTTTATATAAAAGAATAAAAAATTTTTTTTTAAATCACAACACCCAACCACACAACAACAACAACACAACACAAACAACACACACACACACACACAACAACAACAACAACAACAAACAACAAAACAAACCCAAGTTCACCCAGTTGTAGATTTGTATTTGACCTCTTCAGGCTCAGGAAAGCTGAGAGAGAGAGAGAGAGGAGAGAGAGAGAGAGGAGGAGGGGGGGGGGGGGGGTTCTGGTAGGTACCTTGGTCTCCAACGACGTTATAGGACTCCCGCCCCCTACTTTCCACGGGGAGGAATAGCCTGTTGATTAGAGCATTTAATTACACATTTCTGTTTTATTCAATATCCTCTCACCTACACAATATCGTATGAAGGAGGTAAATCAACAGTTTAGTTTAAAATGATATTACCATCTGTTTGAGGAAGAAAAAGACAGTCTAACAAACCTAATATTATTACAGAAAGGAAACAAAATAATAAACGAACAAAAAGAGAAACAAAAATCAACTGATTATACTCCATAATAAATGAAAAAAGATTTTATGATTCTCTCTCTCTCTCTCTCTCTCTCTCTCTCTCTCTCTCTCTCTCTCCCCCCCCCCCCCCCCCCTCCCCTCCTCTCTCTCTGGGGTTAACTTTGGCCAGTGCCTTTTCTCTCCACTCTCTGTCTAAGTTACTTTTTAAAAACACAAAATTGTGACGTAACTTTTTGTCCAAATTTTTGCGTCACAGGTTTTTTTTTTTGTTTTTTTTTTTAAGTTCTTTGTGTTGTAGGCCTACATGAGGTAATTTTTGAAAACTAAACCCATGTAGGCCTATCAATGAATTGCCGGACGCGTGCTAAATGGCTGGTAAAGTCTTATCAGCTATGTTGTTTTTGCTTTAAACCATGATGCGGAATCCATACCATGGTGATTATTTAGGCTATTAGGAATTGGCAGTTGTGAACTGGTTTTTCTTCTTGGTTGTGTTTGTGCCCAGTCCCCTCCCTACTGTCCCCTTGTGAATTATTGGCTTGAAAGCTTAAATCATTTTCACTGTGTGTGTGTGTGTGTGTGTGTGTGTGTGTGTTTGACGGCCGTTTCTCATTGTTTGCCTATTTGTCTTGCTTTGCTTGTTCAATCATATATTTGTGTTTGTACCGAGTTGCCTAATCTATTTTTCATGTATGACTAGTTCTTCATTCACTAATTTGTGAATTCATTTATTTAGATGAAAAAAAAACCCAACTAAACGAACTATTGTGTGTTGCAGAAATGTTTTCGTTTTAATGATAACGGCAAATCAACTGCTCTCTTTTGATATGTTTGTGTGTGTGTCGCGCGCGTGTGTGTGTGAATTTTTTTTTTGTAGGATAGTGAGTAGCATGTAAAATTAGCTCTTCTGTGTGTGTGTGTGTGTGTGTGTGTGTGTGTGTGTGTGTGTGTGTGTGTGTGTGTGTTCTTATTCAAATCATTTTATTTTTAGGATAATCAATACGCACGCACTCATGGTTTTGTGTGTCAAAGTCATTTTTTTCCCAGATGGTACATTAAATAAGCATTGATTTTCTTTTTTTTTCATCAAGCCATCTATTTAGGGGTGAAAATGTTACCAGTGTGTGTGTGTGTGTGTGTGTGTGTGTGTGTGTGTGTGTGTGTGTGTGTGTGTGTGTGTTGTGTGTGTGGTGTAGTAGTAGTAGTAGTAGTAGTAGTAGTAGTAGTAGTAGTAGTGTAGTAGTAGTAGTAGTAGTAGCAGTAGAAATCGTCTTTTAACATCTTCTACTTTAAGTGATACCAGACGAGAAGAAAGAGAGAGAGAGAGAGAGAGAGAGAGAGAGAGAGAGAGGAGAGAGAAGAGAGAGAGAGAGAGAGAGAGAGAGAGAGAGTTACATCTAGTCCCAGTGTGTTGGCGGTTTTGTCAATGTTTTGTCACCCGTTCCCACTGATACATAACGGCCTTATCTTTCGAGGTGTGTGTGTTCAAATTCATTTAACGTCCTTTCACAAGTTGTGATATTAGGGGGGGGGGGGGGGGGGGGGGGGGGGGGGGGGGGGGGGTGTGTGTCAGGGGAAGGGGGTGTGTAGTTGGCAATGTATGGGATAAAGAATTTCAGGGGGTCAATACCCCCCGCTAAGTAATTTAAAAAAAACAACAAAAAACCTTTTCGTTACTAACCTATTGAACTACAATAAACAAAACGGAAAATGAAGTTCTAACAATCTCTAAGAAAATAAGTAATTCCAATGAAAAATGTAACTAAATATCAGTTACTGAATTTCACATAATTTATGAAAAAGCAAAATACCCCTACCAGAAAAAAAAAAGAACGGGAAAACCCAACAGCAACTGCGAAAAATCAGCTACAATCAGCAACATCACCTAGCCCTCACCCCTCAAAACCAAACAAAATAAGCAACAATAGGAATACAAATACTGAGTACAGGAAAAATACTGCCCCCCCCCCAAAAAAAAAAAAAAAGAAAAAAAAAAAAAAAAAAAAAAAAGAAAAAGAAAAAAATCCCCTTACAAACAAGAAAAAATAAATACCGATTAGAGCATCTTTAAAGTCCAAAGCAATCACAATGACAAACCAACCGGACTATGTATCAGCGATCTAAAAAGGTCATACATAAGTGACAGACTGTTAAAAATAGCTGATGGAGAAGATACCATCAAAACGGGAATATGCCCTTTTAAGCTGCTGCATGTTTGTATATGATCTACTGTTATATTATTAGCACACATGCAAAAAGCATCTCCAGCATATTTTGTCTTAAAGCTATTCAATTTCCGTCTACAAGCTAAGGAAACAATCTGCTTTGAACAATATACATCACGTTCTCGTGTTTTAACAAAAGACTCAAATTTACGTAGTTCTTTGTGAGCATCTAGACACTCGAGCCTCATTTCCTCACACTGAAATAACTTTTGTTGTGATTTTATTACAATATGATACACTCTTGTAGTGAAAATGGGAGTACTAATTGTGACACCTCCGATGAACCTTTGCTCCTTTTTTTTTTTGCTAGGATGTCCACTTTTTCATTTTAGCAAAAACCGCTGTGGGATGGAATCCAACAGAAAGTTAGTTCCGAGCCCTTTAAAGATAAAAGATGAATTAAATGACAAATTTCAATGACGACTTCAGATTTAACTTTTGTTTGCAAAGAACTAATGGCATGAATTACTGATATAGAATCTACACAAAAAAGAATCTGAAAGATTATTTTAGGAAAACTAACGAAAAAATTTAGGGCCATCAGTTTTGCGAATAGTTCCGCTGTAAATATCGATGTACCTTTTCCAAGATGAAATTGGTTTTCAGTTTTTAGATCTGGAATAATATAAGCAGCATCAGCGTTATTGTTTAATGCTGACCGTATGTGAACACTTTAAGTGATTAGGATAATTGTCTTCCAAATGAATTTTGGCATGACTAGACACAAATTGATATTGTCTTTTTTTCGCTAGATCAATATAATTAATGTCAAACTTTGCTCTCTTGAGTTCCCAGAATAGAACTGGGGGCATACATGTTGTGCTACATTACTTGTTGGATTCAACCCAGACTTTGTAAAAATGTTTAATGTGATTGTTCTCAATGTGGTATGTGATATAAATCTTGCTCTCTTTGGAAAATGGTTATCAGACTTAAGATTAATGACTAATTCCAAATCGTTTTTGAATAGTCAGACTTCTTAATACAAATTCACTGCAAGCAACACTCGTATAATCTTCCAAAGTTAAAACCCTTGGACGCACTGTACTGTTTTTAAACGTGAAGCATGGATAGGTAGGCCAAGAGCAAGTTTATATGCCCTGCAGTCTATGCTTTGGAGTTTTTTCAAAAGATATTTTCTTCTCCTTCTATCCCGTAGTCTATTTAGACCGTAGGGGCGCCACGGGAGACCTTGCAACCAGCTCTCTCCATTTCCCTCTGTCCTCGACCTTTCTCAGGGTGTTACTCAGCCTGAGGCCCGTCTACTCTCGGATGTTGTCCTCCCATCTCTTTCTCTGCCTGCCTCTCCTTCTCCTGCCTTGCACAATTCCCTGCATAATCGTCTTGGCAAGCCCTGTTGATCTTGTGACGTGCCCATACCACTTCAGTTTGCGTTTTTTG
>CM060334.1:16945335-16960335 GCA_030674155.1 Stramonita haemastoma | reverse complement strand
TAATAATCCTAGCAATGTCAGCCATTTCTGTTTTAACCCTCTTGCATTTGGATTCTTTGAACACAAATTGCCTCTAGATTTTGCATTCCATCACAAAATCAGGTCAGGCACACATGTTCGCTTGCCTTTTCCTCCTTCTAAGTACATACCAGCAGCTATAATTACTTCCAGACTCACAGCAGGATCTGTGCCTCTAGCCTGATAGAGCTTCAGCATTTGATAGCGATCAGTGGAGATCACTGCGTGATGGAAAACTACTGTGTGTAAATCCCAGCAAATCCCGGTTCTGAATTCAGGGGAGGGAATAATTAATCCCGGCAAACCCCGGTTCGGGACTGAGAAGATTAGGAGAAAGTATGTCAGCAGGGTTCATAATTCTGATATGATTCTATGCAGGCATGATTTAAAACAGGGCATTTCAAAAGAGTGAATATGTTCAGGAGATAGTGATTGAAAGCAAGCACATGTCCCATTTTGGGAATGTTTCATCTTTCCAGGAATTTCAGTGTAGTGTGTAGAGGAGACTTGAAATGTGTTCTGGATAGACCTATACTTCATGTTTGCCTTGAACATTTTTTAAATATTTTTTTTATTCATGTGCATGATTTTTCAATAAGGAAAATGATTTTATGACTGCCAATTCTGAAATAATGATCCAAAACATTTGTCATTGCGCCCTGTTTGGGTAAATAATCTGCTATGTTGGTCCAGTAGATGGTACAATAGGAAGGAATCCAGCCAAAATCTATTCCACTAACCCTGGTTATGAGATAATGAGTCAGATATATATCTCATGTCAAACAATAAACCTTTTCTGGTTGCTGAGACCCAGCTTCCAAGCTATATTAGATGTAAAACTGATTTAGAGTCAACACAAAAACTATGTTTAAAAATGTGTAATGACTATAACTAAGAAAAGTCAGTGAGTGTGTGCGTGTGTGTGTGTGTGTGTGTGTGTGTGTGTGTGTGTGTGTGGTGTGTGTGTGTGTGTGTGTGTGTGTGTGTATGTATGTGTGTGTGTGTGGTGTGTGTGCGCATGCGCACATGTACACATATACTTGATACTGTACATGCAAGCATACATGTTCAAGTGTATGTGTATGCTTATTCTATGCGTACATGTGTACATGTATACATACGTTCTCACATGCCTGCATGTGTGTGTGTGAGTACATATCTATACATGCAGAGCAAACTATAGACATGCCTCTACTTATAAAAATCAGGTACAGCTTTTGAATATGATTGGACAGATTGTGCTCTGGACAGCCTACTGGAGGATGGCCGACCATGCCGTATCATTCAGACTAATCTTCGTGACCCTGTGATGTGGATCGGCGATCGTAGCGAGGTGATTGTGGCCAATGAGTACGTTGATGTCAGCTATCATCTCAACGCAGACGCTGTGCAGAAACTGCTGGAAGCAAACTGTAGCCCTGAAAGTGTCGAAGGTATGGATTTTTTTGTTTGTTTTTTGTATTGCATTGTACAGTATTGTATTGTGATGTATTCTATCGTATGCCACTTTTGGATTCTGCTGATTTCTGTGTATGAAATTTGGGCTTCTCCCTCCCTCCCCCCCCCCCACCCCCCAAACACACACACACACACACTTGCTGCTACAAAGATTTGAACCTTCAACTCCATGAATCTACCGGTTGGAACTGGAAGTGGAATGCTGTTATTTACTCAGCTACAACGTCTGTGATAAACTAACTGGGATATGCACACTTTATTTTACTGTAAATCTCTGACTGATTTGCGAGAAAAATACATCCCATCTCGTTACAGGCAATACCCTTCAGAAATAACGTTGAAACTTATGATTCAAGATGAAAAAAGCCTTCATGATTTAGGATGATTGATATATCATTCCAACAAAAGGCATTCTGCTTTAGAATGATGGCTCTATCAAAATAATTAACGTACTACTCAAGTTGTTTCAGTGCCTAATGCCACACTGTGTACAATTTATACCCTAGTTATCAGTTCTCTAATCAATTTTTTATTCATTTCTTTATTTTTTCAATTTATTTTTTGCCAAAAATGTTCCAAACATTCCAAGCAGATGTGTGTTAATACCATGCGTGAATGATATAACTGGTGAGCTTGAAGTGTTTTCAGGTGCAATCTTGGAAAGGAATGAGAACGAAGTTAATGGGGGGAGGGGGGGGGGGATTGTAGGGAGTGTGTGAAATTGTAATGGGTCTGGTGGCCTTCTACAATAAAATTGTTCAGAGTTCAGAGTTCAGGATAATGATCCCTGCACCTCTCACAGTTTCTTACAAGAGTGTTGAGCTAATGATCAGATGGCATGGGTTTGAGGCACCACTGAGACCACTGCTCAAAGGGATTTTCCCCCTGGAGTTAACATCAGTACCGACTCCACTCCCCCCAAAGTCCTTTAGATGAGACTATAAACCAGGGTCCAGTGTATGAGCGTATGCAAAAAAAACTTGTGCACACATTTTAATCCACTCTATCTTTTAGAAGAGTAGGTCATTGCTTGCCATTAGGAATAAGTGCCCCCCCCCCCAAAAAAAAAAAAGAAAGAAACAAAAAACTCCCCAACTCAACAACAACAACCCCCCCCCCCAAAAAAAAAAAAAAAAAAAACCCTCACAAAAAAACACATGCACACTGCTGTTGTGTTTAGACATCATCCTCAAAAGGAGGGATGGTAGCAGGATGGTTAAGACGTTTGCCTGCCAATATGTAAACCGTGAGTTTCTGGGTTCATACCCAGCCTCGCCCTTTCTTTCCAGTTTGACGAAAAAATCGAGCTGAATGTCAAAGTCATTCGGATGAGACTCGAAACCGAGGCCTCTTGTGCGAATGCACGCAGAACCTCTTGCGCACACGTTAAAATCCCGTTCCACCTTTCAGAAGAGCAGGCCATCGTGTGCGGGTAGGAATGGATGACAAAATTATAACAAACCAGCATGCACACAGGTGTCATGTTTAGACACCATCCCTGAGGAAAAGTCGGGGAGTCGGAGTCCCAGAGCGGCTTGGGGCTGTAGGTATATGGCAACATTCTGGTGGCTCCTGCGACAGTACTGGAACCATTCGTATCGGTCATTGCCTTTCCAATGGATCATTCCAGTGCCATGGAGAGGGGGGGTCTGCTGCATGGGTAACAGCTTGCCCTCCATGCATTAATGCCCAGGCTTTGAGCTCTAAAGACAAGAGCGCAACTCCATAGTCTTCCGAGACTGATGGGTGCCTACTTCTACTACTACTCATCCTCAAAGTCAGAATGCAGCTACTTTAATAATGATCAAAATGGTTGTGCATGCACACAAAATGTTACATTAGGTGAACCGCCGAACTCTAGCCGAAGAACGAAAAAAAAGAAGACAAAAAAATGAATTCAGTGGCTTAACCCGCTTGCATTCGGATTCTCTGAACACAAATTGCCCCATGATTTTGCATTCCTTCATGAAATCAGGTCAGGCACACATGCTCGTTTGTTTTTTCCTCCTTTTAAGTACATGCCAGCAGCTATAATTACCTCCAGACTCTCACCACAGGCTCTGTGCCTCTGGCCTGATAGCACTTTGACATGTGGTAGCAATTAGTGATGGTCACTGCCTGATGGAAAACTACTGTGTGTAAATCCTGGCAAATCCAGTTTGGAAATTCAGGGGGGGGGGGGGGGGGGGCAATTATTCGATCCGGGCAAATCCCGGTTCAGGACTAAGAGGGTTAAGGCTCGAATCTCTTTGTTTCCCAGGTGCCTTGGGCCAGTGCCTGGCCGGTCTGGAATGGTCCTCGCAGGCCATCCTCCAGCAAAAGCTCACCGCCTTCAAACTGTCGGTCGTGGACGAGAAACTCCCGCGACTGTTACACACCGTCCTCGACCTCGTTTCCAACGAATCCAAGCGGAGCGAGGTCATCCGTCTGGTGAGGCAAGCTTTCCGAGACTTCGGGGCGCTGCTGAAGGCCGTCAAGGTCAGCTCCGTGACCTTCGTTTTTCAGCACGAGGACGACGCCCGAGCGGAAGAGATGCTGAGGTCGGAGGAGATGCAGGGGAAGCTGATCGGCGTCCTGTACAGGTTTCTGCCGGAGTGGGTGTGCGTGCACGCACGGTGGGAGGTGCGGGGCTGCCAGGCGGAAGATTGCGGGTTCCCTCCCCCTGGCGTGTGGGGTGCGGAGGAAGCTGGGGGGGACGTGTTGTGGCGGATACCTCGGCAGCCGGGTCCTTTGTTTGCTGGTGAGATTTGGAACTTTCAGGGGGTTTTGGGAGTTTTTGGGGTTTTTTGTGTGTGTATTTCTTGTAGTGTTTGTTGATTTTTCTGTGTGTGAGTGTGTGTGTGTGTGGTGTGGTGTGGTGTGGTGTGGTGTGGTGTGATGTGGTGTGGTGTGGTGTGGTGTGGTGTGATGTGGGGTGTGGTGTGGTGTGGTGTGATGTGATGTGATGTGGTTGTGGTGTGTGTGTGTGTGTGTGTGTGTGTGTGTGTGTGTGTGTGTATGTGTGTGTGTGGTGTTTCTCTGTGTGTGTGTGTGTGGTGTGGTGTGGTGTGGTGTGGTGTGTGTGTATGTGTGTGAGTGTGTGTTGCGTGTGTGTGTGTGTTGCGTGTGTGTGTGTGTGTGTGTGTGTGTGTGTGTGTGTGTGTGTGTGTCTGTGCATGCATGTGTGCTTGCATGTGTAGACTGGCAGTGGGCATGGTGAAGCCAAACCTCATTGACATTTTTTACCCTCAAAAGGACCCATCCACCTACAAATGCTATGGTATGACAAGGTAGATATTCCACCCGTACACAGATTTTAATAATAATAATAATAAATGGAATTTATATAGCGCTATATCTTGCAAAAACAAATCAAAGCGCTTGCATTCAACCAATTCTTGCACATGCAGCCAACAACAATTTAG
This sequence comes from Stramonita haemastoma, assembly GCA_030674155.1. Lineage (NCBI taxonomy): Eukaryota > Metazoa > Mollusca > Gastropoda > Neogastropoda > Muricidae > Stramonita > Stramonita haemastoma. The sequence continues at coordinate 16,955,455 of CM060334.1, read as the reverse complement.
ATTTTTAACAAAGTCAATGCACACACACACACACACACACACACACACACACACACACACACACACACACACACACACACACACACACACACACACACACACACACACACAGAGGTCAAGCACTTTGGCAGGGTGGTGGATAGTTCAGCTGTTGAGAGCAGGGGCAGAAGATGAAACAGGATAGGAAAGTCTTAGCTTTGAAACAAGTGTGTCTTGAGGCTGGATTTAAATGTGTCATAGGTAGGCTTTTTACGAAGGGAGAGAGGGAGATCGTTCCAGATCACTGGACCAGAAACAGAGAAAGCACGACGGCCGATGGTGGATTGATTGAATCTAGGTATTTGTAAGCGCAGGGTATCTGCAGCAGAGCGGAGGGAACGAGAAGGAGTGTAAGGGTAAAGACATTCACAGAGGTAGGAGGGTGCTGTTTTGTGAAGACATTTATAACAGAGAGTACTGATCTTATAGTTTACTCTCTGTGGCACAGGCAGCCAGTGGAGAGATTGCAAGAGAGGAGTAATGTGCTCAGATTTTTTCTTTCTGAGGACCAGTCGAGCTGCAGAGTTTTGTATACGTTGAAGGGAGTGGATAGATGATGCTGGTAGACCAGCCAAAAGAGAATTGCAATAGTCCAGACGTGAAAGAATCAGAGACGTGACGAGTTTAGATGTTGCATCAGTGGACAGGTACTTTCGAATTGCACTAATACGTCTTAATTGATAGTAGCATGACTGGCAGGTCTGGGTGATGAATTTTTGCATGGATAGTGTGTTGTCGATAACAACCCCTAGATACTTTACAGCAGTGGAAAGAGTGACTGAAGTATTGCCGAATTCTACTGAAGCTGTAGTAATGGAAGAAAGTTTGTGTTTGGTGCCTACCAGCATGGCTTCAGTTTTATCTGCATTTAACTGTAGCTTATTTTGTATCATCCAGTTTTGGATATCTTCAAGGCAGTAGGACATATTTATCAGGAGAGATGGTAGATTTTCAGGAGTATCACAGCTTAGAATCTGAGAGTCATCGGCATAGAAATGATAGTTGATTTGATGACGGTTTATTATATGTGACAATGGAGCAGTGTATAGAGTGAAAAGAACAGGGCCCAGAACTGATCCCTGCGGGACTCCACATTCCAGTTTGACAGGTGTGGATTGAATCTTGTTAACTGCTACTGTTTGGAATCTATCGGTAAGGTATGAATTAAACCAAGTGAGAGCTGTGCCTGTGATGCCAAACGTTTTTTGAAGACGGGAGAGAAGAATTGAATGGTCTATAGTGTCGAAAGCTGCAGATAGATCGAGAAGAGTGAGAAGGGATATTTTTCCCGTGTCAGAAGCGTGCAGAAGCGTATTTAAGGTGTGCACTAGGGTGGTTTCAGTGCTGTGGTTGGTGCGATAGGCAGACTGGAAAGGCGGAAGGAGGCTATTGGAATGAAGATGGCTGTTGAGTTGTCTGAGAACGACTTTTTCAAGGACTTTTGAGATGAAAGGTAGGTTAGAAACAGGTCTATAGTTCTTCAGAATGTTAGGGTCGAGATCGTGCTTTTTTAGAAGAGGTGTGACTATAGCGGTTTTGAGAGCTGGTGGGAAATTTCCGGAAAGAAGTGATGAATTTACTATTTTCGTGATCGTAGGAATAAGCTGTGGAGTACACTGAGTGAAAAGGGAAGCAGGTACAGGATCGAGATCGCATGATTTTATGGTCATTTCTCTCAGAATTGTCTGAATATCTTTCTCGGTTGTTGGACGGAAGAAAAGGAGAGGAGTGCCTGTAAATTAGGGATCAGGAGTCACAGGTTGGAAAGAAGTTTGATCCAGTTTGGAACGAATGTTGCGGACTTTGTCAGAGAAGAAAGAAGAAAATATAGCAGGAAGTTCAGAGTGGCTATGGACAGTAGGAAGAGGGCTTGCCTTTGTAGATCCAAGAAGAGTTGAGGTGAGGGAAAAAAGGGATTTCATAGACGTGGCATCAAGAACTTGAGAGGAATAGTATTTTGTCTTTGCTGAATGGATTAAGGTTTTAACTTTGTTGATTTGTTTTCGAAAGAGCTGTTTGTTTATTTCAGTTTTTGTCTTTCTACATTTTCTTAATGGATGGATGCTTTAGCTGAGTGGCTAAGACCATTTGACTTGAACTCACTGGGTCTGTGAAGTCCTGGGTTCGAATCTCGGCGTCATCGTCTGGTGAATTAAGGGTGGGAGTTTTTATGATCTCCCATGTCAACTTTAAGTGCAGACCTGCCGGTGCCTTAGTTCCCTTTGTTTTGTACACACACGCACACGCGCACACGCACGCGCACACACGCACGCACACACACACACACACACACACACACACACACACACACACACACACACACACACACACACACACACACACACACACACACACACACAGAGTTTTAAGAAGAGTAGGCCATTGTGTGCCGGTGGGAACGGATGACAAAATTGACAAAACTGCATACACATGGGGACTGGCTGTAAAAAAGCACAAGAGTGCTTATTCCACTGTCCTCGAAATAAAAGAATAAAAGAATAAATAAATAAAACACACAGAGAAGATCAAATGAGCGCATTACAGGTCCTGTATTCTATTTTCATATCAGCGTTCAGTGGGTTACAGAAAGACAAACATACCTCTACCCATCCTGCAACCTGTACAATGTAATGAGCCGCTCTTAAGGTTAGAATCTGTCAGCTGAGGCCAGCAGGCAGACCTCCTGCAGAGTTATAAGCACAGGAGATCACACACTACGCACACCCCCCTGTAAGGGAATGCAGAGAGAGAAATTTTTTGTGAAGACTTGTTGGGGGGGGCAGGAGGATAGCCTTGTCATTAGGATGTTGTGCTCCTGGTAGGATGGCCCACCTCAGAGATTTTTCCCATAGACTTAGCATCAGTTCTGGGTCCACTGCCCCCAAAAGTCCTTTCAGATAAGACTAAGAACAGATCCTGTGTGCGAATTCATGTTGAATATTTTACCCACATGTTTTGAAATGTGTTTCACCTTTTGGAAGAGTTCAGACATCGCATGTTAGTAGGAACAGTTGAAAAAAAAAACAAAAAAAAAAACAACAACCTCGAAACCCCCCCCCCCCCACACATGCACACTGGTGTTGTGCGTAAGCATCATCCCCAAAGTCGGTATGCAGCTACCTTCATGGTGGGCAAAAATGGTGGCAGACACAGTCTCACCATCTGAGCTCTAGCCTAGAAATGAAAAAAATAAACAACAACAAAAAGTGAAAAATAAAGACTTGTAAAAAAAAAAAAGGTAAAGGTGTCCCATAACCTGTGTGGTCGTAGGGGAGAGAGGCGTCAGAGACCTCAGCTCCTCTAGGGGCCAGCATATTGAGGGTGGCACCCATCTCCTCTCCCTGGCTGCTTTACCTTCCCTGACCCTAAATAGGGCAGGTACCCATTTACAGCTGGGGGGATTGTACTGAAGCCAAGGCGCACAAACGGTCACCCATCCAACTGATAACCACGCTCAACGCTGCTTAACATTGGCTGGGGGAAAGCGAGCACTCTGACCACTGAGCAGTCCCGTCCTGACTTGTATTTCCTTTTAATCTCACACTAAATGATAATACTTTTTAAAAAAAAACAACAAAAATTCCACTAAATTTTCAGAATCAAGAACTGAGCCAGCCTTGGACGCAGAAAGACTGCGGCGTGTGATCGAACCCGTGGTAAATGAGTCCATCGAGCGAGCTGTCTCGCGGGCCATCGCTCCCATTCACCATGCTATGGATCAGATACAACGGGTTCTGCAAGAAGGAGGAGGTGAACAGGAAGAAAATGATGACCTACGTGAAGAGGAAGCAAACAATGATCTTCCTGAACAGGAAGCCAGCGATCTTCCTGAACAGGAAGCCAACGAACCAGGAGAAACCTCCCGGCAGGCTGAGACCTTCACGCGCACGCCCGATCAAAGCGACCGTCCAGATTCCCCGGGGAGACCACCTGGCCCAGCGTCTCCTCTGCTTCTTCAGGAGCTAAAGCATGAAAATTTGTCGATATCCAAGACCCCTGAAACCTCCCAGGTCTCCCAGGCGATGCCTCGATTTTTGACATGCCCTCTTCAGGTGTGGGTGAGAAATCCAGGGAAGAATACATGCAGCGTGTCCCCTCTCGATCGGGAACACAGGTCACTGTTGCCCATGCAGAAATAGGAAGCTCGGCGCCAGTCTCTTTGCAGACGTCGGTTTCAATGAAACATCCGTCAGCGTCAGAACACATAGGCAGCCCTGATCCGGTGGATTGGGAGCAGAGTGGTTCGGAAGATCTGGAAAGTTTTAATCTGCGTGGCAAAGCCCTGGAGGGTCTGCTGGAGGGGCGGATTGGGTGAGCACATAGCTAATTATCCATGATTGTGTGCGTGTGTGTTATTTATTTATTTATTCTTTTATATCGAAGATAATGGAATACGCACTCATGTGCTTTTTTACATTCAGTCCTCGTGTGTATGCAGTTTTGTAAAACTTGTCATCTGTTCCCACCGGCACACAATGGCGTACTCTTACAAAAAGCAGAACAGGATTTAACGTGTACACAAGATGTTCTGCGTGCATTTGCACATGGGGCCTCGGTTTATAGTTTCATCCGAAGAGCTTTTGGGGGGAGTGTTGCTTCGATTTTCGTCTGTTCACTCAAAGTGATATTAGTGGGGGGAGTGTGTGGTGTGTGTGTGTGTGAGTGTGTGTGTGTGTGTGTGTGTGTGTGTGTGTGTGTGTGTGTGTGTGTGTGTGTGTGTGTGTGTGTGTGTGTGTGTGTGTGTGTGTGTGTGTGTGTGTGTGTGTGTGTGTGTGTGTGAGTGTGTGTGTGTGTGTGAGTGTGTGTGTGTGTTGTGTGTGTGTGTGTGTGTGTGTTGTTGTTGTTCTTCACTTTAACATCCTTCCACATTAAGTGATATTAGACGATAGTGGAAAAAATTATGAGGAGAAAGGTAAAAGAGGGAGGGAAGAATGTGTATGAATGAGCTTGTGTAAGTTGGGGTGCATACTCAGAGAGAGAGGGTGCGCGAAGGAGAGAGGGAGAGAGAGAGAGAGGGAGAGAGAGAGAGAGAGAGAGAGAGAGAGAGAGTGTGTGTGTGTGTGTGTGTGTGTGCGTGTGTGTGTGTGTGTGTGTGTGTGTGTGTTTTGAAATGTCATGTTTTAAGTCTTTCTGGGAAAAGAAGGCAGGAGAATGAACCAAGAAAGCAGAAAATAGACAAAAGGTGACAGGAAGAAAAGGAACAAGGAAGAAACAAAGAGAGGGACAGAAAAGAGGGAATTTCCAGCACCGAATTTCCAGAAGGTGGGGATGTTACTTAAACTGACACATTTCAGGCATCCTGGGGGAGTGGGGGTTGTTATGAGTTTTTTTGTGTTTTTTTTTTTTAGATAAGATTTTCAGTTTTTTCTCTGTGCAACTAGGGAGTGATATGGAAGGGGGGGGGGGGGGGGGGGGGGGGGTGAAATGGTAGTGTTGGTTTTTGGTTGTGTTGTCGTGTTTTGTGACATTGGAATGTTTGGATTTATTATTTTTTTTATTCATTCTTTTCTACCGAGGATAATGGAATAAGCACTCACGTGCTTTTTTACATCCAGTCCCCGTGTGTATGCAGTTTTGTCAGTTTTGTCATCCGTTCCCATCGGCACACAATGGCCTACTCTTATGAAAAGTGAAACAGGATTTAACATGTGCGCAAGATGTTCAGCATGCATTCGCACACGGGGCCTCGGTTTAGAGTCTCATGTGAAGGACTTTTGGGGAGAGTGGAGTCAGCACTGATGTTAACTCCAGGGGAAAAATCCCCTCAAAACAGGAATCGAACCCGGGTCATCAAATTGCGAGTGCAATGATCTGACCACTAGGCTATTCTGTCTGTCCTCAGGTTTGTTGCGATGTTATTTTTGTGTTGCCATGTGCTTTCAGCTACGCCAGCGCGAAAGAGATGGAGGCTATAGGGAGGGAGAGTGTGAAGATTTTGAACAAAGATTCGCATCAACACTCAGAAAGAGCTGCTGGGGCAGAAGAGCCAGGGCCTGTGGGGCCAACAGGGTGAGATGATTAAGGGATGTGCACGCTCATGCAGCGTGTGTACTTGTTGTTTGCGCACACACGCATGTACACACACGCGTGCGCGCATGCACGCACATGCATACACGTACGCACGCACGCATTCACGCACACACACACACGCGCACACACACACGCGCACACACACACACACACACACACACACACACACACACACACACACACACACACACACACACACACACACACACACACACACATTCTCTCTCTCTCTCTCTCTCTCTCTCTCTCTCTCTCTCTCTCTCTCTCTCTCTTGGGCATATGTTTTCTGTGAGCTGGAGTACAACTTGTAATTCAGTCTTAAAATGCCAGTTACTGGACTTCCAGTGGCTGTGGAGAGGACCTTAAGCGCCCTGCTGACTGACAATGCAGTCTCCAGCTGGAAAGTGGCAGGAGAGGGGGACAATGTGGTTTTTGTCTGTGACTGAAGCCAGTGGACACAGGAGTGTTAACCAACATGGCAGATCCTACAGTGAATTGCAGCACGCAAGTACAATACTACAGGAAAAAACCCTTCTCCTAAATTCGCTGTGACCTGGTTCAACCATTGAAAAATTTTGCTTATTATTTTACTGTTTTTGCACACCATTAAGGTAGCCACTTTAAGATTTCGTTGGTGTGGCTTGGTGTGATGTGGTATGGTGTGGTGTGGGATGGGGTGTGTGTGTGTGTGTGTGTGTGTGTGTGTGTGTGTGTGTGTGTGTGTGTCCATGTGTGCTTGCATGCATGCATGCATGCGTGTGCGTGTGTGTGTGTGTGAGTGTGAGTGAGAGAGTGACAGAGAGACAGAGAGAGAGAGAGAGAGAGGATGGGGGGGAGGGGGAGAGAAATGCATGCATATGTGTAGTCAACATGGCAGACAAAGTGAACATCTGTTCATCTTTTTTTCTTGGTGTCTTTTTTTCCAGTGAGGTTCCTACACCCTTGACGGAAACTCCAGATAGTGGTATGTTGTCGATTCTTCTTTTTTCGTTTTCTCCCTCTTTTAGTGACGTTAACCATCGCAAAATTTTTTGCAGCATCAGTAATTATGGGTTGGGTTAACTATCTGTAATGTTGACTATGAATTGTGGCTCATCTTATTATGCTTGTCAAGAATTGTTGTCAGGTTTGTGGACATTTGAATAGTAGTACCCTGCTAACAAGAGTGGAAAGAATTTCATGACCCACATACTTTAACTTTTCAGATTCCTCCCCCCTCCCTTCCAAAACTTTTGGAAGAGCGTATGGTAAATATGTGACAGCAGAATTTCAGATTTTTTTTTTTTACATTCCTAGGCTAGAGCTCTGAGGTTCATCAATGTTGAGATTTTTGCAAATGCGACTGTTTTTTCCTCCAACATTTAGTCTAGGTAGCTGCATTCTACCTTTGCTGATGGCGTCCAAACATTGCATTAAAAAAAAAATCATCATCATCCGTTCTTACTGTCATGAAATGGCCTACTCTTCGGAAAGACTAAACAGGCTTTTAACCTGCGTGCAAGATGTTCTGCGTGCATTCACACATGAGGCCTCAGTTTATAGTCTCATCCAAAGGGCCTTGACATTCCGTTTGATTTTCGCGTCAAAGTGGGAAGAAAGGGCAAGGCTAGGAGTCGAACTCAGAAGGGTCATGGTTTGCTTGTTAGGCAGGTGAATGTTCTAACCATCCTGCCTCCTTCTTGTGGCTTATCTTATTAGGCGCATTAAGAACTGTTATTATGCTTCTGGACTTTTTGAAAGTAATATCTACTGACAAGAATCAAAAGTATTTCATAACCCACATATTCATCTTTAACATTTGAGATTCTCCTCCCCCCCCCTCCCAAAAAAAAGAAGAAAAAAATTGGGAAGAGCGTATGGTTAATATGTGACAGCAAAAATTTCTTCTCTTTTTTTTTCCTGTTCCTAAGGTAGAGTTCTGAGGTTCACCAACAGCGAGATTTTTCATATGCGACCTCTTTTGCTAACCATTAACCCTCTTGCATTCAGATTCTCTGAACACAAACTGCCCCTAGATTTCACATTCCATCACAAAATCAGGTCAGGCACACATACTCGCTGGCTTTTTCCTCCCCAGCAGTTATAATTACTTCCAGACTCTCAGCAGGATTTCTACCTCTAGCCTGATAGAGCTTTGATATTTGGTAGCAATTAGTAATGGTCACAGCATGATAGAAATCTGCTATGTGTAAATCCCGGCAAATCCTGGTTCGGGATTCAGGGGGGAGCAATTATTCAATCCCAGCAAATTCCGGTTCGGAATTCAGGAGGGGGGGGGCAATTATTCAATCCCAGCAAATCCCGGTTCGGGACTAAGAGTGTTAAGGTAGCGGCATTCCTGACTTTTAGGATGATGTCTAATCTAAACACGACACCAGTGTGCACACATTTAAAAAAGAAATTGTCATCTGTCCCTACCAGCAATGTGATGGTCTACTCTTCCAGAAGGTGGAACGAGTCACAATGTGCTCGCAAGATGTTCTGCTGAGCGAGTGTCTCTTTGAACTTAAAGAGGCCTTTCTGCACAGTCAGTCTCCAGGCTGACCCTCCAAGGGCTGTTGCTCCCCAGTTGTTATGGTCGATGTTCAGGACTTTTAAGTCCCTTTTGGTCACACTTCTCTGAATTGCATCTGTGGTCTGCTGTGGGATGTTTTGCCCTGTGTAAGTTCTTCATGGAGGAGGTCTTTAGGGATCCATCCGTCATCCATGAGCACGGGCATGTCACAAGATCAAAAGGACTTGCAAGAACAATACTGCGAGGCACTGTCCAAGGAGGAAGAAAAAGAGGCAGACCAAAGAAGAGATGGGAGGACAACATCAGCGAACGGACAGACCTAGAACTTAACAAAACTTTGAGAAAGGCAGAACAGAGAGAGGAATGGAGGGAACTGGTTGTCAAGTCTTCAGGGGTGCCCACATGGTTGCCAGACTAAGGGATAGATAGATAGATTAGATGAGATGAGAGGAGAGGAGAGGAATTAGATAGATAGTTCGAACCTGGGAGATGTAGCTTAGGAAATGGGAAAAAATGAAAAAGAAAGAACAAAACTCCCAGTATTGATTTTTTTGTTTTTCTTAATTTCACATGCATTGCTTATTTTGGATTTTCTAAACAGGAATAGGGAGAGGTGCAATGCCTGAAAGCAGGAAAACTTCAAAAAGTGAGTGTGTATTTGTGTGTGTGTGTGTGTGTGTGTGTGTGTGTGGTGTGTGTGTGTGTGTGTGTGTTGTGTATATTTGTGTGTGTGTATGTTGTGTGTGTGTGTGTGTGTTGATATGTGTGTTTGTTTGTTTGTTTGTTTGTGTGTGTGTGTATGTGTGTGTGTGTGTGTGTGTGTGTGTGTGTGTGTGTGTGTGTGTGTGTGTGTGTGTGTGTGTGTGTGTGTGTTGTGCCTGTGTGTGTGTGTGTGTGTGTGTGTGTGTGTGTGAGGGTGTGTCTGTGCGCACATGTGTTTGTGTGTGTGCATGCATGTGCATGATTCCTGTATGTGTGTTGGCATGCAAATTCTAAAAGATATTCCATTACTGAAAGAAAGTGTATTGTTATAAGTCATTGCCCTGTTATCAGATTGTTATAGTATAATGATGTTTACTAGTTATATATATGAATTGCAAAGTTAGTGTTTAAGCAGTTAACTTTTTTTCTTTTCAACATTCTTGTTTTATGGTTTTTATTTTTGTTTCTTATTGTTGTTTAATGCAGATAAATAGCTATGTGTGCACCACCACCCACCCATTCTCCCCCCCCCCCCCCTCCCCCCCCCCCCCACACACGCTGTGCGAGAAGGGTGTCATTACTGACAGTATTGTCAATGTTAACAACAATGAATGCCTAGTCTTTTTTGTGTTTTGTTCTTGTTTTTTTTTTTTTAGTTCTTTTTAAATCCTTTAAAAATTAAAAAAAATAAACATGAACATGAAAGATTCGGTGTATTGTAACCTGATAAGATTTGTTTGTTTTACATTTTATGATTTAAGAAAAATCTAACTGTGTGCACGTGTGTGCGTGTGTGCATGTGTGTGTGTGTGTGTGTGTGTGTGTGTGTGTGTG
>CM060334.1:16925335-16940335 GCA_030674155.1 Stramonita haemastoma | reverse complement strand
GGATAGCCCAGACCACAGCTGCAATGACCAAACTGAGAGTCCTCTGGAACGACAAGAACATTGCCATCAGCTTCAAGATCAGACTGATGCGTTCCCTGATCATGTTCATATTTTTGTAACAGCAGACATTGAAAGAAGGACACATGCAATGGAGATGAGATGCTTTCGCAAATTCCTTGGTAACTCATACGGAGATCACATCACTAATAAGGAAGTGAAAGCTAGAATTAAAAACACTATTGAACCTTATGAAGAGCTTCTGACTTCAGTGAAAAAAACGCAAGCTAAAGTGGTACAGGCACTCCACACGAACATCTGGACTGGCCAAGACTGTCCTACAGGGAACAGTACAAGGAGGGAGACGAAGAGGCAGACAGAGGAAATGATGGGAAGACAACATCAGAGAGTGGACTGGCCTGGGGTGGAATTATTTGCTACGGAAAGCAGAGGACCGTGGAGAGTGGAGGAAGCTAGTTTCAAAATCTTCAATGGTGCCCGCTTTGTCTCTTCTTTCTGGATTAATCAGTTAATTAGTTATCTTTCCTTTTCTCTTTTCCTTCTTCTTCTTCCTCTCTTTTTTTTTCCTTTCCTCTGCCCTTGTCTATTTTTTCTTTATTATTATTTTTTTTTCTTTGGTCCTCGGCTAGAGGTCTGAGTTCAGCAGATACTGCCGAGATTTGAACCCACGATTTCCTAGACCCATGGGGTTGAAGTTGAATGGTCTGTACCACTCGGCTGTTGTGTCTTGTCGACAGTGAGATATGTGTGTGTGTCTTTAGTGGATGTCACTTTGTGTAGAACTGCACGCTGTTTTACTTTACTCTTTTATATCAAGGATAATGGAAAAAGCACTCCTGTGCTTTTTTTCATCCTGTATCCGTGTGTATGCAGTTTTGTAAATATTGTCATCCGTTCTCACCGGCACACAATGGCCTACTCTTATGAAAAGCGGAACAGGATTTAACCTGTGCGCAAGATGTTCTGCATGTGTTCACACACGGGGTCTTGGTTTACAGTCTCATCCGAAAGACTTTCGGGGAGAGTGCAGTCAGCACTGATGCTAACTCCAGAGGAAAAATCCCCTCCAACGGGAATCGAACCCGGGTCGTCAAATTGCGAGCGCAGTGTTTTGACCACTAGGCTATCCACGTCTGTGCGTTGCAGGCATTGAGATGAACGTGGAAACGTCGAATCTGGAGGAGAATCTGGCCGTCATCCAGATGGGGGGCAGGGCCTGGGTCCGACAGCACTTGACCAACGATTACTCTCGCATCAGGGAAGCCATCGGTAGGTATTCTTCTTTTTTTTGTTGTTGTTTGTTTGGGTTTTTTTGCTGCCTCATCTTCTCCAACGTTCCCCTGTTCTGGAGTTTTCATGCCCCTCATTTCAATCCCCCCCACACCACAGCCATTACCTAGATTTGTTGTGTCTCATTTCAGGGTCGGATGTCCACAGGGAGCCCATCAATATTAGGCCACGTGGGGCCACCAGCCAGAGGGGCCCTGCACTTCTAATATAATAGATATATAAACTAATTATATATATATATATATATATATATATATATATATATATATATATATATACATATATACACACATACATATATATATATATATATATATATATATATATATATAATATATATATATATATATATATATATATACATATATACACACATACATACTGGGAAAAAAAGGGTGCTGCTGCTCTTGTGGTGATATGCTCTCTCAAGTGGAGAACAGGCTGAATTTCATGCAGAGAAATCTGCAGGGACAAATTGTTTTTCTCCTCCCCCCCCCCCCCCTTCCCCACTCTCCCATTCCTCAGCTAGAACTCTGAGGTTTACCACAGTGGTCATATTTTGTGTATGCAGCTGTGTTTGCTCAGCATTGTTAAGGTAGCCACATTTTGACTTCGGGGGGATTATTTATTTATTTTTTTATTTTATTTTATTCTTTTATTTCAAGGATAATGGAATAAACACTCATGTGCTTTTTTTTACATCCAGTCCTTGTGTGTATGCACTTTTGTAAATGTCATCTGTTCCCACCGGCACAGGATGGCCTACTTTTACAAAAAGCAGAACAGGATTTAACATGTGCGCAAGGTGTTCTGCGTGCGTTCACACACAGGGCCTCGGTTTATGGTCTCATCCGAAGGACTAAGATAAAGTGGTTATACTTATAAAAATACAAATCAGCACCTTCACACGCACACAAAATCTCACCATTGTTGAACCTTTGAGCACAAATTGAGACGTTAATTTTTAAAAAATCTTGTTTTCATTCGTTTATTCACATTGTTGTTTTCCTTTTCACACTTTTGACCACAAGAAATGTTTATGCTCTCTTTAAATCATGCTTTTCTTATTTTTCTCTCTCATGTATCTAAGGTGCTCTGTGTTTCAGCCCTGATTGTATGCTTGTGTGCTTTTTCAGATGCCATGGTACCATGTTCACAATCAATGCCAACAGGGGGGAGAACTCCATTGTTTGAAGCCCTGCTTGTCTGCCTTGCTGCCATTGAAGATCGAGGTTCGTTGTTGTGTGTACACTTAGGTATTGAAGTGTAAAATATATACATAAAAATGTAAAGCAGCGTGGTTAGTTTAAACTGGTCTGGCTTGGGAAAGCTGGGAGTCCGTTGTTATAAATGGTATCCCCACCTTCTGGAAATTCTGTGCTGGGAATTCCCTGTTTTCTGTCCCTGTCTTTGTTTCTTCCTTGATCCTTTCCTTCCTGTCACCTCCTTCTTGTCTGTTTTCTGCCTTTGATCTTCTGCTTGTGTGTATATATATAGATATATAGAATATATATATATATATATATATTATATATATATATATATATATATATATATATATATATATGAAAGTAATTGATGAAGGCTTTGGCAGGTCTGCACTCTTAAGTTGACCTGGGAGATTGTAAAAATCCCCATCCACGATTCACCAGATGTCACTGTCGAGATTTGAACCTATGACTTCATGGACCCATGGCAAATAGTCTTAACCACTTGGCTATAGCGTGCATCTTTTTTTTTTTTTTTTTAAGATACTTTTTTGTTGATTCCTCATGTTGAGTTTCAAGGTTCACCGGTGGTGAGATTTTGCATATGCGATCATTTTTGTCCACCATAAAGGTAGCCGAATTGTAACTTCAGAGAAAACTTTTCTTCTGAAAAAGTTCAGGGTGCTATATATATATTGTAGAGTAGCTTGTGGTTTGTCGGTTGCACCACTGTCTGGGCTGGTTTGTGCAGGTGGTGTCATCAACGTGGCCGGTTGTCATCGTGTTCGACCTCGTCTGATCATCTTCACCGATGGACGCCCCACGGATGAGGCCGCTGAGATAGGGGCTGACATCCAGACCAACGTTCACACTGTGAGTTTGAATTTATTTATTTATTTATTTATTTTATTTATTTATTTAAGATATCATCATCATCATCATCATCATCCTTTACACCCAGTGGTGTGTAGGGCAGCAACAAAGACTTTCCACCCCTGCCTATCCTGGGCCAGCCTGGTCAATGAACTCCAAGAGTGCTGCATGGCTTCCATCTCACATTCCACTGTCCTCCTCCATGTTGGTCTTGGTCTTCCTCTCTTTCTCTTGCCGTCTGGGGGTCCAGTGCAGTGCTGTTCTTGCGACAGATTGTGTGTCTCTCCGGAGTACATGCCCAATCCATCTCCATTATTTAAGATATAGAAAGGCATTATTCCCTAGAATTTATTTAATTTTTTGTGGATTATTATTGAATCTTTCATAAGTCATTTTCAAAATGATTGAGTTGAGAAGTTGTTGCCTGCACTTGTTTTTCCCTCCACGACTCTGTCCTCAATATTATTTATTTATTTATTTATTCTATTATATGGAGGATAATGGAATATTAAGCACTCATGTGCTTTTTTTACATCCAGCCCCCGTGTGTACGCAGTTTTTGTAAATCTTTTCATCTGTTTCCACTGGGACACAATGGCCTACTCTTACGAAAAGCGGAACAGGATTTAATGTGTGCGCAAGATGTTCTGCGTGCGTTCGCACACAGGGCCTCGGTTTACAGTCTCATCCAAAGGAATGTGTCATGTGAATGTGTTAGTTAGGGTTGGGGGGGGGAGGGGGGGGGGGGGGGGGAGGGGGGGGGATGTGAGGGGGGAGGTGAGTGGGTGGGTAGGTGGGTGTATGTGTGGGTGAGTGGGGGGTGGGTGGGTGCAAGTTTGTGTTTGGAAAAAGAAAAAGTTTGTGTTTGGATGAATAGGTCTTTGGGTGCAAGGACGCATGTGTGTGCGTGTGTGTGTGTGTGTGTATGTGTGTGTGTGAGAAAGAGTTTGTGTGTGTGTGAGAGAGAGAGTTTGTGTGTGTGTGTGTGTGTGTGTATGTGTATGTGTGTGTGTATGTATGTGTGTTCACCCATGTATTTATGTGCATGTGTGTATGTGCGTATGCGGGCAAGCATGTGTGTATGCTTATTGTCTGCCACGCATGTTTCTTTTGTTCGTGTCTCTGCTTCACCTTCACCTCTTCACCTGTCCCATAGTCCCACAGACCAAGGGGGTACCACTGAAGATTCTGCAACCAGCTTCCTCCACTCCCAATTGTCCTTCATGTGTTTGTGTCCTTCATGTAATGCATTGAATGCTGACATGAATTAGGAGGATCCTTAACAAGCATATTTTATTTTCTGCTCGGCTGTTTTAAAAAAAAAAAAAAAAAAGCCATTGTGACAGCCTCTGAGAGATTGGAGCTTTGGAGGTAATGCACCTGTGTAGAAAGCTTGATGTCGTGAGTTCAGTAAGTAAGAGTTGAACCTGCAACTCCTGGATCATGACAGTCTACCCAGTAGGCCAAGCAGACCCCCGTTCCTTGCTTTAGTTGAGGTTGTTGGGGTTTTTTGTATGTGTACCTCGGCTGGAACTCTGAGATTCACCAATGGTGAAACTTTTGTGAATGCAGCCGTCCCCCCCCCCCCCTGATCATTAAGGTAGCTGCATTCTGGCTTCAGGGAACAGTTGGGACTTTCACTTACCATTTTTGAAGGGACAGTCGGGAGGTGCCTCCATGCTCTTTTCGATTTTCAACTGTAGTGGGTTCTTTTGATGTGCGCAAGTCAGTAAGCACATGGGTCTGACTGGTTTAGAGTCTCTTCTGAAAGACTTGACTGTCAGTTTGATTTTCCTGTCAGACTGAGAAGAAAGGGCGAGGCTGTGATCGAAACCAGAGGCTCTGGGTATATTTGATTTTTTTTTTTTTTTTTGTTCCTTGGCTAGACCTCTGAGGGGTTCTTCAATGGTAAAATGCTTGTGTATATGTGACCACTTCCCCCCCCCCCCCCCCCCTTCCCTTCCCCCTCACCCTACCATCAAAGCAGCTGCATTTCGACTTCAGGGATGGTGTCCAAACATGAAACCTATGTGCATGTGGTGTTTTAACAAAAAGAAAATTGCGATCCATTCCTGCTGACATGAAATGGCCTACACTTCCAGAAGACAGAACGGGGTTTTTAACATGAGTGCAAGAAGTTCTGCATGATTCATACACAGGCCTGGGTTTATAGTCTCATCTGAAGGGCTTTGACATTTTTAGTTTAGATTTTCTTTTTCTTTCGTGACGTCCCCATCCTGCTGCTCCCATGCTGCTCATTTCAATCTCCCCACCACAGCCATACCCTGATTCATTATGTCTCATTCTCAGAGTTGGAAGTCCTTAGGGAGCCCATCAATATCAGGCTGCTGTGGGGCCACCAGTCAGAGGGACCTTGCACTGCTGCTAGATCACTTTGATGGTGTTCAGTGGTGCCTGTCCTGAGCTAACATATGCAAGACACCACCTACTAAGCCTCCTACTAACGACAGTATTAGCTTAGTTGCGGAGCCAGACTGAGTGAGTTGCCCATGTGAAGTGGCAAACACCACAACATCTCTCCAACCACCGTCCCACATGAACTCCCAATGGCTTTGACACAAATTCACCACAGGTACAGAAGTTTATGGGAAACCGAATCATAGGTCACCATGAGACCAGAGCAACTGGGGCCACCGAGTCAGAGGCAATTTTTTTATATTGCATGATGTTGAGTGATAATGAGGATGATGTAATGCTGCTGCTGTGGAGGTGCATCTGCTTTGAGACTACTTGACAGGGTTGTACTCTACGTTTACTATCATATCCTGGTGTCAACTGGGCCTGAGAGACACAGACACCTGCAGTGTTGGTCAGGTAATTTGAGCAACACTCTCAAACTCGCATCCATAAAGTGGATGAAGCTTGACTGTGTGGTCACAGTCTCCCCACTGAGCCCACAGCACACTCACTCTGGGTAGGAGCTGGCCGGAGTCTGAAAAATCCCTACGACTCTTAAGGGATTTGAACCCATGACCTTCCAGTCCAAATTCTAAGGTGCTAACCACTGCACCATGGTGGGTGGTTAGTTTAGATTTTGCTAATCAAACTGGGAAGGAAGGGCAATGCAGGAAATAGAACTTGGAATCTCATGATTTACTAATTAACCTCTTTACTGCGCTGTTGACGAACAGCGTTCATCATAGAAACCGTCACCAGCAATGCTCAGTTGATGATCGCTGTTCGTCATAATTCAGCGCTCTCTCTGTTTTGTCCAGCATGTGACTGAGCAAAATATGAAGCAGCAAAAGGGTTAAGCAGATGAACGTCTTAACCATCCTGCCACCTTCCTTATTGAATGTAAAAAGTCTTTTTTTTGTGTGTGTGTGTGTGTATGTGTGGTGTGTGTGTGTGTGTGTGGTGTGTGTTTGTGTGTGTGTGTGTGTTGTGTGTGGTGGTGTGTGTGTGTGTGTGTGTGTTGTGTGTGTGGTGTGTGTGTGTGTGTGTGTGTGTGTGTTGTGTGTGTGAGAGTGTGTGTGTGTGTGTGTTGTGTGTGTGTTGTGTGTGTGTGGTGTGTGTGTGTGTGTGTGTGTTGTGTGGTGTGTGTGTGTGTGTGGTGTGGTGTGTGTGTGTGTGTGTGTGTGTGTGTGTGTGTGTTGTGAGTGTGTGTGTGCAGTTTGGTTCAAGAAGTTTGTGCAGTTGGTGGTTGTCAAGAAGCTAAAGACTCCCCCATGCCCATATCCTGGGTGGCTGTTGGAGCCAACGTGGACATGGTCAGTCGTTTCCTCTCTTTTCCTTTTTCTCTTTTTTTTTTTTGGCTGCCACTGAAAGATATTATTCCCTAGAATTTATTTATATTTAATTTAAATTTTTAAAATAATTTATTATATTGAATCTTTAATAAGTCATGTTCAAAACGATTAAGAAGTTGGTACCTGCACTTGTTTTTCTTCCACTACTTTTTCCACAATAAAAATTTCTCTTTATTTTTTGTTCATTTTTTCCTTCCTTGGCTAGAACTCCGAGATTCACCTGTGGTGAGATTTTTAAATGCAACTGTTTTTGCCCATGATTCAGGTACCCCGATTTCTGGCTATAGGAGTGAGTGTCTATGCAATAGGTGGATCGGTTAAAGTTAAAGTCTGTCCCGAGCCTAAGGCTCATCAGGCCGGTGCTTATCCCGGTTTCTGTGGCGTTAAGCGACTGAGAGTCATAGACTCCCCCCCAGGATAGGACGCCAGTCTATCGCAGGGTTAACCCCCAACACAAGGTTGGTACCCCTTTTACACCTGGGTGGATTGGGAAAATAGCCGTAAAGTGCCTTTTCCACGGGCACAACGCCATAGCCGAAAGCTGGGATCGAACCTGCAACCTTTAGATTACGAGTCCCAACACCCTAACCACTAGACTACAGCGGCAGCTAGGTGGATTGGTGGTCTAGAGGTAATGCGCCTGCCTAGAAAGCAAAACGTTTAGGTAGGAGTGTTTGCAGTGGTTCGAACCCTTCTTGTGCCCAAAAAGTTCCCCCCATCTATTAGACCAGGAGTGGTGGTCTGGGTGCTAGTCTTTTGGATGAGAGGATAAACTGAGGTTCCGTGCGTTACACAAAATTACGTAGCACACGAAAAAGAACCCATGGTAACAAGAGGGTTGCCCCTGGCAAAATTCTGTCGGAAAAAGCCACTCTGATAGGGAAGCAAATACAGTTGCAGACAGAAAAAGAAAAAAAAAAAAATGGGTAGGTGCTGCTCTTGTGGTGACACGCTCTCCCTGGAGAGAGAGAGCAGCTTGAATTTCATGCAGAGAAATCGGCCGTGACTAAACATGGTAAGTAGATAAACAAACAAATAAATAAATAAAAGAGATAAATATACATGACGCCTGTGTCCATGCTTTTTGGGAGGGGGTGAAAATTTTGTTTTCTGTTTGTCTTCTGTTCCTAAGAGAACATGATGGCGTACTCTTTTTTTTTTTTTTTTTTTTTGCGTTCCTCAGCTAGAGCTCTGGGGATCACCTATGGTTAAATTTTGCGTATGCGACCTTTTTTTTTTGCCCACAGTGAAGGTAGATGCATTCTGACTTCGGGACCACTCTTTTGAAAGGCGGAACAGGTTTTGAAGTGTGCGCAAGATGTTCTCTGTGTGCTTTGTTCATGGGACCTCAGTTTATAGTCTCATGTGAAAGACTTTTAGGGGAGTGGAGTTGTTAACTCCTTTGGAAAAATCCCCTTGAATGAGCATCTGTGTTGTGGCTCGGATCATGAGCTCGACAGAATAACCATTAGTTTTTGTTGTTGTTTTTTTTTTCTTTTTTAGACCTGGATAATGTGTGAGGAGACAGGATAGCTCACTGGTCAGAGCACTCGCTTTCCCCAAGCTAAGGTAAAGCAGCATTGAGCTTGGTTACCAAGTGGATGGGTGATTGTTTGTGCGCCTCGGCTTCAATACAGTCCCCCCAGTTCTTCCAGCTGTAAATGGGTACCTGCCCTCTTTAGGGTCAGGGAAGGTAAAGCAGCGAGGGAGAGGAGATGGGCGTTGCCCTCAATATGCTGGTCACTGGGGAAGCTGAGGTCTCTGACATCTCTCATAGGTTATGGGAACACCTTAACCTTTAATGTGTGAGGCCAGGGTTTTTTTTTTTTTTTTTTTTTTTTTTTTTTTTTTTTTTTTTTTTTTTGCCACACTTTATTTGGCGTGATTCAGTTGAGGGGTGGGATAGCTAGGTGGTCAGAGTGCTCGCTTTCCCCCAGTCAAGTTGAGCAGCATCGAGCGTGGTTACCAGTTGGATGGGTGACTGTTTGCGTGCCTAGGCTTTAGTACAGTCCCCCAGTTCATCCAGCTGTAAATGGATTCCTGCCCTCTTTAGGGTCAGGGAGGGTAAGGCAGCGAGGGAGAGGAGATGGGCGCCGCCCTCAATATGCTGGCCCCTAGAGAAGCTGAGCTCTCTGATGCCTTGCTCCCCTACAACTGCCTTTTTAAATTTTTACCTTACCAGTTTTATGTAGTCTTGTTATGGATATTATTGTATAAAGCTTATTCAGATGTTGTTTTCTGTCTCTCTCTGGCTTTTTCTGTCTCTCTCTCTGCCTCTCTGTCTTTTCTTTTTCTTTTTGTGTTTCCTGACCATGTAGGGTGTGTAGTGCCTGGTCTTCTCCTGTGTTTGTCATTCTGCAGGAGGTCTTCCTGCTGGCCTCAGCCAACACATTCCGACTTCAGAGGAGCTCATTTCTTTGTACAGGTTGCATGCTGGGTATGTTTGTGTTTCCGTAGCCCACCTAATGCCGACATGAATTACAGGATCTTTAACATGCATATTTGATCTTCTGCACAGAGGGAATCAAAGCACTGGCAAGTCTGCTCTCTAAGTTGACCTGGGAGATTATGAAAACCCCCACCCTTAATTCGCGAGACGCTACTGCTAAGATTTGACCCGATAACTTCATGGACCCAATGGATTGAAGTTAAAACGGTCTGAACCACTCGCCTCTGACGTCGGTCGCTCTTTCGTTCATGTATTGGTTTGTTTTCTGTCATTGCAGACTTTCCTCAGTTCTCTGGCACAGTTGGGGGCAGGCAAGGTTGTGCCTCAGGAAAACGTTGAAGAGCTGTGTCGCTATTACAGAGTGCAGGTGAGACCTTTTCCATGTGGGGTTGTCTTGGTTGCTGTTGTTGTTGCTGTTTTGTTTGTTTGTTTGTTGGTAGCAGGCTTTCTGCTTGTGAAAGTGCTTTTTGTTGTTGTTGTTGTGTGTGTGTTAATGGTGGTCTACAGTTTAGCGCTGGTTCACTATTAGTGCTGTGTTAGCCTGAGAGAAGGACACAGGCAATGGTACAGAGAGGCTTTCGCTAACTTTTGGGTATCGCCGACACAGATCTCATAACTAACGACAAAGTAAAAACCAGAATTGAAAACGCCATATCGGGCCTTAAGAAGAGGTCCTGAATTTAGTGGGGGAAAAAACGCACACTGAAGTGAAATGGGCACGTCACATGCACATCTCGACCAGCCAAGACTGTCCTACAGGGAACAGTACCGGGAGGGAGATGAAAAGACAGATATAGAAAACGATGGGAAGACAACATCGGAGAGTGGGCTGGTGGAACACAAACATACTATGGACAGAGAAGGACCATGAGGAGTGGAGGAAGCTGGTTGCAAAAATCTTTAAATAGTGGTGCCCCAGACTAGACTATGGGATAGGTGGAGGTGGTGAAGAAGAGGGAAAACACGTACTGTTCTGTGTGCCCTTGTGGCACAGGTCCACAATCCCCCCCTCCCCTCCCCATACACGGGACTCAGGCCCCATCTGAGACACCAGACATTTATTCATTTAAATTTAAAAATTTTTTTTATTCTTTCACATTGAGGGTAATGGAATAAGCACTCGTGTGCTTTTTTTTACATCCAGTCCCTGTGTGTATGCAGTTTTGTAAATCTTGTCATCTGTTCCCACCGGCACACAGTGGCCTACTCTTATGAAAAGCGGAACAGGATTTAACGTATGCTCAAGATGTTCTGCGTGCGTTTGCACGCGGGGCCTCGGTTCATAGTCTCATCCGAAGGACTTTTGGGGAGAGTGGGGTCAGCACTGATGTTAACACCATGGGAAAAATCCCCTCGAACGGGAATCAAACCCGGGTCGTCAAATTGCGAGCACAATGTTCTGACCACTATGCTATCCCCCGTCCCCCATGAACTAGCTCAGTAGAGCTCCATCCAGACTGGACTGAAAGTCTAAGCATGGAACCAGCTGATATGGCACAGTGGTTAGTGCATTGGGCTACGGACAGTAGCAGTAGGCACCCATCAGTCTCGGAAGACGATGGAGTTGCGCTCTAGTCTTTAGAACGCAAAGCCTGGGTAAGCAAGTATGGAGGGCAAGCTGTTACCCATGCAGCAGACCCCCCCTCTGCATGCCACTGGAATGATCCATTGGAAAGGCAAGGATCGATACGAATGGTTCTGGTATTGTCGCAGGAGTCACCAGAACATTGCCATATACAGCCCCGAGCTGCCCTGGGACTCCAACTCCCTGATTTTTCCTCAGGGATGGTGTCTAAACAGGACACCTGTGTGCATGCTGGTTTTATATAATTTTGTCATCCGCTCCTACCGGCACACGATGGCCTGCTCTTCCTAAAGGCGGAACGGGGGTTTTAACATGTGTGCAAGATGTTCTGTGTGCATTCGCACACGGGGCCTTGGTTTATAGTCTCATCTGAACGACTTTGACATTCAGTTTGATTTTTTCATCAAACTGGGAAGAAAGGGCGAGGTTGGGTACGAACCCAGAAACTCCCGGTTTACATATTGGCAGGTGAACGTCTTAACCATCCTGCCACCTTCCTTCCTATCGACATCCAGCACGATAAAAAACTTGCTATGGACAACCAGCATGATAAAACACCAAGTTCTTGGCATCCTCTACCAAGAGGGATTCACAGGCGAGACTGGTCATGAGCTGCTCTGAAGTTGGAATGTGTCAGCTGAGGCCAGCAGGCAGACCCCCTGCAGAGTTACAAGCACTGAAAACTTGTGCTACACATCCAACCTAATACAGGGAACGCAGAAGAAGAAGAAGAAGAAGAAGAGAGAAAAGGCTGTGCTTGGTTTCAGCCTGTTTGCTACCCTCTGCCTCTGCCTGTGTGTGTGTGGCATGATAGTGAGTGTGTTGAAGTTGGGATCAGATGGCATGGCTTCAAACTATTACTAAGACATCCATTCATGGGGGTTTTTACTCTGGACTTAACATCAATGCCAACCCCACCCGCTCTCCCAAAAGTCTTTGGGATGAGACTATAAAGCCAGGTCCTGTGTGCAGAACATCTTGCACACACACACACGTTAGGACCTGTTCCACCTTTCCAACCGCTCCGTTGGTGAACCTGCACATGCTTAATCCTGTTCCGCTTTTCGTAAGAGTAGGCCATCATGTGCTGGTGGGAACAGATGACATTTACCAAACTGCATCACAAGAGTGCTCATCCCATTATCCTCAATATAAAAAAATAAAACAAAATAAAATAAATAAAAAAACTGTAGTAAAGAAAACCAGACTAGAAACCACATCCTTCAAAGGTGCACGCAATACAGCAACCTGAGCAAGATGGTGTGGCCGACAGAGATGACCCTACAGACCAAGTTAAAGTTAAAGTCTGTCCCAAGCATAAGGCTCATCAGGCCGGTGCTTATCCCGGTTTCTGTGGCGTTAAGCGACTGAGAGTCATAGACCTCCCCCTGGATAGGACGCCAGTCTATCGCAGAGTTAACCCCCAACACAAGGTTGGTACCCCTTTTACACCTGGGTGGGGTGAGAAAATAGCCGTAAAGTGCCTTTTCTAAGGGCACAACGCCATAGCCAAAAGCTGGGATCGAACCCGCAACCTTTAGATTACGAGTCCCACGCCCTAACCACTAGACTACAGCGGCGGCACAGGCCAAGCTGTATTTTATCTTATTTATTTATTTATTTTATTTATCTATTATTTTATTTTGAGGAAAATGGAATAAGCACTCCTGTGCTTTTTTTTTTACGTCCAGTCCCTGTGTGTATGCAGTTTTTGTCAGTCTTGTCATCTGTAATGACCCATGAGATAAGCTTGAAAGGACATGCCATTTTTTTCCCCCAAATGACGTCTGGCGGTGTAAAGTGAACGAGAGAAGAAGAAGAAGAGGAAGAACCTTGGAGCTCTGGCTGAAGAAAGAAAAAAATAATGGAACTTTAAAAAAAAAAAAAATTATTGTTGATGTTTGTTTGTTTGCAGCAAGCTATCGGCTGTGTGTTCCGACTGGCACGCAGGCACAGAGAAGTGTTCTCCGACGAAGAAAAGCTCCTGCCTGCCATTGATGCTTTGGCGGGAAACATGACCAGAGAGGAAAAGGTACGTTTCTGTGCTGCTGGTGTGAAGTACAGGAAAGAAAGGAAGGAAAACGACGTGTAGGAATTGTGTGTGGGTGAGGAGGGGGGTGGGGGTGGAGTTGGGGGGATGGGTGTAGGGTGAGTGTGTGTGGGGGGGTGTAGGGTGAGTGTGTGTGTGGGGGGGTGGAGGGTGAGTGTGTGTGTAGGATGTAGGGTGAGTGTATATGGTGTGTGTGTGTGTGTGTGTGTGTGTGTGTGTGTGTAGGGTGAGTGTGTGTGTGTAGGGTGAGTGTGTGTGTGTGTGTGTGTAGGGTGAGTGTGTGTGTGTGTGTGTAAGTGTGTGTATATGTGTGTGTGTGTGTGTGTGTGTGTGTGTGTGTGTGTCCCCATGTGTGTGTCAAAGTCAAAGTCAAACTTTTATTTCCAGACAGTACATTTGATAAGCAGTGCAATCAGGTTATTTTCATCAGCCATCTATCTAAGAAAAAAAACATATATATATGCATATTTGAAAAAGAAAAACCTTAACAAAATATTTTGTACAAATGAACAAGAAAAAAAAAGAAACTACATACACCAAAGGAAGAAACTACACACACACACACACACACACACACACGCACACACGCACACATACACATACACACACACACACACACACACACACACACACACACACACACACACACACACACACACACACACACAGGAAACCAATGTATAGTTTCCTTTAAAGCGATTCAACTAACAGCACATGTAGTTTACCTTAGATTCAACATGATTAAGTGTTTTAAAAAAAAAAAAATCATATCCTACTTTTCTTTCTTTTTTGAACGCTCAAGACAGCAATTATTGTTGTCTGTCATATGAGCGAAATGCTTTTTGCTGCCGATAAGCGCCTGACAAGTCAGGCCCAGCACATCCAACCTTGGCATGGGAGAGAATCGTTATCTTTGAAGTCTTTCTGGAAAAAAACAAAAGGCAGAAGAAAGGATCAAGAAGGCAGAAAACAAACAAGGAGGTGACAGGAAGAAAAGGAACAAGGCAGAAACAAAGAGAGGGGTAGAAAAGAGGGAATTCCTGGCTCAGAAAAAGAAAGGAACAAGACAGAAAGAAAGAGAGGGATGGAAAAGGGGGAATTCCTTGCACAGAATTTCCAGAAGTTGGGGATGCTTTTTATACTGACAGGCCCCCCAGCATAACCCCTTAACACTTTGTACCCCAAGGTGCAGCTGCACTGCAGTCTCTGTGGACCAGCCCTGCAGCAGCTGAGTGCAGTGTGCACTGGGTCATCATAGTAAAATCCTCATATCTTTTTAATTGAAGCCCATTTCTTATGAAACTATGGTATTGTGTGGGTAAATGACTGCCCATTATATGTGTTCATAAAAATTTATATTGCATAAAAAAGAATATGTTAATTATGGTGTCAAATTACGTAATTGCTCTGATTTTAAGTGGTGATCCCACTGATGGGCTTATGATTTTTACGCAATGTCTGCAACAAATACAACACAACAATGACAAAACTATACAAGAATCTCAAATAAACAGGGACAAATATAGGTACTATACAAGTTTTCTTCCAGCATTGCATCAAATGTAATATAATCAAAGGGAACCACTGAACTGTACACATGACACAGTCACAATAACGATCATGGAATATACAGATAACATTTCTTCCCTAGTCTAAGTAAGTTCCTGAACTTTTCTACACTACTTTATTCATATGTACAGAATGTTTTGCATTTCACCAGGTGGCTTGTAGTTCATTTTCATGTAAACAGTTGGTGT
>CM060334.1:16907835-16917835 GCA_030674155.1 Stramonita haemastoma | reverse complement strand
CAAAATATGTTGTTTGTTGGCCATTTTGAATTCGTTTCCATGGAAACGGAAGGTCATAATACATAGTCAAACTGGTATTTCCGATTCTCAAGGGGTATGTGATATATCTAAAACAACAAAACCCTTCAAACTATTTAAACAAAAATTTTCCCTTTACCGACCCGTGTCTGGCCTTAACCCTCTTGCATTCAGAGTCTCTGAACACAAACTCCCCCTAGATTTTGCAGTCCATCACGAAATCAGGTCAGGCACACATGCTCACTCGCCTTTTCCTCCTCCTAAGTACGTACCAGCAGCTATAATTACTTTCAGACTCACAACAGGCTCTGTGCATCTGGCCTGATGTAGCTTCGACATGTGGTAGCAATCAGTGATGGTCTGCGTGATGGAAAACTACTGGGTGTAAATCCTGGCAAATCCAGTGTCGGGATTTGGGGGGGGGGGGGGGGGGGGAGCAACTATTTCACTCACTCACTCACTCACTCAGTCCCATGTCCCAAAGGACGTAGGGGGGACATGAGAGAAGACGCAACGGAGATCTTTTTCCATGCTTCACGATCCTGTGTGGCTAGTAGGAGGCGTTGCAGGGGTTGGGCAGTCCAGTCTTTGATGTTGTCAACCCATGATTTCTTTTGGCGGCCTCTTCTTCTCTTGCCCTCGACTGTTCCTTGCAAGATGGTTTTTGCTAGGGTGTTGTGTCTTGTGGTGTGACCAAACCACATCAGCTTTCTCCTCTTTATGGTGGAGAGCAAAGGCTCTTGGGGGCCCACACGCTTTTTGATTTCTTCTTTCACATAGTTATTGGTCTTGTGTTCTTTGTATGATATTTTGAGGAGTCTTCTGTGGCACTTGTTCTCGAATGCTTGGATTCTTCTCTCTAACTCTGCTCTACTCTAACTCTGCTATCAAACAATGAGGTGAAAGCTCGCATTGCAACAGCAACATCTGCTCTAGTCAGACTCCAGAGGATCATCAGAAGCAACAACATCAGCTTCTGCACCAAATACCACCTCTACAAATCCCTCGTGATATCTATCCTCCTATATGGCTGTGAATCATGGACTCTGACAGCAACTATTTAATCCCGGCAAATCCCAGGTCAGGACTAAGGGTGTTAATATTTAATGCAGGCACCTGTGTTTTAGTGTTGGCCCGATCCTGGGTCGTTAGATCACAGGCGCAAAGCGCGGACCACTCAGAGCATGCAAATGCAGCACAACTCAGTCAAGGGTCAAGGGCCAGTGTTAAAATTAGCATGTCTCTTCCTTTTTTACCAAGTTCAAGACTGGTCAGTTCCTGCTATGATTAACACCAGCTGGTCTGGGCTGGGCTGGTATGGAATGGATAGCAGTTGAGAGGAGCTGAAAGTGGGGGGTGGGGGTGGGGGGAAACTGACAGCTGTGAGCTGTGCACTAGGCTACACTAGCACTAGGCACACTAGTTGTGCACTAGGCTACACTAGCACTAGGCACACTAGCTGTGCACTAGGCTACACTAGCACTAGGCACACTAGCTGTGCACTAGCCTAGGCTACACTAGCACTAGGCACACTAGCTGTGCACTAGGCTACACTAGCACTAGGCACACTAGCTGTGCACTAGGCTACACTAGCACTAGGCACACTAGCTGTGCACTAGGCTACACTAGCACTAGGCACACTAGCTGTGCACAAGGCTACACTAGCACTAGGCACACTAGCTGTGCACTAGGCTACACTAGCACTAGGCACACTAGCTGTGCACTAGCCTAGGCTACACTAGCACTAGGCACACTAGCTGTGCACTAGGCTACACCAGCGCTAGGCACATTAGCTGTGCACTAGGCTACACCAGCGCTAGGCACACTAGCTGTGCACTAGGCTAAACTAGCACTAGGCACACTAGCTGTGCACTAGCCTAGGCTACACTAGCATTAGGCACACTAGCTGTGCACTAGCCTAGGCTACACTAGCACTAGGCACACTAGCTGTGCACTAGGCTACACTAGCACTAGGCACACTAGCTGTGCACTAGGCTACACTAGCACTAGGCACACTAGCTGTGCACTAGCCTAGGCTACACTAGCACTAGGCACACTAGCTGTGCACTAGGCTACACTAGCACTAGGCACACTAGCTGTGCACTAGGCTACACTAGCACTAGGCACACTAGCTGTGCACTAGGCTACACTAGCACTAGGCACACTAGCTGTGCACTAGGCTACACTAGCACTAGGCACACTAGCTGTGCACTAGCCTAGGCTACACTAGCACTAGGCACACTAGCTGTGCACTAGGCTACACCAGCGCTAGGCACACTAGCTGTGCACTAGGCTACACCAGCGCTAGGCACACTAGCTGTGCACTAGGCTAAACTAGCACTAGGCACACTAGCTGTGCACTAGCCTAGGCTACACTAGCACTAGGCACACTAGCTGTGCACTAGCCTAGGCTACACTAGCACTAGGCACACTAGCTGTGCACTAGGCTACACTAGCACTAGGCACACTAGCTGTGCACTAGGCTACACTAGCACTAGGCACACTAGCTGTGCACTAGGCTACACTAGCACTAGGCACACTAGCTGTGCACTAGCCTAGGCTACACTAGCACTAGGCACACTAGCCGTGCACTAGGCTACACTAGCACTAGGCACACTAGCTGTGCACTAGCCTAGGCTACACTAGCACTAGGCACACTAGCTGTGCACTAGGCTACACCAGCGCTAGGCACACTAGCTGTGCACTAGCCTAGGCTACACTAGCGCTAGGCACACTAGCTGTGCACTAGGCTATCCCGCCCTCATCTCGTTATCGTTATTCATGCTGAAATTGGTATTGTGTTTTCAGAGGGCTTGTTTGTGATGTGGGACACGGGCAGGCACAATTGGTATCGCTTTGGGCAAGACGGGAACTATGATGTGGAGCCCACTGGGAATGTCCGCGGGTTGCAAGTGCTTCGTCTGTGCCGGACATTGGCGTGGAGGTCGTGAGAGGTGTGTGATTTTTTTTTATAATCTTTTTTGGGAAGGTTGGGGGGGGAGGCTGGGAGGGAACCTCATCTTTTATTTTATTTTTATACCACTTTATGTCACAGCAGATTTCTCTGCATGAAATTCGCGCTGCTCCCCCCAGGGAAAACGCGTCGCCACAATTGTAGCGCCTACCCATTATTTCTGTGATGTTCCTGTCCTGCTGTTCCTATGCTAAACATTCCCGAGGCCTGTCACTATAAATAGCACTCCCCCCTCCCCTCCCAACCTTCTGGAAAGTCTGTGGTAGGAATTCCCTCTTTTCTCTCTTTCTCTTTGTTTATCCCCTCATTCCTTTTCTTCGTGTCACCTCTTTCTTGTCTGTTGTTTGCTCTTTTCTCTCCCATGGGAATGTTAGGGGCCTGTCAGTATAAATAGCATCCACTGTCTGGAAATTCCTGTGCTTTGAATTTCCGTTTTTTTTATCCCCTTTTCTTGTTTCTGCCTTGTTGCTTCCCAGTTTGATGAGAAAATCAAACTGAATGTCAAAATCCTTTGGATGAGACTATAAATTGAGGTCCTATGTGCGAATGCACGCGGAACATCATTCGCGCATGTTATAAACCCATTCCATTTTGGAAGAGTAGGCCATTTTGTGCCAGAATGGACGACAAATTTTTTAAAAATGCAAGTACACGTGCCATTTTTAGACACCATTTGTGAAGTTGGAATATGGCTCCCTAAATGGGGGGGGGGGGGGGGGGGCGGTAGGGGGAACGGTCACATATGTAAAAATTTCACCATTGGTGAACCTTGGAGCTCTAGCCGAGAAAAGACCCCCCCCTTCCCTCCCCCCCTTCAAAAACAAAAAAAAACGACCCAAAAAATCAAGAACTTAGAAGAAGAAGATGGAGAAGAGGAATGATGAGAATAATCTTAATGATTTATAACCATAAGCCTGCAGTGTTTATTTCATTCGTAGTCATTTTGAATCACATTTATTCATTTATCTCTGAAGTCATTCGGATGAGACAAGAAACCGAGGCCCCATGTGCAAACGCACTCAGAACATCTTGCACACACGTTAAAACCCCGTTCTGCCTTTCAGAAGAGCAGGCCATTGTGTGCCGGTAGGAGCGGATTACAAAATTAAAAAAAAAAAAAACCAGCATGCACACAGATGTTGTGTTTAGATACCATCCCTGAGGAAAAATCGGGGAGTTGGAGTCCCAGGGCGGCTCGGGGTTGTATATGGCAACGTTCTGGTGGCTCCTGCAACAGTACTGGAACCATTCATATCAGTCATTGCCTTTCCAATGGATCATTCCAGTGGTGTGGAGAGGGGGGTCTGCTGCATGGGTAACAGCTTGCCCTCCATACTTACTTACCCCGGCTTTGCACTGTAAAGACTAGAGCGCAACTCCATAGTCTTCCGAGACTGATGGGTGCCTTCTCTCTCTCTCTCTATCTCTGACGGCAGGTGTTGACTGGAAATCTGGAAACGAAGATGACCAAGGCGTTGGAGTGGTCATACGCAACCATCGACGGGGAAAGGTCAAGGTCAGTCTCGGAGCTCGTATCACTATTTTTTGCCCCCCTTTTCCTTTCGATGGATTGGTTGTTTTTTGTTGTTGTTTTCTTCTGTTTTTTTTGTGTGTGTTTTGCTTGGCTTGTTTGTAATTGGGTGAGTTCTATGATCATAGACCTCAGCACTCAGAGAGAGAGACAGAGATAGACAGAGAGAGAGAGAGAGACAGTAGAGAGACAGACAGACAGACAGACAGACAGACAGACAGACAGAAAGAAAGAAAGAAAGAAAGAAAGAAAGAAAGAAAGAAAAAAAAAGAGAGAGACAGAAACTTCGAGGCTACATTTGTGATTCTATCACATTGTAGCTGATGACAGGAAATTCTGAAAATCTGATCTCAAAAAAAAAAAAAAAAAAGAGAGAGAGAGAGAGAGAGAGAGAGAGAGAGAGAGAGAGAGAGAGAGAAGAGATGTAGAGTCTGCTCTGATGATGTCACAGGTTCGTTGGAGCAACGGTTTCATTGGAAGCTACACGTGCGTGGACGGCAAACAGGAAGTGAAGCCATTGCTGTAAGTACAACAAAAAGTGGTATATTTCCTGTTTCATGATGAACACTCTTTTGTTCTTTTTTTTTTTCTGTGTCCACTTGGTAGATCAATGTTGCGTTCAGTCAGGGTTATTTAAAAAAAAAAAAAAAGTGTAATGAATCATTTTCATTCAGTTGATATTGTTTCTGAACAGTACTTTTACTCACAGCTGAAGATAAAAGCAATAAACAAAGAAACAAGTGTCACAAACCCCCCCCAACCCCCCCCCCCCCCCTCAAAAAAAAAAATCCTCTAGACCTCAAGTGTTTCTTTTGGTGTTAGTCCTTTGGATGAAATGATGAACCAAGGTCTCGTTTATTAAGCGCACATCAAAGAACCCATGACGACAAAAGAGTTGTCCTTGGCAGAATTTTTGTAGAAAAAGTCACTCTCAGGGAGACAGTTACAGGAAACAGGCAAATTTATTATAAAAAAAAAAAGATAATGGATGATGATGCTCTTATAGTGACACTCTCCCTCTGGGGAGAGTAGCCTGAATTTTATGCAGAGAAATCTGCAATGATTGAAAGTAGTATATGAAACAATTCAGTTTGATGTAATACAATACAAATAACAATACAGTACAATACAGTATAATACAATATAAGCAGTACAATACAGCATTGGACAGCACAACACAAGACAACACAACACAAGACACAATACAAAACAAAAGAGGAGAAAGCAGAATATTGTCAAAATTTCATGAACTGCAGTAAATTGTGACCGCATTCCCCCCACCCCCCTTCCCTCATTTATTGTTTTTGTGTGGTTTATTCAATGTTTTGGCTTGTGGACTGCTTAATATATTAAAAAAAAGATTAGAAAGCAGAGGTTGTGGAAGCTGACATCACAGAGCAGCTTGTAGTTCATCAGTTATTCATTATGTGTCACTGTTGAATTTATTATTATTTAAAATAAAATTAAAAAAATTCTTTCAAAAATAAGGGCTGCAGCTTCCATTACAGAGCACCTTGTACATCACAGATTACAGAAATACAGTATGAATGTGTCACATAATTCTTTTTTTTTTTTAAATCTCAAGTAATTCCTTAAAAAGTAAGGGCTGCAGCTTATATTACAGAGCACCTGGTAGGTCACTGTTCACAGAAATACAGTATGAATGTGTCACATCATTCTTTTTTAAATTTTTTATCTCAAGTAATTCTTTAAAAAGTAGGGGCTGCAGCTTGCATTACAGAGCACCTTGTAGGTCACTGTTCACAGAAATACATAATTCACATAATTCTTTCTTTTTTTTTAATCTCAAGTAATTCCTTAAAATGTAGGGGCTGCAGCTTACATTACAGAGCACTTTGTAAGTCATTGATGACAGAACTACAGTATGAATGTGACATATGGGCTGGTTAAAAAAAAAAAAAAGAGATTAGAAAGTAGGAGTTGGGCTGACATTACAGAGCAGCTTGTACTTCATCAGATATTCATTATGTGTGGCTTTAACGTGTAAAAAAAAATTCTTTTTTAATGAAGTTCAAATAATTCTTTAAAAAGTAATGGCTGCAGCTTACATTATACAGTTACAGGAATTATTTGACATTAAAAAAAAAAAATTATGTGACACATTCATACTGTATTTCTGTAATCTACTGTATTTCTGTATTCATTCATACTGTATTTCTGTAATATACAAAACTGTGAGTGGGATTTCATGGTAGTATTTTTTTTAAAGATTGGTTCGAGAAGGAATGTGTTAGGACGATTAAAATGTTCACGGCCTAACAAATAAACTGTTGAGGCTCTGGGTTTGATTCCCACCCTTGCCCTTTCTTCCCAGTTTGACGAGAAAATGGAACCGAATGTCAAAGTCCTTCGGATGAGACTATAAACCAAGAACCCTGTGTGCGAATATATGCCAAACATCTTGCACACAACGTTAAAAAACCCTGTTCTGCCTTTCAGAAGAGCAAGAAGCCATATCATGCCAGTGGGGATGGATGACAAAATTTCAAACAACTCATGCACACAGGTGTTTTGTTTAGACACTAGCCCCAGAGTCAGAATGTGGCTACCTAAATGGTTGGGAGGGGGGGGGGGGGGGGGGGGGGGGAGACGACCATTTGCAAAACTCTCACCATTGGTGAACCTC
This sequence comes from Stramonita haemastoma, assembly GCA_030674155.1. Taxonomy (NCBI): domain Eukaryota; kingdom Metazoa; phylum Mollusca; class Gastropoda; order Neogastropoda; family Muricidae; genus Stramonita; species Stramonita haemastoma. The sequence goes on along the minus strand of CM060334.1, from coordinate 16,910,665 downwards.
TGAGCTCTGGCTGAGGAATGGGTAGGGGAGGGGGTGGGTGTTATGGGGGTGGGGTGGGGGGTGGAGATGTTGGTTCTTTTTTTAGAAAAAATGGTGTCTTGTGGATTTCAGACGTATGGGGGAGCTGAGGCCAGTGCAGTCGGTGCCTGACGAGGAACTGGGGGCTGTAGGGGGGTTCGATCCTGCACAAGGTAATGACAATCAGAAGTCCTCAAAGGCAGAATCAGACCTGTGCACCTTCCGTATTTTTCCGTATTTGTTCCGGAAAAAGTTGTAAAATACGGAAATACGATTTTATTAATCAAAATCCGATTTTTGTCAACGAAATATCCGGAAATCGAAAACGTCGTCTTCTATCGTTCAGCGATGCCGATCATCTCACGTTACATCGTCTGCTAGGCCCTATCGTTCAGTTACTTATCTCCCCTGATGACGCATGCGCACAACAGTATCTTCAAAACAAAATGGCGGAAAGTGGTGTAAACTCGCGGAAAAACAGACCAAACTGATACACTTATAAGCAAAGAAAGATGCGGAGTGAATGCTAAATGACGCTAACAGGCCAGGATGGGGCTAAAAGAGGTACAGTTGCGGATATAGATGCATAAGCAGCAAAATTGGCTGTTCGTTTTGCCGAGTAAGGTTTGAAACCTGCGCTACGTCTCTCGCATCAGGCTACTCGCTAGTGAAAGTTGAACTTTCATTCGCAAGTGGTGTCGAAAATTGGAATGCGGTCGGAACATAGCAAACCACGGCTCTTAATTTATAGAAGCGCTGATTTCTTGGAAAATCATGGAACAGTAAAATTTCTCGCATCTTCGGAAAATCAGTTGGTCGTTAAAACGGCAAAGTGACTTGTTCTGAAGTTACATCAAGACTCCTCTGAAGTTAATCGTACCGAACACGGCTTCCGCTCTGGTGCTGTACTGGACAGCAGCAGAGTGCACACATACACAGCACTTGTTTTCTGGCCATGCAAACTGTCATGGTGAGTCCACTCCGAAATCAGGTTAAAAATAAAATGAGAAAGGCATAGGATCTTCTTAAATCTTCACCAGAGAGTGTATTGATCTCTCTCTCTCTCTCCCTCTCTCTCTCTCTCCTCTCTCTCTCTCTCTCTCTCTCTCTCTCCCTCTCTCTCTCTCTCTCTCTCTCTCTCCTCCTCTCTCTCTCTCTCTCTCCTCTCTCTCTCTCTCCTCCCCCTCTCCTCTCTCTCTCTCTCCTCTCTCTCTCTCTCCTCTCTCTCTCTCTCTCTCTCTCTCTCTCCTCTCTCTCTCTCTCTCTCCACGTTTTCCATTAACCATCACAGTGGTACACACAAACTTATATTACCGCTACCTAGAATAGATCTTTTTAAAACAGGTTTGACATACTCTGGTGGTTCTTTATGGAAGGTCTGAGTCTCTCTCTCTCTCTCTCTCTCTCTCTCTCTCTCTCTCTCCTCCTCTCTCTCTCTCTCTCTCTCTCTCTCCTCTCTCTCTCTCTCCTCTCTCTCTCTCTCTCCTCTCACACACACACACACACACACACACACACACACACACACACACACACACACACACACACACACACACACACATATGCCTCCACATTGCACAAAATGGTGCCTGGAGAGGCCTCCAAACTGCCTTTAAAATGCGAAAAATCATTTTCGGCCGGGGGGCTTCGCCCCCCTGGGCCCCCCAGCGGGGCTTTGCCCCTGCACCCCACCGGGGCCTAAGCGGCCCCTGGACCCCGGCTTAATTTCCTCTTTTTTTTTTCTCTCCCAATTCTACGCTCTGTATATTACATCACTTATGAAGTCATCAGACCTGTCCAGATTTGCTAGTTGATAAAAGAAAAAGCTTATGAGCTTTTGTACAATGGAAAGAAATTGGAAGGGGGATGAGCAAACAAATAGAGATACAAAAATCCAATTAAAAAAAAAATGTTTATGCTTCATGTTGAAAAAAGTGTCACTAATAACGCGTAAAAATACTGAAACTCGGTGAAAAATACTGAAAATTGCCATGAAAATACTGAAATCAGTAGTAAGGGGGTGCACAGGTCTGCAGAATGCAGCTACCTTCTAATGAGGTCATTGTGGGCAAAAACAGTCACAAACACAAAAAACACACCCATTGGTGAATCTTGGAGCTCTATAGCTGAGGAATGAAAAAAAAAAAATCATGAAAGTTGATAGTTGCTATAACCAAGCGGTTAAGACCGTTTGACTTACATCCCATGGGTCCATGGAGTCGTGGGGTCGAAACCGAGTGATGTCTGATCAGTTAAGGGTGGGGATTTTTATGATCTCCCAGGTCAATTCAAATGCAGACCTACCAGTGCCTTAATTTCCTTCATGTATAATAATTATACAGATGAGATGCCTCTGGAGTTCCCAGAGACTCCTTGGTATCTCCTAAAGAGACCACATAAGCAACAAATATGTGCATAGCAGAATCCAGCAAACCATTGGTCCCTACGAAAACCTAACAATCGTAAAGTAGTGTAAACTTAAATGGTTACGAACATGTCACAAGATCAAAAGGACTAGCAAAAACAATACTGCAAGGCACTGTCCAAGGAGGAAGAAAAAAGAGGCAGACCAGGGAGGACAACATCAGCGAATGGACAGGCCTAGAACTCAACAAAATTTTGAACAGAGAGAAGAACGGAGGGACTTGGTTGTCAAGTCCTCAGGGGTGCCCCCACAGTTGCCAGACTGAGGGATAGATAGATAGAGATATAGAAAGATCCGGTGGGTTGTGGAAACATGAACATACCTAACATACATCCCCAAAGTCAGGCTGGAGGGTGTGGCAGTATCAGGGAGGGGGTGGATGTAAAA
>CM060334.1:16898907-16905235 GCA_030674155.1 Stramonita haemastoma | reverse complement strand
TCTTCCCGCTTTGTTTGGGGTAATAATCTGCTATGTTGGTCCAGTTGATGGTACAATAGGAAGGAATCCAGCCAAAATCTATTCCACTAACCCTGGTTATGAGATAATTGAGTCAGATATATATCTCATGTCAAAAAATAAACCTTTTCTGGTTGCTGAGGACCCAGCTTCCAAGCTATATTAGATGTAAAATGATTTAGAGTCAACACAAAAACTATGTTTTAAAAGTTTTTAATGACTATAATAAAGAAAGTCAGTTGAGTGTGTTGCGTGTGTGGTGTGTGTTGTGTGGTGTGTGTTGTGTGTTGGTGTGTGTGTGTGTGTGTGTGTGTGTGGTGTGTGTGTGTGTATGTATTGTTTATGTGTGTTTGTGTGTGTGTGTTGTGTGTGTGTGTGTTGTGGTGTGTGTGGTGTGTGTGTGTCGTGTGCGCATTGCGCACATGTACACATTACTTGATACTGTACATGCAAGCATACATGTTCAAGTGTATGTGTATGCTTATTTTTATGCGTACATGTTGTTTGTACATGTATACTTACGTTCTCACATGCCTGCATGTGTGTGTGTGAGTACATATCTATACATGCAGAGCAAACTATAGACATGCCTTACTTATAAAAATCAGGTACAGCTTTTGAATATGATTGGGACAGATTTTTGCTCTGGACACCCCTACTGGAGGATGGCCCGACCATGCCGTATATTCAACTAATCTTCGTGACCTTGTGTTGTGGATCGGCGATCGTTAGCGAGGTGACTGTGGCCAAGGGAGTACGTTGAGTCAGTATCATTCAATGCAGACGTTGGGCAGAAATGTTGCTTGGGCAGAAACTGTGGAAGCAAACTGTAGCCCTGAAAGTGTCGAAGGTATGGATTTTTTTTTTTTTTTTTTTTTTTGTATTGCATTGTACAGTATTGTTATTGTGATGTATTCTATCGTATGCCACTTTTGGATTCTGCTGATTTCTGTGTATGAAATTTGGGCTTCTCTCCCTCCCTCCCCCCCCCCCCCCCCCCCACCCCCCCAAACAAAACACACACACACACTTGCTGCTACAAAGATTTGAACCCTTCAACTCCATGGTATCTACCAGTTGGTCTGGAACTGGAAGTGAAAAATGCTGTTATTTACTCAGCTACAACGTCTGTGATAAAACTAACTGGGATTTTGCCCCACTTTATTTTACTGTAAATTTTCTGACTGATTTGCGACCAAAAATACATCCCATCTCGTTACAGGCAATACCCTTCCAGAAATAACGTTGAAACTTATGATTCAAGATGAAAAAAAAAAAAAGCCTTCTGATTTAGGATGATTGATATATCATTCCAACAAAAGGCATTCTGCTTTAGAGTGATGGCTCTATCAAAATTTTTAACGTACTATCAAGTTGTTTCAGTGCCTAATCCCCACACTGTGTACAATTTATTACCCTAGTTATCATGTTCTCTAATCAATTTTTTATTCATTTCTTTATTTTTTCAATTTTTTTTTGCCTAAAATGTTCCAAAAAATTCCAAGCAGATTGTGTGTTAATACCTTGGTGAATGATATAACCGGGTGAGCTTGAAGGTTTTTTCAGTGCAATCTTGGAAAGGATTATGAGAAACGAAGTTAATGGGGGGGGGGGGCGGGGGGGGGGGGGGGGGGGGATTGTAGGGAGGATGTGGGAAAATTGTAATGGGTTCTGGTGGCCTTCTACAATTAAAAATTGTTCAGGTTTCAGAGTTCAGGATAATGATCCTCTGCACCTCTCACAGTTTCTTACAAGGAGTGTTGAGCTAATGATCAGATGGCATGGGTTTGAGGCCACCACTGAGGGCCACCCGCTCAAAGGGATTTTCCCCCTGGAGTTAACATCTAGTACCGACTCCCACTCCCCCCAAAAGTCCTTTAGATGAGGACTATAAACCAGGGTCCAGTGTTTATGGAGCGGTATGCAAAAAAAACTTGTGCACACATTTTAATCACTCTATCTTTCAGAAAAAGAGTAGGTCATTGCTTGCCATTAGGAATAAGTGCCCCCCCCCCCCCCCCCCCCCACAAAAAAAAAAGAAAGGAAAAACAAACCCCCCCCAACTCAATCAACAACAAAACCCCCCCCCCCCCCCCCCCCCCCAAAAAAAAAAAAAAAAACCCTCACAAAAAAAACACAAAGCACACTGCTGTTGTGTTTAGACATCATCCCCAAAAGGAGGGACGGTAGCAGGTGGTTAAGACGTTTGCCTGCCAATATGTAACGTGAGTTTCTGGGTTCATACCCAGCCTCGCCCTTTCTTCCCAGTTTGACGAAAAAAAATCGAGCTGAATGTCAAAGTCATTCGGAAATGAGACTCGAAACCGAGGCCTCTTGTGCGAATGCACGCAGAACCTCGTGCGCACACGTTAAAATCCCGTTCCACCTTTCAGAAGAGCAGGCCATCGTGTGCGGGTAGGAATGGATGACAAAATTATAACAAACCAGCATGCACACAGGTGTCATGTTTAGACACCATCCCTGAGGAAAAGTCGGGGAGTCGGAAGTCCCAGAGCGGCTTGGGGCTGTAGGTATATGGCAACATTCTGGTGGCTCCTGCGACAGTACTGGAACCATTCGTATCGGTCATTGCCTTTCCAATGGATCATTCCAGTGCCGTGGAGAGGGGGGGGTCTGCTGCATGGGTAACAGCTTGCCCTCCATGCATACATGCCCAGGCTTTGAGCTCTAAAGACAAGAGCGCAACTCCATAGTCTTCCGAGACTGATGGGTGCCTACTTCTACTACTACTCATCCTCAAAGTCAAAATGCAGCTACTTTAATAATGATCAAAATGGTTGTGCATGTACACAAAATGTTACATTAGGTGAACCGCAGAGCTCTAGCCAAAGAATGAAAAAAAAGAAGACAAAAAAAAATGAATTCAGTGGCTTAACCCGCTTGCATTCGGATTCTCTGAACACAAATTGCCCCATGATTTTGCATTCCTTCATGAAATCAGGTCAGGCACACATGCTCGCTTGTTTTTTCCTCCTTTTAAGTACATACAAGCAGCTATAATTACTTCCAGACTCTCACCACATGCTCTGTGCCTCTGGCCTGATAGAGCTTTGACATGTGGCAGCAATTAGTGATGGTCACTGCCTGATGGAATACTACTGTGTGTAAATCCCAACAAATCCGGTTTGGAATTCAGGGGGGGGGGGGGGGGCAATTATTCGATTGGGCAAATCCCGGTTCAGGACTAAGGGGGTTTAAGGCTCGAATCTCTTTGTTTCCCAGGTGCCTTGGGCCAGTGCCTGGCTGGTCTGGAATGGTCCTCGCAGGCCATCCTCCAGCAAAAGCTCACCGCCTTCAAACTGTCGGTCGTGGACGAGAAACTCCCGCGACTGTTACACACCGTCCTCGACCTCGTTTCCAACGAATCCAAGCGGAGCGAGGTCATCCGTCTGGTGAGGCAAGCTTTCCGAGACTTCGGGGCGCTGCTGAAGGCCGTCAAGGTCAGCTCCGTGACCTTCATTTTCAGCACGAGGACGACGCCCGAGCGGAAGAGATGCTGAGGTCGGAGGAGTTGCAGGGGAAGCTGATCGGCGTCCTGTACAGGTTTCTGCCGGAGTGGGTGTGCGTGCAACGCACGGTGGGAGGTGCGGGGCTGCCAGGCGGAAGATTGCGGGTTCCCTCCCCCTGGCGTGTGGGGTGCGGAGGAAGCTGGGGGGGACGTGTGGCGGATACCTCGGCAGCCGGGTCCTTTGTTTGCTGGTGAGATTTGGAACTTTCAGGGGTTTTTTTTTTGGTTTTTGTGGGGGGTTTTTTGTGTGTATTTCTTGTAATGTTTGTTGATTTTTCTGTGTGTGAGTGTGTGTTGTGGTGTGGTGTGGTGTGGTGTGGTGTGGTGTGGTGTGGTGTGGTGTGGTGTGGTGTGGTGTGGTGTGATGTGGTGTGGTGTGGTGTGGTGTGATGTGATGTGGTGTGGTGTGTGTGTGTGTGTGTGTGTGTGTGTGTGGGTGTGTGTGTGTGTGTGTGTATGTGTGTGAGTGTGTGTGTGTGTGTGTGTGTTGCTGTGTGTGTGTGTGTGAGTATGTTTGTGTGTGTGTGTGTTGTGTGTGTGTGTGTGTGTGTGTGTGTGTGTGTGTGTTTGTGTGTGTGTGTGTCTGCGCATGCATGCGTGCATGTATGTGTAGACTGGCAGTGGGCATGGTTTAAGCCAAACCTCATTGACATTTTTTACCCCAAAAGGACCATCCACCTACAAATGCTATGGTATGACAAGGTAGATATTGCACCCATACACAGATTTTCTTCATGGATGGATACTATAGCTAAGTGGCTAAGACCATTTGACTTGAACTCACTGGGTCTGTGAAGTCCTGGGTTCGAATCTCGGCGTCATCATCTGGTGAATTAAGGGTGGGAGTTTTTATGATCTCCCGTGTCAACTTTAAGTGCAGACCTGCCAGTGCCTTAGTTCCCTTTGTTTTATACACTCACACACACACACATGCGCACACACACACACACACACACACACACACACACACACACACACACACACACACACACACACACACACACACACACTTACACTTACACTTACACACACACACACACACACACACACACACACACACACACACTTTTCGGAAGAGTAGGCCATTGTGTGCCGGTGGGAACGGATGACAAAATTGACAAAACTGCATACACATGGGGACTGGCTGTAAAAAAAGCACAAGAGTGCTTATTCCACTGTCCTCGAAATAAAAGAATAAATGAATAAATAAATAAAACACACAGAGAAGATCAAACGAGCACGTTACAGGTCCTGTATTGTAATTTCATATCAGCGTTCAGTGGGTTACAGAAAAAACGAACATACCTCTACCCAGCCTGCAACCTGTACAATGTAATGAGCCGCTCTTAAGGTTAGAATCTGTCAGCTGAGGCCAGCAGGCAGACCTCCTGCAGAGTTATAAGCACAGGAGATCACACACTATGCACCCCACCCTGTAAGGGAATGCAGCGAGAGACTTTTTTTTGTTAAAGACTTGTTGGGGGGGGGGGGCAGGAGGATAGCCTTGTCATTAGGATGTTGTGCTCCTGGTAGGATGGCCCAGGATAAAAAAAACCCCAGCAAAAATACAAAAAAAACTAGGATGGCCCAGCATTGAGCCACCTCAGACATTTTTCCCATAGACTTAGCGTCAGTTCCGAGTCCACTGCCCCAAAGAGTCCTTTCAGATGAGACTAAGAACAGATCCTGTGTGCGAATTCATGTCGAATATTTTACCCACATGTGTTAAAATCTGTTCCACCTTTCGGAAGAGTTAAGACATCGCATGTTAGTAGGCACAGTTGAAAAAAACAAAACAAAAAACAAAAACCTTGAAAAAAACCTCGAAAAAAACCCCACACACATGCACACTGGTGTCGTGCGTAAGCATCATCCCCAAAGTCGGTATGCAGCTACCTTCATGGTGGGCAAAAACCTAGGCAGACACAAAATCTCACCATCCAAGCTGTAGCCTAGAAATGAAAAAAAATAAACAACAACAAAAAGTGAAAAATAAAGTAAAGGTGTCCCATAACCTGTGTGGTCGTAGGGGAGAGAGGCGTCAGAGACCTCAGCTCCTCTAGGGGCCAGCATGTTGAGGGCAGCGCCCATCTCCTTTCCCTGGCTGCTTTACCTTCCCTGACCCTAAAGAGGGCAGGTACCCATTTACAGCTGGGGGAATTGTACTGAAGCCAAGGCGCACAAACGGTCACCCATCCAACTGATAACCACGCTCAACGCTGCTTAACATTGGCTGGGGGAAAGCGAGCGCTCTGACCACTGAGCTATACCATCCTGACTTGTATTTCCTTTCAACCTCACACTAAATGATAATACTTAAAAAAAAAAAAAACCAACAAAAATTCCACTAAATTTTCAGAATCAAGAACTGAGCCAGCCTTGGACGCAGAAAGACTGCGGCGTGTGATCGAACCCGTGGTAAAGGAGTCCATCGAGCAAGCTGTCACGCGGGCCATCGCTCCCATTCACCATGCTATGGATCAGATACAACGGGTTCTGCAAGAAGGAGGAGGTGAACAGGAAGAAAACGATGACCTACCTGAAGAGGAAGCAAACGAGGATCTCCCTGAACAGGAAGCCAGCGATCTTCCTGAACAGGAAGCCAACGATCTTCCTGAACAGGAAGCCAACGATCTTCCTGAACAGGAAGCCAACGAACCGGGAGAAACCTCCCAGCAGACTGAGACTGTCATGCGCATGCCCGATCAAAGCGACCGTCCAGATTCCCCGGGGAGATCACCCGGCCCAGCATCTCCTCCGCTTCTTCAGGAGCTAAAGCAT
>CM060334.1:16883907-16888907 GCA_030674155.1 Stramonita haemastoma | reverse complement strand
CAACAAAACGTTAAATCCTGTTCCGCTTTTCGTAAGAGTAGGCCATTGTGTGCTGGTGGGAACAGATGACAAGATTTACAAAATTGCATACATGCAGGGACTGGATGTAAAAAAGCACATGAGTGCTTATTCCATTTTCCTCAATATAAACGAATAAATAAATAAATAAATAAACAAACAAACAAATGTTAGAGCTCCAGAAGTCTGCTACATGCCTGCCATAGCTGACCTTGACCTTATTTGTGCCTTACGTGTGTGTGACGTGTGTGTGTGTGTGTGGTGTGTGTGTGTGTGTGTGTGTGTGTGTGTGTGTGTATGTGTGTGTGTGTGCTTGTGTGTGTGTATTATTCTTTTTTTTAATTTTTAAATCATTAAAAAAAATTTTTTTGAGGATAATGGAATAAGCGCTCATGTGCTGTTTTACATCCAGTCCCCGCGTGTATGCAGTTTTGTAAATTTTGTCATCTGTTTCCAACGACACACGATGGCCTACTCTTACAAAAAGTGGAACAGGATTTAATATGTGCGCAAGATGTTCTGTGAGCATTCGCACACAGGACCTCGGTTTGTAGTCTCATCCGAAAGACTTTTGAGGGGAGTGGAGTCAGCACTGATGTTAACTCCAGAGAAAAAAAATCCCCTGGAATGGGAATCGAACCCAGGTGGTCAAATTGTGTGTGGTTGTGTGTGTTTTGCAGAAGAAGTTCCTTCCCCAGTGGCCAAAGCGATGGACACAGTTATGGTACTGGACACCTCAGACAGCGTTGCCGAAAGCCATCTTGACGAACTGAAGGCAGCCGCCCTCACTTTTGTGGATGGTGCGTTCCATCTGTCTGGAAGTTGCTTTTGCCTTTGTGTCTTTGTTTGGGGTTTTTCCTTTGTGTTCTTTCTGTCTTTGTTTGGGTTTTTCCCTTTGTATGTGTCCTGTCTTTTTTTGTGTGTGATTTTTCCCTTGTTTGTGTTCTTTCTGTCTTTTTTGGGGGGTTTTATGTTGTGTTCTTTCTGTCTTTGGGTTTTTGCATTGTGCTCTTTCTGTCTTTGTTTGGGTTTTTCCTTTTGTGTTCTTTGGGTTTTTGTTTAGATTTTTACCTTTGTGTTCTTTCTGTCTTTGTTTGGGTTTTTACCTTTGTGTTCTTTCTGTCTTTGTTTGGGTTTTTACCTTTGTGTTCTTTCTGTCTTTGTTTGGGTTTTTACCTTTGTATTCTTTCTGTCTTTGTTTGGGTTTTTACCTTTATGTTCTTTCTGTCTTTGTTTTGGGTTAGTAAATCACCTTGATGAAGTCCCTGTGGCATATGACATGCAGATCAGTGCACAGAAACCCCAGCTGATGACAAATAGTTCCTATGGCATCTGCACAGATGTAATCATAGACAGCAGGAAAATCAAGACCATCCATAGGTTTAAATATCTTGGAGCTATAGTACCGGATGAATGATCAAAACCTGAAATTCTCTCCAGGGTAGCCCAGACCGCAGCTGCAATAACCAAACTGAGAGTCCTCTGGAACGACAAGAACATTGCCATCAGCTTCAAGATCAGACTGATGCGTTCCCTGATCATGTTCATATTTTTGTAACAGCAGACATTGAAAGAAGGACACATGCAATGGAGATGAGATGCTTTCGCAAATTCCTTGGTAACTCATACGGAGATCACATCACTAATAAGGAAGTGAAAGCTAGAATTAAAAACACTATTGAACCTTATGAAGAGCTTCTGACTTCAGTGAAAAAAACGCAAGCTAAAGTGGTACAGGCACTCCACACGAACATCTGGACTGGCCAAGACTGTCCTACAGGGAACAGTACAAGGAGGGAGACGAAGAGGCAGACAGAGGAAATGATGGGAAGACAACATCAGAGAGTGGACTGGCCTGGGGTGGAATTATTTGCTACGGAAAGCAGAGGACCGTGGAGAGTGGAGGAAGCTAGTTTCAAAATCTTCAATGGTGCCCGCTTTGTCTCTTCTTTCTGGATTAATCAGTTAATTAGTTATCTTTCCTTTTCTCTTTTCCTTCTTCTTCTTCCTCTCTTTTTTTTTCCTTTCCTCTGCCCTTGTCTATTTTTTCTTTATTATTATTTTTTTTTCTTTGGTCCTCGGCTAGAGGTCTGAGTTCAGCAGATATTGCCGAGATTTGAACCCACGATTTCCTAGACCCATGGGGTTGAAGTTGAATGGTCTGTACCACTCGGCTGTTGTGTCTTGTCGACAGTGAGATATGTGTGTGTGTCTTTAGTGGATGTCACTTTGTGTAGAACTGCACGCTGTTTTACTTTACTCTTTTATATCAAGGATAATGGAAAAAGCACTCCTGTGCTTTTTTTCATCCTGTATCCGTGTGTATGCAGTTTTGTAAATATTGTCATCCGTTCTCACCGGCACACAATGGCCTACTCTTATGAAAAGCGGAACAGGATTTAACCTGTGCGCAAGATGTTCTGCATGCGTTCGCACACGGGGTCTTGGTTTACAGTCTCATCCGAAAGACTTTCGGGGAGAGTGCAGTCAGCACTGATGCTAACTCCAGAGGAAAAATCCCCTCGACCGCGAATTGAACCCGGGCCGTCAAATTGTGAGCGCAGTGATCTGACCACTAGGCTATCCACGTCTGTGCGTTGCAGGCATTGAGATGAACGTGGAAACGTCGAATCTGGAGGAGAATCTGGCCGTCATCCAGATGGGGGGTAGGGCCTGGGTCCGACAGCACTTGACCAACGATTACTCTCGCATCAGGGAAGCCATCGGTAGGTATTCTTCTTTTTTTGTTGTTGTTTGGTTTTGTTTTTTTGCTGCCTCATCTTCTCCAACGTTCCCCTGTTCTGGAGTTTCCATGCCGCTCGTTTCAATTCCGCCACATCACAGCCATTACCCAGATTTGTTGTGTTTCATCCTCAGGATCGGGAGTCCATAGGGAGCCCATCAATATTAGGCCATCATGGGGCCACCAGTGAGAGGGGCCCTGCACTTCTCATGTAATATATATATATATATATATATATATATATATATATATATATATATATATATATATTATATGCATACTGGAAAAAAATGGAGAATATGCTGAATTTCATGCAGAGAAATCTGCAGGGACAAATTGTTTTTCTCCCCCCCCCCCTCTCCCATTCCTCAGCTAGAACTCTGAGGTTTACCACAGTGGTCATATTTTGTGTATGCAGTTGTGTTTGCTCAGCATTAGTAAGGTAGCCACATTTTGACTTCGGGCATAAAGTTGTATGCCACCGCTGTAGTCTTGTGGTTAGGGCGTTGGACTCATAATCTAAAGGTTGCGGGTTCAATCCCAGCTTTCGGCTATAGCGTTGTGCCCTTGGAAAAGCCACTTTACGGCTATTTTCTCACCCCACCCAGGTGTAAAAGGGGTACCAACCTTGTGTTGGGGGTTAACCCTGCGATAGACTGGCATCCTATCCAGGGGGGAGTCTATGACTCTCAGTCGCTTAACGCCACAGAAACCGGGATAAGCACCGGCCTGATGAGCCTTAGGCTCAGGACAGACTTTAACTTAATAAAGTGGTATACTAATAAAAATACAAACCAGCACCTTCACACGCACACAAAATCTCACCATTGTTGAACCTTTGAGCACAAATTGAGACGTTAATTTTTTTAAAATCTTGTTTTCATTCGTTTATTCACATTGTTGTTTTCCTTTTCACACTTTTGACCACAAGAAATGTTTATGCTGTCTTTAAATCATGCTTTTCTTTTTTTTTTTTCTCTCTCATGTATCTAAGGTGCTCTGTGTTTCAACCCTGATTGTATGCTTGTGTGCTTTTTCAGATGCCATGGTACCAGGTTCACAATCAATGCCAACAGGGGGGAGAACTCCACTGTTTGAAGCCCTGCTTGTCTGCCTTGCTGCCATTGAAGATCGAGGTTCGTTGTTGTGTGTACACTTAGGTATTGAAGTGTAAAATATATACATAAAAATGTAAAGCAGCGTGGTTAGTTTAAACTGGTCTGGCTTGGGAAAGCTGGGAGTCCGTTGTTATAAATAGTATCCCCACCTTCTGGAAATTCTGTGCTGGGAATTCCCTGTTTTCTGTCCCTGTCTTTGTTTCTTCCTTGATCCTTTCCTTCCTGTCACCTCCTTCTTGTCTGTTTTCTGCCTTCGATCTTCTGCTTGTATATATATATATATATATATATACATGAAAGTAATTGATGAAGGCTTTGGCAGGTCTGCACTCTTAACTTGACCTGGGAGATTGTAAAAATCCCCATCCACGATTCACCAGATGTCACTGTCGAGATTTGAACCTATGACTTCATGGACCCATGGCAAATAGTCTTAACCACTTGGCTATAGCGTGCATCTTTTTTTTTTTTTTTTTTTTTTAAGATACTTTTTTGTTGATTCCTCATCTAGAGTTCCAGGGTTCACCAATGGTGAGATTTAGCATATGGGATCATTTTTGTCCACCATAAAGGTAGCCGAATTGTAACTTCAGAGAAAACTTTTCTTCTGAAAAAGTTAAGGGTGCTATATATATATATTGTAGAGTAGCTTGTGGTTTGTCGGTTGCACCACTGTCTGGGCTGGTTTGTGCAGGTGGTGTCATCAACGTGGCCGGTTGTCATCGTGTTCGACCTGTCTGATCATCTTCACCGATGGACGCCCCACGGATGAGGCCGCTGAGATAGGGGCTGACATCCAGACCAACGTTCACACTGTGAGTTTGAATTTATTTATTTATTTATTTATTTATTTATTTAATTTATTTATTTAAGATATCATCATCATCATCATCATCCTTTACACCCAGTGGTGTGTAGGGCAGCAACAAAGACTTTCCACCCCTGCCTATCCTGGGCCAGCCTGGCCAATGAACTCCAAGAGTGTTGCATGGCTTCCATCTCACATTCCACTGTCCTCCTCCATGTTGTTCTTGGTCTTCCTCTCTTTCTCTTGCCGTCTGGGGGTCCAGTGCAGTGCTGTTCTTGCGACAGATTGTGTGTCTCTCCGGAGTACACGCCCA
>CM060334.1:16873907-16878907 GCA_030674155.1 Stramonita haemastoma | reverse complement strand
AACCCCCACCCTTAATTCGCGAGACGCTACTGCTAAGATTCGACCCGATAACTTCATGGACCCAATGGATTGAAGTTAAAACGGTCTGAACCACTCGCCTCTGACGTCGGTCGCTCTTTCGTTCATGTATTGGTTTGTTTTCTGTCATTGCAGACTTTCCTCAGTTCTCTGGCACAGTTGGGGGCAGGCAAGGTTGTGCCTCAGGAAAACGTTGAAGAGCTGTGTCGCTATTACAGAGTGCAGGTGAGACCTTTTCAATGTGGGGTTGTCTTGGTTGCTGTTGTTGTTGCTGTTTTGTTTGTTTGTTTGTTGGTAGCAGGCTTTCTGCTTGTGAAAGTGCTTTTTGTTGTTGTTGTTGTGTGTGTGTTAATGGTGGTCTACAAATTAGCGCTGGTTCACTATTAGTGCAGTGTTAGCCTGAGAGAAGGACACAGGCAATGGTGCTAAGATGCTTTTGCTAACTTTTTGGTATCGCCGACACAGATCTCATAACTAACGACAAAGTAAAAACCAGAATTGAAAACGCCATATCGGGCCTTAAGAAGAGGTCCTGAATTTAGTGGGGGAAAAAACGCACACTGAAGTGAAATGGGCACGTCACATGCACATCTCGACCAGCCAAGACTGTCCTACAGGGAGCAGTACAGGGAGGGAGACGAAAAGACAGATGGAGAAAACGATGGGAAGACAACATCGGAGAGTGGGCTGGTGGAACACAAACATACTATGGACAGAGAAGGACCATGAGGAGTGGAGGAAGCTGGTTGCAGAAATCTTTAAATAGTGGTGCCCCAGACTAGACTATGGGATAGGTGGAGGTGGTGAAGAAGAGGGAAAACACGTACTGTTCTGTGTGCCCTTGTGGCACAGGTCCACAACCCCCCCCCCCCCTCCCCATACATGGGACTCAGGCCCCATCTGAGACACCAGACATGTATTCATTTAAATTAAAAATTTTTTAAAATTCTTTCACATTGAGGATAATGGAATAAGCACTCATGTGCTTTTTTTACATCCAGTCCCCGTGTGTATGCAGTTTTGTAAATCTTGTCATCTGTTCCCACCGGCACACAGTGGCCTACTCTTATGAAAAGCGGAACAGGATTTAACGTATGTGCAAGATGTTCTGCATGCGTTTGCACGCGGGGCCTCGGTTCATAGTCTCATCCGAAGGACTTTTGGGGAGAGTGGGGTCAGCACTGATGTTAACACCATGGGAAAAATCCCCTCGAACGGGAATCAAACCCGGGTCGTCAAATTGCGAGCACAATGTTCTGACCACAAGTCCCCCATGAACTAGCTCAGTAGAGCTCCATCCAGACTGGACTAAAAGTCTAAGCATGGAACCAGCTGATATGGCACAGTGGTTAGTGCATTGGGCTACGGACAGTAGCAGTAGGCACCCATCAGTCTCGGAAGACTATGGACTTGCGCTCTAGTCTTTAGAGCGCAAAACCTGGGTAAGCAAGTATGGAGGGCAAGCTGTTACCCATGCAGCAGACCCCCCCTCTGCATGCCACTGGAATGATCCATTGGAAAGGCAAGGATCGATACGAATAGTTCTGGTATTGTCGCAGGAGCCACCAGAACATTGCCATATACAGCCCTGAGCTGCCCTGGGACTCCAACTCCCTGATTTTTCCTCGGGGATGGTGTCTAAACAGGACACCTGTGTGCATGCTGGTTTTATATAATTTTGTCATCCGCTCCTACCGGCACACGATGGCCTGCTCTTCCTAAAGGCGGAACAGGGGTTTTAACATGTGCGCAAGATGTTCTGCGTGCATTTGCACACGGGGCCTTGGTTTATAGTCTCATCTGAATGACTTTGACATTCAGTTTGATTTTTTCGTCAAACTGGGAAGAAAGGGCGAGGTTGGGTACGAACCCAGAAACTCCCGGTTTACATATTGGCAGGTGAACGTCTTAACCATCCTGCCACCTTCCTTCCTATGGACATCCAGCACGAAAAAAAACTAAGTTCTTGGCATCCTCTACCAAGAGGGATTCACAGGCGAGACTGGTTATGAGCTGCTCTGAAGTTGGATTGTGTCAGCTGAGGCCAGCAGGCAGACCCCCTGCAGAGTTACAAGCACTGAAAACTTGTGCTACACATCCCACCTAATACAGGGAACGCAGAAGAAGAAGAAGAAGAAGAAGAGAGAAAAGGCGCTGCTTGGTTTCAGCCTGTTTGCAACTCTCTGCCTCTGCCTGTGTGTGTGTGGTATGATAGTGAGTGTGTTGAAGTTGTGATCGGATAGCGTGGCTTCAAACTATCTCTGAGACACCCATTCATGGGGGGTTTTTACTCTGGACTTAACATCAATGCCAACCCCACCCGCTCTCCCAAAAGTCTTTGGGAGGAGACTATAAAGCCAGGTCCTGTGTGCAGAACATCTTGCACACACACCCACCCACACACACACACACACCCACACACACACACACACACACACACACACACACACACACACACACACACACACACACACACACACACACACACACACATTAGGACCTGTTCCACCTTTCAAACCGCTCCATTGGTGAACCTGCACATGTTAAATCCTGTTCCGCTTTTCGTAAGAGTAGGTCATCGTGTGCCGGTGGGAACAGATGACATTTACAAAACTGCATACACACGGGCACTGGATGTAAACAAAAGCACAAGAGTGCTTATCCCATTATCCTCGATATAAAAAAATAAAACAAAATAAGATAAATAAAATGAATTAAAAAACCTGTGGTAAAGAAAACCATACTAGAGACCACATCCTTCAAAAGTCCTTTGGATGAGACTTTAAACCAAGGTCCCGTGTGCGAACGCACGCAGAACATCTTGCGCACACGTTAAATCCTGTTTGGCTTTTCTTAAGAGTAGGCCATCGTGTGCCGGTGGGAACAGATGACATTTACAAAATGCATATACACGGAGACTGGATGTAAAAAAGCACAAGAGTGCTTATTCCATTATCCTGATATAAAAGAATAAATCAACTCAAATCAAATCAAATCAAAGGTGCACGCAATTCAGCAACATGAGCAAGATGGTGTGGCCGACAGAGATAACCCTACAAACCAAGCTGTATTTTATTTTATTTATTAATTTAAAAAAAAATGTATCTATTCTTTTATATCGAGGAAAATGGAATAAGCACTCCTGTGCTTTTTTTTTTTTTTTAATGTCCAGCCCCCATGTGTATGCAGTTTTTGTCAATCTTGTCATCTGTAATGACCCATGAGAGGGGCGTGAAAGGACATGCCATTTTTTTCCCCCCAAACAATGTCTGAAGGTGTAAAGCGAAGGAGAGAAGAAGAAGAAGAAAAAGAAGAAGAACCTTGGAGCTCTGGCTGAAGAAAGAAAAAAATAATGGAACTTTTTTTTTCATTATTGTTGATGTTTGTATGTTTGCAGCAAGCTATCGGCTGTGTGTTCCGACTGGCACGGAGGCACAGAGAAGTGTTCTCCGACGAAGAAAAGCTCCTGCCTGCCATTGATGCTTTGGCGGGAAAAATGACCAAAGAGGAAAAGGTACGTTTCTGTGCTACTGGTGTGAAGTACAGGAAAGAAAACAAAAAGACATCTGTTGGTTTGGATGTAATATCCAACCAAATGCTACAACATCTTCCCGAAAAATATATATGGTTCCTTAGCGTTCTGTTCCAAAAATGTTGGAGTAGTGGAAGATTACCATCTATATGGAAGCAGTCTATAATTGTGCCAATTTTAAAACAAGGAAAGCCCAGATGTAACATTAAGAGCTACAGGCCAATAGCACTTACCTCCCATATTGGAAAATTAATGTAGAGAATCGTCCTTCATAGAATGGTACATTATTGCGATAAAGAGAATATCATACCAGTGAATCAAGCTGGTTTTCGCAAAGGAAGATCCACTGTTGATCATATTGTTAAGTTGACAACACAAATTAAAAATCAGTTTGCCAGACGTAAAAATATTTTGGCCACATTCTTTGACGTAAGCAAAGCATATGATAGTGTGTGGCATTCGAGATTGCTTTTTAAGTTGAAGTCAGTAGGATTTTCAGGACATGTCTATAATTATGTCAAAGATTTTCTTATAGGTCGAAGTATTCAAGTTAAAGTGGGACGCACCTATTCAACTTCTAGATCTGTAGACATGGGAATCCCACAGGGGTCTGTAATTGCGCCAATGCTATTCAATATTTTAATTCGTGATCTTCCAGACACTTTGACAAAAAATGTCACAGTGGTTCAGTATGCAGATGACATATGCATGTGGGCTAATGTTACTATGAAAAAGAAATCTTCCAAAAGAGATATAAATCATATACGGAAGGCATATCAAAATGATTTAGATAGTTTGTATACTTTTATGAGGGAAAACGGTCTTGCACTCTCACGTGAAAAAACAAATATGATGCTTTTTAGTAAAGGAACAAGTCTTGAGAATCTGCCTGTATTCAGAATAGGTGATGTTCAGATCCAGTATACAAATCTGGTTAAATTTTTGGGAGTTTTTCTCACATCAACACTAAACTGGAAATGCCACGTAGAACATGTTCTTGATAAAGCTCGTAAAAGCCTTAACATTTTGAAAGTTGTTAGCAAACAGCCTTGGGGTCAAGATATTTTTACTCTCAAACATTTGGCTGTATCACTTGTGAGGAGTAAATTGACTTATGGGCAAGAAGCATATTTGAGTGCGCCAAAGTTTATGCTCGCAAAATTACAAAGTGTTGATTGTAAAGCATTCAAATTGGCGCTAGGGGTTCCTCTCCACACTTCTAACATTGGTACTTATAAAGAAATGGGTGTGTTACCTTTGGATGGATTTCGGAAGTTGTCAGTAACAAAATATGTAGTGAAAAGTCAAACTGTTACAAACTTTAATAAAGCAGAAATAGATACACAATCTAGTATACATTATCCGAAAAGAGCACAAAATATATCATTTCTTGAATCTCTTAGAACTTACACTTTGGACTATCTAGATGAAGCTGAAATTGATGTAAACG
>CM060334.1:16833907-16866407 GCA_030674155.1 Stramonita haemastoma | reverse complement strand
GTCCAGAGAGAAATGTGGTGTGTGTGTGTGTGTGTGTGTGTGTGCGTGCATGCGTACGTGCGTGCATGTGTGTAAGACATGAACACTGTGATATTTTGTGAAACTCGTACATTTTCTGTGCAGAAATGAAATTTTGGCAGGACTGTAGATAACATAGATAATGCCTTAATGTGGCCCCATAACCAAAGTCTGGAGAGAACCGTTTGAAAATTCAGTGGCTGACAGCCAGCTCTCTGACACTTATAGACTGTTGTTGGGTGTTCCCCAGCTTAACGCCCTGGGTGTGTCGCCCAGAACATGCACTCTTGACTCACTCCTCCTCACCTGGAGATCAATCTCTGTGAGATTGAAAGAAAGTATGCCCTGGATGAGGCAGTTTTTGCCTGCATGACTGTTTTTGAACACCTCGCCACCTAGCTTGTAGGCAGCCATACTCCATCTTTGGAGCTATTTAAAAATTTTTTTTTTTATTCTTCTTTTTAATTAAGAAGAGTGCAGGATGCCATGCTCAGAGTTTGTCATAGCTGACAACAACTTCAAGGTAACAAGGCCATTGTGATATGGGCCTTGGCACTTAAAAGGTAAAGATGTTCCCATAACCTATGTGGTTGTTGTGGAGCAATATGTCAGAGACCTTAACTTCTCCAGGAAGCCAGCATATTGAGGGTGGCACCCATCTCCTCTCCCTCTCGCTGCTTTACCTTCCCTGACCCTAAAGAGGGCAGGTACCCATTTACAGCTGGGCGAACTTGGGGACTGTACTGAAGCCAAGACACACAAACTGTCACCCATCCACTTGGTAACCACTGCTTTTTAACCCTAGCTTTGGGGGGGAAAGGCAAGTGCTCTGACCCCACTGAGCTATCCCACCCCCTCGGAACTTAGCTTGCATCAATGTGGGACACAGCTTTTGGGATTTGGCCAGGGTTGATAGGTGAGATGTGGTGGTTTTATTTTTTTCCAACAGAATTGGTGGAAAGTGGCGCCCTCTTGCCTCTGGGAACGCGGGTTGTGAGGGGAGGCGACTGGAAATGGAAAGACCAAGATGGCGGCGGACCGGGAACCGTTATACAGCATAAGATACAAGAGAGTGAGTGGATATGAGGAGTGGGGGGGGGGGGGCAGGGGGGGGGGGGGGCAGGGGGGGGGGGGAGGGGGTGAAGGTGTGTGTGTGTATGTGTGTGTATGCGTGTGTTTGTGTGTGTGTGTGTGTGTGTGTTGTGTGTGTGTGTGTGTGTGTGTGTGTGTGTGTGTGTGTGTGTGGTGTGTTTGTGTGTGTGTTGTGTGTGTGTGTGGTGTGTGTGTTGTGTGTGTGTGTGTTGTGTGTGTGTGTGTTGTGTGTGTGTTTATGTTGTGTGTTTATGTGTGTGTGTTATGTGTGGTGGTATGTGTGTGTTGTGTGTGTGTGTGTGTGTGTATGTGTGTGTGTGTATGTGTGTGTGTGTGTGTATGTGTGTGTGTGTGTGTGTGTGTGTGTGTGACTGTGTGCTTATTTTTTATTTATTTATTCTTTTATATCAAGGCTAATGGAACAAGTACTCTCATGTTTTTTTACATCCAGTCCCCATGTGTATACAGCTTTGTAAATCTTGACATCTGTTCCCACCGACACACAATGGCCTACTCTTGCAAAAGAAAAAGGAAACATATTAAAACATGCGCACAAGAAGTTCTGCATGTGTTCGCACACGGGGCCTCAGTTTATTGTCTCATCTGAAGGATGAGACAATAACACACATCTAAAGTTTTACAGATTCATTTGTATTTATCTTGATAAACTTTGAAGTTATAGCAATTTGAAACTTTCTACTCAGCCAAATTTGTCACAAAAATCCAGAATTTCACATGAAAAATTCACAACAACAGGGTTCGCGATAACCGGTAATTGTCTGTATTTTACCGATTGTAAACAGGGAATACCGGAAATTTTCGAAGCAGCCAGTACCGCGTACCGGTTCTGTTTGCCTGTGACCAATTAGATTTCCGTCTCCAAAAAAAAAAGTCTGAAGTGACGTTTTCTGACAGTCTGTCATGGGCCTGTACTGTGCTTACCGCACCTACCCCTTCCCACCCCTTCCGACGAACATCTTTAGCGCCAGCCTCATTATTAGCCTAGCACGCAGAACAGCAAGCTTTACTGTGAAAGAATAGAGCTTCGCACTCTTCTCGGCATGACAGCGACTTCCATTCACATTGAGTAAATGGGGCCTAGATTTATTTATTCTGTATTCTTTTAATCTTTTATATCGAGGATAATGGAATAAGCACCCCTGTGCTTTTTCACACCCAGTCCCCCTGTGTATGCAGTTTTGTAAATGTAGTCCGTTCCCACCAGCACACGACGGCCTGCTCTTACGAAAAGCGAGGGTCTATGACTATGAATTTGCGCTTGCTTTCAGAGAGAAGAGTCGAAAACCAAATATAAATTGAACAAAGATCTAGATGAGCGCTAAGCATAGAAACAAGAAAGAAGAATATAAGTCACACGAATGATGCCATGCAAAACAACAGATTAACACGGACAGTGGCACAGGCGCTAGAAAAAAAATCCTATTTCCTTCGTGGCTTCATGCCCAAGAAGCGAGTGGCAGCAGCACGGCAGTCAAAGTCTGAGAGATTCGCCTTCAATTTAGATTTAGTTTTGCTGCCCAACAATCCCCCCCTCCCCCACCCCCTCACTGATTAGTTTTGTTTTGTTCACAGTACGTACCGGATTTTATTTTCTGGGGACCGATTTTGGGGGAGTTGGTCAAGATGTCTCTGAAATGGCAACTCGCAGTACCGGTTTTAAAAAATCCTTGCGCGAACCCAGAACAAATCAGAAAATTATACAATGTCTTAGAAAATCTGTAAAATTGAAGAAATTTATTGTAAAAACTTGTATTATCAAAAAAGAAATACAATATGTTTAACATTTTTGAAGTTTTCTTCTTTCAAAATATGTTGTTTGTTGGCCATTTTGAATTCGTTTCCATGGAAACGGAAGGTCATAATACATAGTCAAACTGGTATTTCTGATTCTCAAGGGGTATGTGATATATCTAAAACAACAAAACCCTTCAAACTATTTAAACAAAAATTTTCCCTTTACTGACCCGTGTCTGGCCTTAACCCTCTTGCATTCAGAGTCTCTGAACACAAACTCCCCCTAGATTTTGCAGTCCATCACGAAATCAGGTCAGGCACACATGCTCACTGGCCTTTTCCTCCTTCTAAGTACGTACCAGCAGCTATAATTACTTTCAGACTCACAACAGGCTCTGTGCATCTGGCCTGATGTAGCTTCGACATGTGGTAGCGATCAGTGATGGTCTGCGTGATGGAAAACTACTGGGTGTAAATCCTGGCAAATCCCGGGTTGGAATTCCGGGGGGGGGGCAATTATTTAATCCCAGCAAATCCCAGATCAGGACTAAGAGGGTTAATACAGGCACCTGTGTTTTTGTGTTAGCCCGATCCTGGGTCGTTAGATCACAGGCGCAAAGCGCGGACCACTCAGAGCATGCGAATGCAGCACAACTCAGTCAAGGGTCCAGGGCCGGTGCTAAAATTAGCATGTCTCTTCCTTTTTTACCAAGCTCAAGACTGGTCAGTTCCTGCTATGATTAACACCAGCTGGTCTGGGCTGGGCTGGTATGGAATGGATAGCAGTTGAGAGGAGCTGAAAGTGGGGGTGGGGATCTGACAGCTGTAAGCTGTGCACTAGGCTACACTAGCGCTAGGCACACTAGCTGTGCACTAGCCTAGGCTACACTAGCACTAGGCACACTAGCTGTGCACTAGCCTAGGCTACACTAGCACTAGGCACACTAGCTGTGCACTAGCCTAGGCTACACTAGCACTAGGCACACTAGCTGTGCACTAGGCTACACTAGCACTAGGCACACTAGCTGTGCACTAGGCTACACTAGCACCAGGCACACTAGCTGTGCACTAGCCTAGGCTACACTAGCACTAGGCACACTAGCTGTGCACTAGCCTAGGCTACACTAGCACTAGGCACACTAGCTGTGCACTAGGCTACACTAGCACTAGGCACACTAGCTGTGCACTAGCCTAGGCTACACTAGCACTAGGCACACTAGCTGTGCACTAGGCTACACTAGCACCAGGCACACTAGCTGTGCACTAGCCTAGGCTACACTAGCACTAGGCACACTAGCTGTGCACTAGCCTAGGCTACACTAGCACTAGGCACACTAGCTGTGCACTAGGCTACACTAGCACTAGGCACACTAGCTGTGCACTAGCCTAGGCTACACTAGCACTAGACACACTAGCTGTGCACTAGGCTACACTAGCACTAGACACACTAGCTGTGCACTAGGCTACACTAGCACTAGGCACACTAGCTGTGCACTAGGCTACACTAGCGCTAGGCACACTAGCTGTGCACTAGGCTACACTAGCGCTAGGCACACTAGTTGTGCACTAGCCTAGGCTACACTAGCGCTAGGCACACTAGCTGTGCACTAGGCTACACTAGCGCTAGGCACACTAGCTGTGCACTAGGCTACACTAGCACCAGGCACACTAGCTGTGCACTAGCCTAGGCTACACTAGCGCTAGGCACACTAGCTGTGCACTAGGCTACACTAGCGCTAGGCACACTAGCTGTGCACTAGGCTACACTAGCGCTAGGCACACTAGCTGTGCACTAGGCTACACTAGCGCTAGGCACACTAGCTGTGCACTAGGCTATCCCGCCCTCATCTCGTTATCGTTATTCATGCTGAAATTGGTATTGTATTTTCAGAGGGCTTGTTTGTGATGTGGGACACGGGCAGGCACAATTGGTATCGCTTTGGGCAAGACGGGAACTACGATGTGGAGCCCACTGGGGAATGTCCGCGGGTTGCAAGTGCTTCGTCTGTGCCGGACATTGGCGTGGAGGTCGTGAGAGGTGTGTGATTTTTTTTAAATAATCTTTTTTGGGAAGGGGGGGGGGGGGGGGGCTGGGGGGGAACCTCATCTTTTATTTTATTTTTTATACCACTTTATGTCACAGCAGATTTCTCTGCATGAAATTTGGGCTGCTCTCCCCAGGGAAAACGCGTCGCCACAATTGTAGCGCCTACCCATTATTTCTGTGATGTTCCTGTCCTGCTGTTCCTATGCTATACATTCCCGAGGCCTGTCAGTATAGATAGCACCCCCCCACCCCCCCTCCCCCCTCAACCTTCTGGAAAGTCTGTGCTAGGAATTCCCTCTTTTCTATCTCTCTCTTTGTTTGTTTTTTCCTCATTCCTTTTCTTCGTGTCACCTCTTCCTTGTCTGTTGTTTGCTCTTTTTTTCTCCCATGGGGATGCCAGGGGCCTGTCAGTATAAATAGCATCCCCACTGTCTGGAAATTCCTGTGCTTTGAATTTCCGTTTTTTTTATCCCCTTTTCTTTGTTTCTGCCTTGTTGCTTCCCAGTTTGATGAGAAAATCAAACTGAATGTCAAAATCCTTTGGATGAGACTATAAATCGAGGTCCTGTGTGCGAATGCACGCAGAACATCATGCGCGCATGTTATAAACCCATTCCATTTTGGAAGAGTAGGCCATTTTGTGCCAGAATGGACGACAAATTTTTTTAAAATGCAAGTACACGTGCCATTTTTAGACACCATTTGTGAAGTTGGAATATGGCTACCTAAATGGGGGTGGGTGGGGGGTGGGGGGGGGGGGGGGGGTAGGGGGAACGGTCACATATGTAAAAATTTCACCATTGGTGAACCTTGGAGCTCTAGCCGAGAAAAGACCCCCCCCTTCCCTCCCCCCCTTCAAAAACAAAAAAAAAAAACGACCCAAAAAATCAAGAAGAAGAAGATGGAGAAGAGGAATGATGAGAATAATCTGAATGATTTATAACCATAAGCCTGCAGTGTTTATTTCATTCGTAGTCATTTTGAATCACATTTATTCATTTATCTCTGAAGTCATTCGGATGAGACAAGAAACCGAGGCCCCATGTGCAAACGCACTCAGAACATCTTGCACACACGTTAAAACCCCGTTCTGCCTTTCAGAAGAGCAGGCCATTGTGTGCCGGTAGGAGCGGATTACAAAATTAAAAAAAAAAAACCCAGCATGCACACAGGTGTTGTGTTTAGATACCATCCCTGAGGAAAAATCGGGGAGTTGGAGTCCCAGGGCGGCTCGGGGTTGTATATGGCAACGTTCTGGTGGCTCCTGTGACAGTACTGGAACCATTCATATCAGTCATTGCCTTTCCAATGGATCATTCCAGTGGTGTGGAGAGGGGGGGTCTGCTGCATGGGTAACAGGTTGCCCTCCATACTTACTTACCCAGGCTTTGCACTGTAAAGACTAGAGTGCAACTCCATAGTCTTCCGAGACTGATGGGTGCCTTCTCTCTCTCTCTCTCTCTCTATCTCTGACGGCAGGTGTTGACTGGAAATCTGGAAATGAAGATGACCAAGGCATTGGAGTGGTCATACGCAGCCATCGACGGGGAAAGGTCAAGGTCAGTCTCGAAGCTTGTATCACTATTTTTTCCCCCCCTTTTCCTTTCGATTGATTGGTTGTTTTTTTTGCTGTTGTTTTCTTCTATTGTTTTTTTTGTGTATTTTGCTTGGCTTGTTTGTAATTGGGTGAGTTCTATGATCATAGACCTCAGCACTCAGAGAGAGAGAGAGAGAGACCGACCGACCGACCGACCGACAGACAGACAGACAGACAGACAGACAGACAGACAGACAGACAGACAGACAGACAGTTTGTTTGGCTTGTTTGTAATTGGGTGAGTTCTATTATCATAGACCTCAGCACACAGAGAGAGACAGACAGACAGACAGACAGACAGACAGACAGTTTGTTTGGCTTGTTTGTAATTGGGTGAGTTCTATGATCATAGACCTCAGCACAGAGAGAGACAGACAGACAGACAGACAGACAGACAGACAGACAGACAGACAGACAGACAGACAGTTTGGCTTGTTTGTAATTGGGTGAGTTCTATGATCATAGACCTCAGCACAGAGAGAGACAGACAGACAGACAGACAGACAGACAGACAGACACAGAGACACATTGAGAGAGACAGACAGAGAGAGAGAGAGAGACAGACAAACAAACAGACAGACAGAGAAATAGAGAGACAGACAGAGAGATAGAGAGACAGAACAGAGAGAGACAGAGAGAGAGAGACAGACAGAGAGAGAGAGACAGACAGACAGAGAGAGAATGAGAGAGAGAGAGAGATTTTGATTTGATTTGATTTATTATTTTATATCGAGGATAATGGAATAAGCAGTCTTGTGCTTTTTTACATCCAGTCCCCGTATGTATGCAGCTTTTTAAATGTCATCTGTTCCCACCGGCACACGATGGCCTACTCTTACGAAAAGCGGAACAGGATTTAACGTGTGCACAAGATGTTCTGCGTGCGTTCGCACACGGGGCCTCGGTTTACAGTCTCATCCGAAGGACTTTTGCGGAGAGTGGAGTCAGCACTGATGTTAACTCCATGAGAAAAATCTCCTCGACCGGACTCGAACCCGGGTCATCAAAATGCGAGAGAGAGAGAGAGAGAGAGAGAGAGAGAGAGAGCGGGAGAGGGAGAGGGATATGTAGAGTCTGCTCTGGTGATGTCACAGGTTCGTTGGAGCAACGGTTTTATTGGAAGCTACACGTGCGTGGACGGCAAACAGGAAGTGAAGCCATTGCTGTAAGTACAACAAAAAGTGGTATACTTCCTGTTTCATGATGATCACTCTTTTGTTCTTTTTTTTTTCTGTGTCCACTTGGTAGATCAATGTTGCGTTCAGTCAGGGTTATTTAAAAAAAAAAAAAGTTTAATTAATTATTTTCATTCAGTTGGTATTGTTTCTGAACAGTACCTTTACTCACAGCTGAAGATGAAAGCAATAAACAAAGAAACAAGTGTCACAAACCCACCCCCAACCCTCCCCCCCCCCCTCAAAAAAAAAAATCCTCTAGACCTCAAGTGTTTCTTTTGGTGTTAGTCCTTTGGATGAAATGATGAACCAAGGTCTCGTTTATTAAGCGCACATCAAAGAACCCATGACGACAAAAGAGTTGTCCTTGGCAGAATTTTTGTAGAAAAAGTCACTCTCAGGGAGACAGTTACAGGGAAACAGGCAAATTTATTTAAAAAAAGAAAAAAGATAATGGATGATGATGCTCTTATAGTGACACTCTCCCTCTGGGGA
Organism: Stramonita haemastoma; assembly: GCA_030674155.1. Taxonomy (NCBI): domain Eukaryota; kingdom Metazoa; phylum Mollusca; class Gastropoda; order Neogastropoda; family Muricidae; genus Stramonita; species Stramonita haemastoma. The sequence continues at coordinate 16,858,228 of CM060334.1, read as the reverse complement.
GAGTAGCCTGAATTTTATGCAGAGAAATCTGCAATGATTGAAAGTAGTATATGAAACAATTCAGTTTTATGTAATACAATACAAATACAATACAGTACAATACAATATAATACAATATAAGCAGTACAATACAGCATTGGACAGCACAACACAAGACAACACAACACAAGACACAATACAAAACAAAAGAGGAGAAAGCAGAATATTGTCAAAATTTCATGAACTGCAGTAAATTGTGACCGCATTCCCCCCACCCCCCTTCCCTCATTTATTGTTTTTGTGTGGTTTATTCAAGGTTTTGGCTTGTGGACTGCTTAATATATTAAAAAAAAGATTAGAAAGCAGAGGTTGTGGAAGCTGACATCACAGAGCAGCTTGTAGTTCATCAGTTATTCATTATGTGTCACTGTTGAATTTATTATTATTTAAAATTAAATTTAAAAAATTCTTTCAAAAATAAGGGCTGCAGCTTCCATTACAGAGCACCTTGTATATCACAGATTACAGAAATACAGTATGAATGTGTTGCTTAATTTTTTTTATACTCAAGTAATCCATTAAAAAGTAGGGGCTGCAGCTTACATAACAGAGCACCCTGTATGTGACAGATTACAGAAATACAGTATGAATGTGTCGCTTAATTTTTTTTTTTAATCTCAAGTAATCCATTAAAAAGTAGGGGCTGCAGCTTATATTACAGAACACATGGTAGGTCACTGTTCACAGAAATACAGTATGAATGTGTCACATAATTCTTTTTTTTTATTTTTTTATCTCAAGTAATTCCTTAAAAAGTAGGGGCTGCAGCTTACATTACAGAGCACCTTGTAGGTCACTGTTCACAGAAATACAGAATGAATGTGTCACATCATTCTTTTTTTTTTTTAAATCTCAAGTAATTCCTTAAAAAGTAGGGGCTGCAGCTTACATAACAGAGCACCCTGTATGTGACAGATTACAGAAATACAGAATGAATGTGTCACATCATTCTTTTTTTTATTTTTTATCTCAAGTAATTCCTTAAAAAGTAGGGGCTGCAGCTTACATAACAGAGCACCCTGTATGTGACAGATTACAGAAATACAGAATGAATGTGTCACATCCTTTTTTTATTTTTTTATCTCGAGTAATTCCTTAAAAAGTAAGGGCTGCAGCTTATATTACAGAGCACCTGGTAGGTCACAGATTACAGAAATACAGTATGAATGTGTCACATCATTCTTTTTTTAATTTTTTATCTCAAGTAATTCCTTAAAAAGTAAGGGCTGCAGCTGACATTACAGAGCACCTTGTAGGTCACTGTTCACAGAAATACAGAATGAATGTGTCACATCATTCTTTTTTTTTTTTTTTAATCTCAAGTAATTCCTTAAAAAGTAGGGCTGCAGCTGACACTACAGAGCACCTTGTAGGTCACTGTTCACAGAAATACATAATTCACATAATTCTTTCTTTTTTTTAAATCTCAAGTAATTCCTTAAAATGTAGAGGCTGCAGCTTACATTACAGAGCACTTTGTAAGTCATTGATGACAGAACTACAGTATGAATGTGACATATGGGCTGGTAAAAAAAAAAAAAAGAGATTAGAAAGTAGGAGTTGGGCTGACATTACAGAGCAGCTTGTACTTCATCAGTTATTCATTATGTGTGGCTTTAACGTGTAAAAAAAAATTCTTTTTTGATGAAGTTCAAATAATTCTTTAAAAAGTAATGGCTGCAGCTTACATTATAGAGTTACAGGAATTATTTGACATTAAAAAAAAAAAAATTATGTGACACATTCATACTGTATTTCTGTAATCTACTGTATTTCTGTATTCATTCATACTGTATTTCTGTAATCTGCTGTATTTCTGTATTCATTCATACTGTATTTCTGTAATCTACTGTATTTCTGTATTCATTCATACTGTATTTCTGTAATATACAAAACTGTGAGTGGGATTTCATGGTAGTATTTTTTTTAAAGATTGGTTCGAGAAGGAATGTGTTAGGACGATTAAAATGTTCACGGCCTAACAAATAAACTGTTGAGGCTCTGGGTTTGATTCCCACCCTTGCCCTTTCTTCCCAGTTTGACGAGAAAATGGAACCGAATGTCAAAGTCCTTCGGATGAGACTATAAACCAAGAACCCTGTGTGCGAATATATGCCAAACATCTTGCACGCACGTTAAAAAACCCTGTTCTGTCTTTCAGAAGAGCCAGAAGCCATATCATGCCAGTAGGGATGGATGGCAAAATTTCAAACAACTCATGCACACAGGTGTTTTGTTTAGACACCAGCCCCAGAGTCAGAATGTGGCTACCTAAATGGTCGGGGGTGGGGGGGGGGGGGGACGACCATTTGCAAAACTCTCACCATTGGTGAACCTCTGAGTTTAGCCGAGGAATGGGGAGGGGGGAGGGGGTGAAGATGTTGGTTCTTTTAAGAATAAAAAAAGATGTTCTTGTGGATTTCAGACGTATGGGGGAGCTGAGGCCAGTGCAGTCGGTGCCTGACGAGGAACTGGGGGCTGTAGGGGGGTTCGATCCTGCACAAGGTAATGTCAGTCAGACATCCCTGAAGTCAAAATGCAGCTACCTTCTGATGAGGTCATTGTGGGGCAAAAACAGTCACAAACACAAAAAACACTCCCATTAGTGAATCTTGGAGCTCTATAGCTGAGGAATGAAAAAAAAAATCTTGAAAGTTGATAGTTGCCATAACCAAGCGGTTAAGACCGTTTGACTTACATCCCATGGGTCCATGGAGTCATGGGGTCGAAACTGAGTGATGTCTGATCAGTTAAGGGTGGGGATTTTTATGATCTCCCAGGTCAATTCAAATGCAGACCTACCAGTGCCTTAATTTTCTTCATGTATAATGATACAGATGAGATGCTTCCGGAGCTTCCAGAGACTCCTTTGGTATCTCCTAAAGAGACCACATCACAACAAAGACGTGCACAACAGAATCCAGCAAACCACTGGTCCCTACGAAAACCTATCAATTGTAAAGAAGCGTAAACTTTAATGGTACGGGCATGTCACAAGATCAAAAGGACAAACAAAAACAATACTGCAAGGCACTGTCCAAGGAGGAAGAAAAAAGAGGCAGACCAAGGAGGACAACATCAGCGAATGGACAGGCCTAGAACTCAACAAAATTTTGAACAGAGAGAAGAATGGAGGGACTTGGTTGTCAAGTCCTCAGGGGTGCCCCCACGGTTGCCAGACTGAGGGATGGATAGATAGCGATATAGATAGATCCGATGGGTTGTGGAAACATGAACATACCTAACATACATCCCCAAAGTCAGGCTGGAGGGTGTGGCAGTATCAGGGAGGGGGTGGATGTAAAAAAATCAATTAATTAAAAAAAGCACACGATTGCCTGCCTCAGACAACATGATACAAAATGTGCGACAATTTTTATTCCATTTTATTTATTTATTCTTTTATATCGATATTCTTTACGTGTGTGTGTGCATGTGTGTGTGTGTGTGTGTGTGTTTATTTATTTATTCTTTTATATCGAAGATAATGGAATAAGCACTCATGTGCTTTTTTACATCCAGTCCCTGTGTGCATGCAGTTTTGTCAATCTTGTCATCCATTCCCACCGGCACACAATAGCCTACTCTTTTGAAAAGCGGAACAGGATTTAACGCGTGCACAAGACGTTCTGTGTGCGTTCGCACACGGGGCCTCGGTTTACAGTCTCATCCGAAGGACTTTTGCGGAGAGTGGAGTCAGCACTGATGTTAACTCCAGGGAAAAAAAAAAATAATAAAAAAGGAAAAAAGAAAAAAAAAGAAAAAACCCAAACAAAACAACCCCCCCCCCCCAAAAAAAAAAAAAAAACCAACCAAAAAAAAAAACCTCCAGGGGGAAAAATTCCCTCCCAATGGGATTCGAACCCGTTGTCGTCAAATTGCGAGCGCAGTGTTCTGACCACTAGGCTACCCAGTCCCCCGACAAGGAACGATGTGTGTTTCAGTGTCGGGCCGGAGGGTGTGGCAGTATCAGGGAGGGGACACATGGAGGACATACGATGGCAAGGCCCAGGACAAACTGCTGAAAGAATTCCTCACTCGCAAGTCGGGTTCCTGTGTCGTGGACAGGGATGGATTCCTGTAAGTCTCCCGCCCCCCCCCCCCCCCCCCCCCCGCCCCCTTTCTCCCTCTCTGCTCTCTCTGTTTGTCTGTGTGTCTTTGTTTGTCTGTGTGTGTGTTTGGCACTCTGTGTGTGTGTCTGTCTCTTTCTCTCTCTCAGTTTTTCTCTCTGTGTCTGGCTCTGTGTGTGTGTCTCTCTGTGTCTCTGTCTCTGTCTCTGTCTGTCTCTGTCTGTCTGTCTGTCTGTCTGTCTGTCTGTCTCCATTATTTCTCTGTGTGTGTGTGTGTGTGTGTGTGTGTATGTGTGTGTGTGTGTGTGTGTGTGTGTGTGTGTGTGTGTGTGTGTGTGTGTGTGTGTGTGTTTCTGTCCCTCTGCCTGCCTGCCTGTCTGTATGTCTGTCTCTCTCTCTCTCTCTCTCTCTCTCTCTCTCTCTCTCTCTCTCTCTCTCTCTCCTCTCTCTCTCTCTCTCCCTCTCTCTCTCTCTCTCTCTCAGTTTGTTGGGTTCTGTTATGTACGTCTTCATTGCTTATGTGCTCTTTGTAGGAGATGCCAAGGAGTCTCCTGAAGCATCTCATCTCTGCCGCCCGTACTCTTCTCTCCAAATCTGCAGTCAGGGTCCACGATTCACAGGCATACAGGAATATAGATATGACAAGGGAGCACATTAATTTGATCTCAGAGTTGAGTGAGATATTTTTATCTCTCCAATGGAGTTCACTTTTTAAATTTTTAAAAATTTTATACAACTTTATGTTACAGCAGGTTTCTCTGCTTGAAATTCGAGCTGCTCTCCCCTAGGAGAGCGCATTGCCACAAGTGCAGCGCCTGCCCATTTTTTTTTCCTTTTCCTGTCTGCAACTGTATTTGTTCCCTATCAGAGTGGCTTTTTTCAACAGAATTTTGCCAGGGACAACCCTCTTGTTGCCATGGGTTCTTTTATGTGCACTACATAATGATGCGTAACACACAGGACCTCGGTTTACCATCTCATGGGAAAGACTAGCACCCAGACCACCACTCATGATGTAACGGGGGGGAAAAGTTTTGGGCCCAAATGGGATTTGAACCATCACACACTCCGACCCAGACTTTTCGCTTTCTAGACAGGTGTGTTATCTCTAGTGTTTTGACAGTGCTGTTATTGTCTGTGCAATCCTGCATACTACTTCTGGCTTGGACCCTTGGTCTGATAACAACGACTCCCAAATACTAGAAGCTTTGAACTGTTTCTAGCTTCTGGTCATTGACCCTGATATCAGTGCTGATGCCCTTGGCGTAATTGGTTATGAGTTTGGTCTTCTCTGCACTGATTTCCATGCTGTATATATTGGAGGCCTTAGATGTTCTGTTAGGCTGGCAAGCTCTTTTTCTGACCCTGCTAGTCCATCAATGTCATCTGCGAAGCGGAGGTTTGTGATCGTTCTGCCACCAATGCTGACTGATCCATCATGGTGTTCCAGTGTGTCAGCCGTGATTCTCTCAAGGTGCTTAACCTTTAGCTTGGGGAAAGCGAGTGGTCTGACCACTGAGCTATCTTGTCCCCAGGAAAGATAGTCAGCAGGAAGAAAACAACTGCTTAAAAACAGCTGTTCAGAATTGAATCTGTAGATTAGAGTAGAAAAGGATGACTACCACCACCTCAAAAGAGAAGAACAAGTCATAACTCTAAGACTTCGCACTGGGCACAACAGAATAAACCACCACATGTCCACAAAGCTGAAACTTGCTCCTTCTCCCCTGTGTGCCTGTGGTAAAGAAAGCCAGACAGGCGAGCACACCCTTCAGAGGTGTATGCTATTCAGTGACCTGAGGAAGAAAGTGTGGCTGACGGAGATAACCGTACAGTCCAAGCTGTATGGCCCACGAGAGGAGCTGGAAAGGACATGCCATTATTTTTCCCAGACACATCTGACAGTGTAAAGTGAACGAGAGGAGAAGAAGAAGAAGAATTTGTAGAAGAAAAAAAACGAAAAAAAAGAGAAGAATTGTGTGAAGGACTGTTTTTGTCTGGTCTGTGCAGACGCCGGGTGATCTTCAAAAGGAATGAGGAGAGAACGCTGGACAAAGGAACCATCATCAAAGTGCGGTCCATGGGTAGGTGTTTCTGTGTGTGTGTTTCTGTGTGTGTGTGTGTGTGTTTCTGTTTGTGTGTGTGTCTGTGTGTGTGTGTGTGTGTGTGTGTGTGTGTGTGTTGTGTGTGCGTGCGCGTGCGCGTGCATGTGCATGTGCATGTGCATGCATGTGTAGACCTCCATACACATGTGATTACATGTATGTGTCATTGTATACATGTATACATTTTCTCTTCTCTCACTTCTTCTATGTCCCCTTATTTGGGTGGGTTGTGTAGTGCCTGGTCTTCTTCCTGTGCTAGCAACTCTGCAGGAGTCTGTCCACAGCTGGCTTCAGCCCACGCATCCTGATTAATTTCAGAGCAGCTTATTTTTTTTTGTACAGTGTGCATGCTGGGTATGTTTATGCTTCTGTAACCCATGAACACTGACATGAATAAGTGGATCTTTAACATGTATGTTTTGATCTTCTGCATGTGTATACATGTAGGTACACAAAGGGGAGGAAGGGCACTGGCAGATCTGCACTTTTAAGTTGACTTGGGAGATTTAAAATATCCTACCCCACCTATAATTCACCAGACACCTGCTTTGGAGATTTAACCCTCTTGCATTCAAATTCTCTGAATTCAAATTGCCTCAAGATTTTGCATTCCATCACAAAATCAGGTCAGGCACACATGCTCGCTTGCCTTTTCCCCCTTCTAAGTACATACCAGCAGCTATAATTACTTCCAGACTCACAGCAGGCTCTGTGCCTCAGGCCTGATAGAGCTTCAGCAAATGGTAGCGATCAGTGGAGGTCACTGCATGATGGAAAACTACTGTGTTTAAATCCCGGAAAATTCCTGGTTCAGGATTCAGGGGAGGAATTGATTAATCCCGGCAAATCCTGGGTTGGGACTAAGAGGGTTAAACCCATGACTTCATAGACCCACAAGAATGAAGCCAAAAGTCTCCAACATGTCTGTCATGCATCAAAGTCAAAGTCAAACTTTAATTTCCAGATGGTACATTGAATAAGCGCCGCCGCTGTGGCCTAGTGGTTAGGGCGTTGTACTCGTAATCTAAAGGTTGCGGGTTCGATCCCAGCTATTCCGCTATGGCGTTGTGCCCTTGGAAAAGGCACTTTACGGCTATTTTCTCACCCCACCCAGGTGTAAAAGGGGTACCAACCTTGTGTTGGGGGTTAACCCTGCGATAGACTGGCGTCCTATCCAGGGGGGAGTCTATGACTCTCAGTCGCTTAACGCCACAGAAACCGGGATAAGCACCGGCCTGATGAGCCTTATGGCTCGGGACAGACTTTAACTTTTTTAACATTGAATAAGCAGTGCAGTCGCTTTTTTTCCATCAAGCCATCCAGCATTGTAATGCGTGCACACGTTTTCTAACGTGAATGCTCCCGTGACTGACAGCCCACAACGTTCTTTGCAGTGGTGTCGGAAAGGGCCTACCTGACCATGCTGCAAGAGGAGGGTTTGTCGCCACCTCCCCACCCCAGCTCCTCTAAGCAACACTCTGAGCCTGAAGAGGATTCACCAGACGGGGACCACTTGGCCCACAGCAAGAGCGATCTGTAGCCGTGTTTAAACTCGCCACTCTCACGTCGTCTACCGAAAATGGTAAGTTTGTTTGTTTGTCATCCTTGTTGTTTTTTTCTGGGCTAGAGCTCCAGATTTCACCGGCGGTGATTGGCCCAGGGCCAAGATCTGTGTTGGTTATTGATGTTCTGTTAGCTAATTGTCAAGGTCTACTCTAAAATGTTGTTATGTTGTAAAATGTTGTGTTGAGATTGCCTTCAGCCGTGACAAGCTCATTAACATAAAAATAGTTCACTCTCTTTTGAAGGAGAAAAAAAATTCTCTGCAGTTGGAGTATGGCTGCCTATATGGCGAGGTACTTGAAAACAGTCATACATGCAAACGTCTCATCCAGTGTGCAATTTCAGTCTCACAGTGATTCCCAGGTGGGATGAGTGAGTCAGAGTGCACATTCTGGGTGACCCCCAGAGAGTTAAGCTGGGGAATGCACAACAACAGCAACAACAACAACAACAACCAGTGGTGAGATTTTGTGTGTTTGACTGTTAGGCCACCATTAAGGTAGCCGCATTCCGACTTCAGGGATGATGTCTGAATGCGACACCAGTGTGCATGTGGTTAAAATTTTTTTGTCGTACATTCCTACCGGCTTGCAGTGACCTACTCTTCTGAAAGGCGGAACAGGTCTTTAACATGTGTGCAAGATGTTCTGTGAACGTTTGTACACGGGAGCTTGGTTTAGATTCTTATCTGAAGGACTTATGGGGGAATGGAGTAGGTACTGATGTTAATGGATCCCTGCCCACTGTGGCATACCTGGCAACGAACAGGATGATGAACTTGCAAAGTAAGGGGCACAGAAAGAACAGTGCGAAAGCAGCCTCACCTTCCATGTAAAGAAGACAATCATCAAATCTATGGCTCAACCTAGAGAGGAAAAGTACGACTACCACCATCTCAGAAGAGAAGACCAAGTCATAATTCTAAGACTCCACACTGGGCACAACAGACTAAACCACCATATGTCCACAAAGCTGAAACTTGCTCCTTCTCCCCTGTGCACCTTTGGTAAAGAAAACCAGACAGGCGAGCACATCCTTCAGAGGTGTATGCTCATCAGCGACCTGAGGAAGAAAGTGTGGCCGACGGAGATGACCCTTAGGAGATAAAGTGGAAAGATAACAGGTAAAAAGGTAGGTAAAGGTGTCCCATAGCCTGTGTGATCATAGGGGAGCAAGGCATCAGAGACCTCAGCTTCTCTAGGGGCCAGCATGTTGAGGGCGGCGCCCATCTCCTCTCCCTCACTGCTTTACCTTCCCTGACCCTAAAGAGGGCAGGTACCCATTTACAGCCGGGTTAACTGGGTGGACTGTACTGAAGCCAAGACACGCAAATGGTCACCCATCTATTTGGTAACCACGCTCGATGCTGCTTAACCTTGGCTGGGGGAAAGCAAGCGCTCTGACCACTGAGCTATCCCACCCTTAAAAAGTGGAAAGGGCAGTACAAAATTTTAACCTCGTAACTTTTGTTTTGCTTAATTTTTCTTTTTTTGTTTTGTTTGTTTGTTCCTCGGCTACAGCTCTGAGGCTCACCAATGGTGAGATTTTTGCATGCACGACCGTTTTTTTTACCACCATTTAAGTAACCACATTCCACTTTCATGAAAGGTGTCTTAAGTACAACACCTGTGTGCATGCATATTCAAAAAAACAAATGTCATCTGTTCCTACCAGCACAAAATGGTCTACTCTTTTGAAAGGTGGAATGGATTTTTGTCATGTGCACAAGATGCTCTGCGTGCTTTGGTACACAGGGCCTTGGTTTATAGTCCCATCCAAAGGATTTTGACATTCGGTTTGATTTTTTTTGTCAAACTGGGAAGAAAGGGCGAGGCTGAAAATCGAAGCCAGACCCTCACAGTTTCCTTGTTCGGCAGGCAGATGTTTTAACCATCCTGTCACCTTCCTTCTGAATTTTTTCAGGTGAAAAAGACAAGTGACTGGACCGAAAATGGAAGATGACGAAGTCGATCGCTGTGATGCCAAGATCAAAGAACTCAGTGGCTGATTGTGTAGGTTGCCTGTGAGTCTTTACTGCAATCCTATCTTGGCCTGTGGAGGTTGTTATGCATGCCTGTTGTTCATCATAGATTCACCACTAGCTTTCAGTTCCCCCCCCCCCCACTTCTCAGCTCCTCTCAGCAGCTATCCATTCCATCCCAGCTGGTGCTAATCATAGCAGAAACTGGCTGTGCTTGCACTTGGTGAATAGGATGGGGCTAATTCTAGCTCTGGACCCTTGAGTGGATTATGCTGGATTTTTTTTGTTTTTTTGTGTTGATTATGCAGGATTTGTGTGTCGTGTCATTTATTCATTTTATGCTTGGCCTTAAGAACAGGTGGAAAGGTTTGTTGCATGAGTCATGTGACCATTTGCAAAGACACGATATACTAGTAAAATAAGTATTTTGGTGAAGAAAAGACTGCCAGAAATGTAAGACTTTCGTAAGATTTGTTATAAAGCAAGTGAACGTTGAGAGAGGACAGGAACCTGGAAAGAGAAAAAAGAAAGAAAGAAAGAAACGAAAAGAAAGGCAGAGAGAGTAGGCCATTGTGTGCTGGTGGGAATGGATGACAAAGTTTACAAAACTTCATACACACGGGACTGGATGTAAAAAATAAAAAAGCACATGAGTGCTTATTTCATTTTCCTTGAAAAAAAAGACTTAAAAAAAAAAAGACTTGTATCAGGCACTTTTATCAAATTCATCCATCGTTTTCATCCCCGAAGTAGGCATGCGGCCACCCAAATAGTGGGTAAGTGGTCACATGTGCAAAATCCTAGTGTTGATGAACCTCAGGGGCTGTAGATGGAGATTGATGAGGAAAAAAACCAAATCCATCATTTTTTTGTGTTGTGATGAAGCAGTCTGTTTTCACTCTGCGTTTTAATTTGATAAGCATGCATTCCATTGAAAAACGAAAGCTGAGGTATCTGTAATAGGTGGAAGAAAGACCGGGAAGAAGTGGTTGACAGCAGACGTGTGTTGAAGAAACCGTGTAATGGGTTTCTTGTTCACCTGTGTGCCTTCACCAGGTGCAGTGCTAGTCATTGCGTTCAGTGATGCAGAAACGATTATTCTTGTCTGTTTGTTCGAATCTTGGTTGGTCCTGCTGTTTTTTTTTTTTTATGGATTCTCATGCTGCTGGATGTGGTGAAGTTGCCAATAAGAGAAGCTGGTGGTCTACCCCTTTTTAAAATTTTTAGTTTTTAAAAATTTTTAATCTCAGTCTTCCCATTCAAAGGCAGACTTTATAAGGTTGATGTCTTGGTTTTGTGAGAAGTGGTCTGTATATATATATTTTTGTGTGTGTGTTTTTTTTAGGTTTTTTTTTTGTGTCTGTATATTTATATATATATATATATATATTTTTTTTTTTTTTAGGGTTTTTTTTTTGTCTGTATATCTTAATTTCCTTTCTTTTGTTAATGATGATAGGTTTGTTTCATTTTCGTTTTTCTAAGTTTGTGTAGTATGTTTTCTTGTGTTATTCTATCTGTCCAACTAGCCCTGAGCAGCTTCTGAAAAAAACCAAAACAACCACCAAAAAACCTCAACCACATCTCAGTCGGTTGGATTCTTTTTTTTCATCATCTTTTCTTTGTGTTGAGGATTTGCAGACATATACCATGATGAGCAATACCAGGCATTTCAATATCTTCATTTTTAGATGGTAAAGAATGCCGCGATCTTGCTAGATGTATTTTTAAAATTTTGTATTTTGTACCACTGTATGTCACAGCAGATTTCTCTGCGTGAAATTCGGGCTGCTCTCCCCGGGGAGAGTGCGTCGCCACAAGTGCAGCACCTACCCATTTTTTTTTCTTTTTCCTGTATGCAACTGTATTTGTTTTCCTATCATCCCTATCGTTTCCTTAGCATTGGATCATTCAGCAATTCGCCATGCTTATTCTTGTTTCAATGTCTGTGGTACATGATCCATTTTTTGTTTCGCACGAGCCAAGATAGTTAAAGCCTTTGACGTTTTGAAAAGGAGTATGTATATGTTTTAGCAATCTGTGTTTCATGCTCTGATGGGCAGCTGGTTCAGGCAGCATGCAGCCCTTTTTGGCATTGAGCTGGAGACTGGCTCTTCTTCTTGTTTTACCTACTCTGTGTGTGATCCTCTCTTCATGCTGGTGATGTTGTGGGCTAGTGATGTTGTATCGTCAATGCAGTGCAAATCTTTTATGTTTCTTTCATCTTGTAGTGGTCAGAACATTGCGCTTGCAATTTGATGACCCGGGTTTGATTCCCGTTCAGGGAGATTTTTCTCCTGGAATTTACATCAGTGCTGACTCCACTCCCCCAAAAGTCCTTTGGATGAGTCCTTTGGATGAGACCCTGTGTGCAAAAGCATGCAGATCATCTTGCGCACATGTTAAATCCTGTTCCGCGCTTTTCGTAAGAGTAGGCCATTGTGTGCCAGTGGGAACAGATGACAAGATTTACAAAAACTGCGTACACATGGGGACTGGATGTAAACAAGCACACTAATGCTTATTCCATTATCCTCGAAATAATAGAATAAATAAATAAATAAATGAATAAAAGAAATAAAATAATGGTAGACAGACCAACATCAGACTTCATCTGTGCCCTCCGCCACAGGGACTATCATTCCTGTGTCAGATTGGCCAGCCACAGCCAGCGCTGTACCAGAATTTTTTAAAATAAACTATTTATTATTTTTTTTTTTTAAATTTCTATTTTTCCGCTGTGCCAGAATTAACACCTAGAGCGCACTTCCATAGTCTTCTGAGACTGAAGGTTGCCTGCCATGTAATGGTATAACTCTTTAACCTTCTTAGTCCCGATCTGGGATTTGCCGGGATTGAATAATTACCCCCCTAAGTCCTGATCAGGGATTTGCTGGGATTTACTTTCAGTAGATATCCATCATGCTGTGACCATCACTAACTGCTACCACATGTCAAACCTCTATCAGGCCAGAAGGAGAAATCCTGTAGAGAGTCTGGAAGTAATTATAGCTGCTGGTATGTACTTAGAAGGAGGAAAAGGCCAGCGAGCATGTGTGCCTGACCTGATTTCGTGATGGAATGTGAAATCTGGGGGCAGTTTGTGTTCATAGACAACGAATGCAAGAGGGTTAATCTTGGAGCTTGTTTTGAACCAGAGAACAGTGTCGTGCAATGAAATGGTCAGCACAATTTGTTTCGGTAGTATAGTCAGTGATTTGTGGTTGAGTGTGTGTGTGTGTGTGTGTGTGTGTGTGTGTGTGTGTGTGTGTGTGTGTGTGTGTGTGTGTGTGTGTGTGTGCATGCTGTGTGTGTGTGTGTGTGTGTGTGTGTGTGTGTGTGTGTGTTGCATGCGGTGTGTGTGTGTGTAGACTTTTTTCATCATTTTGCTATTTTGGTTGTTGTTGTTGTTTGGTTATTTTATTGTTGTAGGGGATAGGTTGGGTTTTTTTTTTTCGTTTTTATTGTTGTTTCGTTCCTGTTGAAGTAGAGTTGTATAGGTATGTAGAATTTTTTTTTTGCATTTTGTTAAACTAAAAATTGTTGTGGTTTACCCTGAAATAACATGCTTGTGAACTCTTACCTGTTCAAATCTGCACAAAATTTCATATGCACTTGTTTGGGTTTTTTTTTTCTTCTTTGGGTTACATGAGTTTTTGCTGATTCACTTGTTTGTTTTTTTTTTCCCTTTCCCTGTTTTAATGCCCTTTTATTGTTTTCAAAACTGTTGACCAAATGCGTTTCTCATGTCCCTCCTCCATGATCCCCTAAGTCAAGTACTAATAATGATGATGAGATGATTTTAAAAAAATTATGTATATTGTTCAGTTTTAGATACCAGTGCAGTATGATTTTTTTGTTTGGTTTGGTTTTTGTTGTTTTGTTTGCATTTGTCAGATGAGTATGAATGTCTCCAATTTGTTATTGTAATAACTCATTTTAGAAGGTCATATTGTCCTGAACGGTTTTGTTAAGCAAGGCAACATATGAGATTCAAACTGACTCCTGTGGAGTACCTTGACTGCCTCATGTGTCAAGCATCATGCGGGTGTGCATGCACGTAGCCATGCCACACACGACAGACACAGACACAGACACACACAAGACAGACAACAGCAGACACACAACACACACACACACACACACACACACACAACACACACACACACACACACACACACAACACACACACACACACACACACAACACACACCACACAGAACACAACTGCATATAATAAAATAAATAAAACACACACACACACACACACACACACACACACACCACACACACACACACACACACACACACACACACACACACATTAAATCTTTGTTGTTGCCTTTTTCAACAATTTGCTTTAGAGTTTGGTTGTTGTGTGTTGTTGTTGATATATTTTGTTGCTGTTTCTTTTTATTTGTTGTGATTTGAGATGCTCTGTTTTTCCATTCTTATACCGTCTTTACTTCCAAAGATTTTCCATGTGTCAACATGATGTAGGATGCACACACAAACTTCTGATGTTGCATAATTCGGACAGAAAACTTACATTACAATGGAGAAAATTGAAAAAAAAATTTCTTGTTAATATCTGTGATTTATGTCATTTGCCATTGGTAATGTGTTTTGGTGGAAAAATTAACAACCCACAAAATTAATTAATTAATGTGATGAAGTGTGATGAAATGTTAATATTTCTTTGCGTATTTTTTTGACAGGTAAAATTTTTTTAAAATGATTGTTTGGTTTGTTATAGTGTGTGTGTGTGTGTGTGTGTGTGTGTGGTGTGTGTGTGTGTGTGTGTGTGTGTGTTGTGCACGCACGTCGCGCGCGTGTGCATGTGTGTGTGTGGTGGGAAGGGTGGGGGGTAGGAGTGTCAAATGTTAATTCGAGTGACAAGATTTCTGTTGAGGCTTGCAGTGAAACTCAAAAGTATGAGTTGTGAGAATTTTTTTCGTTTCATTTTTTTTCACTTTTACTCCTGTTGATTGTATTTCAGCAGCATTGCCCGTTTTGAGCATCCGTAAGTGAACATATCCATAATTATTCTTTTGTATTGTCAACTTTGGAGTCAGAGTTGGGTCGTTCTGTTCAATTGCATGGTGTTTTGGTTTTACTCTGTGTTCTTCGTTGATGTTTTTTTTTTACCTTGCATGCTCTTGCCTTCACTAGGCAACGTTATGAAGTGGAATAGCCTAGTGGTTAGAGCATTGTGTTCATGAACTGATAATAATAATAATAAATGGAATTTATATAGTCGCTATATCTTGCAAAAACAAATCAAAGCGCTTGCATTCAACCAATTCTTGCACATGCAGCCAATAACAATTTAGATTTTTAACAAAGTCAATGTACACACACCACACACACACACACACACACACACACACTCACACTCACACACACACACACACACACACACACACACACACACATAGAGGTTCAACACTTTGGCAGGGCTGGTGGATATTCCACTGTTGAAAGCAGGGCAGAAGATGAAACAGGAGGGGAAAATCTTAGCTTTGAAATAAGTGTGTCTTGAGGCTGGATTTAAATGTGTCATAGGTAGGCTTTTTACGAAGGGAGAGAGGGAGATCATTCCAGATCACTGGACCAGAAATAGAGAAAGAGCGACGGCCAACGGTGGATTGATTGAATCTAGGTATTTGTAAGCGCAGGGTATCTGCAGCAGAGCGGAGGGAACGAGAAGGGGTGTATGGGTAAAGACATTCACAGAGGTAGGAGGGTGCTGTTTTGTGAAGACATTTATAACAGAGAGTACTGATCTTATAGTTTACTCTCTGGGCACAGAACTGATAGCAACTGGGGGGTATAGGTTCAAATTTTCCACCAAGCTGTCTTTGAGGGGAATTTTTGGGGGGGGGGGGGGGTGAGGGGGTTGTTCCTTTGCTAGAGCTCCAAGGTTCACCAATGTGAGATTTTGTATAAAATTATGTGTGATCATTTTAAACCACCATGAAGGTAGCTGCATTCCGACTTTGGGGACGATGTCTAAGCACAACACTAGTCTGCATGTGTTATTAAAATGTTGTCATCTGTCCCTTACCAGCACATGTTGGCCTACTCTCCTGAAAAGCAGAACGGGTTTTGGAGTGTGCGCAAGATGTCCTGCGTGCCTTCACGCATTGAACCTTGGTTTATAGTTAGTCTCATTCTAAAGATTTTTTGAAGGGAGGAAAGTTGCCACTGATGTTAACTCCAGGGGAAGAAGAGTCCCCTTGAACAGGGATCTCGGTGGTGGTTCAAACGTGGGATCGATCCCGGGCTGTCAGATCATGAGCGCAACGCTCTAACCACCGGGCTATCCGTCCCTCTGAGGGGATGATTTCCCTAGAGTTAAACGTTGGCAGCCTGCCAACAACAACATCAACATCAGCAAATGGACAGGCCTAGAACTCAACAAAACCCTGAGAAAGGCAGAATAGAGAGAGGAATGGAGGAAACTGGTTGCCAAGTCTTCAGGGGTGCCCCCACGGTTGCCAGACTAAGGGTATAGATAGATATACAGACAGACAGACAGACACAGACAGACAGACAGATAGATAGACAGCCTACCAACCCCATTCCCCTGAAAATCCTTTGGTTGAGACTGTGGGTTAAGATCTTGAGGGTAAACACATGCAGAACATCTCGCGCACACGTTAAACGCCCATCTGTCTGTGATAGAAGAGGAGGCCAGCTGTGGCTGGTGGGATTGAATGACATGAATGTACCCAGCATGCACACTGCTACCAGAGGAGGGATGGGCTCCGCTGTTCATGACAAGACTGTCTGAAAAGTTATGCGCGCGCCTCGAAATTGACTCCTCAAGGAGGTAAGGCAGAAGTCAGTCTGTCATTCCAAAGTGACATCTTTTTCACAGCATTTTTTTTTTTTTTTTTTCTTGCTTTGTCTCTTTTTTTTCCTTGGCTAGAATCAGAGGTTCACTAATGGTTAGATTTTTGCATAGGTGACCATTTTCTTCCCCACCATTTAGGTAGCTGCATTCTGACTTCGGATATGGTGTCTAAACGGGACACCTGTGTGTGTGTGTGTGTGTGTGTGTGTGTGTGTGTGTGTGTGTGTGTGTGTGTGTGTGTGTGTGTTGTTGTTGTTTTTTGTCA
Organism: Stramonita haemastoma; assembly: GCA_030674155.1. Lineage (NCBI taxonomy): Eukaryota > Metazoa > Mollusca > Gastropoda > Neogastropoda > Muricidae > Stramonita > Stramonita haemastoma. The sequence goes on along the minus strand of CM060334.1, from coordinate 16,841,346 downwards.
TCTGTTCCTGCTGGCACAAAATAACTTTCCTTTGTGAAAGGCAGAATGGGTTTTGAACGTGTGCGCAAGATGTCCTGCATGCAATCGCACATGGTCCTTGGCTTAGTTTATAGTCACATCCAAATGACATTTGACATTCAGTTCTATTTTCTAGTCAAACTGGGAAGAAAGGGCAAGACTGGGAATGGAACTCAGAACCTCAAGGTGTACTTGTTAGGCAGGTGAAGGTCTTTCATCCGTCCTGCCACCATCTTCCTTTTATTTGTGTAGCTGAAATTCTGCACCTGGAAATTTCCCCTTTTCTATCATTCTCTTTGTTTTGGTCTCTTTTCGTCATGGTTGGTGGGGCTATAAATGACATGGAAGAAAAAAAAGGGCTTAGTGTGAATGTGTTGTGATTGTGTTTGGAAGTTAGCAACCATCACGACAAAAGGGGTTTAAAAAAAAAAGGTATTTTTGAAAAAAAAATTTCCCATCACAATAGTTCTAAGATATTGTTTGATGATGCCGTAGTGATTTTTTTTGGGGGGGAGGTAAGGTACATGTTGAATGTGTTTTGTCAGTAGCTCAAGTTTTTTTTCATCCTAAATGATTACTGTAAAAATGAGAGGTGTAGGGTTTTTTTTTTTTGAGCATGTTAAGATTTCCAGTGGCAGCTAGTTTTCATTTTCAGTTAGTTTTATTTTTGTATGGTTTTGTATTTTTCTTTTTGTGGATTTTTGGGTCTGTTTTCGTTTTTGTTATTGTGTGCGGTTTCTTTTTTTTTTTTGGTATGGGTTTGTTTTGGTATGGTTTTTTTTTTTTTGGTATGGGTTTGTTTTGGTATGGGAGGACATCAACGAATGGACAGACCTAGAACCCAGCAAAATTTTGAGAAAGGCAGAACAGAGAGAGGAATGAAGGGAACTGGTTGTTAAGTCTTCAGGGGTGCTTGTTAAGTCTTCAGGGGTGCCCTCAAGGTCGCCAGACTAAGGGATAGATAGATAGATAGATAGATAGATTGACAGATAGATAGACAGACAGACAGATAGATAGATAGATAGATAGGTAGATAGGTAGATGGGTTTGTGCCCGACTGACCCTGCATTTCATTATCATTAAAGAAATCATCAGTGTTACTCTACATATCTTTACAAACTTAATCAATGTGAAGCAAAGAAACTGTTGCCTTATCATCAACTAATTTTAACGTCTTATTAAGCAGTTTTTAAAAAGTTTTTGTTCACGAATGAAGTAATTTGCACAAAACCATGTTTTTGTGATTAAAATATACATTTTGTTATTGATTTTTTAAAAACTAAAAACAACAACAACAAAACATACAAATGGGTCAGATGCTGAGAAAATCAAGGGAGAAAACTCAATGGACTGATGTCAAGTCAAGTCAAGTCAAGTCAAAATTTTATTTTCAGATGGTACATTGAGTAAGCATCGATTTGCTTTTTTTCATCAAGCCATCTAAGAGTGAGTCAAGTATGCGTGTTAGCAGTTACACCAAATACATGAGAGAAAGGATCATGTGTGTGGATAAAAAAGAAGAAATATATATTGTGCACATGTTATTTTTTTAAAGATTTAGACAGCTTTTGCTTTATTGTAGACTTTAAAGATCATGCTCCATTTTTGTTATATAGAATGATTGTGCAAATGTTTTACTTCAACATTATAAGTGTGTGTGCTCTATGTTTTTATATTATGTATGTATGTATGTGTGTGTGTGTGTGTTGTATGTGATGTTGTATGTATATGTATTGGTATGTATGGTATGTATGTATGTATAATATTTTATAATATATAATATATATATATAATATATATATATTATATTTGAGTGGCAGCAATATTAGTCTTAGAAGGGTGGGATAGCTCAGGGTCAGAGCATATGCTCTCCACAGTCAAGTTTGCAGCGTCGAGTGTGGTACCATTGGATGCTCCCCTAATGACTGCCTAGGTTATGGGACACCTTTATTTTTTATATTTTTTTTAACCTATATGATTTTAATATTGGACAATGCTGCAACTGTGTCTGTGGTTTAAAGTTAAAGTCTGTGCTGATCCTAAGGCTCATCAGGCCGGTGCTTGTCCCGGTTTCTGTGGCGTTAAGTGACTGAGAGTCATAGCTCCCCCCTGGATAGGACGCCAGTCTATCGCAGGGTTAACCCGCAACACAAGGTTGGTACCCCTTTTACACCTGGGTGGGATGAGAAAATAGCCATAAAGTGCCTTTTCCAAGGGCACAACACCATAGCAGAAAGCTGGGATCTGAACCCGCAACCTTTAGATTACGAGTCCAACGCCCTAACCACTAGACTACAGCAGCGGCTGTGTCTGTGGGTGCGTAGATTTTTCTCGTGCCATTTATAAATCATACATTTGTTTAAACAATCTTCTGAAGGATGCTATAGCCAAGTGGTTAAGGCCATTCAACTTCATCCCATAGGTCCATGAAGTCATGGGTTCCAAATCAGCAGTATCTGGTGAATAAAGGATATTGCCTTTTATAATCTCCCAGGTCAACTTCCAGTGCAGACCCCAAGTGCCTAAATTCCCTTTGTGTATATACAAAATCAAATATGCATGTTAAAGATCCCGTAATTCATGTTGGTGTTTTAAAAAAAAAAAAAATTTTGCTGCCCCATCTTCTGTAACATTCCTTCCTGCTGCTCCCATCCCGCTCATTTCAATTACCCCCCCACAGCCATACCCAGATTTGTTATGTCTTGTCCTCAGGGTCGGGAGTCCACAGGGAGCCCATCAATATTAGGCTGCCGTGGGGCCACCAGCCAGAGGGGCCCTGCACTTCTGCTGGGTCACTTTGATGGTGTTCAGTGGTGCCTGTTCTGAGCTAACATACGCAGGACACCACCTACTATGCCCCCTACTAACGACAATATTAGCTCAGTTGCGGAGCCAGACTGAGTGAGTCACCCACCTGAGGTGGCGACCACCACAATGTCCCTCACGACCGTCTCCAGCTAACCCCCAAGGCCTTGACACAAACTCACCACAGGCACAGAGTGCATGGGTAAACCAAATCTGAGGTCACCACAGACCTGAGCAACAAGGGCCACTGAATCAGAGGCAATTTTTATTATTGCATGATGATCAATGGTGATGAGGATGATGTAATGCTGCTGCTGTGGAAGTGCATCTGCTTTGAGACTACTTGACAGGGTTGTACTCTACGCTTACTATCATAATATATCCCGGTGTCAACCGGGTCCAAGAGATACAGACACCTGCAGTGTTGGTCAGGTAATTTGAGCAACACTCCCAAATTTGCATCAGTAAAGTGAATGAAGCTCGACTGTGTGGTCCCAGTCTACCCACTAAGCCCACAGCACCTCTCTCTGGGTAGAAGCCGGCCGGAGTCCCCAAAAAATCCCTATGTTTCCTATGGGAATCGAACCCATGATCTTCCAGTCTGAAATCCAAGGCACTAACCACTGCGCCATGGCGGCTGGTTTCATGTCGGTGTTTGGTGGGTTACAAAATGCAAACACACCCAGGGTACATATCCAAAGTCAGAATGTTGCTACCTTCACGGTGGGCGAAAATGGTCACATACACAAAATCTCACCTTTGCCTTTGGTGAACCTTAGAGCTCTAGTTGAGGAATGGAGGAAAAGAAAATATCCATGATTATTCAAATTGGGAAATGCTACTGTTTGGAAAGAGATTTGTTTATCTGAGTGTGTGTGTGTGTGTGTGTGTGTGTGTGTGTGTGACATGCATCTTATGAATATTTTACTTAAAATTATATATATATATATATATATATAAAGTAAAGAACAAATGCAAACGCTTTCTTTGTCAGTTATTCAGGTGTTGCAATTTTTTTCTCCATTTCTACTTATCTTTTTTTTTGGTTTTGTTTTGATTTGCTGTCACTCACCCGGAGTTTGTTCAGTATAAATAGCACAGCACCCAATCCTCTGAAATTTCTGCATCATAAAGTTTCACTTTTCTATCACTCCCTGGGTTTTTTTCCCCCCTTTTCCTTCATCTTTCAGTCTTTTACTTAGTTTTTGTCTTTCCAGTTCATTCTCTTGCACTTTTCATTTTTGAGTAAGCTTGACAGGTTTCTTTTTTTCCCTCCTAAAAACAGTGGTGACCGTTTGTGCACCTTGGCTTCAGTACAGTCCCCCAGTTCACCCAGCTGTAAATGAGTACCTGCCCTCTTTAGGGTCAGGGAAGGTAAAGCAGTGAGGGAGAGGAGATGGGCGCCGCCCTCAATATGCTGGCCCCTAGAAAAGCTGAAGTCTCTGACGCCTCGCTCCCTATGACCACACAGGTTATGGGACACCTTTACCTTTTAATAACAGTTAGCAACATGTAGTCTATATCGTTTTGTTCTGGCAATCAGTTACATTTGGGGGTGGGGGGTGGGGGGAGGTGAGGGGGCAGGATGCCTGGTGGATAGAACATTGAGCTTGTCACTCCACCACATAATGGGGACGGATAGCCTAGTGGTCAGAACATTGCGCTAGCAATTTGACGACCCAGGTTCGAGTCCGTCGAGGAAATTTTTCTCCTGGAGTTAACATCAGTGCTGACTCCACTCTCCCCAAAAGTCCTTCGATGAGACTTTAAACCAAGGCCCGTGTGCGAACGCACCAGAACATCTTGCGCAACATCGTTAAATCCTGTTCCGCTTTTTCGTAAAGTAGGCCATGTGTGCCGGTGGGAACAGATGACAAATTTACAAAAACTGCATACACACGGGGACCAGATGAAAAAAAGTACACGATTGCTTATTCTGTTATCCTCGATATAAAAGAATAAATAAATAAATAAAAATAAGTCGCAGTGCACCAGAGGTCAGTTTTTACTTATTGACACGTTATTGTTGTGCAATAAAGAGGCTACTCAATACAAAAAGATGTATTGAAAATCAGACAATTCTATAAAAAGTTATTACAAATTGAATCGATAGACATGCAGGAAGTGACGAAATGAGAAATTGTCAAATTTTGCATCATAATAGGTGGTCAGAATGAGGGCTTGGGTATTTTTTTTTTTCAAAATCACATCTAAAAGCAAACAGAAATATGCCTTGATATTTCATTACAAGGTAAAATAATGGCTATAGTTTTAAAATCAGTCAAAATTTAAAAAACCAACAACCTGCCCCCCACCTGCCTAAAATGGCTCCTAGTGGAAAAATGGGCCTGGTGCAATGGGACTCATTTCGTAGTGGAGTGTCACATTTGTGTAATTTTACTAATATTTTTGTATTTTAACCCTCGTAGTCCCGATCCAGGATTTGCCGGGATTGAATAATTACACCCCCCCCCCCCCCAAATCCTGAGAACCTGGGATTTGCCAGGATTTACACACAGTAGATTTCCATCATGCTGTGACTATCACTAATTGCTACCACATGTCAAACCTCTATCAGGCTAGAAGGAGAAACCCTGTAGAGTGTCTGGAAGTAATTACAGCTGCTGGTATGTACTTAGAAGGAGGAAAAGGTGAGCGAGCATGTGTGCCTGACCTGATTTTGAGGTGGAATGTGAAATCTAGTTGCAGTTTGTGTTCAGAGAGTCCGAATGCAAGAGGGTTAAGCTCTTGACTCTGGGATTGGCAGGTCCAAAGATGTAGCAGCAGCTGAATAAGCAAATAATTATATTCATAAGGAAGTACAGTGAAGGCAAGTTGTTGTCAGTTACTCATCTCAGAGAAGAATTAGGATGTGAAAAGATCGCTTTCATTTCCTGTACAAAGTACAAGCTGTACTCTAGAAACTGGACAGCAATAGTGGAAGCATCAGCATGAATTCAAAACTTTGTAACTTTAACAGTCCACACACAGACACAGACAGACAGACAGTCAGAGACAGAGACAGAACAGACAGGCAGACAGATACACACACACACACAACCCACTGCATACACAAAGAGTTTATAAATTTTTTACCAGAGAAATAACTTGTTTTCAAAAACATCCAAAGAATGTCATTTTAATGCATACAATTTCACTATTATGAACAAGATTATTTTTATCTTATATTTCCTTCTTTTTAAGCAGGTTTGTGTGTGTGTGTGTGTGTGTGTTGTGTGTGTGTGTGTGTGTGTGTGTGTGTGTGTGTTTTAAGTGACATATTTGAAAAGTATCTACTAGTATGAGAAAAAAAAACCCAAACTCCAAAATTTTTTTTTACTTTAGAGTAAAGAATAAGTCTCATTACATTATGTGAACACAATTTAATGTCTACATGATAAAAACAGATTGTTCGTTCTTTTTTGCAGTAAAAAAAATGTTAAGGGAAACTTTTCATAATGGGTTTGGTCCATACAAGTTGATGTAATCATCAATGATAAAACAAAATAAACCTTTAGACAAAAGTGTTTCCCCATACAATAAACCAATCAGTGTTATTAGATACAATTTATTACAACACAACACACACACACACACACCACACACACACACGCATTCATGCATGCATAAACACACACAACCCACCCCAAAGAAAAAAAGACCCAACAACAATCAACTAACCCCCCCAAAAAAACCCCAAACAAACAACAACCCTCCCCCCCCCCAACAACAACAACAAAAAAAACCCAGCCCCCCACCCCAAACAACCTACCTCCCCCCCCCCCCCCCCCCCCCACAACACAAAGCCTCCCAACAAACCAAACCCTACCCCCCCTCCCCCAAAAAAACTCCCCAAATATTTCAAACAAAAAGACCCCCCCCCCCCCCCCCCCACACACCCCCCCCCACAACACAACACCTGCCTGTCACACAACCCACTGTGTGCCTAGCAATAACCCTCACTCAAGCATATAATGAGCTCTTCTGAAGACGGAACAGTTGCCTAAAACAGAGGCAAGAGCCAAGACCAAATTACTGAAAACCCAAGCACCAAAGAAATATATTTCATTATGATAAATGAATGAATATATATATATATATATATATATATATATAATATATATATATATATATATATATATATATATATATACAATAGATATAAATAAATGTGTGTGTGTGTGTGTGTGTGTGTACCTGTTGTGGTCATAGTCAAGTAATCTTCCACACCAAAAGAAATGATATCAAACTCAAGCTTCAACTTCTAGACTCTTGTGTGAGAATCTAGTATTTAAAGAATCGGAGCTGTGGCCAGAATGATCTTGGGTAAGACCGCGATGGTGAGATAGGATCAAACGACCTACAGCATACAAACAACAGTACAACAAGCACACATGTACTGGAATAACTAAAAGACATCCCCCACCCCCCTTAAAAAAAAATACACATGCAGAACACACGCAGAAGATCTTGCGCACATGTTAAATCCTGTTCCGCTTTTCGTAAGAGTAGGCCATCATGTACTGGTGAGAAAAGATGTTTACAAAAAAATTGCATACACACAGGGACTGGATGTAAAAAAAGCACAAGTGTGCTTATCCTATTGTCCTCGAGAT
>CM060334.1:16756407-16826407 GCA_030674155.1 Stramonita haemastoma | reverse complement strand
GCGGTTTTGTAAATTTTGTCATCTGTTTGGTGTTTCCATCTGCACATGGTGTTCCTTGTGTATAATTTGCACATGGGATCTCAGTTTTAAATCTCATCTGAAGAACTTTCAGGAAAATAGAGTTGGCACTGATATTAACTCCTGAGGAAAATTCCCCTTGTACAAGTGTCTCAGTGGTTGGTTGTTTGAACCTGGGTCATTCATTACATTGCGACTGCAATGCTCTAACCACTACTCAGACTAGGCTATCCTGTCCCCAGGTTAAGAACTTTTTTTTTTCTTGACTTCTGTGTTTGTTGAACTTGGGGTTAAAAAAAAACAAAATTGGGGATCAGCTATAATTTAAAGACTTTGAAAGTTTTATCTCTAAAAGATAGGAACTGTTGCATCAAGAGATATATTTTGGTGATGTTACTGTTCTGTTTAGGAAATGTTCTGCAAGTTTTATCAAAGGCTTAGGGATAGAAGAAGAGGACATGGTAGCTGGAAATAAAACTAGCAAAGATTTAAAATCTCTTTGTGTGTGTGTGTGTGTGTGTGTGTTGTGTGTGTGTGTGTGTGTGTGTGTGTGTGTGTGTGTTTGTGTGTGTGTGGAGAGACAGAGAATCAAGAATGAATATAATTCGCATTTTACCAATAGTGTGTTTATTCCATTTTTCAGTCCTTCAGCTCCCAAAGTGCTGACAAAGCCTCTCAGTCCTTCAAGATGAACGAAAGTGAATCTGTTGTCGTGGAAGAAGAAGCAGCAGCAGCAGAAGAAGAAAAAGGTTTGAAGCAGAGACTTCTGGAGACGGAGAGAGCACTGGAGAGAGCCATGCGCCTGCTGGAGAACTCGCAGAAATACAACGCAGACCTCCGCAAGCAGATTGAGAGCCTGAGCACCGAGTTACATGGGTATCGCTCCGCGCCCAGAATCGGGTGGATGCGGAATGTCAGGTGGATGTGGAAGATTTGCTGGAAGGTGAGTTGACACTGGTTGGTGGATTTATTATACACTGTTGATTTATAGTTAACTATGTTTGTTATATGTAATTGTGTGTGTGTGTGTGTGTGTTTGTGTGTGTGTGTGTGTGTGTGTGTGTGTGTGTTTGTGTGTGTGTGTGTGTGTGTGTGTGTGTGTTTGTAGTGTGTTTGTATGTGTGTGTTTGTGTGTGTGTGTGTGTGTGTGTGTGTGTGTGTGTGTGTGTGTGTGTGTGTGTGGTGTGTGTGTGTGTGTGTGTGTGTGTGTGTGTCACTGTGTGTGTCACTGTGTGTGTCACTGTGTGTGTCACTGTGTGTGTCACTGTGTGTGTGTTTGTGTCACTGTGTGTGTGTGTGTGTGGTGTGTGTGTGTGTGTGTGTGTGTGTGACAATTTACATACATGTGCATATCTGTGAGAGAGAGAAAAGGGGGGAAGGGGATTGTGTGGGAGTATGTTTTACCATAATTTTGGGTCTGTATCAATATTTTGTGTTTGAAATGAAGGGTAAGTACTATATGAATGCACTGATATTTTCTTGCTCCTGTACTTGACCAGTTTTGATTTAATCAAATATTATGTTTGTACATTGTAAGTAAATATTTCAGTTTATTTCCTATAATCCACTGTGATTGCAGTGGTCTTGTGTGCAGCACTTGCCTACAAACCGCTGTAACCGCAGGATTTGACCTTCAGAATTTTTTTTTGCTTTTTTTAAGCTCAGTGATGATGATTACTTTTGTACAAAAATCCAGCAGCTGGCTTTCATCTTTGACTTTCCACCTGCATGTCAACATTAAACCTTGAAAATTTTATTTACATGTATTTAATATATTTTTAGTAATTAATTTTTATTAATCACACAAGAGGCCAGTATACAGAGATAGACATAGCAAAATTCAGCCAGTAGGGAACAAGTTAAGAAAAACTGGTCAAGTACAGGAGCAAGAAAATATCAGTGCATTCATAGTACTTACCCTTCATTTCAAACACAAAATATTGATACAGACCCAAAATTATGGTGGAAAAATTCTGTTGTCTTATGGTCATGGCTTGATCTACTATTTTACTGCTCATTTGCTTGGGAATTTTTAAATGAGAAAAATTATACATCTATATCATAAGCAATATGTTTCCATTGTCATCGAAAGATAAAGCCACATTTGAAGGTTAATGGATTTTGATTTAGTCGCCTGAAATATTGTTGTGTGTGTTGTGTGTATATGTGTGTGTGTGTGTGTGTGTGTGTGAGTGTGCATGTGTGTGCGCACATTGTGCGCACAGTGTGTGTGTGTGTGTGTGCTGATCTGTATGTTTACTTTAGTCTATATTTTTTCAGCTTGTGGAGAGAAACCAATGCCTGATTGGTGTGTTCCGAATGACACTTCTCAGGTAAGGGAGTGTGTGTGTGTGTGGATGCGTGTGTGTGGATGCGTGTGTGCGTGTGTGTGCATGCATGCGTGGTGGTTTGCATTTGGATGTGCGTGTGTGGATGCGTGTGTGCGTGTGTGTGCATTGCATGTGTGGTGGTTTGCATGGATATTTGCATGTTAATGTGTGTGAATGAGAGTGCACCTGTGTACTTAATCATGCCTGCATCAGTATCTTTGTCGTGAATCAATCACATCATTTCTTCTCTTGTTCGCCTTGGACAATCAGATGTGTTTGGGGAAAATAATGGCATGTTCTTTCCAGCTCCTCTCATGGGGTGTACAGCTAGGTCTGCAGGGTTATCTCCATCAGCCACAGAATCTTCCTCAGGTCGCTGTATAGTATGCATCTTTGAAGGATGTGCTCTCCAGTTTGGTTTTCTTTACCACAGACCCACAAGGGCGAAGGAACAAATTTCAGCCTTGTAGGCATGTGGTGATTTAGCCTGTTGTGCCCAGTGCAGAGTCTTGGAATGATGACCTTTTCTTTCTGAGATGGTGGTAGTAGTGGTCCTTTTTCTACACTGGGTAGGGCCATTGATTTGATGATTATTTTCTTTTCGTACTGAGAAGATGAAGCTATTTTCACACTGTCTTTTCTGTGCGTCCTGTTGGTTTCTCGTCATAGAAGGTGAGACTGATTTTGCACTGTTCTTTTTGTGCACCCACCTTTGCAAGTTCATCAGCCTGTTTGTTGCCAGGTATACTACTGTGAAAAAGCAGCAGATTCTGCAATGTTTGTTTTGGCAGAATCAGATAGTGTTTTACCTTGTTGTTCTGACAGGTAGCGTAGTGAAATTATCAGACTTGCCACAGTCGTGAGGATTTTTTTTAGTCACTCAGTAACTCATGGTATAGCTCAGTGGTCAGAGCACTCGCTTTCCCCAAGCTAAGGTTAAGCAGCCTTGAGCGTGGTTACCAAGTGGATGGGTGACGGTTTGTGTGCCTTGGCTTCAGTACAGTCCCCCAGTTCATCCAGCTGTAAATGGGTACCTGTCCTCTCTAGGGTCAGGGAAGGTAAAGCAGCGAGGGCAAAGGGCACTGCCCTCAATATGCCGGCCCCTGGAGAAGCTGAGGTCTCTCTCGCTTCGAAACACAGCCTTTACTTTTAAATCGTAAAGTCTTGAAACCAAGGTGGATATGATGTGTTATCAAAGGTGCATTCTTCTTCCTTGAACTTTGGAGTGTGTGTGTGTGTGTGTGTGTGGGAGGGGGGGTGGTGTCGGGGTGGTGTGTGTGTGTGTGTTGGTGGTGTCAGGTGTGTGTGTGGTGTGTGTGTGTGTGTGTGTGTGTGTGTGTGTGTGTGTGTGTGCGTGTGTGTGTGTGTGTGTGTGTGTGTGTGTGTGTGGTGTGGTGTGTGTTTTGTAGTCAAATCTATCATGATAGTTTTACATAATATATATATATATTTTTTTTTTTCTTTCTTTCTTTTCTTTCTTCTTTCTTTCTGTCTTTCTTTTTTTGTCTTTCTTTCTTTCTTTCTTTCTTCTTTCTTTCTTACTTTCTTTCTTTTCTTTCTGTCTCTTCTTTCTTCTCTCTTCTTTCTTCTTTCTTTCTTCTCTCTTTCTTCCTTCCTTCCTTCCTTCTTCCTCCTCCCTCCTCCCTCCCTCCCTCCCCCCTCCTCCTCCCTCCTTCCTTCTTCCTTCCTTTCCTTCCTTCCTTCCTTTCTTCCTTCCTTCCTTCCTTCCTTCCTTCCTTCCTTCCTTTCCTTCCTTCCTTTCTTTCCCTCATCTCCAGGCTCCGGAAGGAGGTTTTGAGAATTGGCGTCGTCAGCAGTAGCATTGCTTAGTCTCCTGACAGGCCGCAGAAGAGGTGGTTGAGACATCGGCTTCTACGACACACCAGTGCATGTACTTCTGACGCCAACTTCGGGCTATACTACGATCCCGTGAGTCTTGTATCTTTTTCTTCTTCTTTATCTTTTTTTGGGGGCTATTACTACGATCCTGTGAGTCTTGTATTCTTTTTTCTTCTTCTTTATCTTTTTTTGGGGCTATTACTACGATCCTGTGAGTCTTGTATTCTTTTTCTTCTTCTTTGTCTTTTTTTGGGGGCTATTACTACGATCCTGTGAGTCTTGTCTTTTTTTTTCTTCTTCTTTTTTTCTTTTTTTGGGGGCTATTACTACGATCCTGTGAGTCTTTGTCCTTTTTTTTCTTCTTCTTTGCCCTTTTTTTATGGGCTACTACTATGATCCTGTGAGTCTTGTATTTTTTTTCTTCTTCTTTGTCTTTTTTTGGGCTATTACTATGATCCTGTGAGTCTTGTATTTTTTTTCTTCTTCTTTGTCTTTTTTTATGGGCTACTACTATGATCCTGTGAGTCTTGTAAGCTTTTTTCTGCTGCTTTGTCTTTTAAAAAAAAAAAAAAATCTGGTGAGATTTGATTCAGTGTTTGCTCAGTGTTGTGGGCTGTTGGGGGTAGTGGTGGGAGTGAGTGAGAGGTGTGTGGTGGTGTGTGTGTGTGGTGTGTGTGTGTGTGTGTGTTGTGGTGTGTGTTGTTTTATTTTGAGGATAATGGAATAAGCACTCATGTGATTTTTTTTTTACACCCAGTCCCCGTGTGTATGCAGTTTTGTAAATTTGTCATCCTTTCCCACCAGCCCACAATGGCCTGCTCTTCCGAAAAGTGGAACAGGATTTAACGTGTATGCAAGATATTCTGCATGCGTTCGCACATGGGACCTTTGTTCACGAAGCTATGTTAAGCTGCACTAGTCATAGTATCAATGCGGCCGCCATGTGAAAAATCTGCAAACAGCAAATCGCTATAGCGGACAGCCATCCAAAACCATTGCTTTACACTGATCCACTATCGCGGACAGCCGTCCTCTTAGAGTTAAAATAAGTCAAAACAGAAGAGCATGTTTCCAGCTTTAATTGGATATAATTTTTATACAAAATCTGAAATGCTTAAATCACTCAAAAGTTGTAAGTTTAAAGAAGCTTAGGGGAGTTGTGGTTAGCCCACTTTTGGTCGTCCACTATACGAAACATCAGACTAAGTAAATATAAATATTACTTGTGTGCTTGAAAGGCTAGTCTTTGCTGAATCCAATGGTGTATCAAGCTCTATAATGGTTAAGTGCAATTTAACTGCCGGCCAATCTGAGTGTTCCAGTCTTTGCTGAATCCAATGGTGTATCAAGCTCTATAATTGGTTAGGTACAATTTAACTCCCCGGTGCTGGCCATTCAGAGTGTTCCATCAGAGTGTTACTATTTTTAACTGCCTGCCAATCAGAGTGAAGGTATCATCAAGCCATATTTGCACCATGTGATAAAAAAATGGCGGAACACAGTAAAGAAGCATGGTGACAAGTCAAATATTTTAAACGTCATGGAATTTCAGGACAAACTTGGCAAGTTAATGCATTAGGTATGAAGTTAAGACCTGTATAAAGGTATCCATGAATTCATTATGCTGAGTATTGGAAATATTTTCTTTGGAAAATTATTTTCTTTGTATGACACTCACTAATGTCGGGCATGATGATGTCGAGTTCAACCAGTTCACCTTTCAGTTTGAAGTGATTTTTTTTTTTAAAACTGGGAAACTGTGGAAATCAATATCAGTTATTGGCATATCTATCATTGATTTACTTTAGTGATCTCACAGCTGGTTTTTAAATTAATTTTGTGATTGAACAGAAAATCGCCTTTAAAACATCGTTGAGAGATGATAGTTCAACAAATGGAGGTTGGCTCCGTGTGCACATGCCGGTCAAAAGCATTCAAACATTTTGTGAAAGCTGCCTATTGAGACAGCACATTGTAGTTTTCATTACTTTACATGTTTAGAACTTCAAATTTGCAATAAACTGTTTTATTGCTTTTTCAGCCTCCTTTTTATAGATGGCAATATAATCAATGAAAGTAATTAAAAAAAAACAACTACCCACAGGTGTAACCAAGAAATTCAATGAATCAGCAGAGTAGTTTGTGATTTTACTGGGTTCTTCTTCTTCTTTTTGTTAGTACTCTGCTATATAAAAATTCCATATAAAAAAAAATTGAAAGAAACACTGAAAAGCAATGCAAGCTACTGAAGCTGAAATTTTATCCTTTGTCATTTTCTTTTCATTTTAATACATTTCTTTTCAAACCATTTTTGTCAACTCTTTCAGTACGGTAAACCAATTTACCGGCTTAGCTTCCTGCTACCCTTCAGTCCTGTAAGGAAGAAAACCGGCGCAATCAAATTTTCCTTCAATTCCTGGGTTTCTAAGGTGCAGAAGAGTGCAAAACGGGTACCTCGGTAAATTTTACACACGCACACACATGAAGCTTTATAAACACTGTTGTGGGAAAGGAGAAGCAGTGTTTGCCATATCAAAACTACTTTCCAGAGTCTGTTGATGCCAGTTAACCGCTTGACGGGTCACTATAAACAAACCCTCCTCGGGTACTGTTATTGCTGGGAAATTGGCTGACAGGACTGAAAGGGAGAATGCTGGGGCAGAAATTCAGGATAGGGGAAGTAATGGTCAGCAGATATTCAGCACTGTAAGTGTTCAGCAGTGATTTGTATGAACTTATTTTTGCAATGATGAAGACACTTCACTGCATTAAAAAAAAAAAAAAATGCTCAGATCAGTTTGACCAACACATGTACACTGTACAGCCAAGCAAAATTGACATGGTGGTGGTGGTGTGCTATAACCTAGGTGGTTGTAGGGGAGCAAGGCGTCAGAGACCTCAGCTTCTCCAGGGGCCAGCATATTGAGGGCGGTGCCCATCTCCTCTCCCGCGCTGCTTTACCTTCCCTGACCCTAAGGAGGGTCTGCTAGTGCCTTGATATTTCCTTCATGTGTGTATATATATATATATATATATATATATATATATATATATATATATATATATATATATATGTTGTGACGCTCCACCACATGAGTTGCATTGCACCAGAGGTCAATTTTTAGTTATTGACATGCTATTAATCTGCAATAACAGGGCTATGCAGTACAAAAAACAGATAGAAAATCGGACAATTCTATCAAAAGTTATTACAAATTGAAACGACAGACTGCAGGATGTGACAAAATGAGAAACGGGCAAGTTTATTTTCGTAACAGATTGTCAGAATGAGGGCTTGGGTATTTTCAAACACATTTGAAAGCAAAAGGAATAAATATTATGCCTTGATATTTCATTACAAGATAGAATAATGGATATAGTTTAATAATCAATCAAAATCTCAAAATTGATAACTTGACCCCCACCTGTCTTTAATGGCTCTTAGTGCAAAATTGGGTAATGTGCTAAGCGACTCATTTCGTGGTGGAGCGACACATATATACACACAATGCAGAAGGTGAACTATGCATACTAAAGATCCTGTAGTTCATGTCGGTGTTCGGTGGGTTTCGAAAACCAGAACATGCCCAGCATGTATCCCTGAAGTCAGAATGCAGCTACCTTCATGGTGGGCAAAAATGGTTGCATATACAAAATCTCACTATTGGTAAACCTTAGAGCTCTTGGCCAGGAATGGGAAGAAAAAAAAATCATCAGTGTTTTATAGTGCCTGTTGTTGATGATTGGCAATTCATGATACGTCTCCTAATTTCTTGGTGGGAAAGCTCTGACAAATCTCAGTAGCATTTGTTATCTCAAAAACAGTTCCTGTCATCATCATCATCATCATCATTGTCCTCCTCCTCCTTCTCCTCCTCATTATCATCAGTCTTATCATCATCCTGATCACACCAGTTGTTTGTTCTGCAGGCAAGCACCTTGTACTACGACCCCAGCTCAACGGCCTACTTCTATTACGACCAAGACGAACAGACGTACAAGTTCCATTCTTATGCCACCGGTTCCCATGGAGACCAGACGTCTGAAACTCCGGGACAGGGAACTGGGGAAGCCGGTGCATCATCCCAGGACAATGTTGCTTCTTCACAGCGCACTGAGAAGAAATCGGACGGCGCCAGAGAAAAATCGTCGCATAAAGAGAGGCACAAGGAAAAAGCCAAGATCAGAGTAAGTTTTGTGTGTGTGTGTGAAATGTGTGTTTTGTGTGTGTGTGTTGTTTTGTGTGTGTGTTTGTTTTGTGTGTGTGTGTGTTTTGTGTGTGTGTGTGTGTTTTATTTTTTATTTTTATTTTATTCTTTTATATCAAGGATCATGGAATACGCACTTTTGTGCTTTTTTACATCTAGTCCCTGTGTGTATGCAGTTTTGTAAATGTCATTTGTTCCCCCTGGCACACAATGGCCTACTCTTATGAAAAGTGGAACAGGATTTAACATGTGCGCAAGATGTTCTGCGTGCATTCACACAGGGGCTGCGGTTTAAAGTCTCATCGGAAGGACTTTTGGGGAGAGTGGAGTCAGCACTGATGTTAACTCCAGGAGAAAAATCTCTTGAACGGGAATTGAACCATGGACATCAAATTGCGAGTGCAATGTCCTGACCACTAGGCTATCCTGTCCCCCGTGTGTGTTCTTGTGTGTGTGTGTGTGTGTGTGTTGTGTGTGTGTGTGTGTGTGTGTGTGTGTGTTTCTGTGTGTGTGTGTGTGTGTATTTTTGTGTGTGTGTATTATTATTCTTTGGTTTGAGGATAATGGAATAAGCACTCATGTGCTTTTTTACATCTAGTCCCATGTGTATGCGGTTTTGTAAATTTTGTCATCCGTTCCACTGGCACACAATGGCTACTCTTCGAAAAAGCAGAATGAAATCCTGTCTGCAGCGTAGTTTATCATAATATAGTATGAAGAATTCACACAAGACAGTGACCCCTGGCACAATTTTGCAGTGGAAAGTCGCTCACATAAGGAAACAAACGCAACTGCCTACAGGAAAAATATGTAAATATGAAAGAAGAAAAAGTGGCAGTGCACTTGTTGTAATGTACAGGCACTGAGAAATTCACCTATATGGCAAGGTACTTGAAAATGGTCATAAGCTCAAACTTCTCATTCAGCGTTAAGTTAAAGTCTGTCCTGAGCCTAAGGCTCATCAGGCCGGTGCTTATCCGGTTTCTGTGGCGTTAAGCGACTGAGAGTCATAGACCCCCCCTGGATAGGACGCCAGTCTATCGCAGGGTTAACCCCCAACACAAGGTTGGTACCCCTTTTACACTGGGTGGGGTGAGAAAACTAGCCGTAAAGTGCCTTTTCCAAGGGCACAACGCCATAGCTGAAAGCTGGGATCGAACCCACAACTTTTAGATTAGAGTCCAACACCCTAACCACTAGACTACAGCGGCAGCTTCATTCAGCGTGTGGTGTCTTTTTTTTTACAGGACATCTTGCGCATGTCAAAAACCTGTCCTGTCTTTTGGAAGAGTAGGTCATTTCATGCCGGTAGGAACATTTGAAAAATGTGTGCATGCATAGTTGGAATGTGGCTACCTAAAGGGGGAAGGGAATGGTTGCAATATGCAAAAATCTCACCACTGCTGAATCTTGGAGCTCTAGCTGAGGAATGAAACACCCTCCCTCCTACAACCCCCCCCCCCTTCTCCCCCCCCCCCAGGCTCATTGTGTGGAGATATCCTAGAGCATTGTCTTTTTTTTTTTCTACCCCCCAGGAAGAAAACCCCCAGGCGACGGAGGAAGACTGTGTGGACAGACTAACCTCTGACCTACAGAAGCTTGACATTGAACAATGCCGAAGAAATGCACTAGGTAAAAAAACACTCTCTGATTGCTTTGTTTTTTTAGCATGCCAAAAGCTATCATTAATTTTTTGTACCGTTCTTTCAGAAAGGGAAGGTCCACAAGTCAAGGAGGAGGAGGAAGAAGTCCATGAAAAACAGAGACAGGACTAAGAGGGGTAAAATTGGGAGAAACAGTGGGGGTTCTTCGCAAGAGAGTGTTGACTTGACAGAGGGCTCGGATCGGCAAAATAGACGGAAGAATTCGGAGGAGGAGGAGGGGGGGATGGAGTGTGAATCGGACAGTCTTGCTTCTGGTGAATCGGAAATGGAAACGGAACCAGAGTCCGGGGAGCTGACCGATTCGTCGTTGTCGTCGTCGATGTCCTCGGAGGATGGCAGCCTTGACCGTTGTGAGGAGAATGACGTCGTTGACTTGAATGCTGACCCTGTGTGTTATGACACGTCTGCATGGACCGAGGTGGAATCGGGTACATACATACTGGTGTTGGGTTTTTTTGGGGTAGGGGGGGGGGAGTTTAGTGGATATGATGGCTAGCGTTGTTTGTACAGATGAGAAAATATTTTCTATGAAGGTTGTTATGCATTTCGTAAGAACTATCAGTAGTTTTCGAATATTTTGTTTATTCTTAACAGCTAGCAATTGTTTTTTCATGTCTTTATTTCGTTCAATTTTTTTTTTTTCTTTTTAAAAGGCTGTGAAAGTTGAATTGTACTTGTGGAGGAAATTTTGTTGCTTCTTGTTATAAATATGAATTTAAAAGAAAATTGTTTTGGTTAAAAAAAATGTACATAAAAATTTTATAAACTGTTATTATTCATTAAAAAAGCAAATTTGTTGCTCTTTGAAGGAGAGAATATATATAGAATGAAGATGAAAAGAATGGCTTGATTACTAGATTGATGGAAAAGTGGTGAAACTATGGCTCATTTACCAATTGATGATAGTTTCACTGACTTGGAAGACGTCAGGTTTTGATACAGGACTTCTTGACAGCAGTTGCTAACTCTGAATCCCATAAAAAAACAAACAAACCCACCTCTGAACCCCGTCTTTAATGCTATTTCTCCCTGGCATGTATGATAATTTAATGGGACTAGTAGACACCTTGCAATAAAGGTTCATTTTTTTTGGTGGTAGCAACCAAAAAAAAGCGTCTTCTAAAGCTAGACAGAGAGGGTTGTAAAATTGAAGATGTGTGTCACAAATTTGAAGAGGAAAGTTTTACAAATTAAAGATATAAATTGTCGCCCGTGATAGATGACAAATGTTTATAAATATGACTTGCAGTGAATATTGTCGTATAGTTCTGTGTGACTCTAAAAATTCTTCTTCTTTTTTTTTTTAAAACCAGAGGCATCTTCAGCAAACTACCCCCCCTGCATTCGCATCATCACTCAGGCATCGGACAGTGTGGCTGAGGGGACGTTTTTCCTGGTCACCTATCCGGGGGGCTTCATCGGGCGTGACGGCGACACGCGGAATGTCGTGTCCTTACCAGACGTCAACGTCAGTAAGGTGTGTGTGGCTTACTGGTTTTGTGTGGTGGTGGTGGTGTTTGTTTTTTTTTGTGCGAAAATATTTTGATGTGACTTTGGATTTTTTTTTTGGTTTTGTTATGGTTAGGTTTATTTTTTTAGTTTTTTTTTTTTTTTTGTTTTGTTTTTTTTTTTTTGGTTTTGTTCCTCAGCTAAAGCCTCAAGTTTCACCAATGGTGAGATTTTGCATATGGGACTGTTTTTGCCTTCTGATAAGTAGCTGCATTTTACCTTTAGGGAGGTGTCTATTCATGATACCATTGTTCATGTGTTTAAAAGAAAATTGTCTAATCCCTCTGGCACTGCAATAGTATACTCTGGTGGAAATGGATGACAGAATTTACAAAACTGCATACACATGGGGATTGGGTGTAAAAAAAAAAAAAAAAAAAGCACTAGAGAGCTTATTCCGTTATCCTTAAAATAAAAGAATTAAAAAGGCAGTTCTAACAGGTTTTAGTGTGAGTGTGTGTGCAAGATGTTACGTGTTCATTTGCCCACAGAACCTGGGTTTATAGTGTCCCATGAAGGACTCATGGTGGAGTGGAGTGGAGTCAGTACTGATGTTCTTGACTCCAGGGGAAAATTTCCCTTGAACATACACCTAGGTGGGGGTTTGAACCTGGTCGGTCAGATCACAAAATGCTCTAATCACTAGGCTACAACCACCCCCTCTTGCTGGTTTTTTTATTGAATCGAGTTGACTTTGTAGGATTTTGGAAAAAAAATCGAAGTTTAATAGAATAATTGTTGGCAAGGCCTTTGGACAGTTTTGAGTTGATTTGATTTGAGTTTTGTTTTTGTTTTTTGTATTTCATCCTATTTATTTTTTTCATCTTTGAGTGAGACGGAGAGCATGTTATGGGTGTTAAGCTGTGGAATGCCCGATTACTGCTGCTAGAACTACTGTAGGGTACAGCCTTTAGCTGTTTGTGATTTGTGTTCTTGATTTGTGTCAAAAATCATGTTTTTAGAACAATCTGGGGTTTTAAACAATAGGGTTTTTTTGTTTTTGTTTTTTTTGTTCCTCTGCTAGAGCTTTGAGGGTCACCTATGGTGATTTTTGCACATGCAACCTTTTTTGCCCATCATTAAGGTAGCTGCATTCCAACTTTTGGGGGTGATGGGGAATAATTTTTTTTGTTATTCTTACCACCACAAATCGCCTACTCTTCTGAAAGGCAGAACTGGTTTTAGCATTTGTGCAAGATATTCTTGCATGCATTCGCACACAGGGCCTCGGTTTATAGTGTCATCTGAAGGACCATCAGACCATCACCGTGCAGATCTCTAACCACAAAAATATCCCACCCTCCCTGTAAACGGTATGGATTTAATTGGGTTGTAATCCATTAGAATTACAAAATCTGTTCTCAAGAGTTGAAGAATCTTTCTAAGAATCGATCAGAAATTGAATCTTTCTAAGAATTGATCAGAAATTTGCTCTCAGAATTGACTGGAAATCTGTTGATCAGATGAACAGGAAATCAATAGATCTTGACCATGGTCTGAATTTGATAATATACAAAAAAAAAAAAAGAAAAAAGAAGAAAATAGTGACCTGGTGATTGGGTGCTTCAGGTTCATGCAGAAATCAAGTACGATGACGACAGAGGCTACTACACATTGCAAGACTGCGGCAGTCAGAATGGAACCTTTGTCAATGACTTCGAATCTCGCAGGTGAGTGGGGATGTTGTCTTGTCTGCCACGGAGAGTTTAAAAATCTTTTTTTTTTTTTTTGATATCTGACTGGTTGGTGTTGCACTCGAGTTTATGCTTGACCCTTGTTTTAAAAATTCAGCTATCATATGATTGAATAATAGATAAATAAGTACCCGAGAACATCAGTGCTTATGTTTCTTTTAAGGGGCATAGCTTATACGCGTAGCAGTTATTTCCCTTTTCACTGTGGTATGGTAAATGTTTGAGTGAAAGTGGTAAATTAGATTGTGCTACCTACTAAGGCAATAGGTTGTTTTTAAGGCTAACTCAGTTCCCAATGGTTATAATCGGGCTTTTCATCTGACATGAGTGAAGTGTATAGTTGTCTCTAATGACAAGGTCGTTTAGGAATTGGTTTGTTTCACTCATTATGTGACGTGTGGTTTTCCACAATGTGTGCCATCCTGGCTGACCCTTATGGTTGACCAGGGCGTTGATACAAGCAAAGACAGTGAAAGATGGTTTTATACCCTGTTTTAATCTGTATATAATTGGACAGTTTATTGAGTTTTAAAGTTTGACGACTGTGACAGCCCCGATATGGCCTGTGTGGTCAGTGGGACTATAAACAACATAATGGATCAGATTGGACTTGTTGGTATTGCACTGAGTTCACTCTTGACCCTTGTTTTAAAAATTCAGCAATCATAATAAGATTGAAGATGAAAGAAAACCAGACATATTTTGTTTTCTTTTGTTCCTCAGCTAGATCTCCGAGGTTCACCAACAGTGAGATTTTTCCTATGCAGCCGTTGCTACCCACCATTAAGGTAGCTGCATTCTGATTTCAGAGACAAAACCAGAGATGTATCAATTCAAAAGATTATTTTGTGTACTTTTAATATGCAGAATTTTTTTTCATAGGTGTATTTCCTGTGTCGTGTTTTGAAATCTGTCAGTGAATGATTATAAACACACCCCCTCCCTCCCTCACCACCCCCACACACACACATTTTCAGTGACAGTGATTGATATATTATTACCTTTTACTGGGCACAGCAAAATCATTTATTCACTTCCTGCTGGGCAGGGAAAATGGAGGTGGATAGGCTGTGAATGGTGTGTGTATTTAACATGCAATAACTTACAATGCTCTAATGGGTAACAATTAATTCACAAAATATATCAAGTCGTGAACCATTGCCAAACTCGAAATGTGCAAAAATTTCCTCCATTCTTTGAGCAGAATTCAAAACGCATATCAGCTGTGTCAGGTTTGATGATTGACTTGTGTCTCAAACCTTGTTGTCATTGAAGTAATTTCTCTTGCATCAGTGAACAAAGTCAGATGTGCACACACTACTAGGATTGCTTACATCGATACTTGAGCCTGGATACACATCTCACAGCTTCATATTTTCGGCATGAAAGCCATAACAATGATCAGTCGTATATGTCGGATTTGAAGACAGTGTTCATCTTGGAAAAATAGCAATTTTTTTGTTCTCTTTCTCTCCAAAACTTGCCACAAACTTACTCCAATCGCTGCCATTTGAAATATATGCATGTGGAAGTTTTGTGGGAAGCCTTGTTGATTTTTTTTTTCACAAGATTTGAAATGAGATTGATGGGAATTTGATTATACGAATGCTCTGAAGTGACAGTCATGTTGTGGGGCAATTTGATCCGTTGTGCCGTAAGATGGGCTTGGGCATTTGGGGCATTGTGCCCAGCAAAAAGTTAAGGACCATGCCTATGGCCTGACCCGAGTCAAGTTTCAGCCTGGATCAGCTTTCTCTAAAGCCCTGGCAATGGGCAATCGAAACTTCACCCTCTGTGGACCATACAATATTTTTTCTTCATGTCGATTGCTCAGACAGGAACTATTGTTGTCTGTCATATGAGCAAAAATGTATTGTGCTGCCGTTAAGCGACCTGACAAGTCAGGCTCAGCACATCCGACTTTGGTATTATCTTTTGAGTCTTTCAACAAAAAAAAAAATAAAAAATAAAAAAAGGGCAGGAGGATGGAAAATAAAGAAGTAGGTGACAGGAAGAAAAGGAAGAAAGCAGAAACAAAAGGTAATTCCTAGCATAGAACTTCCAGGTGTTGGAGATGCTACTTATACTCCCCTTGGGTGGGGTTGGGGGTGGGGGGGACCTTTTATATTTTAGAAATTTTAGTTGTCAATTTGTGGTGTTGTCCAGGCGAAGAAGAAGAGTGGGGCTGTTCCGCTATGCCATGGGGACGAGGTGAAGGTGGGGGGCACTCACCTGCTGCTGCACATCCATCCCGGCACCGACACCTGCGACGCCTGTGAACCAGGCCAGGTCTTGGCCAACCTTCGGGCACAGCGAGGCGTCTTCAATGGTCAGTGTTCGTTGTACTGTTGAATGGCTTTAGTTTTTGGGGGGGGGGGGCGGGATAGCTAAGTGGTCAGAGTACTTTGCTTTCCTTAGTCAAGTTAAGCAGCGTCGAGCGTGGTTACCAGTTGGATGGGTGGCCATTTTGCGCGCCTTGGGTTCAGTCCAGTTCCCCCCAGTTCAGCCAGCTGGAAATGGGTCCACTGCCCTTTTTTTTTTAAACATCCATTTCTAGAGTGGTTTTTGTCAATTTTGTGATCATGGCAGTCATTTACCCCCACTTTCCTCTGCTCTCAGACGCTGGTACTTGAGCCCTGATGATCTATCTTAGCTCACGCTCTGACACATGGAAGGGTCTGCTCAAGATAGCATGGCGTCCTTTCCACTGTTACAGTGGAGAAAAGTGACCACATGGGTTTCTTTTTCCAACTGTTCAGTGCTTTGTGATATGTTTCAGAATTACCAGCGCATATATTCGGTGTATTCAATGCAGTGTTTCTCTTGTTGTTGTGAAGAAATAAATTTGAAACAATGTGTTTGATCTGCATAGGAATTATAACAAAAATAACAGCTGGATTGGATGTTCATGTCAGGTTGCTCTTCTTTGATTAGTATTGAGAGTGGTAACTTTTGCACCAGGTGACGTAAACTGATCACAATTTTTCTTCTGAATTCAGATAAAATTTGACTTTGTCAAAGCCAGGATTGTAATCTTTATGTTTCATTTTTAAACTTCTTTCAGTATTTTTGTATCTTGTCAAAGTGTTCATCACTTTTGAGGGGTTCAAATCTGGGGAAACTCTTGTCAATTTTGCATTCTCAATCCACTCTCGTATGGTGAGCCTGCCACATGCAGCGCACTTGTCTGACATAACATAAGCTTTGCCCTCTTTCTAGTCATCCACCTCTTAGGCCTTCAGCGTGAGCGTGTGATGGTTTGAGACACAGTGGTGGGGGGGGTGGGAAAAAAAAGTGAGGAGTGTGGGGGGTACAAAGACAGGGCGCACTAATTTAGCTGTGGCTGACTGGTGCGGGATAGGTGCGCTGTGAGAATGCATTGCCACAAGAGCAGGACCCCCCCCCCCCCTTTTTTTTTTTTTTCTTATCTGCACGTATATTTGTCTAACCTTCAGTGGAAGCGGAGTCATGTGTATGTTGTCGGTGTGTGTGCTCTGGCAGATCACGTGGTGGTGACGAGAGAAGAGAAGAAGAAACAAGCGCGGCAACAGCTGAAGGAGATAAAGAAGAAATACGGCTTGGAGGTAAGGGAAGATGTGTCTTGTGTTGTGTCTGCATGTATGTCTGGAGTGGATAGATGAAAACAAAATTTCAAGGTATGATATTCAGTAATGAGAAACGAAATGCAATGTTCAAGGTGTTGCTAATTGATTTCCTAGCAGTGTGTGATATCAGTGGCTGAAATAAAAAAAAAAAATCATTTGCTGAAATTATTAATTGGTCAGTGGTAGGAAAGCTACTGAAGAATCTTACCTTTTGGACATATGTTACCCGTTAAAAAAAAAAAAAAAATTGCTGTTCACCCTCTGCCCCATTTTGTTAATTCAGTGGTATAAATAATATAGAATCTAAATATATAATAGCATAAATCTATTATTGAATAAAATATTTGTTGTAGTGTTGGACATTAAACCGTTGCAAAGATGATTTGAATGAAATTAAGGGAAAAAGAATTGATAAGAAAATCGTAGTATGTTATTTTAAAATAATGAAGTGTGTGTGTGTGTGTGTGTGTGTGTGTGAGTGTGTGTGTGTGTGTGTGAGTGTGTGTGTGTGTGTGTGTGTGATTGAGGAGGAACACGCATAATGTTTTTTTCTCAATGTTTAATCTACTTCCATTATCCTCGACATAAAAGAATAAATAAATAAATAAATAACGGTTCCACTTGAAGCTTCACGTGTTCAAAACAATTTCAGATTTGAACATCTTTACATGTGCATGCAACTTTTCCTAAATTGTATTGCATTTAGTGCTGTTGAGATCCCTGTTTGTCTGTCTTTTTCTTTCTCTCTTTGTGTCTCTCTCTGTGTCTGTCTGTCTGCCTGTCTGTCTGTCTGTCTGTGTGTGTGTGTTATTATTTATTATTTATTCTTTTATATCGAGGATAGCAGAATAAGCAATCATGTGCTTTTTTTCATGCGGTCCCTGTGTGTATGCAGTTTTGTAAATATTGTCATCTGTTCCCACCGGCACACGATGGCCTACTCTTACAAAAAGCGGAACAGGATTTAACGTGTGCACAAGATGTTATGCGTGCGTTGGCACACGGGGCCTCGGTTTAAAGTCTCATCCGAAGGACTTTTGGGGAGAGTGGAGTCAGCACTGATGTTAACTCCAGGAGAAAAATTTCCTCGACCGAACTCGAACCTGGGTCGTCAAATTGCCAGCGCAATGTTCTGACCACTAGGCTATCCGTCCCTGTGTGTGTGTGTGTGTGTGTGTGTGTGTGTGTCTGTCTGTCTCTCTGTCTGTCTCTCTGTCTCTCTCTCTCTCCCCCTTTCTCTCTCCCCCCTCTGTCTCTCTCTGTCTCTCTCTCCCCCTCTGTCTCTCTCTTTCTCTCTCTCTCCCCCTGTCTCTCTCTCTCTCTCCCCCCCTTTGTCTCTGTCTCTGTCTGTCTGTCTGTCTCTGTGTCTGTCTCTGTCTGTCTGTCTGTCTGTCTGTCTGTCTGTCTGTCTCTCTCTCTCTCTCTCTCTCTCTCTCTCTCTCTCTCTCTCCCCCCCTCTCCCCCATGTCTGTCTTGTTTTGATCTCTAAAATTAAGGCTCTGGGGTTCACCCAGAATATGCACACAGTCACGCTCATCCCTCCTCACCTGGGAATCACTGTGAGACTGTATATACACGCTGGATGAGAAGTTTGTGTGTGTGTAGCTGTTTTTTTGATACCTTGCCACATAAGGCAGCCATACTGTTGCCTTCAGAGGACTTTTTTTGGGGGGGTGGGTTGTTTTGAAGGAGAGTGCAGGTTGTTATGCTGAGAGCTTGTCATGGCTGAAGATTATCTCAGAAAGGGGGGAGGGGGTGGGGGGGGAGGGGGTGGGGGGGTGGGGCGGGGGTGATTTCTGGCTTAGGGTTAGAAAGGTGATTCCCATCGCGTAGCTGGAAAAGAAAAACTCGCAAGGAGTTGGAAAACTCTGAGGCAAAGAAAAAAAAACAACCACCAACACCTTTGTAGGTGAAATTTAGAATTAAAACAAACCAACCCTGAACACAGATTGATTAGTGTAACATGTTAAATCACTCTGGGTTTTTTGTCCTGTATTGTTTCTTGGCTAGAGCTGTGAGTCCCCAACACCTGTGCAGGTGAAATTTAGAATAATAAAAAAACCAAAAAACCAACCCTAAACACAGATTGATTAGTGTAACATGTCAAATCACTGGGTTTTTTGTCCTGTATTATTTCTTGGCTAGAGCTACGAGGTTGGCCCATGGTGAGGTTGCGCGTATGCCACCCATTTTTACCCACCATGAAGGTAGCTGCATTCTGACTTCAGGGGGATATGTGTGTGTAAATGAAATGTGACGCTCCACCACGAAATGAGTCGCTTAGCACCTGACCCACTTTTCCGCTAGAAATTTTAGGCAGGTGGGATCAAGTTGTTGATTTTGAGATTTGGATTGATTATAAAACTATAGTCATTGTTCTACCATGTAAGGAAACATCAAGTCATAATTTTGTAACCTTTTGCTTTTAAACGTGTTTTTAAAAAATCCCCAAGCCCTCATTCTGACTACGTTTTATGATGCTAAACTTGTCAGTTTCTCATTTTGTCATTTCCTACAGTCTATCATTTCAACTTTTAATAACTTTTGACAGAATTGTCCGATTTTTTATCTATTTTTTTGTACTGAATAGCATTTTCATTGCAGATTAAGAACATGTCAATAACTAAAAATTGACCTCTGGTGCAATGCGACTCCTTATGTGGTGGAGCGTGACAAATGTGGTTTGGTGTGTGCAGAACAGCGCCTATGTGGACAATGTGGCGGCTATAAAGAACCCGGATTATGCGGATAAAGCCCAGCTGCGACGTCGTTATGTTGGCAGTGAGCACCAGAGTCATAAACGAGCGCATGAAGCGCCTGCCTCTGTGCACAGGTGAGTGTGCGTGTGTGGTGTGTGTGTGTGTGTGTGTGTGTTGTGTGTGTGTGTGTGTGTGTGTGTGTGTGTGTGTGTGTGTGTGTTGTGTTTTGTGTGTGTAAGTGTGTGTGTTTGTGTGTGTGTAGCACTAGTCTGCTTTTTTTTACATCCAGTCCCTGTGTGTATGCAGTTTTGGAAATCTTGTCATCTGTTCCCAACGGCACAGGTTGTGTGTGTGTTGTGTGGTGTGTATGGTGTGTATGTGTATGTGTATGTGCGTGTGTGTGTGTGCGTGCGTTGTGTGTGTGTGTGTGTGTGTGTGTGTGTGTGTGTGTGTGTGTGTGTTTTGTGTGTGTGTGTGTGTGTGTGTGTTTTTATTTTTTATTTATTTATTTTATTCTTTTATATCGAGGATAATGGGATAA
Source organism: Stramonita haemastoma (assembly GCA_030674155.1). NCBI lineage: Eukaryota > Metazoa > Mollusca > Gastropoda > Neogastropoda > Muricidae > Stramonita > Stramonita haemastoma. Next base: position 16,806,300 of record CM060334.1, on the reverse strand, counting down.
GCACTCTTGTGCCTTTTTTCATCCAGTCCCCGTGTGTATACAGTTGTGTAAATATTGTCATCTGTTCCCACCGGCGCACAATGGCCTACTCTTATGAAAAGCGGAACAGGATTTAATTTGTGCGCAAGATGTTCTGCGTGCGTTTGCACATGGGGCCTCGGTTTATTGTCTCATTCGAAAGACTTTTGGGGAGAGTGGAGTCGGCACTGAAGTTAACTCCAGGGGAAAAATCCCCTCCAACGGGAATCGAACTCAGGTCGTCAAATTGCCAGTGCAGTGTGTGTGTGTGTGTGTGCGCGCGCGCTCGCGTGCATGCCTGTTCCAGATGTATAGGTGAATGTTTATTGACATGTTTGAGAGCAATAGTGTATGGTTTCTGTGAGTAAATGAAACTTTACGAATTTTTCAAATTTCACAAGTACACTTTGAGAAATTGAGGTAATTTGTGAAGTACAGCAGTTATGTTGTTCATTTGCATAGGGCCTGTTCACCACAAGGTGATCTAGACATGCACACATTCAGATGTGGGGGCGGGATAGCTCAGTGGTCAGAGCACTCGCTCTCCCCAAGCTAAGGTTAAGCAGCATTGAGCGTGGTCACCAAGTGGATGTAGGTGACCTTTTGTGCACCTTGGCTTAGGTAAAGTCCCCCAGTAAAGCTCACCCAGCTGTCAATGGGTACCTGCCTCTAGTCAGGGAAGGTAAAGCAGCGAGGGAGAGGAGATGGGCACTGTCCTCAATATGCTGGCCCCTGGGGAAGCTGAGGTCTCTGACATCTTGCTCCCCAATCCACAGTGCTCCACAGTTGTGAGTGGCGGTATGAATATAGCCTACCAGAAGCGTTTGATAAATTATAATGTTCAGGTGGTTGTTGAGGTTTGCTGATACTGTTTTGTTGTGTGTGTGTGTGTGCAGGCCTATATCGACGGAGAACAAAGGCCATCGCATGCTGGCCAGAATGGGATGGAAGGCAGGCAGCGGGTTGGGGAAAGACAGTGCTGGCAGGGCGGAACCGGTATGTAGAGAATTAGTATTACATATTGGTTGTTTGTCTTTCTTCTTCTTTTTTCCTCCTCTGTTTGCTATTTATTTTGATGAATAGTTTTGTTTTAATTCCAACCCTAAAAAAAATATATATATATATCCGCTGTACCCAGCTTACTCCTAAACCTGTTCTCTCCTCCCTTCCCCAGTTTCCATACACCTAAGTTTAGGTAATTCCAAGAACCTATTTACTTTATGATACATGGACACAAGTAGAGCCAGAAATGGGGAATTATCTGTAAAGTTTTAGCTGCTTTTTTTTCTGAGGGGAGAGTGTTTCCTCTAGAATGAAATTATAACTCTGTCAGAGTTTGGTGGGTTACTGAAATGTGAATATACCCAGCATGCACCCTGTACCTGGAGAGGGATGGGCTCCACCAGGTTCAGTTTGCCCGAGAGACACCGTCTGAAAAATTTCTGTGCAATGCCTCGACGACTCCTTGAGGAAAGATAAGTCTCGTGTGTATACGCGTGTGTGTGCTTTCGAATTTGCTAGAATTATTTATTGTCATTGGTTGTTTGTTGTGAGGGTCGAGTGCAAGCGCTTTTATTTGTTTTTACAAGATATAGCGCTATATAAATTCCATGTATTATTATTATTATTATACATGAATAAAATAGCACAATCTTCTTCTTCTCCTTCATTGAATGCTCAGATAGACAGCAACTTCGGTTGTTGGTCATATGAGCGAAAAAGTGTCTCGCTGTCTTCAAGTGCCCGACAAATTGGGCCCAGGGTAGCCAACTTCAGCATGGGAGAGACTGATCTTTTTAAGCTTTTCTGGAAAAAAGGGCAGGAGAATGGACCAAGAAGGCAGAAAATAGACAGGAAGGAGAAGGTGTTAGGAAGAAAAGGAACAAGGCAGAAAGAAAGAGAGAGAAGGACAGAAAGGAAGAGAATTCCTTAACACAGAATTTCCAGAAGGTGATAGGATGCTATTTATACTGATAGGCCTCCAGGGGGTGAGGAGGGGAGGGGAATCTTGTGATCATGATTAAAGACACGAAACGACGTGTCGGGTTTTTAAAAAAAAACAAACAACCTCTCCCTGGAGAAAGAGGCCTGATTTTGACCCCCAGTTCTGTGTAACAGGTGACGGTCGAGCTTCGGGCCAACCAGACGGCAGGTTTGGGAGCCTCCTCCTCCATTGGCGTCTCCCTCGACAACGTCCACTCGGCCCACCGGATGCAAAGACTGGCGCAGACGCAGGCACGCTATCACCGCTTGGAAAACCCCAGCCCTCAGTGCGATGCCTCTGGAAGCGGTCGTGATTCAGGGAAGTCGGCGCGTGGGGGACATTGTGAGGGCAGTGGGGAGGGACGTTTGTCGAACAGCGGCGATTCTCAGGACAGTTCAACCAGCACTGCTTCTGCCACTACTGCTGCTGTTGCTGCTGCTACTGCTGGTGGTGGTGCTGGGTCCAGCAAAGCAGCAGCGAAGAAAATCCAGATCAGGTGGATACAAGGCCAGACGCAAAAAGGCACCTGACCGGGTGAAGTTAAGTTGGGTGCGGTCATTGTGTGTCAGTGTGTGGCGTGGAGCTGCGCTCCTGTCCAGACTGAGGTGCGTCAGAACCGATGTGATGTCGGTTGGTGCATGTGCGCCTCTGCTGTCAGGCGCCCAAGGAGGGGTGTGTGGTGGTGCAGTTGCACTCCTGTTTGGAGTCGGGTACATAAGAACCGGTGTGGTGGTGGGATAAGTACGAGCGCACTCCTGTCCAGTGGGTGATAGCGCAGTGTCTGGGCACAAGCGCACTCGTGTTCAGAGTCCCAACGCCAACATCGTCTGCACCTGTGCAGTGAAACGAGGCACGGATGGCGCCAAGTTTTGTTTTTTTCTTCTCCCCCCCCTCAGGCTTGGAGCTTAGGGGTAAACTTCTGCAGTGTGTGAGCTGATGTTACATGCAGACTTGCCAGTGCCTGAGCTAGTACCACAATTCCAGAATCTCTTTGTGTGGAGGTCCGGAAGGAACTGGCTTGTATTGGCCGAAAACCAGAACTAACCAAGATGGTGCTATTCCTAAACATGGCCTAAGCTGCTAGAGGCCAGATGGGAATTAGTACTAAGTGATTGAGAGAGTTGAGATAAAAAATTGGAAGGGGGGGGAGGGTAATATGAGTGTTCAATTTTTGTGAAGAATTAAGCAGTAAGGTTAAGCGATTTATCATCAAGTCTTTCCGAGTTGGTGAACGAAGAATAGTTCATGCTCCCCTCCTCTCCCTTTCCGCCCCATTAAAGTATTCTATAGGTAACACCTGTTGTGTGTTCATATGGTAATAGAAGTAAATTAGCTAGCTGTATTTTTTAGCCTTTTTTTTTTTTTTTTTTTTTAAATGAGGGGGGGTGGTGTGGTTATAGGTGTTTTGCCACTTGTCCTGATTTGTGCATTGTGGGTTGCTTTAGTTTGCATCTATTGTGCCGGCATTTTGCCGTTTTATGCTTACCTGTGCCAAGGGGTTGACATGAGGTATCCATAGCTTAAAATTTTTATTTATTTATTTTTTTCTTGTGTTCCTGTGCTACTTGTTCCTCTCTGTCTGTCTCTTTCTGTCTGTCTCTCTCTGTCTGTCTCTCTCATTCTCTGTGTCTCTCTGTCTTTCTGTCTGTCTGGCTCTGTGTGTGTGTGTGTGTGTGTGTGTGTGTCTCTCTCTGTCTGTCTGTCTGTCTGTCTGTCTCTCTCTCTGTTCTAGCTACGTCCAGGCTCGTCGTGTTGTATTTTCAGTGCCAGAAGTTCACAGAGAACTTGATGATGGCTGGCCGTGAGGCCACCAACCAGAGCAGGTCATGCGAGTTACAGCTGACTCTACTTTAGGGTAGGAGCCAGCCAGTGCAACTGAGGGTGACCCAGACTAGGCGCTCTTGTCGTACTCATCCCATCTGGGAATCTTTGTGAGAGTAACATACAATACCATACAATACAATACGATACAGGCAAGGACAGTCGAGTTGGTTTTATACCCTGTTTTAAACTGTACATAGTTGCACACTTTTAATGTGTGTTTTACAATGTGACGAGGTGACAGCCCCGATATGGCCTGTGCGGTCGGCGGGGCTCTAAGCAACATGATTGGATTGGATTGGTTTTTTGTTCATGGTCGAGGGACCGTCACCGTTGTTAAAACAGCAAAACTGTAGGGCCTAGTGTTGTGTGTGTATGTATGTGTGTTGTCTTTTTCTCTCTCTCTCTCTTACTTTTTTTTCCAAATAGCTGTATGGGTACCTCATTTACCCAATGGCAAAAGGATACATTGTTTTCTAATCACATTTTGCTCTTAAAAATCAGGTTGCTTTTGTCTCCCTCCCCCTCTGTACAGATCAGGACATCTTGGTATGTGTTTGGAGTATTTCACGGATTCTCCCCTTCCCCCCACAGTTATGTAGGATCTCAAATGGTGGAAGATAGTGTCAAGGGATTGTTAAGAAAAAAAAGAGGAAACTTTAATTCCTTCAGTCGATAGTATGTCAAGTGATGAGGTTATTTTTATTATTATTATTATTTTTTTACATACTATGAACTTCAGTTTGCCAAAAATGTATTGAACAAGTTTGAATATTTATTTTTAGATAGTTCATTGTATGTGCAGTGTTGATTCTAGGGTGCGCCCTTTCGGGATTCCCGTGTGGATAGTGCATATTTGAACAAACAATGCGCCATCGCAACTGCCATTTGTATAATTTCAAAATAAAGCGGCTGCTCCTACTCATTTTCTCTCTCATGGGGAGGGGGGAGGGGCAAGACTTTGATATTGGCTTTTATCTCTCTTCTCATGTAGATCTAGATATCTCTCTCTCTAACTCTGAAAGTGGAAATACTAAATTGACTTTGACCCCCCCCCCCCTCTCTCTCTCTCTGTGCCATATGGGAGGAAAAGACTTTGATATTGTTTTTAACCCCTTTTCTCATGTAGACCTAAATCTAGTTCTCCCTCCAGCTCTGAATGAAAAATTTACTTTTGACATACCTCTATCTCTATCCCACCCTCTCTTCATATGGTTGGGGGGGTTTAAGACTGATTTTGGCTCTCACCTCTTTTTTGATCTAGATCTCTCTCCAACTCAGAATGGGGAAATACAAATTTGACGTTGACTCTCTCTCTTTCCCTCCCTCCCTCTTTCTGTCTCTTGTATACAAACAATGCATCTCCTCCGGTATCTAGCTATGTCATATGTATCCTTCCACATCTGAATGTACCACAATCTGAAAATAAAACTTTTAATCCCCTCCCCCCTCTCTCTCACTTTCCTGTGTCAGAAAATCCTTTTACAGACCAGCTGCAATACGTAAGGTTATATTTAATTGTGTCCTCCTACATATCAACTTGTTTGTTTTGTTTCTCGTCCTTGAAAAATAGAAATTAGAGTACTAATGGTATTATGAGCAAATACTACTTAATACTTGTCCCCTTTTTTTATGAAGGGAAAAGAGGGGAGGGGGCAAATTCCCCCTTTTTTTTTGAAATCCTAGAATCAACACTGTAAGTGTAGCATGCCTTTATTTGGTATGGAAGGCATGGTTCAACAAGGCTGTTGTAGGTTTGAAACCTAGGGTTATTTTTGTGATTTGTTATGGATTTTTTTTCCGCCTTTTGATGTAGTATGAAGTAGGATTCTTGACTGTATTCCATGAGATTGTTTTGAAGACTCGTCACCTGCAAGGGATTGTTTTTGCCTTTAGCTACAACTCCAAGTCACTGTGAGATATTGGGTAAGATATGTTGCATCCAGGAGTTTGAAATAGCAGTTTGAAAAAACACAACAAAAACGAGCTATGAGGAAGCAGCGTTTTGGAGTAAGCCTGATAGGAAACATCAGAACTAAGGTAAGGTTTGCCACCACTGCTTGCTTCTGGCCATTTTTTGCCATTTTTCCCCCAAGTGGGGGATGATAGTTCTCAACTTGTTAATATCTGCAAAAATTTTACCTCTGGTAAACCCTAGCCAAGGAACAGGAAAAAAATCAAAACAAAACTAAACATCAACATGTAATGAATACCTTCCAATATTGTTCTTTACTATTATTATTTTATTATTATTTTTTTATTTTAGTGTTGAGCTTTTGCCAAACTTAACAGCAAAGAACCACATTGGTTCAAATGATGGACTAGAATGTATGCAATCTTGGTAAAAATCACTTGACCACCAGAACTATGCTTTTTGCTAAGAGAATTATGCTTTCAGTAAATACAGTCACTGGTTGTAGGATAAAGCGGAAACAGATGTGAGAATCTTCCGTCTTGTGATGGAATTCCCCTCTTTTGATTGTCCCCAGGACCTTTTTATAATTAAAATTTTTTTTATTATTAGATCAGCGGGATGGATGTATAACCGAGTGTTACAACCATTCAACGTGAATGCCAAGAGTCACGAAGTCGTGGGTTCCAATGTCGGTGGCGTCTGGTGAATTAAAGGTGGGGTTTTTAACGATCTCCCAGGTCAACTTTTAATGCAGACCTGCCATAGCAGACAGGCTTTAACCCGCTGGATGTATAACCGAGTGTTACAACCATTCAACATGAATGCCAAGAGTCACGAAGTCGTGGGTTCCAATGTCGGTGGCGTCTGGTGAATTAAAGGTGGGGTTTTTAACGATCTCCCAGGTCAACTTTTAATGCAGACCTGCCATAGCAGACAGGCTTTAACCCATCTGCTGCCCTTATAGACTTGGTAAATATACCATGCCAAGGGAAGTAAATCCACAACTCGTGCACACCCGCTACAAACATACATCAATAAAGAAAATTAAAAAAAACACCTCTCAGTAATTCCAAAAAATTCCAAAGACATAACACCCAAAACTAATATGTAGTAACTGGTACGGGAGGGAAAAAAAATCAAATGCAGTGAGCAGAGGATCATTGTTCATAACTTGGTCATAGCTCAGAAGTAAGTTGATTTGCACCGATGTTATGTCTGAACATGATATCTAGAAGTTGTAAAGGTTCACCATGTGCTGAAAAAAATTACAGCGGCTAAATAACTAAACCAAACCTCTTGAAACCAAATTAAAATTGGCAGTCAAGGACTTCCCTTCCAGAACTGTCCTGTCACATCGTGACAGTTGTTGACCTACCACGGTATTTTGAACTGGAAGTAGGAGCAGTTGGTGAAGGTGATCTGAACAACGTTGGGTTATTCTTCTGGATTGTATCCAGGCCTGGTGACTTTCTGCATTGGAGCTCTTTGTTCATTAACAAGTTCTGGTTCTAACTCCGAGCTGTTTGTGTTGAAATTTAAATTTATGTTGAGGGATATTTTCTTCCTGGCTGTTGAATCCTGTTTAGTGACGTTCATGTCAACTCTTAGATGTCTTCTGGTTAAGTTAGGGCAGTTCCATCTGAGGTACTATTAGCTTGAAACTTTGTGCATTCTTGCAGGCTTTGCTTTAGTGTGGGGAAATTCCAGTACCTTGTCAATTATAATGGTTTTAGGGTTCTTTTTTTTTTCTTCTGCTGCTTCAGTTTAAATCTTTTCTGTGTCCAAATTTCCTCAATTTATTATTTTGTAATTGGGAATTGGTGTAAATGAAGTGTTTGTGTGCAAGTGTAAAAGCAAAATTCAGTGTTCAATTTTATGATTTAGAGACAGTGCAAAGGATTAAAGTCTTGGAAAATCTTTGATAATAATATTCCTGTATTGTATTCAAAAGTGAGTTTCCAGAGTTAATTTTCAGATGTCAAAATATAAAAATTCTTCAGCTTCAGGGGGTAAAACCTCCTGACCCCTGCCACATTTTCTTCTCCCCCCATTCTCACCTCTGGAAGCAAAATAGACAAATATAAAGGCAACGCAGATTTTTCTACTAGTTTACTCAGGTGGATCGGTGGTCTAGAATTAACCGTCTTGTCCAGAAAGTGAGAATTTGCGGATTCAGTCTTTTGGATGAGACACTATAATAAGGTCATATGTGCAAAACACATTTAAGAGTATGTAAAAAAAAAAAATACTACTAAACTCCTTTTCTAAAGAAGTGTTGAATGTGAAAGTAATATACATGTAGACAGGAGAGAGAAAAAAGGTGGCACTTCTCTTATGATGAATTGTTAGAATTCTAAGGTTAGTTGATTTTATTTCTCAGTGCATGGGTCAATTTGAAGAAGAAAAAATCCACAGCAATGAAGTATAATTATGGTACATGGAAAAGAAAGGTTACAGGCAAAAACAAAATGCTTGCATGTCAGGAGTCTTCACTTTTGATTTATGCTAATGTTTCATGCTTTATGGAAGTTGTTAATCCGTCAGACAAGCACTACTCTATGGGAGGATGTGACTAGCAGTGTTTTCAGTTCACTTTCTAAGATCATCTATAATCTATACAGATCTATTTTGCTGCTGCATTAGTTTTTTTGATTGAGAGTAGTTGTAGGGGTATTATAGTTACCCGTGGCTAGGCTTCAGTAAAGCTTTTTGAGGATGTGTTTAGGGATGTTTTTTTTTTTTTTTTTTTTTAAAACTAGTGAGTAGGTTTCCAAGCTTTGATGTGTGACGGTTTTGAACCATACCTCAAATCCATACCTCTGAAGTCTAAAGTAGAGACATGTTGACTGAGGCCAGACCAGTAGGTTAAGTGTACAGGAATGCCCTTCTGCTTCCATTGCAGCATAGTCATAAGGTGGTTCTGTCAGTGTTAGGGATTCACTTTGTTGTCTCAAATATTAGTGATGATTCTAGGTTGTATAATGGTAGAATTTCCATTTGGCAATGTTCCTTGTCTAGAGCTTTACCATAAAGGCAGATTAGTTGGGTTTTAGTTGAACGTAGAACTGAGGTTAGGTAAAGTGCTTGTCTGACGTTTTCAGGGACATTTGTTCATGTAGTGTTTCATAAATAAAAATTGTGCTGCAGCTGCCCTGTGTTGGATCCTCCACGTAAGTTACTAAGTGTTTTTTATTACCGGAAGGACACTCTGAATCGTAAATTTCGACTTAGTGCAATATTGGGGGCTACTGTAGCCCCCAATTTTTTTTTTTTTTTTTAGGAATTTTTTTTTTAGGATCATTGTTCATAACTTGGTCATAGCTCAGAAGTAAGTTGATTTGCACCGATGTTATGTCTGAACATGATATCTAGAAGTTGTAAAGGTTCACCATGTGCTGAAAAAAATTACAGCGGCTAAATAACTAAACCAAACCTCTTGAAACCAAATTAAAATTGGCAGTCAAGGACTTCCCTTCCAGAACTGTCCTGTCACATCGTGACAGTTGTTGACCTACCACGGTATTTTGAACTGGAAGTAGGAGCAGTTGGTGAAGGTGATCTGAACAACGTTGGGTTATTCTTCTGGATTGTATCCAGGCCTGGTGACTTTCTGCATTGGAGCTCTTTGTTCATTAACAAGTTCTGGTTCTAACTCCGAGCTGTTTGTGTTGAAATTTAAATTTATGTTGAGGGATATTTTCTTCCTGGCTGTTGAATCCTGTTTAGTGACGTTCATGTCAACTCTTAGATGTCTTCTGGTTAAGTTAGGGCAGTTCCATCTGAGGTACTATTAGCTTGAAACTTTGTGCATTCTTGCAGGCTTTGCTTTAGTGTGGGGAAATTCCAGTACCTTGTCAATTATAATGGTTTTAGGGTTCTTTTTTTTTTCTTCTGCTGCTTCAGTTTAAATCTTTTCTGTGTCCAAATTTCCTCAATTTATTATTTTGTAATTGGGAATTGGTGTAAATGAAGTGTTTGTGTGCAAGTGTAAAAGCAAAATTCAGTGTTCAATTTTATGATTTAGAGACAGTGCAAAGGATTAAAGTCTTGGAAAATCTTTGATAATAATATTCCTGTATTGTATTCAAAAGTGAGTTTCCAGAGTTAATTTTCAGATGTCAAAATATAAAAATTCTTCAGCTTCAGGGGGTAAAACCTCCTGACCCCTGCCACATTTTCTTCTCCCCCCATTCTCACCTCTGGAAGCAAAATAGACAAATATAAAGGCAACGCAGATTTTTCTACTAGTTTACTCAGGTGGATCGGTGGTCTAGAATTAACCGTCTTGTCCAGAAAGTGAGAATTTGCGGATTCAGTCTTTTGGATGAGACACTATAATAAGGTCATATGTGCAAAACACATTTAAGAGTATGTAAAAAAAAAAAATACTACTAAACTCCTTTTCTAAAGAAGTGTTGAATGTGAAAGTAATATACATGTAGACAGGAGAGAGAAAAAAGGTGGCACTTCTCTTATGATGAATTGTTAGAATTCTAAGGTTAGTTGATTTTATTTCTCAGTGCATGGGTCAATTTGAAGAAGAAAAAATCCACAGCAATGAAGTATAATTATGGTACATGGAAAAGAAAGGTTACAGGCAAAAACAAAATGCTTGCATGTCAGGAGTCTTCACTTTTGATTTATGCTAATGTTTCATGCTTTATGGAAGTTGTTAATCCGTCAGACAAGCACTACTCTATGGGAGGATGTGACTAGCAGTGTTTTCAGTTCACTTTCTAAGATCATCTATAATCTATACAGATCTATTTTGCTGCTGCATTAGTTTTTTTGATTGAGAGTAGTTGTAGGGGTATTATAGTTACCCGTGGCTAGGCTTCAGTAAAGCTTTTTGAGGATGTGTTTAGGGATGTTTTTTTTTTTTTTTTTTTTTAAAACTAGTGAGTAGGTTTCCAAGCTTTGATGTGTGACGGTTTTGAACCATACCTCAAATCCATACCTCTGAAGTCTAAAGTAGAGACATGTTGACTGAGGCCAGACCAGTAGGTTAAGTGTACAGGAATGCCCTTCTGCTTCCATTGCAGCATAGTCATAAGGTGGTTCTGTCAGTGTTAGGGATTCACTTTGTTGTCTCAAATATTAGTGATGATTCTAGGTTGTATAATGGTAGAATTTCCATTTGGCAATGTTCCTTGTCTAGAGCTTTACCATAAAGGCAGATTAGTTGGGTTTTAGTTGAACGTAGAACTGAGGTTAGGTAAAGTGCTTGTCTGACGTTTTCAGGGACATTTGTTCATGTAGTGTTTCATAAATAAAAATTGTGCTGCAGCTGCCCTGTGTTGGATCCTCCACGTAAGTTACTAAGTGTTTTTTATTACCGGAAGGACACTCTGAATCGTAAATTTCGACTTAGTGCAATATTGGGGGCTACTGTAGCCCCCAATTTTTTTTTTTTTTTTTAGGAATTGCATTATTTGCTTTAAAACAAGCAAACTATTTACTGAATAAGAAAAATATATAGCAAGACAAGTGAACATGGACAAACAATAAAAAATCATTTGAATTTATAATGGTCTTCATTTGTTTTATTTTTGAATGATATACAAGTCTAAACATGGCCCTAAAAACTGTGCTAAGTCGAAATTCACGATTCAGAGTGTCCTCCCGGCACTAAACCATAAAAAAACCCACACTTGTTTCATTCAAATAAAGTCCAAGTCATGATGGAAAACAGAACTTTAATTATTTGGCATACAATGCAAAAAGCCCCACCCTTCAAGACTCGAAGAAAGAATAAGTCCCCCCCCCCCCCCCCCCCCCCCCCCCACCAAGTGCTAAAAAGTGTCCTACACCCTTACAATGTCACAGAAAAAAAAAAGGGGGCCACTTTACATCACTTCACATCATCATCATTGATCATCATGCAATAATTATTAATTATTGCATGATGATCAATCATGATGTAATGATGCGCAAAATCATGGCACTAGTGGCCTGTCCTATTCCTTGCAAGATGCAAATACTGCTTACATTTGGATCATAAACGTGGGGCTCTACTATTGAACAGGGCACCAACTTAACGGTGCATCTACATTCCATGGCAAACGCGAGTCAGTGACAAGGGAGGACAACACTTGCATCTTGCAAAGCTGGAGACAACCTCATTCACATGGTACATCAGTGTTGATTCTAGGATTGAAAAGGGGACATATGGTCCCCTGAAATGAAAAACGGGAGACACTGTCCCCCTATATCATGCACGAGGTTACCACTTAAATTACCATTTTGTTTAATAAGTGCACAAATAACCATATCAAAATACAATCGTGCCTTTCCTCACCGATTCAATGGGACATGTACCCTCTGGGTTATTATCACGCCACAGCTGTGCGCATCTTAGCACATGGAGTTGCTGTACAACCTCAATCATGGCCATACTCTTCAATGGGGAAAACTGAACTCTGCAGAAATTTATATACAAAAAAAAAGTGTACTAGACATTTACAATGAGACAAGTGTGCACTCCTCAGGGCTTTTGATAGTCTTTAGCCATTAAAAAGAAAAGGGGGGTGGCCAGTGTTAATGTGCGCGTGACTTGCATGTTCATAGTCAAGAGTTATGCATCAAGTTCTTCATCTTTGTACACACACAGCCTCTGGCTCTGACATCGAAACAGAAACGGCAATTGATTAAAAGCTGAATAACAATAACATCGTCTGTCAGAATAAATGTTATATCAGGCATGGGAATCGTCAGCAAAAACGGGTTCCTGTGAAAGCCATTACAAGCCATTTTAGTCACGTTACAAAGTATTGTATTAACTCTTTTTATACTACGAAACACTAAAGCATTCCTGATACTTTATACGATATGTTGTGTACCTCAACTTTCAAACACTGAAAATTCATAGCACTTCATAGTGCTCAAAGTCAAAGGGTGCAGTTGTGTTTTAGAATCACCCAGGACTGCAAATGTACCATCAATATAGCCATCGATTCAGCACTGTGCTTAAGGAATGTGAACGAGTTTGTTGGCTTGCTGTGGCCATGTGACTTTCTGGCATTGTACAGATTCCATTTCTATAGCTGAATCGACATTTATAAATTTTCTATTCTTGGGTTATATCATTTATAAATTTCATCATCCAGGGATGTAAAGAATCAACATTTAAGAATTTTCTGTTCTTGGGATATAAAGAATTGACAATTATAAATTTTCTCTTCTTTCTGGAATGTAAATAATTCAGATTTATTAACTTTTCCCTTCCTCATATATAAAGAATCATCTTTTTAATAATTTTTTCCTTTATTCCTGTGATATAAAGAATTAACATTTACAAATTTTCTGTTCTTGAGATATAAAGAATAAACAATTATAAATTTTCTCTTCTTTGTGGAATGTAAATAGTTCAGATTTATTAACTTTTCTCTTCGTCAGATATAAAGAATCATCTTTTTGTAAATTTTCTCTTTATTCCTGGGATATGAAGAATCAACTTTTATAAATTTTCTCTATTCCTGGGATATAAAGAATCAACATATAAAGATGTATTCCTGGGATATAAAGAATCAACACTAACAAATTTTCTATTTGTGCAATATAAAAAAATCAACATTTATGAATTTTCTGTTCTTGGGATATAAAGAATCGACAATTATACATTTTGTCTTTATTTCTGAAATGTAAATAATTCAGATTTATAAACTTTTCTCTTCCTCAGATATAAAGAATCAACTTTTTATAATTTTTCTGTTTATTCCTGGGATATAAAGTACTGACATTGAATAATGTTCTATTTATTCCTGGATACAAAGAATCAGCATTTTATTTCTAGGATATAAAGAACTGACATTTATGAACTTTCGGTTCTTAGGGTATAAAGAATCAACACTTAACAATTTTCTCTTTATTTTCGGAATGAAATAATTCAGATTTATTAACCTTTTTCTTCCTAAGATATAAAGAAACTTTCTATTCCTGGGATATTAAGAATCATCATTTATAAATTTTCTCTTCATTCCTGGGATATAAAAAATCACCATTTACAAATTTTATATTCCTGGAAATAGAGACTCGACAATAATGAATTATCTATTTATGCAATATAAAGAATCAATATTTATGAAATTTCTGTTCTTGGAATGTAAAGAAACAACCTTCATAAATTTTCTCTTTATTCCTGGGATATAAAAAACCGACATTTAAAAATTTTCTCTTCCTCAGATATAAAGAACTGATCAACTTTTATAAATTTTCTCTTCATTCCTGGGATATAAAGAACTGATATTGATAAATTTTCTTTTTATTCCTAGACTATAAAGAACTGACATTTTTGAATTTTCTGTTCCTGGATTTAAAGAATCAACACACAGATTTTCTTTTTATTTCTGGAATGTAAATAATTCAGATCTATTAACTTTTCTCTTCTTGAGATATAAAGAATTGAATTGTATAAACTTTCTATTCCTGGGATATAAAATCAACATTTATAAATGTTCTCTTTATTCCTAGGATATAAAGAATTGACATGTATAGATTTTCCATTCCTGGAATATGAAAAATCAACATAAGAAAAAATCCACTTCAGCGATAAAAAAATATTTATAAACTTTCTCTTCCTGGGATATAAAGAATCAACATTTATCTATTTTCTATTCCTGGAGTATAAAGAATCAACACATGAATTTTCTATTCATTTCTGGGATATAAGGAATGACATTTCCTTTTTTTTTTTTTTTTTTTTTTTTTTTTTTTTTTTTTTTTTTTACTCCTGGGATAGAAAGATTCAACATTTATACATTTTCTGTTCTTGGAATATTAAGAATCAAATATAAATTTTTTATTCCTTGGTTTTCATAATTTTTCTATTCCTGGGATATAAAGAATTGGGAATTATAAAAGTTCTTTTCCTGGAATATAAAAAAAACGACATTTATGTGTATTCTCTTCCTGGAAAATGAAGAATCAACATTCAATTAAATTTTTTTTTTATTCCCGAGTTCAAAAGAATGAACATTTATATATTTTATGTTCAATGGATAAAATGAATTGGCATTTATGGATTTTCTTTTTATTCCTGGGATATCAAGAATTGACATTCATAAATTTTCTCTTTATTCCTGGGATACTAAGAATCATCATTTATGAATTTTCTCTTTATTCCTGGGATACTAAGAATCATCATTTATGAATTTTCTCTTTATTCCTGGGATACTAAGAATCATCATTTATAAATTTTCTCTTTATTCCTGGGATACTAAGAATCATCATTTATGAATTTTCTCTTTATTCCTGGGATACTAAGAATTGACATTCATAAATGTTCTCTTTATTCCTGGGATATGAAGAATCATCATTTATAAATTTTCTCTTTATTTCTGGGATATGAAGAATGGACATTCATAAACTTTTTATTCCTGGGATATGAAGAATGGACATTTATAAATTTTGTCTTTATTCCTAGGATATGAAGAATGGACATTTATGAATTTTGTTTTTATTCCTGGGATCTTAAAGAATTGACATTTATAAATTTTCTATGCCTGGAATATCAAGAATCAATATATATAAAGTTTCTATTCATTCTGGGCATTTAAAGAATTTTCATTTTGTTCACTTTACAAGATTCAGTGCTATACAAAGTCCACAAACCATTATTATTCTATTCCTGGGATTTAAAGTATGTTGAGCAGAGGTAAGCATATGTCCTAGGCCACCAGTCAGGGAGGGACTTGTGTTAAAACTGACCTAGGCTATCATCTGAACTTCCAAGAAACACGTCCTGAAGTGTGCAGCTCTGTATGATTATCAGCATGACAAGGAACAATGCGGTGATTACAGGTTTAAGGTTAACTGTCACCTGTTAGTATGCCTAAGTGATTACACCAAAGTAGCCAGTCTGTATGTGTACATTCAGTCATTCACGTGTAGGTGCAGCAAAACAAAACGAGTTTGATACTGGAAAGAAGAAGGAAAAAACTTAGCAAATATTAGCAAATACCTAAAGAAAAGACTACAGAATTTATGTATCAATGACAAGGGCAGAAAAATTCAATAAACCAAAGACTTTCCCTTCCTGTTTCATCTCATATCTGTCCCTGCCTTCAACAGCCCAAATCCCCATTACCCTGCCAAAGTGTATAACCTTTATGTGTGTGTGCATGTACATTGTTACTGGTTGCATGTATAAGAATAGGTTAAATGCAAGTGCTTTGAATTTTTTTTTACAAGATACAGCATTGTAGGAATTCCATTAATTATGTTTTGAACATATAGTACAAGTATGGCAGAGGCCTCTTTGGATACGATAATAGAGGATTTTCATGACACTGAAATTGAATCAGTTGAAAAAGCCCCTAACTGCCTAATGCAAAACTGAAACAGAAACCACAGGTAAAAAAGATGGGAAATCACCAAGATTGGACAACATAGGAACAGAGATGATGCTAAGAAGAAGCAGAACCGAAGCAATAAAGGCGATTCACACTTCATGCTATTCAATCTGGGAAACTCAGCAAGGGCCAGGTGACTGGAAAAAGCAGTCACTGGTTATGCTGCACTAAGGAGGGACACAGGGAACTAGAAATTAATGAACAAGTGCCCTGATAAGTCACACCAGCAAGGTCCTGCTAATAAAGACAATAATCCTAAAGCAGCTTAGATCATTGAAAAACAAGTGTCACATTTTCAATTAGTACAGAAACCAGTGAAATGCTCTTTGTCTAAAATCTAATGGCAAGAGTAAAAGAACTGAATATTGTGAAGATGGTAAGATGGAGCTTAACATGACACTATCGACAACAGAACAGTATTTGCTGCTGTAAAACACAAGCACCTCTTTCAATGGACAAAATGGGTTTCCCAAGGCGCCTGGTGACATTGCTCAGCCTCTACACAGACCACAGAAAGATGGAACAGAAAATGCTGTCAGTTCTTCACAATTCAGAAGATAATCTAGACCACAGAAAGATGGAACAGAAAATACTGTCAGTTCTTTACAGTCCAGAGGATAGTCTGGCAAGGATGCGCACTCTCATCACAGCTGTTCCGCTTGTACACAAAAACCAATGATGAGAGAGGCAAAAGACAGAAGAAATTGTACAGACTGGCAGAGAGGAAATCACACACCTGAGGTATGCACATGACACTGCTCTCATATCACACTGCAAAGACAGAACAGGCAGAACTTCAAGCCTTAAACTCAACACCTAGAAGACATTATATGGAAAAGACATATTTAAGGAGATGAGCTCAAACTTTAAAAAAATGCCATTAAAATTAATTTGACATGATGTATGTGGAAGCTGTTTATGAAAACTAATCCAAAGTGCAGAGATGTGGTTCTACAGGAGACTCCAAAGAAAAAGCTGGACTGAAAGCTGAACAAACCACAGCATTTAGGAAGAATGAACAAACACCCTGGTTAGGAAAAAGAAAAACTATTTTGGACATGCTATGAGCTGCCATGTCATGAAGACTGGCCCCGAGCAAAATGGAGGGCAATAGACAACAGGAAAAACCTGATTCCTGCTTGGAGAACAGAGGTGTGGAAAGATGAAATCTACAGAAGGACAGAAGGGAATGGAGACAGCAGATGAGGCATGCACAAGTGGTTACCATCAGAAGTGTTGTGGCCAGCAGGCACACAGGTGTATGGGTACACTTTGCGTCAATTCAAGCACTTATTTTTGGGGGTAACAATTCTAATAGAATAAATGCCTTATGTGTTGTATTAATATTTGTGCTTTTGTTTTTAAACTTTTTAGGGTCACATTTAAAAAAACAACATAACTACTATGTTCTTTTTTCGGTAAAAAAATAGCTTCTCAATAGGCTTAGATTGCAGACTGACTCACTTTCGAGAAAAAAAAAAATCTGAGGAAAGCATTCTCTCCGACCTATTGTTTTCAATTATTTTTCTTCTTTCAAACAATTCCCATGCCTGCTATACACATTACCGTTACCATAGCACACTCCTTGTTTAGTGATCCGGGCTCAATGATTTTTTTGCATCTAGCAGGGAACACACTTCGAACAATATTTCGGCACTCATGATAAAACATGCGGGAATGTCGAGTCTAGAATCAACACTGCATTACATTTACATCAGAAAACCTTTTTGCACTGATGTGCAATTTTAGAACAAAACATGCAGGAATCCTGCAAATTTGAAACCAAACCTAGAATCAACACTGCATTACACTTACATCATCAAAAAATCCTTTCTGCATTGCAAACTTACAGTTTACATAAACGTGACACTCTACCACATAATGAGTCGCATTGCATCATAGGTCAATTTTTAGTTACTGACAACTAATTTATCTGCAATACAAAAAAACAGATTGAACAGTTATTACAAGTTGAAATCATAGACTGCAGGAAATGACAAAATGAGAAATTGACAAGTTAAGCAACGTCATAGGCAGTCAGATTGAGGGCTGGGGTATTTTTTAAAACACATTTAAAGGAAAAGGAAACAAAATTATGCCTTGATATTTCATTACAAGGTAGAATAATGGCTACAGTTTTGTAATCAAAATCTTTAATTCGACAACCTGACCAATATCTGCCTAGCAGAAAAGTGGATCAGGTTCTAAGTAACTCATTTTATGGTGGAGCATCACAAATGCACAATACAAATGCACAATTTCAGAACAAAACATGCGGGATTCTAGGCTCAACTCTACATTACATTTACATGGCAATATCATAAAAAAAAAAAACCAACCCCCCTCTGCATTGTAAACTTATGCGGGGATATGCGGGAATCCCGCAAAGTTGAGCCTACCCCCTCATTGTAAATTTACACTGCATGTACAGTCAAGCACAATGTCAGAAATAAAACATGCGGGAATCCCGCAAAGTTGAGCCTAGAATCAACATTACATTACATGTACATGGCAGTTTCATCCAAAAAACCTGTCTGCATTGTAAACTTACATTCTACACAAATAATTTCAGAATAAAACATGTGGGAATCAACATTACATTACATTCATGGCCATTTCATTAAAAAAAAACAAACACAACCTTTCAGCATTGTAAACCAACACTTATAACAAATGCGACGCTCCACCACATAATAAGATGCATTGCATCAGAGGTCAATTTTCAGATACTGACATCATGTTAAATTGCAATAAAAGAGCTACTCAATAAAAGAACAAAACAAAAAAGATTAAAAATCAGACAATTCTATAAAAAGTTGTTACACATAGGAATGATAGACTGCGGAAATTGTCAAAATAAAAAATTGACAAGTTTAGCATCGTAATAGGTGGTCAGAATGATGGTTTGGGTATATTTAAACATGTTTTAAAGCAAAAGGAAACAAACATATGCCTTGATATTTCATTACAAGGTAGAATAATGACAACAGTTTTTGTAATCAACCAAAATCTCAAAATTGACACTCTGACCCCAACCTGCCTGTGAAAAGTGGGTCAGGTGCTAAGCAACTTATTTCATGGTTGAGTGTCACAAATGCACAATGTCAGAAATAAAACATGTGTTAAGTTGAGCCAAGAATCAATGCTACATTACATGTACATGGCAATCTCATAAAAAACCCAACCCCTGTCTGCATTGTAAACTTACACTGCATGTACAGTCATGCACAATGTCAGAAATAAAACATGCGGGAATCCCGCAAAGTTGGGCCTAGAATCAACACTGCATTACATGTACATGGCAATTTCATAAAAAATCCTTTCTGCATTGTAAACCTAAACTTCACACAAACACAAATTTCAGAATAAAACATGCGGGAATCCCGCAAAGTTGGGCCTAGAATCAACACTGCATTACATGTACATGGCAATTTCATAAAAAATCCTTTCTGCATTGTAAACCTAAACTTCACACAAACACACAATTTCAGAATAAAACATGCGGAATCCACAAAGTTGGGCCTAGAATCACACTGCATTACATGTACATGGCAATTTCATAAAAATCCTTCTGCATGTAAACCTAAACTTCACACAATTTCAGAACAAAACATGCAGGAATCCCGCAAAGTTGAGCCTAGAAACAACATTACACATACACAGTAATTTCATCCAAAAACCTGTCTGCATTGTAAACTTACAGTGTACACCAATATACTATTTCAGAATAAAGCATGTGGGAATCCAATCAATGTTGAGCCTAGAATCAATACTGCATTACATGTACATGGCAATTTCATCTAAAAAAGCTTTCTGCATTGTACACTAATGCACAATGTTCATATCAACAGTGACATGCCTTGTGGTCACTTGTGTAAAAGGCTGTCAAATAATAAGAAAAATCCAATAGGATGACAATTTGTCCAATATGCAAAAAGCCTGCAACCATCATGGCTTGGGTACATTTTCATGATGTCCTAAACTAAGATAATACCACTGATACAGTTTCAGTACATTTTCATGTCTCCCAAAAGTAATATGTCCAAAACTAACTACAATTCAAAAGATTTTTTTGCCCTAAACCATATCCTGTAATTTTTATATCCTGAACAAAGAATAAAGCAAATTTCAATAATTTATGTATTTCCCCCATAAAAATCCTTATTAAGTTGTTTTTTATATTAAATTTTTTTTACATGAAAACCTGACACTGTGAAATAATTTCAATAATTTTTGTATCCCCCCGCAAAAATCCCAAAATAAGTTTCTTACTTTAGTTACTGTCTATATCAAAACCCGACAGTGTGAGATCACTACAATTTCTGTGATTTTTAAGTTTCTGATATTTTCTTTCCCAAACTAGAAGTCAGTGACCATTACAATTTTTCATGATGTTCACAAGCTGAATATGTTAATGCTGCCACAATTGCATCGATCATAGCATTCTAATTGATCTTTTTTTGATTTTCAAATCAAAACTAAGATCATCATAATTTAAGTTGAATGAGGTCTTTTTCTTCTTTTTTTTTCATGTTAGCCTTGTTGTAGCCAAGTATTGCATAGTGCACTACTGCAACAATCTTTTCAGCATGTTTTGAAAAACACACACTAATTATGGACATTATGCATGATCACAACAATCTTTTCAGTTTTGCTTTGAATAAATTACAGTAATGATGAGGTATACAACTGTCTTACATGATGATCTTTCCAATTTTGTTTTGAATGGATATTGTGGTGAAAGTGTCCTAAGTGTGTAACCTCACTTCAATCTTCCTTGCGATTTGAGAACACCCGACAATGATACAAAAACATCACATAATTGTGTCTATAACAAAACATGAGCCCAGCTAAGGTGGCCCACCTTAAGAATTGCCTGTATTATAGCTACATGACTATGATACATGTAATTCTTAAGGTGGGCCATTTTAGCCGAGAAACTCTTTGGCAACATTATCTATAAATAGTTTTTTTGGCCATGTTCAAGATGATCTAAACTAAATGTCTAAGTGCCATCACAATGCCAGGAAATTCCATGATATCCCAAACAAAATTCTAATAGCTCCAGCAACTGTTATGGCATTTCTTATTGAAATGGTCTAAGACTGCTTGTTGATAATACCATTAATATTGATGATGATGATAAATAATGATGACGATAATAATCATAGTGATAAAGTGTATATCATTATTAATACAATTAGCCTAACCTGACTAGGAAGTTTGATCTCTGCAGCTTTTACCAGGTAATTTTAAAGCAAACCTAGTCAATCAGATCAATTCTCCCCCAAACAAACATCATCCCATCAAATCTGCCAAAGAATGCAGCGGGCATGGCATGCTTTCTGTTAAAACTCTCAGATTCCTCTAGGCAAATAGTGCTCGGCAGTCTTAAAAACACATCGTAGCATGGCATTTCTTGTGTGATTGTGTGTGTGTGTGTTGTGTGTGTTGTGTGTGTAAAGACTATCAGATTCTTCAAGACAAATAATGCAAGGCTGTGCTGAAGACAACAGCCATTCTTCTTAATTGCTCATCCTCAATTTCCAGGGTATATTTCATCCCAAACTAAAATACAGCCACACTTTCAGGGATTTTTTGTGTTTTATGAAATTTGAAATGCATCACAATTCTGATAATTGTCATGACTTCTCAGTTAGAACTACTTTGCTTCGTTTTTTTAGCTTAAACTGTAATGGATAGTGGTCCTGACTGATGAAACCAGTTCTACCACAACGATGTGATAATAACAGTAATAATAACTGCAATAATGATAATATAAACAATGATGATAATGATAAAAATAAACATGACACAAATAAAGATATGATACTAATTACTGATACAAGTTAAGTGCTCATGCTTCAATACAACGTTGTCAAGTTATCGAGATATGTCTTCAGACATGGCAAGCTCTAACCACAACAAACTTCAGTCTCCAGTGACAGAGAAAAATGTCCATGAAGTTGGAGTATGGCAAGGCTGCCTATATGGTGAGGTACTTGAGAGCAGTCATACACGCAAACTTCTCATCCAGTGTGTACTTACGGTCTCAGTGATTCCCAGGTGGAATGAGTGAGACAAATGTGTATTGGTGACTCACTATGCTGTTAATCTGAGGTACACAAACCTACATTTATTTATTTATCTTATGTAATTACAAAAAAATCTTTCATTTTGACAATAATGGAGCAAGCACTCATGTGCCTTAATTTTTTTTTTTTTTTAAAACATCCAGTTCCCATGTGTATCGGTCTTGTAAATTTTATTACGCATTTTTCACTGGCACACAATGGCATACTCTTCCGAAAAGTAGAACAGATAATGTGTACAAGATGTTCTGCGTGTATTTGCACATGGAACCTTGGTTTATAGTCTCATCCAAAGGACTTTTGGGGGTGTGGCGTTGGCACTGATATTAACTCCAGGGAAAAAAATCACTTTGAACAGGATCAAAACATGGGTCAGCAAATCATGAGCACAATGTGCAAAACTAACTACCAGGCTGTCCCGTCACCATACATAGCAACAGCAACAATAAGATACCCATACACACTGTACCCAGGTAGGTAGTAGCCTTGTAGTAGAGCTCTATCTTGGTCTGGCTGCGCTTGTTTCAAGGCAAGCAGAAGCCCTTCACAATCAGAGTCCTGTGGAGATTTTGGAGACTTGCTTGATGTCCCTACAACCACGAATCCAGTGTTGATTCCACGAATACAGGGTTGCATCCCAAATCCAGCGTTGCACCCACTAATCCAGCATTGCACCCACAAATCCAGCGTTGCACCCACAAATCCAGCGTTCTTTGTACAGGGCTGGAGGATGACTTGAGCATTGTGCAGCAGACCAGTTGGCTGTCTGATTTCTGTTTCACAATTCAGTCCAAATGGCTTGAAGTGGAAGTGGTGGATGTCAAGTCTTTAAAGGGTGGTGGTTCTTAGAAGGTGTGCACTTGAATCTGGAATTTGAAAAATCTGTGGCGGGTCTTGTCTTAGATGACCAGAATTCTGGCTTCTATATGACATTTTTTTTGATGTGAAGGAAACCTGAAGGATTTTTTGTTGTTGTTGAGGAACAGTAGTAGCTGCATCTGAAACATACAGAGGATGTCAGGTTACTCTTTCAATAATTAATGCAGTTTGTGCATGGCTAATGCATCTGTGTGTTTAAAGTCTGTATAATGTTCATAAAGCTTTCTATGGTGAGAGATGCCATGCTGTAAATTTTTTTTATCATTTTTTTTAAAAGCTGTCTGCATGTATACTTGGTTTTTCTAAAATGTTTCTTTATAGACTTTGTTCATGGCCAGATTCCTCATTGCTGTCATTCTTAACTGGAGGCTGCACACACAGGACTTTGAAAAAACTGGCACCCAGATCACCATGTTCTAAGAGATTGGCATGCTGGGAGGATGTCTGTCTAGTGTCTCTAACTTCTTGCTTTCTTACAAAGACGAGTGTATTACCATCCCAACGTCAAATTATTCCAGCATCAAATATGGACTGGGCAAGGGAGCAAACGGTTGTTTGAATTTGTAAACAGTGGATTTTAGTGTTTGATTCTGTCTTAAGTATCAGTAAATATCCCCTTGCTTCATCAAAATTGGGGCAAATAATGACCCCCCCAAAATGAAATTAATCTTCAATGTCTCGCCAGAAACCATACTGTTTAACACTGATTTATTTCATCTGAATATTATTTTATGAAAATTTAAATGCAATTCTGGTGCAAGTTCAGTCATATTAGGAGTAACATAGCTCCAAGCAATACAGGTATAAACAGTTAACTGTTCTAATACCCAACAATAGTATAATTTTCATGAAGTTCCATAAAAATCTGTACACAACTCAGTTTTCTTACAGAGATGTTTCTGTGTACTGCGAAATAGTTTTAATCAAAGTAGACATCAATATAAAACCAAAAACAATTTCAATCTTCCTTTCCACTTTTCCACTGTAAGGGATTCAGAATTGTTTTGTACTTTCTCTCTGGAAAAAAGGACATCTTCACTCTTTACCATACTGGTATCACAATAATAAGACAGAATGCACTTCAGATTGCAACTGGTGAACCAATTCCCTACACACTGTAGTCATCATCGTAAGATCAAGATGTATGGAAATAGACATCCCCCCCCCCCCCCCAAATCATCTTTCTGAACAGCTGAATTTTGTCAGTCTATCACTATATTTCAACCCATTACTGAAGAAAACAAAAGAAAAAATCCACATTTGATACATGTTTAACTCCTAACATTACTCCAATGATATCAACAAAGTGTAAAAAATTTGACAGATTTTTTTGCCTGTCTAAGAAAATAACTGTTCATACTCCAAATTTAGATGTTCAGCATACAACAGTCACAACAGAATAGACACAGAAAAAAAGTATTAAAATTTGTACCCTATACCACCATTATCCCATTTTCTGCAGTAATCATTTCTTGGAAATCTTTTAAAATAGACAGTGTTACAGGTACACCATTACTGGTTCTGCAGAACTGCCCATCAACCAACCCTACTACAGCAGTAGCTATAAAAAAAAAAACTATTAATAATTAAAGCTTTGTTCAAAACCTGTTGCAAAATCAGATTGTGATTTCAAACCACCACTTTATTATTATTTTTTTTAGGAACTACCCGCTCTTAAAGTGCTTTCCATTCCAAATTGCAATAACAGGTGAAGAACAGAACCTCTTTAATGATGATAGATAAAATATGGGGAAAAACCCAATCTACCTTAGGTTTGCTACAACGGGGCAATATAAAAAATATCAAAAGCTATCTCACAGCCATCAAATGTAAAAACAACAACAACCCCCCCCTCCCCCCCCCCCCAAAAAAAAAAAACCCACACACAAAAAACTCTTAAATTTTTCAGCAATGAGTTCTCATTTTTGCTGTTGGAAGTTTTGATTAATAATAATATTTTTGTTCCCATTTTTCTTCTTCTTCAGAAAGAGACATTGAAGTTTTCATCAGTTATTTCTGTTTTCCTTTTCACAGAAAGGCATTGAAGTTTTAATCATCTGCAACAACACAGAGTATCTACACATAAATAGCAGGGAGGACACACTGAACTTTGAGCTGCCTTTCTATAATGAACACGGTGTGGGCAAAATGTAAAAAAAAAAAAAAAAATGCAATGCATTAAACCCCCACCCCCCAAACATCCAAGCCCTTTTTCTAAGAGGTGGGTGGGTAGAGGTGTTTGTAGAAGAGCAAAAGGTACGAGGATTTTTTTCCTTTTCCCCCCCCTTTTCTATAGACATGTCATTTTGGGAACAAATCTTTTTGCCATCTGTGAATGTTACTGCTGTTATCTTGTTTTGTCATTTCCCCTTTCCTTGGTCATCATAGAAATCTGATGTTGGACTTGAGCATGACATAAACCTCCAACTTTTTTTGTCGCTGTGTTGATTATATTATTCGGGAAGCTATGCATATCATTTTCTTGCTTGATGAAAGAAGAGATTCCTACATGAACCAAACCTGCTCTATTGAAAAACTGAATAAACTCACCAGAGACATGGAAACAGGCAGAGAAGAAACCATGGCTGGGGTCATTCACTGTCACAGTAAGACGAGCTGCAGCGACTGCAACAGTAATTATCATGGTTATTTTTCCTTTCTTTTTGGTTCTGTCATTATGATTAACATCATCACCACCACCTTGAAGTCACAATGCAGCTACCTTAATGGTGGGTAAAAATGATCACATACACAAAACCTCACCATTTGTGAACCTCGGAGCTCCAGCCGAGGAACAAATAACAACACAAATCACCACCACTACAATCATCATCACTATCAAAATCAATACAACATAAATTTGGGGTGAACCAGGTCAAGCATAACAAGATTCTCTCTGAAACTACATCCCTACAATGAACCACTGTGGATCTGCAAAAGAACACAACTCACCCTACATTGCCTTAACAAAACAGCTGAACAACTAGCTTCTCCAATTTTCTTCAGGGCATATGCGCTGATTTTTTCAGTCACTTGGGCAAGCCCAACCAGGCCAAGCCCATTACCCCCCTCAAAAATACACAAAAATTTAAAAGACCCCCCCCCCCCCTTCCTTTATGGCATAATTGGAATAAGAATCAGAGTTATCGTTGTCACAATGCAAACCATAACCACTGGACTTAAAACTATTTTCACTAATTAAATGTCATTTTACTGAAGTCCGAATGTGGCTACCTTAATGGTGGGTGGGTTGGGGGGAACAGTAGTATACGCAAAACATCTCACCATAGGTTAACTTTGGAGTTCTGGCTGAGCACGCGCACACACACACACACACACACACACACAAATCAAATCTTGATATCAAAGCTTACTCTTGGTCTTTGTTGTCTAAGTACAGCAGCAGAAGGGCATTCTGGAGTCCTGATCTGGATGTAGTCATCCCCCCTTTGGAGTCTACCCATGGAGTTACAGGGCAAAGCACTTGCCAGATAGGGCGACAGCAAGATTTATCTGGGAACAAAATCGGAGTATTAGTTTACAAACTGACACCTGTAGACTTTACTGTCTAGACTTGTGATTTCAATTTGTTGGATACAAATTATCTAGATCTATCCACAAAGAATGTCTAGCTTTTATGTTTATCACATTTTCTTCAATTGCTGTACAGAAATGTTGGTACAGTGAAAACATAAACACACACACATTGCTTTTTTTTCCCTCTTTAAACTTCTTTTACAAATTATCCCCCCCCCCTTTTGTTTAATCCTTCAAAGTTGTAAGTAAAACATTATGATGTCTACTGAAGATAATGTCCCCCCCCCCCCCCACTATATCTTTTAGAATCTATTTGGAATCATGCTTTTTTCCACAGGCTGAAAGCTTTATCAATTCAGCTGAGACATTAAAATCTTAAGTTGTAAAATGTTATACAGTGGGGATTGTCTCCAGCCATGACAAGCTCTCCACGTGCACTCTCCTTTAAAAGGGGATAAATCCTCTGAAGTCGGAGTATGGCTGCAGATAAGGTGAAGTACTTGATAAGACTCACACCCAAACTTCTCATCCAGTGTGTACTAACAATGTCAAAGTGACTCCCAGGTGGAATGAGTGAGAGTACACATTCTAGTGACACTCATGGTGTTAAACTAGGAAACACCCAACAAAAGCATGCTTTTTAAAATTACACTTGTCTCTTCTTTCAGGCAATATTCTGTATGTAAACGCTCTTGTGTTATCTAGATCCAAAAATAACAGTCTGAACACTTACTTGAACCTTTTCTAAGTTTTGCTTTGCAACATTCAAAATAAAAATAATGTAAAACATTAAACTTAAACTAGATTCATACATACAAAGACACCATAACCACCCACAAAGCTGAATACTGCACACTAAATGACAAAGGATTATCATTAAAAGCCAAATCTTCAGTCTGAAATCATATTTCTATGACTTCCTATCTACCCATCCAAACATCCATCCACCCTCCCACTAACATATCAATCAATCAGTCTGTCTGTCTGTCTATACATACATACATGCAAGCCATGTCAAGAAATCAGCATCCATCCACCCTCCCACTAACATATCAATCTATCTATCTCTATTGATCTATCTACCCATCTATCTGTCTGAACATACATGCAAGCCACGTTAAGTCAACATGCATCCACCCTCCCACTAACATTTCAATCGATCTATCTATCGATCTATCTATCGATCTATCACGTTTTGTCTGTCTGTCTGTGCATACATACATGCAAGCCACGTGGAGAAGTCATCTCAAGGCAGGCGTGAGAAGAGCGGGGAGGGAAGGACAGATGCAAAGGCCCAGTGGAGCATGGTGTGGAAACCAAACCAGGGCTGTCATGTCACTGGACAATAAAAGTACACACAAAGTGAAAACCTAAGATTAGATCTATTTACTCAAAACTAAAAATGTTTTTTCATTCATGTGTAGTAATATTTCCCAATGGCCCTCTTTTTTTCTTTCTTCTTTTTTTTTAAAGAATACTTCTACCCCCCCCCCCCCTCCCCACGATAGTACTATTCCTAGGGGGGTCAGGTTGAAATGTTTCTCCAGGAAAGATGATCAGGGAAAGGGAAAAACGATCATTTTTAATGAGAAGAATCCTTGATTTATATATGTGTATGCAGTTTTGTAAATGTTATCTGTTCCCATCGGCACACAATGGCCTACTCTTACGAAAAGCGGAACAGTGTTTAACTCTGTGTATGTGTGAAAAACTTTTCCTTAAAAGCAGCTCACGATTTTAGATCAAAAGATGCCCTCTTCTAGAAGGGGGGAATGGTGTAAAATCCCCCCCCCCCTTCTCAAATAAACAACCCAAATGCCAAGTGGACAAGCACAGAGAGAAAAAAAAGATAAATTCAGAAATGCAAACAGAGAAACCAAAAAAGGAGGTGTAAACACGGGGGAGGAGGGTATGCAAAACAGAAATTTAAAAAAAGATGAGGGAAGAACAGAAAAAAAAAACACAACAAAGAAAAAAAAAAAAGAAAGTTCAGGAAGAACACTAACAACAAGTTTACAGTAAAAACCAAAAAGTTATAAATAAGATTTGTTTTTGCCCTGCCCCAATCCACCCCCTCTTTACATTAAAAAAAATATATTGGTGGTGCGAGCAGGCGCGTGTGAGTGTGTGTGTGTGTGTGGTGGGTGTGGTGGGGGGGGGGGGGGGGTGGCGTGCGTGCGTTGTTTAAACTCACGAGAAGCTCAAACGTAGAAGAGATTAAACTGTGAGCTTGTTTTCACAGAATATTGCACGTGCAGAATTTACAGGACTGAACTAATGACCTGGATGTTTCCAGAACATGGTTTATCAGGGAATAAAACAGATATTATCCGTAGCTGGGTTGTCTTCAGCGTCTTGGAAACAGATCTCCGCGACACCCATATTTATGGTCAGACCATCTTAAGACCATCTCCTTTATGAAAAAAAGGGAGGTAGAATGCAAAGAATGAATGAATGAGTGAATGAACAGTCGAGTGAATAAAAATACTTTTTATTTGACCAAAAACTTTTTGTTGTTTCCAGTAAGTGCATGAGGACAGTAACTTCCAGAACTATAAGCCAACAAAAAGTTTTTTTAACCAAACAAAAATCAAAATACCCCTCCTCCTTCTCCCTCTTAACAGAGTGTCTTCGACGTTTTATGTTCCCAAAGCAATCTCCATGCAATCTCATCAACATAGCAGAAATGAATCTTTGACTAAAGACGTCTTCTTCAGGAGAAGAAAAAATTGGGGAGAAATTTCCACGCTTACAAAACAATCTAAATCCAGCAAATGCAATAACCCTGACATACATAAACTATTTTCTGCACTAATATAACTTTGTTGCTTTCTTCAGGATAAAGAACGATCAGTTAGAAGTCTTTTCCCATTTACAAAACTACAAATCAATCTGGCAAATGCAATAACCCTGACATAAACTAATTTTCTGAGTTAATACCGCCTTTTTTCCCATTAAAGTTTATAGCTTTGTTAACAGAAAACAGGGCGAAGAATGTGTGAGAGGAGGGAGTGATGGATGTGGGGGAAGGGAGAGAGAGGGAGGGGGAGAAGAGAGAGAGAGAGAGAGAGAGAGAGGGAGGGAGAGAGAGAGAGAGAGGAGAGAGAGGAGAGAGAGAGAGAGAGAGAGAGAGAGAGAGAGAGAGAGAGAGAGAGAGAGAGATGTTAAAAAAAATAGTCGGACAAACACAAGTTTAAACAAAATTATAAGGAAACGAGCAGGTAGAGAAAAGTGAAAGCAGAAGAAAAAAGCATATCAACTAGAAGTAATAGCAAAAACGTACACAAAAAGTATACAAGTGGAGAGAAGAAAAAAGTACACAAAAGCACAGAGATGAAGCAAAGAAGCGTAAGAAAAAAATGGGGGGGGGGGGGATAACATTCTCCCCTTTCCGTTCCCCTTCTTTTCTTTTTTCTTCTTTTTACAACGTACTGCACGTGCTGTATTTACAGGACGGAACAAATGACCTCTGAAGTTATCAGAATATGATTTATCTGGGAAGAACATATAACCTGTAGCTGGATTGCCTTCAGTGGTCTGAAAAAAACACCCAAACCAGACTTGCCTTCAAGACAGTCACGTTATGGTCAAAGGCTGTCTCCGAATTTCATTTTTCTTTAGAAATGGAACAAAGAAGAGCAAACGAATGACAAGTTTTCAGTACCCAAAGGGCCAAGATTTTAAGCCAAATTCTAGTCTTACAAGCTGTCATTGTAAATACACAATGGTCGTAAACAATGAACACACACACTACAAGTTCGTTTGTGATTTTGATTTATAAAAAAAAAAAGGGGGGGGGGGGGGGGGGGGGGGGGGGGGGGGGCGAGAAAGTGGAAGCAGATCTGGAGGAACATAGTACATACGGTCAAAAAAAGGGGGGAGGGGGGGGGGGAGGAAAGACACGACCAACAACAAAAGCAAGGAAAGAAAAGACTAGGGGAGAAAGCAATTCGTAGAGGTG
The DNA here is from genome assembly GCA_030674155.1 of Stramonita haemastoma. Classification (NCBI taxonomy): domain Eukaryota; kingdom Metazoa; phylum Mollusca; class Gastropoda; order Neogastropoda; family Muricidae; genus Stramonita; species Stramonita haemastoma. Next base: position 16,775,744 of record CM060334.1, on the reverse strand, counting down.
TGTTAAGACACAATGCACAAAATCTCAGCCAACTGAACACCCCCTCCCATCTTCACTAACACTAGCCCCCCCCCCCCCCCCCCCCCCCAAACAACCCACAACAATCCTCCCCTCACCAAAAAAACAGCAACAATAAACACAAAAAAACCCAACTCCAAACCAAACGTCCAAACCCGAACAAACAGCCCGCATGGGGAAAAAAAAGAGTATAAGAGGGAAAGAAAGATATGTCAAAATAGATCATAAGCAGCAGGAGCGAAAGCGGCATACCATTCGAATAAGAAATAGAATAATAACAAAGGATGGAAACAGCAAAGGTTTTCCTCCTTGTATCCTCTCGCCCCCATTCCCCTTATTTTCCCAATTGCCAGGAGTTTAAACAGATTAAACAAAGAAAGCAACGTTTTTTTTCCGTTCCTGCTACCGCCAATTCTTTATTAATCACCACCAGACAATACATTCGCGCAAGACTGATTAAACCGCAAGCATTCTGTCACAACATATTGCTTTCCTTCTTTCTATTTTAATTACTGGCTGGAAAAAAAACACCAAATCAAACCCACCACCACTAAACAAGCCCTACAGCCATCACTGGGATCTCATCAGTGTTCTGGAAACCGACCGATCTTTGCGGCACTAATTTCACGTGAAAGATCTATTGTTTTGCACTGCCAGTCTCCTCTATAGGCGGAACAAGATCAGAGCATGCGTTTTTTTTTTTTTTTTTTTTTTTTTTACATCCAGTCCCCGTGTGCATCCGCTTATGCAAATTTCTACCATCTGTTCCTACCGGTACTAATGTCCTACTCATCGGAACAGGATTATAACGTATGCAAGGTGTCCTTGCGTGCGTTCGCACATGGGGCCTCGGTTTGTAGTCTCATCCGGACTTTCAGGTGAGTGGAGCCGGTACTGATGTTAAGTCAAGGAGAAAAAATTAATCCCCTTGAACGAACGTTTCGGCGGTGGCTCGATGAACCCGGGTTGTCAGATTGCGAGGCAAGCTCTAACCACCACTAACATCAGTGTTGACTCCACCCCCCCAAAAAAAACAAACAAACCAACAACAAAAAAAGCAGTCCTTCGGATGAGACTGTAAACTGAGGCCCCGTGTACGAACGCACGCAGAACTTGCACACACGTTAAATCCTGTAACGCTTTTCGGAAGAGTAGGCCATTGTGTGCCGGTGGGAGCAGATGACAAGATCTAGAAAACTGCACACACACGGGGACAGGATGCAAAAAAGCACATGAGTGCTTATTCCATTATCCTCGATATAAAAGAATAAATAAATAAATAACGCTCGAAGGAAAGTGGAGTTTCAGGGCCAAGGCATGGAGAAGACTAGGGAGTCGGGAGATCAGTTGAGCGGAGGAAAAACTAGACGGAAGCAGGGTGTAACCAAAAATAGTAAAACAAAAACGACCCTAAAACCTAAAAAGAAGTAGGAAAAGAGGGGGGAGGAGGGAGGGAGGGAGGGAGGAGAGAGAGAGAGAGAGAGAGAGAGAGAGAGAGAGAGAGAGAGAGAGAGAGAGAGAGAGAGAGAGAGAGAGGAGAGAGAGAGAGAGAGAGAAAAGCAACAACAAAAGGAGTGCAGTCATTAACAACAGAACAGTATGACATAACCATAACTCCTCCACATCCTACCCTTTTCCTCTTTCTGTTCACCCCTCCCTTCTCTTTTGACTTCCCAGTTGAAAATTTACTAAAAGCTCAAAGGGAGAGGCCGGATAACTACAGATGCCAAAACATTGCACATGCTGTGTTTATTAGCCTGCAGAAATGATCCGTGAGGCTATTAGAGTAAGATGTATTAGATCATACATGTTGCTATGCTGCTTTTTAGTCTGTAAGAAATGATCCGTGAGATCATCTGCGTAAGATGTATTAGTGAACAAGTTGCAATGCTTCTTTTTAGTGTGTAGAAATGATCCATGATACAATAAACGTAAGCTGTACTGAGAAACATGTAGCTGTGTTGATTTCTTTGTGAGAAATGATCCATGAGATTATCAATGTAAGATGCATTGAGAAACATGCAGCTATGCTGCTTTTTAACCTGTAGAAATGATCCGTGGGATTATCAACGTGATATTAGGGAACATGAACCCACGTTGCTTTTTAGTCTGTAGGAAAATGATCCGTGAGATTATCAGCGTAAGATGTCTGAGGGAACATGTTGCTATGATTGTTGCTGTGAGAAATTCATGAGATTATCAATGTAAAATGTATAAGAGAACATTCATGTTGCTATGTTGCTTTTTTAGTCTGTAGAAATGACCCGTGATATTGTCAACGGAAGATGCATAAGGGAACATATAGCTATGTTGCTTTTTTAGTCTGTAGAAATGACCGTGAGATCCCCAGCGTAAGATGCAAAAGGGAACATAAACTATGTTGCTTTTTAGTCTGTAGAAATGGTCCGTGATTTTATCAACGTAAGATGTAAAAGGGAACATAGCTTTGTTGCTTTTTTAGTCTGTAGAAACGACCCGTGAGATCATCAGCGTAAGATGAATTAGGGAACATGCAGAGCTTTATGTTGCTGTCAATACTTCGAAAAAAGAAGTCTCTTTGACATTACACACTACTATTTTTTCCTCGTTTTTTGTTGTAGTTGTTGTTGGAGGTGGTAGAGGCGGTTTCTTGTTTTGAAATAACGAAGGCAAACACGGATAACGGCGGGGAAAGAAAACCAGAGACGAAGAAGGTGGTGGGCGGGTGATGGGGAGAATGATGGTTGACATTTGATTTATTGAATTTCTTCCTGATCTTTTGACTGGGAAATATTTTCAATAATCATGTCCTCTCCCCCACTCTCTTTTTGTTTTCATTTGTTCTAGAGAGTTTTTCTTTGTAAAAGATCAAATTTTGATTTATCAAAACTGCTCTGAAAATGTCCAAAAGAGCATAGATATTTTTTCCCTATTTGTAGAATGTTTCTAATCTTTAATTAAAAGGAGCTGCCTTTTAGCAGTGATGCTATATCCTGAAACAAACCACACATGGGTTTGAAAATATGCAGCTAATCTTTATTCGTTTGTAATCTTGAAAAAAAAACATACAAAGAGAAAGATATTAAAAAAGAAAATCCTGTCAACATATCTTTGCAGCTGATGTCAACCCCCCCCCCCCCCTCCCAAACGCAACAAACAAAAACACACACAAAAGAAGAGTCGAAATTCGTCTTTTCTCAATGTTGGCAAAGATTGAACGGCCGAGTCGGTCCCCCCCTCTTTCATTCCTTCTTTTATTTTTGTCAACCACAACATAATATATCAATGTATGGGCTGCACTTTCTGGACTGAACAAACAGCCGCTGAAGCTACCAGCACATGATTCATCAGAGAAACGGAGATGTATATCACCCGTAACTGGGCCGTCTTCAATCGTTCGGAACACAAACAAGTCTCCATGACATTCATACCGTTATCGATGACTTGCACAAACTTCCCAGTCTTCTTCATGGACGCAAGAGAAGAAAAACAAGGAGAAAAAAAGGGACTTGACAGACAAGGCGCGAAATAAGAACGAGGAGGAAAAAAAAAAAAAAAAAATATGGGAAGGGGGCAGTTGGGGTGAGAGCAAAACAGGAAAGAGAAAAAAACTCAAACGAAGATTGGCTGTGGAAAATTCTAATAGAGAAAATAAGAACTATAGAGAAATGCGAAGTAGAGAAAGACCAAACTATGGAAAGGCAAAATCATACCCCCCAAAAAAACAAAACAAAAAACCCAAACAAAAAACAAACAAAAACAACACCCCCAAACAAAAAAAACCCACTACCCAATAAAAATCCAAACCAAACAAACACCCCCCTCCCCCCACAATAATAATAATAATAACCAACCTACCGACAAACTTAACAACATCCAAATAGCATAGCTATTTCATTGCCCTACATCCGCCCCCCCCCCAAAAAAAAAAAAAAAAACAAAAAAAACCCCAACCAAACCCCCCCCCCCCCCCCCACAAAAAAACATTAGTTCCAAGTCATTGGAATCTCGTGGGTAACCCTCGATGAAATCTGCATATTTGCAGTAACATCATACTTCATGCATGTAGTTGGTTACTGGACCGTTGAAATGATATATTAGGGAAACACATTGCTATGGTAATTTCAGTATTCTGGAAAAAAAATCTCTCTGACAAATATTGTGATCTACAACTGTTGTGGAATTCCTGTTTTTCGTTTTTTATTAGGAGGGGGAGAAAGAAGGGATGAGGGGGGTTTGCAAAGAGGGATGGCAGCGAGATAAAGAATAGGAAGATGGAGTAGTTGTAACTTAACGCGGAAAAAACACCAGGTTTCTGTATCATGCGGACAGTAGATAATATTGCCTGCGTATATTGAACATATTTTAATCATTATTGTACATGCTCGCATGCATTATACATGTGTTATGTGTGGAAAGAGGAAAGTGAGAGCTTAGGGTGGGAAAGAGGACTCCACACCCACGAGTGCTCTTTGTACGAGCATGTAGCCTATATGCGCGCACACGCACGTGTCTGAGCATAATTATATATGCAGGAGAGAGAGAGAGAGAGAGAGAGAGAAGAGAGAGAGAGAGAGAGAGAGAGAGAGAGAGAGAGAGAGAGAGAGGACAGCTCTTAACCGTGAAAAGTGAGCACATGTACAATGCGTGCTAAAGTCTAAAATAATAAAAGTGTCCCCCCAAAACAAACAAAAAAACCCAACCAACAAACAAAACAAAACAACCAAAAATCAAAAACAAACCTACAACAACAAAAACCAACATATGAATGTGGAAAATATTTTCAAATAAACCGCCCCTTCTTCGTCCAACAGCTGCTTATCATAAAAGCGCTTCTTTCAGACAAAGATTAAAACAAAAACAAAAAATCATCAAAAATGCAATTAAAATCTGATCTAAAACAAAAGAATCTCAGTAATCAGCTAGGAAAAGAATCTAAAAAAAAATCAACTCGGTAAATTTTCCTAGCCATAGATCTATCTCCTGTGAATATTTGACAAAGATGATAGATCTAAGCTTCGCGGGGGAAAGGGACTGGATGAAAATCTTTCCCAGTCATGACATGTAGTACACCGCTCCCTGATAGTGATACTATCACAGCATCATCTGAAGCAATGCCAATGTCGAACCTGGGCTCAATCTTCTAAATTTATTTTCAAGGTATTAAAATTATTTTTTTCCAGACAGATTATGTGACCAAAAGCTTTAAGTTAACTTTAAGTTAAATAATTTCAAAAGTCCGGACAACCCTCCAACACACAACAAACATAAAATCTGCCAAAGTTGAATCACAGGAAATACACCATCACATGACAAACAGCACCACATAGCATAATGCCTACCCTGAAAGTGCTTGCAAGAAGAGAAAGTGTGAAAATAAAATTGTTCACATACCTTGTGTTCGTCCTTTTCGTATTGTCTCCATTTCGACGAATATACTCGAAGTGTGTTAACCGAACTCACGCACCGTCTCTCTTGCATTTGCAACCTGCACACACTAGAATATCCTCTGCATATTCCTCGAAAATTCCCGGTTTGGTTTTCGCCGGTGCGTTTATGCAGGACACAGTTCATCCACTTGCACTCAACATTCTGTAGACACCGGTATCCCGAACTGTTACAACGTGTGCTTGTTAAATCCATCATCCCTCTGGCATAAGTTGAAAAATATTTCTTACAAGCGAAGCGACGTAATTTAATTTTTTAAAACACAGTGACCATCGTCTGCCCACCTGCAAACTATCATGGCGCTCATATGTGACCGGGAAAGAAGGAAAGAGTGTTTTGTATACGGTTTTCTGATTGGCTGAGAGATTGAACTTTTTTCTTTTTATAAGATTGCGCGCGGAAAGAAAAAAGAATCTCAGTGATGTCCCTTTTTCAAAAATTCCGTGCAGAGTTATCATCTGAACTGGATTTTTTTTTTTTTTTTTTTGGGGGGGGGCTTTAATCAAATGCTTGTACTGACCAGTGAATGATTGTAATTTCGACTCTTGTAGTGTTGGAGCGACAAAATCTGTAATTTACATGACTTTGGTAGTGCTTATGTTTAACATCTCCTGTTCTTGTCCATATATCACAAAACACTGATGCATGAACGAGAAGTGTGGAGAGGAGAGAGAGAGAGAGAGAGAGAGAGAGAGAGAGAGAGAGAGTCTTTAATATTATTTATTCTTTTATATCGAGACCTGTGTGTATGCAGTTTTGTCATTTTTGTCATCCGTTCCCAACGGCACACGATGGCCTACTCTTCCGAGAAGTGGAACATGTTTAACTTATGCGCAAGATGTTTTGCGTGCGTTCGCACAAGGGACGTCTCATCCAAAGGACTTTCGGAGGGAGAGGAGTCGGCGCTGATGTTAACTCTAGAGGAAAAAACCCTCTTGAACAAGATTCGAACCTGGGTCAGCAAATCACGACCGCAATGCGCAACGCTCTAACCAACTAGGCTCTCCAGAAAGAAGGAGAGAGAGGAGAAAGAGGAGAGAGAGAGAGAGAGAGAGAGGAGAGAGAGAGAGAGAGAGAGAGGAGAGAGAGAGAGAAGAGAGAGAGAGAGAGAGGAGAGAGAGAGAGAGCGAGAGAGAGAAAGGAGAGAGGAGAGAGAGAGAGAGAGAGAGAGGAGAGAGAGAGAGAGAGAGAGAGAGAGAAGACAGACAGACAGACAGACAGACAGACAGACAGACAGACAGACAGACAGACAGAAACACAAGAAGAGAGAGAGAGAGAGAGAGAGAGAGAGAGAGAGAGACAGAGAGACAGACAGACAGACAGACAGACAGACAGACAGACAGACAGACAGACAGAAACACAAGAGAGAGAGAGAGAGAGAGAGAGAGAGAGGAGAGAGAGAGAGGGGAGAGAGAGAGAGAGAGAGAGAGAGAGAGAGAGAGAGAGAGAGAGAGAGCGCTTTCCACGCTCAAATTGATTCTCTGCCAAAGCCGTCCTTATTCTTTTCTGGGGGGTTTGTTTTGTTGTTTTTGCTGTTGTTGTTGTTGTTGTTGGGTTTTTTTTTGTCAGGAGCTATCAGCTCAAGCACTTATTTTATTATTTTGCCCAAGGGAGATTTTACGTGTGGGTCAGAAGATGGGATCAATGCAGTTTTCAAATCCTTCTTCTTTGTTGTCTTGATAAGAGATCTCTAATGTGTTTGCTTTGTTTAAAAAAAAAATCATAATGCAAATGCACACACACACATGCACGCACGCACGCACGCACACACACATGCACACATATACTCTCTCTCTGACGTGACAAGATGGCGGAACTGTAAACAAGTGAAGAGTAACGTCTGCTGGGTTTTTTTTTTGCAAAGAAACTGGTAAGCATGAATCGAACAACCAGATCAAGAAGTGCGGGAGGGCGGTCCACGCCAGTGAGTGAGAAAAGCATCCCTGACTCTTCAAAAACCAGCGTGAATTTGAGAAAAGACTTGTTGAAAGAAACGATGCGACAAAGCTTTCAAACTGACACCGAGGACGGACTTGAACTTGAAGGTAAGAAACTTCAAAATAAAAAAAATGACCATAACAACACGGAGGGATTTTTAAAAGCCATGCAGTCGGTAATGCTAAAATTATGCGATCGTTTGGATTCGCTCGAATCGACCGTGAAAAAGCAAAGCGAAACAATTGCAAAATTGAACAGAATTCCAGTGTCTGTGTCAGACAGCTAGACACAGACAGACAACACTGTGATCCCTGCAACTTATGCAGAAGTAGTGAAATCAAAAACGTCGGTTCGAGCACAAGAAACATCAGTGCCGAAGCCAAAAGGGGATCAGTTGTCCAAGAAAAGGAAGCCGTCTTGGAAAGAAAAGGCCTCAACTGAGACTCCCAGGAACTCAAAAAGAACTGTACAAAATGACGTAATTTCAAGAAAAAATGACATCATGAAGACCACGCAAATCCAAAGAAAAAAGTCTACTAGTAATTCAGTCTTAGAAAAAAGTTCCTCCATGGCTGTAGATCTCCCACGAGTGCTTGTTCTGCATGATTCCACTTTGAATAAAGTAAATCCTGTTCGTTTAGGCCTGTCTTATGGGCTTCAAGTGGCGGCAAGAAAGGCCTACACAGTGGAGAGCATCAGGAGCGTTGCTGAAGAAGCCAGACAACATCTTCACCCTGCTCCTGATTGTGTCGTGCTGCACACGGGGATCAACGATCTCAAGGGGAAAGATGCTACAACTTGTGGCAAGAACATGGCATCTGCTGTGAAAGCCGTGCAAAGCATCTTTCCTCGATCACACATCGTGTGCAGCAAGGCTCTACCAGTAAAACAACAACGTCTGGAGTCGAAACGCGTGGTTTACAATGCCCACACATTTTCAGAGGCTACAGAACAAAATATTCAAAATCTATCTTATGTAGACCATGAGAACATTCTTTCATCCAGACATCTCCAAGACGGTTTGCACCCTACTGAGCAGGGAGCTAGTATGCTGGCCAGGAACCTGGGGCGACATCTGCACCGCCTCTACTGGGAACAGCCCCGGCGAAGGCAGAGAGGGGGAAGGTTCGGCGCTTCCAACGCTAGACAAGGCTACCACTGGTCTCCCAGACCCCACCATCTCCTGCCTCCTCCTGGCTTCTGTCCTCTACTTCCGCCATGGCTTTCTGGTCCTTAGCTCTTTTGCTCAGCATTGGACTGCATCCTGTTTTAGTCATTTCTAACTTGATCGAATAATTGTAGTTAAAATCATAAAAATGTTCAATTTTAGTATCTTAGTCACATCATGAAGAAAAACGAATACAGAAAACCTGAATTATCTGAAGGAGTAAAGATTCTTCAGTGGAATGCTAGGAGCATTGCAACAAACATTTTAAGTTTTGAACATTTTTTAAGTTGTCATTTTTATTCTATACTAGTCCTGCAGTCTTTAAATGTTTGTAAAAATAAAATGCCCAAACTAGAGCATTTTTATTACCCGCCATTATGTAGCATTGATGATGTTTCTAAAAAGGTAAAAACAGCCATATATATAAGGCAGGGTTTAGATTATCAAAAGTTAGCTTTGTGGCCAATACCTCCAGATGTCAAGGATATTTATTGTACTGGTGTGTCTGTCAAGATTAACAAAAATGTAGTGTTTAATGTCTTATCTGTATATCTTCCCCAAGGTCCAAAACTTGATAATACTGACTGGCTTAAAAACGTAGATTTTACAAAAATAAATGGGTGATATTGGGGGATTTTAATGCGCATGCCCCGTTTTGGGATTCGGAATGTACAATTGTCACCAATAATCGTATTGTGGAAAATATTATCGATTCTAAATTATGTCTATTAAATGATGGCAGGATAACCAGAACACCTGATATTCACTATCACAAGCCTAGTGCCATCGATTTATCATTGATTTCCCCTTCTTTAGCACTCGATTGCAAATGGGATGTTAATGAAGATTGTCTTGGTAGTGACCACTTTCCTATTTCTATATCATTCAGTAAAAAAATTATCCTAGATTTACCGAAATTTGAAGATAAAGTTCCAAAGTATTTGCTTAACTTGGCAAACTGGGAGTCATTCCGAACACACCTTAACCTATATGATTTATCAAGTGTGGAAAATGATGACGTAAAATATTTTCTACACGCTTTTTACGAAAGCTGTTACGTCCAGCTGCTGAGCTCTCTATTCCAAAGCGTAAAAATCAATGCAGTGGGAAGCATAAAGGCAATATATGGTGGACAAAAGATTGTGAAGAGGCAGTCCATTATAAAAAAGAGAAATACAAAATATGGTTTAAAGACAGAACTGAAGAAAATCTTATAAATAGTAAAAGAGCTAAGCAACTATGTAAGAAAACAATTGCAAAAGCAAAAAAGACATATTGGACAGAATTTTGCCTAAAGGAAGTATCAGAATCAAAAGATATGCAAAAGGTTTGGAAGAAGATCAATAAAATGAAAAATGGATTTCACTTACCGCTTATCCAATAAAATTAGAAAACAATAGTTTCCCAAGCACAGCAGAAAAAGCGGAAGCCTTTAATACAATGTTTTCTGAAAGTAGTTTGACTTCAGAACTGTCCCCTGATGTTAGACGTAAAAGACAAGAAGAAGCTGAACTATTAAACATGGCAGAACCTCCAGTAGATAATCTGCATTATTTGAACTCTGAAATTCAATACAATGAATTTGTTGAAGTCCTTGAATCCTTTAGAAGTAACAGGTCAGCAGTTGGTATTGATTGCTTGTCTTATCAAATGTTAATTAATTTGCCCGAGAGTTGGAAAAAAAGTACTATTTTCATTTCTCCAAAAATGTTGGATAAATGGCACTCTTCCTAATGTCTGGAAGCAGTCGATTGTAGTCCCAGTTCTTAAAAGCGGCAAATCTCAATCAGCATTAAGCAGCTACAGACCAATTGCCCTCACTTCTCATGTTGGAAAAGTACTTGAAAAAATAGTTCAAAAACGTCTATGGCATTATTGTGAAAAAAACAATATAATTCCTGTAAATCAGGCTGGTTTCCGAAGAGGGAGATGTACAACTGATCACCTAGTAAAGTTAACCCATGATATTAAAAAGCAGTTTTCCAAACGAAAGAGTACACTAGCTACTTTCTTTGATGTAAGGAAAGCATACGACAGGGTTTGGCATACGAGGTTATTATACAAATTGAAAAATATTGGCGTTAGAGGCATGATGTTTCAATACTTAAAGGATTTTCTGTCTGAAAGATAAATCTGTACCAAAGTGAATGGTGTATATTCAGACTTTAAATCTGTTGATATGGGAATACCACAGGGAGCAATTCTGGCACCAATATTATTCTCTATTTTAATTCATGATCTTCCCTCAGGCATTGTCAAAAAATACGACTATTGTTCAATATGCAGATGACATTGCCATGTGGATCAACACTTCTCTTAAAAAGAATACGAAAAGTAGAGTGATAAAATGTGTTCAAAAGATTTATCAGGTTGAACTGAATAAACTTAGTAATTACATGAAAGAGAATGGATTGGAGTTATCTGGAGAAAAAACTTGTCTTGTTCTTTTTAACAATGGGAAAAACCCCCAAACACTACCGTTATTAACACTTGATGGGGTCACACTTCAATACAAACAAGACGCCAGATTCTTGGGAGTTCATTTAACTAGTAAGTTAAACTGGAAAATGCATGTTGAAAATTTGATTCTAAAAGCCAGGAAACGATTAAACTTCTTAAAGATTGTGAGTGCTCAGCCCTGGAGTCAGGATACTAAAAACACTTACACATCTTGCTGTTTCATTAATTCGGTCTAAACTTATTTCTGGTCAAGAAGTGTATTTTTCTGCTCCAAATTATCTCTTAAAAAAGCTGCAAAGTATGGATAGCAAAGCAATCAAAATAGCGCTAGGAGTGCCGATTCATGCCAGTACACTAAAAACTTATGCAGAAGCTCATTTACTTCCTTTTTCTGAGCAAAGAATGTTATCTGTCTCTAAATATGTCATTCGAAGTCTTGCTATTTCAAATTCTGTTCGCGATGAAATATTTATCGATCAAAAGGATTATCCAAAAAGAGCTAGGAATATCTCTTTTTTGCAGCCCATAAGAAATTATACTGAAGACCTTATGAAGGAAAATAATATCGATATATCAAACGTCCAGTTTTACCAGTAGTTCCCCAGATTCCACCATGGGAACATAGATATGCAAATTTTGATATTGACTACTCAGAAACAAAAAAGGACACTAATCAAAATCTACTCAAAACTGAGGTTCAAATCATATAAATTGTCAGTATTTAAACCACTTAAAAGTATACACGGACGGATCTGTCTTAGAATCGGGCATGTGCGGGGCTGCTTTCGTTAACCCGACTTAAAAGTAAAAAGATCTTTTTGTATTGGAAAAGGTTTTACAATATTCACTTCTGAATTGTTCGCAATTTTATGGCGCTAAATTATCTTTCAAATATTTCTCTTGCGATTTACAATGTCGTTTTTTGTGTTGACTCAAAATCAGTTTTACTGGCTTTAAAACATTGGGACTCTAAACTGAGAAATGATGTTATTTTTGAAACCAAGTTCCTTGTGCATTCTCTTGTTTCTAAAGGTATAGGGATAAAATTTTGCTGGGTGCCATCACATTGCGGTCTTTACTGGAACGAATTGGCAGATTCTCTGGCAAAACGCGGTGCTTCAGAATGTACAAGTGACATAATGATTAATAGTATAGGTCTACGTTTTATCATCATTTGAAATTATTTCAATTCTTGCAAACTCTGTATATTCAAAGTTTTTTAGATTTCACTTAAATCGTTTGTGTTGCCCACGAAATACAGAAATTATAATTCATAAATTACGTCTAAATGCTTGGAAAACTAAATATTCAACAAATGTTTTCTGCACTTGTTCTGCTATTATATCAGTCCATCATATATTGTTTGATTGCCCTGTGCTCATTGCCTCGTATAAAAGCAAAGGGATAGATCTAAGGAAAAAATACGGAAATATCCAAAGTGTTCTGTATGATTCCGAGTCGCATGTCCTAGTATCAGTTGCAGAAAGTATTTGCCAGTCACCAGTAGGTCAGTTACTATAAATGAAATTGTATAAATTTATCATCATCCATCATATTTTTATCCTTTCACCTTTCCCCTCATCCCCTTTTCAGTGCATTCTTAACGTGAATGTACCATTGTCTAAATCACCTTGTAGTGAACGGACATTAAACCAATGAGAAGAAGAAGAAGAACTCTCTCTCTGTGTCACACACACATATATAAGTACACACACACACACACACACACACTATTACACACACACACCACACACACACACACACACACACACACACACACACACACCCCACACAACACACACACACACTCACCACCCCTACCAAACACACACACCACACACAACACTATTATACACGCACACTCCCCCCCCCCCACCACCACACACACACACACACCACACACACACACACACACACACAACAACAACACCACACACACACACACACACACGATCATACACACCACCACCACACCACCACCCTCAAACAAACAAACAAACAACAAAACAAAAAAGCAAAAAGAAACCATCGAAAAGTATGCATTTATTCAACGACAGAAAATACAACTTATCGTACATATTACAAATGCCAGAAAAAACCCTTTAGCCAAAACCCAGTATCCAGGGGCAATGATCGGTGTGGAACGAATGAATGTTCGTGTACGTACGTAGTAAGTACGTACAAGTATACGTTAATGGAAACCGCTCTAAAACAAAGAGGTACTACTACTGATAAGAATGAAATGATAATAATATTAGAATGACTTGGGCGGGGGGAGAATGGACACTTAAGTTTTTTGGGGTCGGGATGGGATGGGGTGGGGTGGGTAGATGAGAGAGAGAGAGAGAGAGAAAGAGAGAGAGAGAGAGAGAGAGAGAGAGAGGAGAGAGGAGATAGAGAGGACAGAGAGAGACAGAGAGAGACAGAGAGAGACAGATAGACAGACAGACAGAGAAGAGAGAGAGAGACAGAGAGAGAGAGACAGACAGACACAGAGACAGAGACAGAGAGAGACAGAGAGAGAGAGAGAGAGAGGAGAGAGAAGAGAGAGAGAGAGAGAGAGAGGAGAGAGAGAGAGAAATGGACAGACAGACAGACAGACAGACAGAGACCGACAGAGAAAAAAAAAACCATTAAGGAAAGTCACCTATGTCTTCTTCGATAATAAAAACGCAAAAGTAATAACAATGAGAAGACGACAAAATGATAACAAGAACGCCACGCTATACTGCACAAACCACACACACAACACACACACCACACACACACACACACACAACACACACAACAAACCCCCCCACAAACCTCTCTAACCCATCCCATACATACATACATACATACACACTACAAGGTCTGACCGAGAAACACAGGGACATTACTTACTTTCAGATGATCAACTGCTGATAATATACATCATGTTTTACTACCAAAAAAAAAAAAATGTCCTCCAAATGATGCTGAGGAAATCCGCACAAAAAAAAGAGGGAGGAAGGAGGGGGGGGGGGGAAACGGGGAGGGGGGAAGGGAGGGGAATTTGGAGGAGGGAGGGGGGGAGTAGCAGAAATAGAGGCAGGGGCAAGATAAGGAATGAAGTGAGTATAAGCAAAAAAAAAAACAAAAAAATGGGAGGGGGGCAAAAAATAGAGAACTGGATCAAAACACATTCTTATAAATGTTTTTTTCCCCAATTTTTTTTTGTCCCATAAGCTAGTAGGTGAGGAAAATTGGTACACCATTCTCGCCATCAAAAAACAAAACAAAAACAAAAAAAAAAAACCCAAACAGCCATGCAAAAAAAAAAAAAAAAAAAAAGAAGAAAAAAAGCTGCACACACATTTTCTTTCTAGCAATTCACAGAATGTACTTGTGTACAAAAACAAAAAGAACCAAACCAAACTGAATGTACGTTTTTTTTGTTTTTTTAAAAAAAGTGTTAATTAAAAACGCCTCAAAAGGTTAAAAAACTGATCCTATACACAATTCTAAAACTAACTCCAACTAAAAACCATATAACGCAACTGAAGTATGTACTTTAAAACTCTTTGAAGTGCTACTCTGTTAAAAAGAAATGGCTACCCTTGTGTCTGTCAAACTACTCTTTCTAACAAAAAGAATATATTAAAAAAAAATACAGCGTCATGATGAAGTCTATTTTCCCCCCACTATTATCTCCACTGGTACAGCAGAGTTGAAAACAAACATGGAAACACAGTGTTGCATACATGAACCATACACGCGCACAGACGCATGCAGGCATGCACGTACTACGTACGCGCACGTCCAGACACACACACGCACAACACGCACACATGCACACACGCACGCATGCACACACGCACGCATGCACACACGCACGCATGCACACACGCACGCATGCACACATGCACCATGCATGCACGCACGCACGCACGCACGCACATACCACAGCTTTCATTTTCAATCAATCGATCAATTCGATCTCATCGTTACAGTAGATGCTAACGGCTAAATTAAAAAAACACACACAAAAAAACCAGACTTCACGATACCTCTCTCCTGAAGGTGTACCTCACTGGAAAAAAACCCGCCATCTCAGGAAAACGGACAACAGTATACAACCCGTTCATAAACTACACAACTATACGAACAATCATTATTATCATCATCATCATCATCATCATCATCATCATCATCATCATCATCATCATCATCATCATCATCATCAACATCAACACTGACGCCTGTTGGATAATTGTGCGGATTAATCAACATTTTTCATGATGATGATCATCGTTTAACAATGAGGACTCCCCCCTATACACAAACAGGACATTTCAGGAACCAAAAAAAGCAGCATTACCATCATCAGCGAAAAAACAAAACAAAAAAAACCCAACCAAAAAAAAAGTCAATCAAGAAAAAAACCAGTTAATTCAATTGCACACTTATCCAACCAGCTAACCAAAAAATCTAACCAATCAATTCAATCAATCAATCAATCAACCAATCAAACCAAACAAAAACAACAAGTAATCAGAAACAAGCGGTTATAAGTATGCAACTTTTCACCAGCGCATTCAACAAACTTGGTTTCAAACAACTGCAATGAAGAAAATCACCAATCAGAATTTTGCCCAGACGTTGGCGCGAACCTCACTTCGTTTATATTCACACCGTTTTCCCCGCTCAAAAACAAACCCGTCCAAATCACCAAAGTTTGTGGCTTCATCTACTAGTCTAGCATGACATGTATGAATGAATGAATGAAATTACGAATCGAGCCTTCAGAAATCTTATCTTTTCAATTCATTTGATTTTTTTTTTTGGTGAACACATTTATCTAGAAGTCTTTTCCATAGTACCAAATCAACTGACGGAATTTCTGGCGATGTACTAGATGAGGTGTTGCCTGAACTTTGCAAAAATGGCTATGGATAGTAGGATAAAGACTATAATTATAATGGAAAGAACAGGGGGTTAACAACATTGCAAATTAGGAAGTGCAAGGAATCTGGATTCTCCCTCATTTCCTAAAGCAGATTATGTTTACTGGCTTCGGATACTTCCCTGCTAAATGGCATCATCATCATCATCATCATCATCATCATCATCAAAATCATCATCATCAGCTCCTTGGCCTAGATTGTTGTTGAATAGACAGTTTCTCTTTAATCAATCCAAAATCATCATCAAAGGCATTTATTGTTTACTGCCTGCCCAGATTCTTGTTCGATCCTGATTCTCGCAATTCTTCATAGGGAAAGTGCATTTGAAAACTCTTTCTTTTTTTCCCCCTTACAGCATGTCTACAAACATAGTTTTGCAATTCAGAGAAGACTACTCTTCTTTACATTCTACTGCTCCCCTGCTAGCATCCTTCGGGTCTGTGTAGATTCGATCTTTGGTCATTTGGAATGATGAAACATTACCTCACACCTATGACCGTTATCACGGCGTTTCATACTCAGGACATGCCAACTGTCAATATTTTGATGGAAGTAAAATCGGCCTGATTCTCTCAAAGAAACGATAGACTCAAAGACTCGACAGACTCATTGTATCTCGATGCCGTTTCTGAGAACACAGCTTCCCCCCCCCCCCCCCCCCCCCAAGAAACAAAAAGATACAATACAAATCGTCTTCAATTGTCTTCTAAACAAATTGAGCGATTCTTATCATTTTTTTCCCACTGAAATATTGTAAAGTTGCAGAGGTGTTTTTTTTTCTTTTCGTGATCAGATATTTCGAAAATGTATCTCTGAAGAAACTTACTCACTATACTAACAATTTTTTCCCCCTCTCTTCTCTCCCAAGAATAACCGTTGTGTTAGGGAAGAACAGACTGTGGGAGAACCTATCAGATATCGCAAGCTGAATTCACTATTCATTTCAGCCGCAAAATAACAGCTAATATCCAAGATCTCTACCTAATACCGATCAAAAGATTTCTAACAAAATTCAACAGTCTTTAAGACCGTTAAAGAAACAGAAGCAGAATTTACTTCACTATGTAAAACAAGTTTGGTTTTGTTTTTGTTGTTGTTGGTTTTTTTTTTTTTTTTTTTTTTTTTGGGGGGGGTGGGGGGGGGGGGGGGGTGGTTGTTAAATCTTTTTGAGAGGGGAGGAGAACGCCCACAAATGGAATCAGACAACTTCATCTAAGATTAAAACTTTAAGAAAATACTAAACCTTCTACATTTCCATTTCTAGAAAGACTTGACTGTTTACAGGGGAGGGGGGGGGGGGGGGGAGGGGGGGGGGACGATAAACAAATCAATACTTTCTTAGCAAAAATCTGGAGGAAGCACAAAGGTCCCCCCAAAAACAGTTCTTTCTGGAGACAGGTGAATCAAGTAGGGTATCAGAGAACTGACCAGCAAAAAAGTGTATTTGAAATGCTCAAACATGATCCTGTTGTAACAAACCTTTCTGATCACACAACTGGCTTGCAACCTGTACAAGCCCAAACTCATCAACAATACTGCACACACAGACAAGAGCAGACGTCATCCCTGAACAGTATGTTAAAATGGGTGTCACAGGCTACGCGCACGTATACGGAAGCATACTTTTTTGGGGGGTGGGTGGTAGTGGTGTGGGGGGGGGGGGGGGTATGCATCCATACAGAGTTTCAATGATTAAAAAGAGAAGCTCAACAGATAACACTTCGTATGTGTAAATATCTGCTCGTACAGTTTTTAAGTTAAGTAATGGATGTTTAAAAAAAGTGATACCTTACAACGGTGTGTGTGCCCGTGGCGCGAGTACACACACACAACACACACACACACACACACACACACACACACACACACACACACACACGCACACACATATACACACACACACACACACACACACCACACGCGTGCACACACACACAACTTATTACCATACAGTGCACTGACATGTGAAGAGAATCAGACTTAAGTCTGCCCCCCAAAAGTGGATCGTTTAAGCCCACGGCTGCCACAAACTCACACACACACACACACACACACACACACACACACACACACACACACACACACCACACACACACACACACACACACAACACACACACACACACCACACACACACACACAACGCGAGGTCCTAACCACTAGACTATCACGGGCCAGTTTTTAAGTTAAGTAATGTGCGTTGCATATGTGATGGGACGATTTCAGTCAGTCATATTCTTTTTGACTGTCCCGTTTTAAAACAGTGTCTTCCCATCCCAACACGTGAGAACTCTCTGGACAAAATTTTAAGCAACTGTGTGTTGCTGTGTGAACTTTGCCTTATCGCTGAAGAACAGTCCTATTGACAGTTTACTATAGTGCTTATGAACATGTCAGTAGCTTGTTTACGAGACAGAGACATTGATTTCGTGCTCTTTTGTTATTTTTTCTAAAAAGTTCTGATTGATTGTTTAGGGTTTAATGTTCACTTTTTGGTGTTTTTACTTACTTTTTGTTTCTACTATTGTTGTGGTTTTTGTGTGTGTGTTTTTTGTGTGTGTCTAATATCACTTATGTGAACAGACATTAAACTGAAGAACACAACAACAACAAACCAACACAACACACACACAACACACACACACACACACCACACACACACCCCACAAAAACCACAACACAATAATTGATTAACATCTATCAACTTAGCCCTCCTCCAAATTCATCCACTTGTACAACTCTTGCCCCCCCCCCCCCCCCCCCCCCCCCCCTTTTCTCTCCTCTTTCTTTTTTGACTTACAGTTGACTGTTGACATATCTGTGCGCACGCACACCCAGTGCGCGCGCACTCGCACGCACAAAACAACACACACTTGTGTGCACATCCACATACGCTCATGTACATCCATGCATGCATAGCACACACACACACAAAACACACACACACACACACCACACACACACACACACACACACACACACACACACACACACATTTACAAAATTCACTCCATCATCCCACCTTCATAGCAGATAGTAGTAGTAAGTAATATAACAAGGAGATGGGAAGAAGAAGGAAAAAAAAACAAACCCCAGTCTGAAGCATCGCATATATAATATATCCTTATCAATACATCACTCCCAAGAAAACAAAAAAAAACAAAAAAATCGAGAAGAGAAAAACTTCACACACAACTTGATCCACGATCAACCCTCACCAAAAAAAAGAAAAAGAAAAGAAAAAAAATCATTGGGAAAGCTTCCGAAGACAGCCTCCTCATATGTCAATTTTTTCAGTTTTTTTTTCAGTTTTTTTTTTAAACAACAAACCTCTCGAGCTTCATAAAACACTCTTCCTCCTATCTACTCAAGTTTTAAAAAAAAAAAACTACTAAGAAAAAA
>CM060334.1:16740857-16756307 GCA_030674155.1 Stramonita haemastoma | reverse complement strand
TGGGGAGGGACGTTTGTCGAACAGTGGTGATTCTCAGGACAGGGCAACCAGCACTGCTTCTGCCACTACTGCTGCTGTTGCTGCTACTACTGCTGGTGGTGGTGCTGGGTCCAGCAAAGCAGCAGCGACGAAGAAAATCCAGATCAGGTGGATACAAGGCCAGACGCAAAAAGGCACCTGACGGGGTGAAGTTAAGTTGGGTGCGATCATTGTGTGTCAGTGTGTAGCGGTGAAGCTGCGCTCCTGTCCAGAGTGAGGTGCGTCAGAACCGATGAGATGTCGGTCGGTACATGTGCGCCTCTGCTGTCAGGCGCCGAAAGAGTGGTGTAGTGGTGCAGTTGCACTCCTGTTTGGAGTCGGGTACATAAGAACCGGTGTGGTGGTGGGATAAGTACGAGCGCACTCCTGTCCAGTGGGTGATAGCGCACTCGTGTTCAGAGTCCCAACGCCAACATCGTCTGCACCTGTGCAGTGAAACGAGGCACGGATGGCGCCAAATTTTGTTTTCTTCTTCTCCCCCCTCAGGCTTGGAGCTTAGGGGGAAACTTCTGCAGTGTGTGAGCTGATGTTACATGCAGACTTGCCAGTGCCTGAGCTTGTACCACAATTCCAGAATCTCTATGTGTGGAGGTCTGGAAGGAACTGGCTTGTATTGGCCGAAAACCAGAACCAACCAAGATGGTGCTATTCCTAAACATGGCCTAAGCTGCTAGAGGCCAGATGGGAATTAGTACTAAGTGATTGAGAGAGTTTAGATAAAAAATTGGAAGAGGGGGGGGGGGGGTAATATGAGTGTTCAATTTTTGTGAAGAATTGAGCAGTAGGGTTAAGAGTTTTATCATCAAGCCTTTCCGAGTTGGTGAATGAAGAATAGTTCATGCTCCCCTCCTCCCCCTTCCCACCCCATTAAAGTATTCTATAGGTAACACCTGTTGTGTGTTCATATGGTAATAGAAGTAAATTAGCTAGCTGTATTTTTTAGCCTTTTTTTTTTTTTTTTTTAAATGAGGGGGGGTGGTGTGGTTATAGGTGTTTTGCCACTTGTCCTGATCTGTGCATTGTGGGTCGCTTTAGTTTGCATCTATTGTGCCGGCATTTTGCCGTTTTATGCTTACCTGTGCCAAGGGGTTGACATGAGGTATCCATAGCTTAAAAATTTTTGTTCTTTTTTTTTCTTCTTGTGTTCCTGTGCTACTTGTTCCTCTCTCTGTGTCTCTTTCTGTCTGTCTCTCTCTCTCACTCTCTGTGTCTGTCTGTCTGTCTGTCTGTCTGTGTCTGTCTGGCTCTGTGTGTGTGTGTGTGTGTGTGTGTGTCTCTGTCTGTCTGTCTGTCTGTCTCTCTGTTCTAGCTACGTCCAGGCTCGTCGTGTTGTATTTTCAGTGCCAGAAGTTCACAGAGAACTTGATGATGGCTGGCCATGAGGCCACCAACCAGAGCAGGTCATGCAAGTTACAGCTGACTCTACTTTAGGGTAGGAGCCAGCCAGTGCAACTGAGGGTGACCCAGACTAGGCGCTCTTGTCGTACTCGTCCCATCTGGGAATCTTTGTGAGAGTAACATACAATACCATACAAGACAATACGATACAGGCAAGGACAGTTGAGTTGGTTTTATACCCTGTTTTAAACTGTACATAGTTGCACACTTTTAATGTGTGTTTTACAATGTGACGAGGTGACAGCCCCGATATGGCCTGTGCGGTCGGCGGGGCTCTAAGCAACATGATTGGATTGGATTGGTTTTTTGTTCATGGTCAAGGGACCGTTGTTAAAACAGCAAAACTGTAGGGCCTAGTGTTGTGTGTGTGTATGTATGTGTGTTGTCTTTTTCTCTCTCTCTCTTACTTTTTTTTCCAAATAGCTGTATGGGTACCTCATTTACCCAATGGCAAAAGGATACATTGTTTTCTAATCACATTTTGCTCTTAAAAATCAGGTTGCTTTTGTCTCCCCCCCCCTGCACAGATCAGGACATCTTGGTATGTGTTTGCAGTGTTTCACGGATTCTCCCCTTCCCCCCACAGTTATGTAGGATCTCAAATGTTGGAAGATTGTGTCAAGGGATTGTTAAGAAAAAAAGAGGAAACTTTAATTCCTTCAGTCGATAGTATGTCAAGTGATGAGGTTATTTTTTTTATTATTATTTTTTTTTTACATACTATGAACTTCAGTTTGCAAAAATGTATTGAACAAGTTTGAATATATATTTATTTGCGTTAGTTCATTGTATGTGCAGTGTTGATTCTAGGGTGCGCCCTTGCGGGATTCCCGTGTGGATAGTGCATATTTGAACAAACAGTGCGCCATCGCAACTGCCATTTGTATAATTTCAAAATAAAGCGGCTGGTCCTACTCATTTTTTTTTTCTCTCTCTCTCTCTCTCCTCTCATGGGGAGGGGGGAGGGGCAAGACTTTGATATTGGCTTTTATCTCTCTTCTTATGTAGATCAAGATATCTCTCTCTCTCTAACTCTGAAAGCGGAAATACTAATTGACTTTGACGCCCCTTCCCCCTCTCTCTCTGCCATATGGAAGGAAAAGACTTTGATATTGTGTTTAACCCCTTTTCTCATGTAGACCTAAATCTAGTTTTCCTCCAACTCTGAATGAAAAATGAAAAATTGACTTTTGACATCCCTCTCTTTCATATGGTGGTTGGGGGGGGGGGGGGGGTTAAGACTGATTTTGTCTCTCACCTCTCTTTTTTATCTAGATCTCTCTCCAACTCAGAATGGGGAAATACAAATTTGACTTTGACTCTCTCTCTCTCTCTCCTCCCCTCCCTCCCTCTTTCTGTCCCTTGTATACAAACAATGCATCTCCTCCGGTATCTAGCTATGTAATATGTATCCTTCCACATCTGAATGTACCACAATCCGAAAATAAAACTTTTAATTCCCTCTCCCCTCCCCTCTCTCTCACTTTCCTGTGTCAGAAAATCCTTTTACAGACCAGCTGCAATACGTAAGGTTATATTTAATCCTGTCTGCCTACAAATCATCTTGTTTGTTTTGTTTCTCGTCCTTGAAAAATAGAAATTAGAGTACTAATGGTATAATGAGCAAATACTACTTAATACTTGTCCCCTTTTTTTATGAAGGGAAAAGAGGGGAGGGAGCAAATGCCCCCTTTTTTTTTGAAATCCTAGAATCAACACTGTAAGTGTAGCATTCCTTCATTTGGTAATGAAGGCATGGTTCAACAAGGCGGTTGTAGGTTTGAAACCTAGGGTTATTTTTGTGATTTGTTATGGATTTTTTTTCCGCCTTTTGATGTAATATGAAGTAGGATTCTTGACTGTATTCCATGAGATTTTGTTTTTACAAGATATAGTGCTATACAAATTCCATGTATTATTATTATTATTAGATTGTTTTGAAGACTCGTCACCTGCAAGTGATTGTTTTTGCCTTTAGCTACGACTCCAGGTCACTGTGAGATATTGGGTAAGAGAAGTTGCATCCAGGAGTTTGAAATAGCAGTTTGAAAAAACACAACAAAAACCAACGAAAAAGAGCTATGAGGAAGCAGCGTTTTGGAGTAAGCCTGATAGGAAACATCAGAACTAGGTAAGGTTTGCCACCACTGCTTGCTTCTGGCTAGTTTTTGCCATTTTTCCCCAAGTGGGGGATGATAGTTCTCAACTTGTTAATATCTGCAAAAATTTTACCACTGGTAAACCCTAGAACTCGAGCCAAGGAACAGGAAAAAAATCAAAACAAGACTAAAACATCGTGTAATGAATACCTTCCAATATCGGTCTTTACTATTTTTTTTTTTTTTAGTGTTGAGCTTTTCCCAAACTTAACAGCAAAGAACCACATTGGTTCAAATGATGGACTAGAATGTATGTAATCTTGGTAAAAATCACTTGACCACCAGAACTATGCTTTTTGCTAGGAGAATTATGCGTTCAGTAAATACAGTCACTGGTTGTAGGATAAAGCGGAAACAGACGTGAGAATCTTCCACCTTGTGGCGGAATTCCCCTCTTTTGACTGTCCCCAGGACCTTTTTATAAATTTTTTTTTATATTAGATCAGCGGGATGGACGTATAGCCGAGTGTTACAACCATTTAACTTGAATCCCAAGTCACGAAGTCGCGGGTTCAAATGTCGGTGGGGTTTTTAACGATCTCCCAGGTCAACTTTAAATGCAGACCTGCCATAGCAGACAGGCTTTAACCCATCTGCTGCCCTTATAGACTTGGTAAATATACCATGCCAAGGGAAGTAAATCCACAACTCGTGCACACCCACTACAAACATACATCAATAAGGAAAATGAAAAAAAACACCTCTCAGTAATTCCAAAAAATTCCAAAGACATCATAACACCCAAAACTAATATGTAGTAACTGGTACGGGAGGGAAAAAAAATCAAATGCAGTGAGCAGAGGATCATTGTTCATAACTTGGTCATAGCTCAGAAGTAAGTTGATTTGAAAATTAATCTATATTGTGTCTTGCACCGATGTTATGTCTGAACATGATATCTAGAAGTTGTAAAGGTTCACCATGTGCTGATGTTCTGAACAAAAAAATTCGGAAAAGCTTTATTTAAAAAAAAAATTCACAGCAGCTAAATAACTAAACCAAACCTCTTGAAACCAAATTAAAATTGGCAGTCAAGGACTTCCCTTCCAGAACTGTCCTGTCACATCCTGACAGTTGTTGACCTACCACGGTATTTTGAACTGGAAGTAGGAGCAGTTGGTGAAGGTGATCTGAACAACGTTGGGTTATTCTTCTGGATTGTATCCAGGCCTGGTGACTCTGTATTGGAGCTCTTTGTTCATTAACAAGTTCTGGTTCTAACTCCGAGCTGTTTGTGTTGAAATTTAAATTTATGTTGAGGGATATTTTCTTCCTGGCTGTTGAATCCTGTTTAGTGACGTTCATGTCAACTCTTAGATGTCTTCTGGTTAAGTTAGGGCAGTTCCATCTGAGGTACTATTAGCTTGAAACTTTGTGCATTCTTGCAGGCTTTGCTTTAGTGTGGGGAAATTCCAGTACCTTGTCAATTATAATGGTTTTAGGGTTTTTTTTTTTTTCTTCTGCTGCTTCAGTTTAAATCTTTTCTGTGTCCAAATTTCCTCAATTTATTATTTTGTAATTGGGAATTGGTGTAAATGAAGTGTTTGTGTGCAAGTGTAAAAGCAAAATTCAGTGTTCAATTTTATGATTTAGAGACAGTGCAAAGGATTAAAGTCTTGGAAAATCTTTGATAATAATATTCCTGTATTGTATTCAAAAGTGAGTTTTCAGATGTCAAAATATACAAATTCTTCAGCTTCAGGGGGTAAAACCTCCTGACCCCTGCCCCATTCTCACCTCTGAAAGCAAAATAGACAAATATAAAGGCAACGCAGATTTTTCTACTAGTTTACTCAGGTGGATCGGTGGTCTAGAATTAACCGTCTTGTCCAGAAAGTGAGAATTTGCGGATTCAGTCTTTTGGATGAGACACTATAGCTTATAAGGTCATATGTGCAAAACACATTTAAGAGTATGTTAAAAAAAACAACTAAACTCCTTTTCTAAAGAAGTGTTGAATGTGAAAGTAATATTACATGTAGACAGGAGAGAGAAAAAAAGGTGGCACTTCTCTTATGATGAATTGTTAGAATTCTAAGGTTAGTTGATTTTATTTCTCAGTGCATGGGTCAATTTGAAGAAGAAAAAATCCACAGCAATGAAGTATAATTATGGTACATGGAAAAGAAAGGTTACAGGCAAAAACAAAATGCTTGCATGTCAGGAGTCTTCACTTTTGATTTATGCTAATGTTTCATGCTTTATGGAAGTTGTTAATCCGTCAGACAAGCACTACTCTATGGGAGGATGTGACTAGCAGTGTTTTCAGTTCACTTTCTAAGATCATCTATAATTTATACAGATCTATTTTGCTGCTGCATTAGTTTTTTTGATTGAGAGTAGTTGTAGGGGTATTATAGTTACCCGTGGCTAGGCTTCAGTAAAGCTTTTTGAGGATGTGTTTAGGGATGTGTTTTTTTTTTATAAACTAGTGAGTAGGTTTCCAAGCTTTGATGTGTGACGGTTTTGAACCATACCTCAAATCCATACCTCTGAAGTCTAAAGTAGAGACATGTTGACTGAGGCCAGACCAGTAGGTTAAGTGTACAGGAATGCCCTTCTGCTTCCATTGCAGCATAGTAGTCATAAGGTGGTTCTGTCAGTGTTAGGGATTCACTTTGTTGTCTCAAATATTAGTGATGATTCTAGGTTGTTTAATGGTAGAATTTCCATTTGGCAATGTTGTTCCTTGTCTAGAGCTTTACCATAAAGGCAGATTAGTTGAACCTAGAACTGAGGTTAGGTTTGTCTGACGTTTTCAGGGACATTTGTTCATGTAGTGTTTCATGAATAAAAATTGTGCTGCAGCTGCCCTGTGTTGGATCCTCCACGTAAGTTACTAAGTGTTTTTTTATTACCGGAAGGACACTCTGAATCGTAAATTTCGACTTAGTGCAATAATGGGGGCTACAGTAGCCCCCAATTTTTTTTTTTTTTTTTTTTAGGAATTGCATTATTTGCTTTAAAACAAGCAAACTATTTACTGAATAAGAAAAATATATAGCAAGACAAGCAAACATTGACAAATCATTTCAATTTATAATGGTCTTCATTTGTTTTATTTTTGAATGATATACAAGCTTTTCTAGTCATTTTTCCCTCAACAAGCGCCTAAATATGGCCCTAAAAACTGTGCTAAGTCGAAATTCACGATTCAGAGTGTCCTCCCCGCACTAAACCATAAAAAACCCACACTTGTTTCATTCAAATAAAGTCAAGTCATGATGGAAAACAGACTTTAATTATTTGGCATACAGTGCAAAAAAGCCCCACCCTCCAAGACTCGAAGAAAGAATAAAATCCTCCCCCCAACCACATGAAATTTTACAAGTGCTAAAAAGTGTCCTACACCCTTACAATGTCACACAGAAAAAAAGAGGGGGCCACTTTACAAGCATCATCACATCATCCTCATTGATCATCATGCAATAATTAATAATAATCATTGCATGATGATCAATCATGATGTAATGATGTGCAAAATCATGGCACTAGTGGCCTGTCCTCCTATCCCTTGCAAGATGCAAATACTGCTTACGTGGGGCTCTACTATTGAACAGGGCACCAACTTAACGGTGCATCTACATTCCATGGCAAACGCGAGTCAGTGACAAGGGGAGGACAACACCTGCATCTTGCAAAGCTGGAGACAACCTCATTCACATGGTACATCAGTGATGAAAAGGGGATTGAAAAGGGGACATATGGTCCCCTGAAATGAAAAACAGGAGACACTGTCCCCCTATATCATGCACGAGGTTACCACTTAAATTACCATTTTGTTTAATAAGTGCACAAATAACCTTATCAAACTACAATCATGCCTTTCCTCACCGATTCAATGGGACATGTTCCCTCTGGGTTATTATCACGCCACAGCTGTGCGCATCCTAGCACATGGAGTTGCTGCTGGGACTTTAGAGTACAACCTCAAATCATGGCCATGCTCTTCAATGGGGAAAGCTGAACTCTGCAGAAATTTATATACAAAAATAAGTGTACTAGACACTTACAATGAGACAAGTGTGCACTCCTCAGGGCTTTTGATAGTCTTTAGCCATTAAAAAGAAAAGGGGGGTGGCCAGTGTTAATGTGCGCGTGACTTACATGTTCATAGTCAAGAGTTATGCATCAAGTTCTTCATCTTTGTACACACACAGCCTCTGACATCGAAACAGCAATTGATTAAAAGCTGAATAACAATAACATCGTCTGTCAGAATAAATGTTATATCAGGCATGGGAATCGTCAGCAAAACGGGTTCCTGTGAAAGCCATTACAAGCCATTTTAGTCACGTTACAAAGTATAGTATTAACTCTTTTTATACTATGAAACACTAAAGCATTCCTGATACTTTATACGATATGTTGTGTACCTCAACTTTCAAACACTGAAAATTCATAGCACTTCATAGTGCTTAGGGAATGTGAACGAGTTTGTTGGCTTGCTGTGGCCATGTGATTTTCTGGCATTGTACAGATTCCATTTCTATAGCTGAATCGACATTCATAAATTTTCTATTCTTGGGTTATATCATTTATAAATTTCATCATCCAGGGATGTAAAGAATCAACATTTACAAATTTTCTGTTCTTGAGATATAAAGAATTGACAATTATAAATTTTCTCTTCTTTCTGGAATGTAAATAATTCAGATTTATTAACTTTTCCCTTCCTCATATATAAAGAATCGTCTTTTTTATAATTTTTTTCTTTATTCCTATGATATAAAGAATTAACACTTACAAATTTTCTGTTCTTGGGATATAAAGAATAAACAATTATACATTTTCTCTTCTTTGTGGAATGTAAATAGTTCAGATTTATTAACTTTTCTCTTCCTCAGATATAAAGAATCAACTTTTTATAATTTTTCTGTTTATTCCTGGGATATAAAGTACTGACATTGAATAATGTTCTATTTATTCCTGGGATACAAAGAATCAGCATTTTAATCCTAGGATATAAAGAACTGATATTTATGAACTTTCGGTTCTTAGGGTATAAAGAATCAACACTTAAAAATTTTCTCTTTATTTTCGGAATGAAATAATTAGATTTTTTTAAAATTTAGAAATTTCTGTTCTGAATATAAAGAATCACCTTTAAAAAATTTTTCTTTATTGGGGGTATAAAAAATGACATTTAAAAATTTTTTTCCTCAATTAAAAAGGGGTATTGTAAATTTTTTTTTTTTCCCCTAAATTTAAAGAATGACTTTTTTAATTTTTTTCCTGGGTTTAAAGAATCAAACCAGATTTCTTTTTTTTTTGGGAATGTAAATAATTCGATCTTTTAACTTTTTCTTCTTGAGATTAAAGAATTGAATTGTAAAAAAATTTCTATTCCGGGGTTAAAAAAAAATTTTTTAAAAAAAGTTCTTTTTTTTCCAGGATAAAAAATTTGACATGTTAATTTTTCCTTCCGGAAATATGAAAAAAACATAAAAAAAAAACCATTTTCACAATAAAAAAATGTTTAAAAATTTGCCTTCCTGGGAATAAGAATCAAATTTTATATTTTTCTATTTTTTTTTGGGTAAAATTTTTAAAAATTTATAAATTTTCTTTTGGGGAAAAAAAAAGGGGTCAAATTTTAAAAAATTTTCTCTTCCCGGGAATAAAAAATCAACCAGAATTTTCTTTTTCTTTCGGGATAAAGGAATACATTTCCCTTTTTTTTTTTTTTTTTTTTTTTTTTTTTTTTTTTTTTTTTTTATTGGGGTTTTTTAAAAATTAAATTTAAATTTTTTTTTAATTTGAAAAAATTTTAAATTTTTTTTTTGGGTTTTATAATTTTTTTATTTAATAAAGAATTGGGGGAAATTTTTGTTTTTTTGGGGAAAATAAAAAAAAATAATTTTTATATTTTTTAAAAGGGCCAAAATTTTTAATTTTTTAAAATTTTTTTTTTATTATTATTTTTTTTTTTTATTATTATTAAAAGAATAAAAAATTTTAAATTTTATTTTATATTAATATAAAATAATTTTTATTTAGGTTTTTTTTATTTGGGTTTTAAAATTAAATTTTTTTAAATTTTTTTTATTTATATAAAATTATTTATGAATTTTTTTTTATTTTGGGTTTGAATAAAATTTATAATTTTTTTTTTTTTTTGGGGATAATAAGAAATATTTATAAAATTTTTTTTTTTTGGGGTTTTTAAAATTTTTTTTATGAATTTTTTTTTTTCCCCGGGAATAAGTTGACTTCATAAATGTTTCTTTTTTTCCGGGGATATGAAAATCTCATTTATAAATTTTCTCTTTATTTTGGGAATGAAGAAAACATTCATAAACTTTTTATTCCTGGTATAAAATGGACATTTTAAATTTTGTCTTTATTCCCCGGGTATGAAAATGGACATTTATAATTTTGTTTTTTTCCGGGTCTTAAAAATTGCATTTATAAATTTTTATGCCTGGTTCAAAATCAAATATATAAATTTCTATTCATTCGGGGCTTTTTAAAAAATTTTATTTTGTTCCCCCCCTTTAAAAAGATTAGTGCAACAAAACCACAACCCCCTTATTATTCTATTCCGGGATTTAAATATGTTGAGCAGAGGGGAACAATGTCTGGCCCCCCATCAGGGGGGTTTTGTTAAAACTGACCTAGGTATCATCTGAACTTCCAAGAAAACTCCTTTTAAATGTGCAGTCTGTTTTTTCAGCAGAAAAAGGAAAAAACGGTATTACAGGTTTAAAGGAACTGTCCCCCGTTATTTGCCAAGTGTTTCACCCAAATACCATTTTATGTGTACATTCTATTCACTGTAGGGCAGCAAACAAAAGAGTTTTATACTGGAAAGAAGAAGGAAAAAAAATTTGCAAAAAAACCAAAAAAAAAGACCAAAAAATTTAGTATCAATGCAAGGGGAAAAATTAATAAACCAAAGCTTTTCCCCTTCCCCTTTCTCCTATCTGTCCCCCCCCCTTTCCCCCGCCCAAAACCCATTTTCCCCCCCAAATTATAACCTTTTTGTTTGTGGCAGACTTTTACTGGGGATGTTAAAATAGGTTTAAAAAAGTGCTTTTTTTAATTTTTTTTTACAAGTTTTAGCATTGTAGGAATTCCCTTTTTAAATGTTTTTTAAATTTTAAAACAAGTATGGGAGAGGCCTTTTGGTCGAAAAAAGGTTTTTTTTGACATGAAATTTTAATCAGTTGAAAAACCCCAACGCTAAGAAAAAAGAAACAGAAAACCCCGGTAAAAAAAAAGGGAAAACACCAAATTGGCAAAAGGAAAAGAGTAGCTAAGAAAAGCAGAACCGAAACAATAAAGGGATTCACCTTCATGTATTCAAAAATGGGAAACCCCGCAAGGGCCGGTTACTGGAAAAAAAAGTCACTGGGGTTATGCGACTAAGGAGGGGGGCCCGGGAATGAAATTAATGAAAAGTCCCCGATAAGTCCACCCCCAAGGCCCTAATTTTAAGGGCCCCAAAAAACCTTTTAAAAAAGTTTTAAAACATTAAAAAAAAAGTGTCCCCCTTTTTAAATTTTGTACAGAAACCGGGAAAAAAGCCCCTTTGTTTTTAAAATTTTTAAGGGGAAGAGTAAAAGAACTGAAAAATTTTTGGGAAGAGGGGGGTTAACTGAAAATTAAAGGGGAAAAAAGAACAAATTTGCTGCTGAAAAACCCCCAACACCCCTTTTAATGGAAAAAAAGGGGGGTTTTCCCCCCAAGGGGGGCCCGGGGGGGGATTGGTTTTACCCCCTACACAGCCCCCAAAAAAGAGGAAAGAAAAACTGTCATTTTTAAAAAAATTCAGAAGATAATCTAGACCACAAAAAAAATGGAACAAAAAAACCCCCCATTTCCCCTTTTCAGCCCCCCGGGGAAAAAGGGGCGGGGAAAGGTTTCGCACTCCCCTCACAGCTTTTTCCTTTGTAAAACAAAAACCAATGATGGGGGGGCAAAAAAACCCAAAAAAAATTGTACAAAAAGGGGAGAGGGAAACCAAAACCCCCAAAAAGGTTTTTCACATAAAAACTGCTTTTTAATCACACTGCAAAGACAGAACAGGGAGAACTTTAAGCCCTTTAAACCCCCAAAACCCAGAAGACATTTTATGGAAAAGACATATTTTAAAGGGGATTAGCTTTAAACCCCTTTTTAAAAAAAAAACCCTTAAAATTAATTTGACATGGGGGGGATGTGGAAGCGTTTTTTTAAAACGAATTTAAAAAAACAGAGATGTGGTTTACAAGACTCCAAAAAAAAGCTGGATGAAAGCTTGGGGAAAAAAACCCCAGCATTTTTTTAAAAATGAACAAACACCTGGTTGGGAAAAAGAAAAACTATTTTGGGCCGCTAAAAAACTGCCCTGAATTTTTAAAGGGGGCCCCCAGCCAAAAAAAAAAGGGCAAAAGACAACAGGGAAAAAACCCCCATTTTCCGCTTGGAGAAAAAGGGGTGGAAAGAAGAAAAAAAACAGAAAAAGGGGGGAAGGGAAAAAAAAGACGCAATTTGGGGGGGCACAAGTTGGGTTTTTTTATCCCCCAAAGGTTTTTTGGGGGCCCCCGGCACACAGGGGTATGGGTACACTTTGCGTTTAAAATTTAAGGGGCCCCCTTTTTTTTGGGGGGGGCAATTTAATAAAATAAATTTCCCCCTTTTTTGTTTATTAATATTTTTTTTTGGGTTTTTAAAAATTTTTTGGGTCACAAAAAAAAAAAAACATAAAATACCCCCGTTCTTTTTTCGGTAAAAAAAAAAACTTTTTAAAAAGGGTTTGATTTTCAGCCGAAATCACTTTCGAAAAAAAAAAAATCTGAAAGGGAAAACATTTTCTCCGCCCAAATTTTTTTCAAATTTTTTTTCTTTTTTTCAAAAAATTTCCCCCTGCCTGAAAACCCTTTTTTTTAAAAACCCTTACCCAAAAATTTCCCCTTTTTTTTAGGACCCGGGGGGGGAAAATTTTTTTTTTCATCAGCGGGGGAAAACAATTTTAAAAAAATATTTCGGGACTCATTTTAAAACATTTTTGGGGAAAGCGAGTCTAAAAACAAAACTGCATTACATTTAATCAAAAAATTTTTTTTTCCTGATGTGCAATTTTAGGGAAAAAAACACAGGAACCTGAAAAATTTAAAAACCCAAAACCCAAATTTTAACACTGCTTTAAAAACTTACATCATAAAAAAAAACCTTTTCCCCCATTGAAAAAAATTAAATTTACAAAAAAAGTGAACTCTTCCCCCTTAAAAGATTTTGCATTGCAAACTTTTTTAAAAATTTTTTTTTTTCCCAAAAAATTTTTTTCTGCAATAAAAAAAACAGATTGAACATTTTTGTAAACTTTGCGGGGATTGCGGGAAATTTCCCCCCAAAAGTTAGCCAAACCCCTCATTGAAAATTTTACACTCTTTTAAACAGTCAACAAAATTTGTCAGAAAAAAAAACATGGGGGAACCCCGCAAATTTTGAGCCTAAAATCAAATTACTTTTAAAATTTTAAAAGGCATTTTCCCACCCAAAAAAAACCTGTCTGCTTTGAAAAACTTCCCATTCTTCACAAATAATTTCAGAAAAAAAATTTGTGGGAATCAAAAATTAAAATTAAAATTCGGGCCATTTTTAAAAAAAAACCCAAAACAAAAACCTTTCAGCATTGAAAACCCCAACATTTTTAAAACCCAAAGGCAAACGTTTCCACCCCCATAAAAGATGCATTGCTTCGAGGTAAATTTTTTCAGATACTGACTTTCATGTTAAATTGCAAAAAAAAGGGGCTACTAAATAAAAGAAAAAAACAAAAAAATTAAAAATCAGACAATTCTATAAAAAGTTGGGTTTCACATAGGAATGATAGACGCGGAAAATTTTTTCCCAAAAAAAAAAAATTGACAAGTTTAGGGATCGTAATAGGGGGTCAAAAAAAGATGGTTTGGGTATATTTAAACATGTTTTAAAAAAAAAAAGGGAAAAAAAATATGCCTTGATATTTTTATTAAAAAGGTAGAATTTAAAGACAAAAGTTTTTGGGAATCAACCCAAAAACCAAAATTTGGGGACTCTGACCCCAACCGGCCCCGTTCCCAAAAGTGGGGGCAGGTTCTAAAACAATTTTTTTCATGGGTTTAGTGTCACAAATGCACAATGTCAGAAATAAAAAAATGTGTTAAATTGAGCCTAGAATCAATGTTACATTACATTACATGGCAATTTTCATTTAAAAAACCCCCAAAAACCCGTCTGCTTTTTAAACTTTCACTGCCTGTACAGTCATGCACAAAGTCAGAAATAAAACCCTGCGGGAAACCCGCCCAAAATTGGGCCTAGAATCACCCCTGCATTTCATTACAAAGGGGTTTTTTGGGAACCTAAACTTCAACAATTTCAGAAAAAACATGCGGGGAAACCCACAAAGTTTGGGGCCCAGAATCAAAACGCTTTAAATTTTACATGGCAATTTTTCATAAAAAAAACCTTTTTTTCATTGTAAACCTAAACTTCAACAAAAACACCAATTTTTTAGAAAAAAACATGCGGGGAAAACCGCAAAGTTGAGCCTTAAAAAACAACATTACAAATACATAATAATTTCAAACCCCAAAAAACCCGTCGCATTTTAAACTTACAGTGTACACAAATATACTATTTCAGAATAAAGCATGTGGCAATCCAATCAAAGTTGAGCCTAGAATCAATACTGCATTACATGTACCATGGGAATTTATCTAAAAAAGCTTTTTTGCATTGTTCACTTACACTGTTTCACTAATGCAAATGTCCTAACAACGTGAAAAACCTTGTGGTCCCCTTTGTAAAAAAGGGTGTCTAAAAAATAAAAAAAATCCCAAAAGGATGACAATTTGGGCCCAAATGCAAAAAAAACCTGCAAAAACCCTCATGGCTTGGGGAATTTTCATGATGTCCCAAAATAAGATAAAACTTTCTGATAAAGTTTTTGTACATTTTCATGTCCCCCCCAAAAAATAATATGTTTCCCAAACTTTATTTTAAAAAATTCAAAAGATTTTTTTTGGGCCCCCCAAAACCCCCTTTTTGTAAATTTTCATTATATTTTTTCCAAAAATCTTAAACTTTCAGAATTTTCCCCGATCTTTATGGGTCCCAACTGGAAATGAAGTTAAAAAAAAAAAAAAAAAAAAAAAAAAAAAAAAAAAAAAAGTCCCGTAATTTTCATTTTCCTGAACAAAGAAAAAAAGAAAAATTTTTCAATAATTTTTTATTTTTCCCCCATAAAAAAACCCTACTTAAGTTGTTTTTTTTTATTTAAAATTTTTCTTTTTTTTTTTTTTTACATGAAAAACCCCAACCGCTGGGGGAGAATTTCAATAACTTTTGTATCCCCCCCCCCCCCCCCATAACCTTTTTTTAAATTGGTTAAAAGTCTTTTATCAAAACCTACTTGTGAGAAACAAATACAATTTCGTGATTTTTAAGCTTCTGATATTTTCTTTCCCAAACTAGAAGTTAGGGACCCCCTTTTCAAAATTTTTTATTATGTTCAAAGCTGGGAAAATGTTAATGCTTCCAAAAATTGCATCGATCATAGATTTTAATTTGTCTTTTTTTTTTTTTTCAAATCAAAACTAAGTTTATCATAATTTTTTGTTGAATGAAAGGGCTTTTTTTTTTTTTTAGCCTTTTGTAGCCAATATTGCATAGGCACTACGGGAAAAAATCCCTTTTTTAGCTTTGGTTTTTAAAAAAAAACAAACCCCAATTGTGGACATTAGGGAGACAATCAACCAAAAAAATCTTTTTTGTTTTTTCTTTGAAAAAAATTACAGAAAAGAGGAGGTTAAACCCAAATTCTTTTTTGAAGGTCTTTTCCCAAATTTTGTTTTTAAGGAAATTTCTGTGGGGAAAGTGCCCC